>CAWUFW010005862.1:0-600000 GCA_963921515.1 Calotriton arnoldi
TAGGCATCCAGCACCCATGAGTAAGGGTGGTGGTAGTGGTAGGCATCAATTCCCCTATGTGTGGGGATGGTAGTAGTGACAGGCATCCAGCCCCCCTGAGTAGGGGTGGTGGTAGTGGTAGGCATCCAGCCCCCCCTGAGTAGGGGTGGTGGTAGTGGTAGGCATCCAGCACCCATGAGTAGGGGTGGTGGTAGTGGTAGGTATCCAGGACCCCATGAGTAGGGGTGGTGGTTGTGGTAGGCATCCAGGCCCCTATGGGTGTGTATGGCATTGGTGATAGCCATCCCGCCCCTATGGTTCTGCTGTTGCTAGTGTACGTCATTTCTGCATCCCTATGTGTGTGTGACATATGTCGGGTACATGTCGTTTGTTTGTGTAGTGGATGTTTGACTTACCGTCTGCGCCGTACGCGTCCATACCTGTTCCGGTAATAGATGTAGAGTATTGGTAGGACCTGCGCGATGGGATTCATGGTTGGTTCGTCTCGTTCGGGTTTCTCGTGGCTTCGACTCGTACTCGTAGCTGGCTTGTTCGTCTCATAGCCGTGGATCGTCTTGTGGCGCGACTCGGAGCTTATGTGTGGCTCTCCCGGATGCTCTGACACGCCGGACGTAGCGACCAGTTCGGCACGTACGGATTGCGCATCGTACTAGTCCGGCCGGAAGGTGCTGTGTATTTACTTCCGTGCGACTCGAATCGGCGTTTCAGGATCCAGCTCGGTCGAGGAACTGGAGATGGAATGGGTACGTACGGCTCGTTCGGAATTTTAGCAGTAATGCGCATCGTACTTGCTCGCTCGGACGACTGTTCGAATCGTTCGGGAAAAACGCGTTCAGCACGTATTTTTTCCGAACGAATCGTATTCGGTGCGCTTCCGGCCGGGATTGGAATCGACCCCCTAGTGTCTTTACTGAGTAGTCTTGCCACCCAGGACTGACTCTGGGATTTCTGAGCCCCCCTGAATTTAATTCTGTACTCTTCGGTAATAAGTCCAAATCCTTCAATCAGGGTGCCCTTTATGAGTTCATAGGACTCTGCTTCTGCCCCAGTGAGACTCAGAAGTCTGTCTATGCACTTACCAGAGAACAGTTCCCAAAGACCTGCCCCCCAGTGAGACTTCCTCACTTTTCTGGCTTCACAAGCCCTCTCAAAGGCTGTGAACCACTTGGCGATGTCATCACCATCCTCAAATTTAGGGACAATCCCTTTGGGGATTTTGGGATCATAGGATCCTTCTCTCGCTTGGTTTTTATTATTGCTGCCACCATTAATGGGACCTATGCCCATATCTGCTCTCTCTTTTTCTAGAGCTAGGGGCCTTGTCTCTAGCTCTAGCCTCCTGCTTAACCTTGCTAAAAGATTGTCCTCTTCAGTGAAGTTGTCTTCACTGTCTTGTACAGAGTCTAGCCTCCCTCTGGAGGTTCTAGTCCCTCTGCTCCCTGGCTTGGAGGTAGGGAGCTCAAAGTTCCCTCCCTCCCTAAGTAGTTGAGGTGGAAGGTTAAAGACCTCATCCGCCTCAGTACCTTCCCCATCTCCCTGGGAGTCTTCCTCATCAGGAGAGGGGTGGTCTTTTTCAGACTCTACTAGAAACCCCAGGAGTTCTATTCTGGTAGGGTTGGACCCTGTTCTTATTTGTCTAGCTTTACAGAGAAGCCTTAGCTCCCTAACCCTTAGGGTGGAGTAAGGGGTGAGATTGAGCTCCTCAGCCGCATTCCCTGTGTTGCTCATTATGTTTCTAAAGTGGGGTTCTTTTTAGAAGACCTACACTAACAGTTCTAAGTACTTCCCCCCCTAACTTTAGTGACTTTTACTTTTTCTAAAACAGGCTACAGGGACTTAACACAAGGCCCTAAAAAGTCTTATATAAATTTGGAAAAAACTGTCAATTCAAAGAAATAGTTGAGCTAAAGTCAATTTTTGGTTTCTTGTCATGTGATCAGAGGTTGACTTAAGTTAGTCCAATAAATGCAAGGCTTTACATCCCACCGCTGATCCGCCAATGTAGGAAGCTGGCTCTGTATATACTATACCAAAGTAAGGTATTGTGTGCACAGAGTCCAGGTAGTTCCCAGAGGTATAGCAGAGGCTAAATTAGGTAAGCACTAACAGCTCTCTTTGTGGTAGTGTGGGCGAGCAGTTAGGCTTATCCAGATGGTGTGTTAAGCATTTATTGAATTCACTCACTCAAGGACTGATTACACACACTCGGAGACAGAATCAGACCACTTAGTTAGGTATAAAAAAGGTATACTTATATTTTATTTCTAGAACCAAGCAGGACTTGGTACAGGTAGGTAAAATGTACTTTCAATTGTAAACCTTTACACAGAAATGCAATTTGGAATGGATTTGCAATGTGTTACAGGTTGGTATGGTTTAAAAAGCAGGTTAAATTGCACAGTAATTAATTTTGGAATACTTTTTGATTACTGTCAGAATACGTCGACTACTGGGGGTAGTATGCCTAGATACCACACCAAAGGATCTCACAATACAAGGTAAGTAAGACTTTTCTTGGTTTAATCTATAGCACCTTTTTCCTCCAAACGAAACAGCAGTTCAACACAGAACATTTTAGTCACAAAACTCATAACATGGGTTTCTATGGGAGGTAAGTAACTGTCTTACGAGTGGGAGTTTTGGGAGTTAGGACCAAGGTTTCCCAAGGTCTAGGTAGGCACTCAAGTTGCACCACCAGCGGCACTATGGCGGCCGGGTGCAGAGTGCAGGGGCCCAATGTTAGCCAATGGGGTTAAGGGGGCCTTCGGTCAGGGACTGCTTACGAGCAGGCCACTTGGTTGTGGAAGGAAAGCTCCTGGGGTTAAGGTCAGCACTGTAGGGGCCAACAATCAGCACTGGTGCTGCACCACCAGAGGCACAGGGACAGCCGGGTGTAGGGTGCTAAGAGGACGTCAGGAACCCTGTGGTTTTCAATGCAGACCTTCGGTTCGATAAAGCTGCTGCAGGCTCGGGCAGGGAGACTTCCTAAAGGCGACCATCGGCTGGAGAGGTTCTTGGGGATGCCAGGACACCGTCGGTTGAGCCACCCAATGCAGTGGGGCGTCGGGGACCCTTCAGGTTGAGGCTGCATGTCAGGATTGCTGGGGAGACCTCCTTTTGGTGTTGGGCCATTCAAACTTGGGCCGTGAGCATCAGATGCAGAACCGCGGAGCCGCCTGGGTCCGGGTTCTGGTCTTGGAGTCCTGGTTGAGCAAATCTGGTGCTCACGGGAGACAGAGTCTGTAAGGTAAGTGCAGGGTAGGTCCTCTAGGCTCTGGGGGGCTGCTGGACACGCCGGTTTCTTCACTGTAGGCAGGTCGGAGGTGTGACAGGCTGATAGTGCTGGGGCCAAAGCGGTAGGTGTCCTCTTCTTCTTGGGTCAACACAGCTCTTCAGTTCTTCTTCTTTCTTCCTCGAAACTGAGGAGGCAAGGTTCAGGGTCGCCCTTAAATACTAAATTTAGGGGCGTTAAAAGGGGTTTGCAGGTCGGGACCAATGGGTCCCTTCCTTGGGGTGGGTACACCCCGTAGTATGCCACCCTCCAGTGGGAGGGGGGCATGAGCCTCTTCCTGATTGGTTGGGTCACCTCATCTTAAAGATGGAGGGGCCTGAGATGTGTGCTTCATCTTGCCACCCCCACCTGAGGGGTGGGGCTGGCAGAGGTGGGCACACCTCTCCTCCTAGCTTGGTTTTCCCGCTGATTCTCCTGCCCAAAGTGGGGGGCAGAACCGGTGGGAGACAGTTGCTGGGGGCAGCAAAAGGCAGGGACAGCTCACAAAGGTGGAAGGCCTTTGAAGCTTCCCCTTCGTGGACCCAGCCCATCCTGGGGGAGGAGGCATGAAACCTCTGCCCAGGGTGGGCTTTGTTTCTGGAACCAAGAGAGCGGAGGCTCTCTACCCAGGGATCTAGAAACCTGTCTGGTGGTGGCATATGGCGGGCAGTCATTCAGGAACCACACCAGGGCTGTTCGTTTTTCCGGGGGCATCTCTAAGATGCCCTCTGAGTGCATTTTACATTAAATCCCACACTGACATCAGTGTGGGTTTAATGTGCCGAGAAGTTTGCTACCAAACTGCCCAGATTTTAGTAAAGTCATTATGGAGCTGTGGAGCTCGTAATGACCAACTCCCAGACCATATACTCTTTATGGCTTTACTACACTTACAATGTCTAAGAATGGACTTAGACACTGTAGGGAGTACAGGGCTCATGCCAGTGTACCCTCACCTGAGGGCTATTGCACCCTGCTAGAGGGGTGGCTTACCTAGGCCTTAGGCAGTGGGTTGTAGGCATGGAACACAAGGATGTGTTTCTAATACTGCCAAAGATACTAGTTCTTTGGACCCCAAGAGCACTGCTAAAAAATTTATCACAAAAAATAAACAACCGTAATCATAACTTTTCACTTCATTAATTACTTTATCCTCTTTGAATTTTAAATTATAAATCAAATATTTTTGATGTTTCTCTAATACAGAGACCACTCCTATGGTTTACAATTGTTCGGTTGGTAACATTCTAATTACTAAAACTCTAATGTTACTCATTACAAAGCATCATAGATTGTTATTGTTTACAATCCATTCAAAATAAAGCTGCCCAATGCATTTAGGGATAAATACCCTTCTTCAGGGGCCGATGATTGTAACTGAAATAAAAAACAGATATACACTAACTTTAAACGGCAGGTAGGTCATATGTCTACGTGACATAGATCCTATTGTTATTCAGTGTGATAAAAATCATTCATTATATAAAGCAAAAAAGTGTGTTATTATATGAACCATAGAAGTAACCATTACAAAAAAAGAGAGGTGACAAAAATCAAAAAGCTAAAAAGATGACAGGTGCTCGTGCTAAAGATAAGCCACAACCCAATGTGCTTGAGATCATAAAAAAGGATTTACCCAAAATCCAAAAGTTGCCCGCATTATATGCTTTTCTTTATTCCTCTTATGTGAAAGACTAGAAATGTGCACTTGAACGACCGTGTTCATGCCTAACTTACACCCAGTGGCTCATGTTACCGAAATCTTACCTGAATTATAAAATTGCTAGCACTTCTGCTTGTGAACTCACACAGTACCGTTGATGACTATAATGTTCATCACAAAATGATACCTATCAATCCATTGCAGGTTCTTAAAATAATGCTCCAACTATACATTATTCCCAAAAAGACTTAAACCTACCCAGTTGGAATTAAAACAACTTCGAAAAGGTTTCTAATGTTTGCTCGATATACAGCCCTTTATGCGTCCACAGTGCTGGTTTCACTCCACCTTTAACACAAACCAAAGAGTCCTTACTCAAACCAACCAATTGAGCTTCTATTCACGGAACAATTTACGAAAAATGATTTAGTTCATACCTCTATTAGCATAGTATGCTTCCGATACTGAAAACCACTCCCATTTCGTGAAAGTTGTACTGCCTCTCGTTTAAAACCATGAATCATTGCCATGAAAGAGGGACAAAACCTGCTACGTGGATCATTTGTATTCTCCAACTCTGCCATCTTTAAATGGACAATTCTAACGTGGTTCATGACATAAAACCATTAAACGCTGCTAAAATGCTACTGCTTACCCGTGCCTGGTTGCTAAGTGAGTCCAAACTCATGTCTCTAATTTATCAAAACTGGTGAAACAAGCTTTAACATATAGCCAGTTATATTCATAAAGGACGCTATCCAAATCAACCAAAATTTCACTGAACTTTATTGATACTACGATGTGTACATGATGAATACCCTACGTGATGCCATGACCTGACAACTCAGATCTTGCTGTTAAAAGACCTGCTCATACCTTCATACACACTGCTGTCTGTTGCTAGTCAGTACACTCGTGATTAAAAAGGTGCACAGACAGAATATCGAGTTTGAAATGTCGACATACACAAATATCGAGTTGGAAATATCGTGATGCAGAAATATTGACAGCAAGAATATCGTGGTCAAGAATATCGACTTGGGGGCCAATTACGATTCGGGTCGGAAATCTCTCCGACCGAGCCAGACCCGGAGAGATTTCCGACCGAATCGGACCCTAGCAGCCCGACCGAACGAGTACGATGCGCACGTATGCCATCGGACTCGAGTCGGTCGGACTCCCATTGAAGTCAATGGGAGCCTGTCGTACAACACGTACGCGGGCTCCCATTGACTCAATGGGTGCGAGGCGGACAAGGGCGCCCCCTACAGCGTGTACGCGGCGAAGCGACTCGCGCCGTACACGCACAGGTAGGGGGGACCCATGGGACCCCCTGTGTGCGACTCGCGCGGCTACGCGTACAGGGGGTCCGACACGGACCCCCAAAGTACGGCTCCGACTGCTTCTTCGGGCCGGACGGCGCGAGTCGGTCGGACTGCTCGCGGCGCGCATCGTACTTGCCCGGCCGGGGAACGTCTCCATTGCGCGGTGCGAGTCGTGTCCGTGCGAGTCGGTCGGTGCGGTTGGGACGGGCGTACGAGTCGGTCGGCGAATTTGCACGCGCTCGCATCGTACTCGTTCGGCCGGATGCACGTACGAATCGGTCGGGAATAAGGCCTCCGAATCGGATCCGGTTCAGCCGATTCCGATTCGGTGCCCTACCGGCCGAGATCGGAATCGGCCCCTAGGAGGTAAGAAATATCGTTTTTGAGAATATCGAAGTCATTAATATCGTTTGCAAAAATATAGGGGCCCATTACGATGGCGGGCGGAAGCACAACCGCCGTGCTGGCGGATGCAAAAACCACCAGTTACCGCCGGCACGCAGCAGTCCACACGCCCGCCCAATTATGATGCGAAAAGCAGGCCAAACACCGCCGGCAAGCCAGCAACACCGTCCGCCATCAAAGTGCGCCCGCACACGTAGCGGCGCAGCACAACTGACACACACCGTCCGACGAAACACGTCCCGCCCGGCGCATAAATTACGATGCCGCAAACAAACGGCTCCCACGGCAAAGAGACACCGCACGTGAAAGAGAGGCGGAAACACGGATGCAGAGCACGGACAACGAAGAAGCGGCACCCCGGGCATGAATCCAGCACTGCAGGCCCTTCCCATGCTTCTGCTGATGCACCACCAAGGACGCAACGTACCGCGGAGACGCAGGTAGGCACACACACAACAAGTGCACGCAAACAGCGCACACAGTGCAAGGGCGGAAAAAGCGGACAACCCCCACCAGCGCGTGCACACTACACATCCACCATTGCATCCACATATGACACACAGGCCAAATCCTAACATCGCAGAACACATGTGTACACACCACCTGGGACTAGGAACCAACCACCCCGTCACGGCCCCAAAGCGCCGATGACGCCGCCACACATGCGCACAACGCAGAGGCCAACCGCAGCGCCATGCATGCGTCGCACACAGACACAGGGACACAACCAAGCAGCACACACATCAGCCCCACCCCGAACGCACATGACACGTGACAGGCCGGCCACAGACATGTCCCCAACGCCCAATTCACGGACAACACCCAACGCCACACAACCGACGCACACATGTCAGTGAAGTCACGCAACAGCAGGACACACCCCAGTGTAACAAACATGGCGTAGCACACAGCGGCGGCAACACCAACTAGGAGAAGCAGGGCCCCTTCGGGAAGAGGAACGCCAGTACCACACTGAAAAACCCATACCACCCTGCACATATGAACAAGACACATGAAACGGAACACCAAAGAGCCCGGGGACCGACAACAGGTGGCCCAAGAATTACATCCACACACAAGGCCCAACGCAGAGCGGAAAGGCAGCCTGCCGCCCACACAAGGGAGAGCAGACAGCACTGAATGACCTTCCATTCCAACACCGAAACCACAGCCCTACGACAGAAGCCGGTGAATACAGCCATTGTCCAAGAATAGACCAACACAGGCATGCCGAGGAGACCGACCACACGGCAGATAGCGCATATCACAGAAGCACACAACGGACGGGGAAGAAAGAAGAAAACACTCCCCCATGTCGGCCACATGCAAGTTAATTGGAAGGAGTCACACAGCACTGACCTTGAACTGTCTGAGAAGCATGTGGGAAGAGGGCCCGTGTCCTCCAAACAAGCCAACAGAACACAAGTCCTGTCTCCCCACGACTACACAGAGCTCACAGCAACCCCGGAGCGTGCACATTGCAGACTGCACACACAGCCGGAGCACGCCACCTCTACGAACCGCTGCGAAATGGCAACCGCAACACACCTACCCAACTACGCCGAACAGCTCAAGCTGTACCAAACCAACACGATACATACATTGGGATGCGATCTCCTGTCCCTGCTGAACGTAAGTTACCGACTGACTTACCGCATCACATTGTTCAGCTGCGTCATGCCCGTCTTCTACTGTCGGAGGTGTCCCTACCAGCATCCCGTCGAGATATGCCTCTCCAACCCGGCATGTCTGAAGGCGGACCTGCTACCACTACTCCTCCCTCTGGACGCACACGACAGGGCCTGCTCTGCCTATGGGGGCATGGCGTATGTGGCCAACATCGCACGCGCACTGAAATGGAACCACTGTGCCTCCACACGACGGATCATCGAGAACAGCTACATCGAATGTCACCCAGCATGCCCCATCATGGTCCTCCAAGGGACAACCTACGAACAACACCTTGACAGCCACCATCCGCTTCATTGGCTGGCAAACATGTACACCACCAATGACATGGAAGCCCTGCTGGACGGCATCGCATACCTGACAACCTGTAAATACGTCGGACCACAACGCAGGTTCCCCGAGTGACCTATGAAGTCCAACCCCGCACCCATGCTCAGCTTCCGCACGGACTGGCCAGTCACCACCACAACAGCCATACCAAACGACCGGCAACTGTAACCACACCATCAACGACATCGCCATGACATCGGATATGACCGGGACATGCACACTGTTCCCCATCACATCCAGGAACACCGCATGCATCGTGGGAGGCAGTGGCATGGGCTCTGTGCATCGCACCCACATGGACGGAACTGCACGAACAACCAGGACACGACATGGATCCAGCGCACATGGACACACACACCGCTCAGTGGACATGAATAGGTCGCCTGGAGTCTGTGGGTGCTGCACCCCTCCCACCCCGCCCGGGAATCCCATACCAGGACCTTTGCATGGACGACAAGTGCATACAACAACAACACGACCCCAGTGACTGTGACATGTCCAGTAACCACCACAGTGCAACAACAAGTGGCACGCCGCTGCATCGCACGCAAGCACATGCCCTGATGTCATCTCACATGCACGCGTGCATGAGGAACAACCGCAGCAAACCTGTCACATGGAACTGAGATGGACTGTGCCCATGATGCCGAGCGGTCTGGTAGGCTACATGTATACCGTCTGTGTCAAAGTCCGCAGCTCCGCAGCTATACGTAAATGTACATTAGCACAGCCTTGGCCAAGCAGATGTAACCCCACACCCTATCCCATTTGTAATCATGCTCAGTATATCCTCAACATGTATTCCGCTGCCAGTAGTGTCCACTATACTGCATCACAGAGGACAGAAGACTCAATATAATGTTTGAAACCAAAACTGTCTCCGCTGACTCATTTCACAAGTACGAATGAGAGAGGATGAGAGTATGTGAAGTACACGGCAGTCGTGACATGACCATGTAGTCCACTGGTATTGGATGTCAACGCAAATGAGTAGCACTACTGTGGAAGACACACATGTGTCGTGTGAAGTCGTATGGACGCAGTGCTCAGGTGGGTGGGTGCGACGGGTAGATGCGCACATGCCAAGTTGGAGCACGCCGTGTTGGGAGGGGTCATGAACAGTACACCACCGCTTCCCTGGGCATTGTGAGAGGACACCTGTCGGGGGGAGTGAACACGTGTGTGCACAGCAGCCGGGCACACGTACAAGGCGGTACCAGGCGCACCTCAGCCCACCCTCTGTGGACAAGCTGGATCCTGTTGTGCGCCCGCCATGCCCCTTGACAAGGCACACACAGCCCCAGTCGACCAGGTGTAACCCCAACATAGTCAATCCGCACAGGCGATACAGGGCACGGGATGGCAGTGGAGCATGGTGTGTGAGAGGTCTCCTCGCGCTCCTCCTGGTCATATCACGCAGGCAATAGAACCTCAACGTCTAGCATGGCACAAGTCACATGGAAGTGTAGGGGACGCACCACAGCACGAGCAGCACTGACGTCACGGGAGGTGGCTCGCACCATCCCATCCATTGCCCATCATACCAACCACGACACATGCCATTGCGACTAAGTGCAAGCGCGTGCGCCACCACCCCGAGCCCTCCCCAGAGAGGCCAAAGAGTGAATGTGTGGGCCAACAGCCACAGACGGACGCGGCCTGGCCGCAAGGGCAGCCACAGCCACTGGGTGTCGCAGGTGGCGGATCCGGAAGGCGAAGACTGTGATGCATAGTCCATGCAGGCCGGGTCTCCATTTGGGGCACCACGCAGGTGGACGGCGTCCCGCCACACATCATACCCTGAGACAGCCCACTCGTGCAACTGGACCCACACATTCACTCCTTGCCCTCTCTGGTGCGAGCTTGGGGCTGCCTGTGCAAGCGCTAGCCTCGCAGGTGAGCATGCATATTGGGGGGCGAGGGGAGGACATGAGGGCTGGGGCGAAGATGACTGTATCACTGTCAGTTAGTACAAGGGATGACCCAGATGTGGAAAGGAAGAGACGTGTCCCGTGTGTACTGCAACTAGTCGCCAATCCAACTACCCCCCATGTCCGGAATGTAAGCCCGCACCTAGGCCCGCCCATCCGCCACATCGAACATACCACCAGCACGACAACCTTCCCATTCGAAACACTGACTGGGGGTGGCGACCAGTGAACAATCATGTGTAGCCTACCCACGCGTACATGTGGGCCCTCCATGATCCATGTCACCTGCGGCAAAGACATGACATGCGCAATGAGGGAAGTGAGGAGAGCTGTCCGCCCCACGCGCAGCAGGTGCATCAGCTCCACAGACCCAGCAGCGAGTCCAGCAGGGGTCACATGTGCAGGGGCAGCTGTGCCTGGTGTGAAGGCACATGCATATAGACAGCACATCGACCAATGTGTAGTCTGCCCACATCCACAGTCCATCATCATGCGGACATAGGAATTGAACACAGGGCAACACATCTTAGTTGGTGCACCCACCGTGACCAACAATGATCAATCATCGACGTACCCGCCCTGTGCATGGCCCCCACCCAACGGAGGCACATCCAGTGCCACCATCCCACACACACAAGCCTTCCACGGAACATGCTGTGTCCAATGGTCAGTACAGAGTCAGCGCCCATCTGGTGGATCCTGAACAGGAGACACATGCACACACATGCCAGCTCCCACTATGTACGTCTGCCACCTGGCACGTGCAATGTAACCTCTCACCTGTGACTGCAAGCACACAGCCGTCTTGGCATGGGGCTGTCAATGTGGACACCAGTCAATGTTTCGGGAGCTGTGATCCGTACAGTGCTGTACATAGGGTGCAGTGCTGACACCTACTACTGTCTCATATCCCCTCGTGCCACAGGTCCCACTTGTATTGGCCGCTCAGCCCGTGCCCACATCGTCGTCGTCGTGTGCCATACTCATCCAGCCTCGGAAGCAGTTCCATGCTCAGCAGACACTCATGTTGCCGTGGCGTTGCCGCTTGACGAATATGCAGTCAGTCCCCATCAGCACGCCCCGCAAGTCATTGGGGCCTAGATCCCCATGTGCATGCACATGGCAGTGGTATGTCTCACTTGCCATTGCCATTGTTGGGAGACCTGTGTAAGTGTATTGTGGCCGTGCCGTCCCAGCTTGACAGCTGGGCTGTGGCTCATGTGCTTGCTCAGTCATGTCAGTGATGTGTATGCGAAATTGCTATGTGCCGTGTTGCTTTGACATGTGTCCTCTGCCATTTAACCCAGGCGGAGACCGAACATTGACCGCCCATACCAATTGCTGGCGGACATGGACGATACAGAGGTAATCAGGAAGTTTCGGCTGGACAGGCCAACTCTGCATCGACTGTGTGCCATGTTAGAGCCCCATCTCCGTCCCCGCAGGGTGTATCCGACTGCTGTCACCCCCACGGCTAAGGTGATGGCCGCCATGCATTTCTTCGCCACTGGGTCATTCCAGCACACAGTGGGCAGTGGAGGAGGGATGTCCCAGCCCATGTTCAGCAAGGTGCTGAGGGATGTACTGGCAGCCATGATGCTGTACCGGAACAGGTACATCCGCTTCCCCAGGGCTCGTGAATTGGCGGCAGTGAAGGGTGCATTCTATGCCCTTGGCAGAATCCCACACGTCGTGGGAGCCATTGACTGCACTCATGTTGGCCTTGTTCCACCACAGGGCACTGAGCACCTGTACCGCAACAGGAAGCACACGCACTCCCTGAATGTGCAAGTGGTGTGCCTTGCGGACATGGTGATCACCCATGTGTGTGCAAAGTTTCCAGGCTCGGCCCATGACGCACACATAATGCGCAACAGCATCTTGCCACGACTGATGGCCAATCTGCAACAGGATCGTGCCTGTATTGTCGGTGAGTATGTGGAGTGGTGTAGCGTGCTGGTTGTGCGATGCTGTCCCCTGTCCAGTTGGAATAGCTACGGTTCTCTGTGTCCCTCACACCCAGGTGACTCTGCGTATCCGAATGGGGCATGGCTGCTCAGTCCATTGAGGAATCCTCGCACCCCAGCAGACGATCGATACAATGAGGCACATGGGAGGACCAGACGTGTGGTCGAGCGTACCTTTGGCCTCCTCAAGTCCAGGTTCAGGTGCCTGGACCGCACCGGGGGTGCACTGGCGTACTCCCCACAGAAGGTGTGCCAGATAGTGGTGGCGTGCTGCATGCTGCACAATCTGGCCATTCGGAAGCAGATCCCCCTCATTGTGGATGACGGAGATCAACCAGGGCCCCAGCCCGCAGACCAGGACAGCTCGAGTGAGGTGGACAGCGGAGAGGAGGAAGCTGGGAATGTGCGCCAGCAGCTCATCGCCCGCTACTTCACTTGACGGTGAGTGTCCATGTACGACGGATGATGTGTCTGTATCTGTGCAGGTGTGTGTGTGCTGTGTCAGGGTGGCCGTATGTTCACTGCGTGCAGCGTGTCAACGCTCCATGGCCAGGGTAGTATGCCACTGTTGGTGACTGTGGCATTGTGCCCTATTGCTCTGTGCGATGTGTGTACATTGCTTGTAGTTGTTGACATGTACTGTGTGATGGGTGTGTGACACACTCATTGAATGTGCTCCTGTTCTGTCTCCCACCCCTAGGTCCCTACAGGCCCTCCGGATTCCATTGCCATGCCACGCATCAGGTGCCCTTCCGCTCAAGGTGGCCGTTGTATTCCGTACAAATAAAACACAGGGCACAAACAGCAGTTAGTGAATAAGGTGCATTTATTACGAACTGTGACATGTGATTGTGTGTAAGGTGATAACAAAAGTGGTGCGTGCAGTGACAATGAGCTGTCGGTCATGGCTGCGTGATGATCAGGGTGTACCCACTGGTTCTATGTCCATAGTCCAACACACACATGCCATCCAGCTGGCTGTGTGGAGTGGGATCGTAGAGCAAGTCAATGCAGTGGCTGGTCAAGGAAGGCTGGCGGAAGGCTGGCTGGCTGCCTCACTTGCGACTGGAGCGTGCGAAGTCCTCCCGGGAGATCTGTTTCCTCTTCGGACGGCCCCTTCCACGTTTGGGAGGGGGTGTGTGGTGGCGACCTGCTGGTGGTGGGTGAGGTGTGCTCACTGGCTGTGGACGCAGGGGAAGTGGACACTGCTGGCCGACCCTGCGCCCTAGCAGGTGGTGGCGGAGGTGGTGTTGCTGGCCTTGCCTGTGACCCCACCGCCACCACCAGCTGGCCCATGAGGTCCACGAGTTGGTCCATACGGGACACGAATTGGCCCATATGGGCGTCCATGGACCTCAGCACCCCCAGCACCTCCCGCGTGTCAGTGGCAGACCTGGCCCATTGTCCTTGGGCCTCTTCATAGGCCCCAAGGACTCTGGCCATTTGAGGCAGGGCATGGCTCCCAGGGGAGGCTGGCGTTTCCCTGACCCTGCTCCTCCTACCAGTCCTGCTGCCACCGGCCTGCCCACTAGCCACATTGCACACCACGGTCCTCGCTGTGGCTCCCAGGGTGGATCCAGTCGGCCGGGCCACCACCTGCGCTGGGGCTGGTGCCAGCGAAGACGTGGTGGTGGTGGAGGCGGTGGTGGTCGGTGCGGCGATGGTGGCGGTTGCGGCAGTGGTAGTGGCCGCAATGACCGTGGGTGTGGCCGCAACGACAGTGGCAGCAGGGGACTTGGACTGTTCAGCATCCCTGGATGATGGGTTGGTGGGTAGGAGGGGTCCTGGGGAGCGGCTGGGCCCTGCCACGCCAGATGGGCCAGCTTGGTGGTCCGTGTCCGAAGAGGTGGACAGATCCTCCAGATCCGTGTGTCCTCGTTGGGGGCTTGTAGGCTGGCTGTGCTGGCTGCTGTCTCCATCCCCAGCGTCCAGCAGTTCGTCACCTGTGGAGAAAATGAGATTTGTTATTGTGTTGCACCTGGCGAAGTATGTATTAGTCGTCTGACATTGGCAGTTCGTGCAATCTCGTACATGGGTTTCCCGGAGGCGAGTGTGTGGCTGTGGCATCTGTAGTTGTGTGTGCTAGGCAATGGGACTGTGTGCTGTGCACATGTGGCATGGGACGGATTGGCCATGCCGATGGGTGTGTTGCTTTGCCCCTACTCATTGTGACTCTGGTGTATGCGGGCTCCTGGCCCATCCTGGGTCTGGTTTGTACTTTGCTTTTGGTGTTCATATGGAACGCTTAGGAACGCATATGGCAACATGGGGGCCATGCCCCAGATTCGCATTTGGGAGGGGATATGCTTTTGGGGTTCAAATGGAACGCTTAGGAACGCATATGGCAACATGGGGGCCATGCCCCAGATTCGCATTTGGGAGGGGATATGCTTTTGGGGTTCAAATGGAACGCTTAGGAACGCATATGGCAACATGGGGGCCATGCCCCAGATTCGCATTTGGGAGGGGATATGCTTTTGGGGTTCAAATGGAACGCTTAGGAACGCATATGGCAACATGGGGGCCATGCCCCAGATTCGCATTTGGGAGGGGATATGCTTTTGGGGTTCAAATGGAACGCTTAGGAACGCATATGGCAACATGGGGGCCATGCCCCAGATTCGCATTTGGGAGGGGATATGCTTTTGGGGTTCAAATGGAACGCTTAGGAACGCATATGGCAACATGGGGGCCATGCCCCAGATTCGCATTTGGGAGGGGATATGCTTTTGGGGTTCAAATGGAACGCTTAGGAACGCATATGGCAACATGGGGGCCATGCCCCAGATTCGCATTTGGGAGGGGATATGCTTTTGGGGTTCAAATGGAACGCTTAGGAACGCATATGGCAACATGGGGGCCATGCCCCAGATTCGCATTTGGGATGGAATATGCTTTTGGGGTTCAAATGGAACGCTTAGGAACGCATATGGCAACATGGGGGCCATGCCCCAGATTCGCATTTGGGAGGGGATATGCTTTTGGGGTACATGCTGTGAGCCATGGGTGCCGAACGTGACATGTGTTGTGGCAGCATGACAGTGCATGGTCTGAGGTGTGTGCATGCCTGACATGCCCTGCATATTTGCTGTCTGTTGTGGTTACTGGACATGGCATTGGACGCATCGTTATGAGTGAGTGATAGTTGTGTGCCAGCCAACGTATTGCAGTTGTCCCATCTCCTTGGTGTGCGTGCTGCCCTGTGCCATGTGCATCACTGCAGTGCTCGGGGGGGTGTGGCCCATGTTGTGTGTTGTTGCTCACAGTGTGTCGTGCGCTTAATTGACTTCTGGCACATGGTTGGTCATGGGCATGTGTCTTAGCGTGACTGCTGTATGTGTGGCAGCTGTGCGGATGACATGCCTTTCATGTGACTGGGGCTGACGGATGGGATGGATGGTATGTTGTATGTGCATGGTGTGTCTGTGAGTTTGATGGGTTCAGTGGTGTTCGTGTGCATTTCTGTTGTTCCGCTCTGTTGCGTCTAGTGTTGTTTGTCTTACATAGGCGTAGTTGTGGGGTGTGGGGTTGACAGGCAGTGGGGGCTACATGGACAGGACTTCAATGGTGTTTCGGTTGTGTGTGATGAGTTGCACAGTGGCTGCCGTGTGGGACTATATTCAGTGTGGCTTGTGCATGCAGACGTGGCTCCTTGGGTGTTGCTATGTCTGTGATGGGTCATGTGGGGTGTGAGTCTGCTGTTCATGTCTGTGTGCACATTGTTCACTTGTTCGTACGGTGGGCGGTGCTGCGTGTTCGTGTGCTACGTGACATGTCCCATGTGTTGGTGGTGTTATGGTCCTCATGCCTCCAGTAATCCAGCCCTGTCCAGTTTCCCACCTGCAAGTTGTTCGTGCGTGCACTGTACTGGATGCCACATGGCTCTAAGCGGGGGGTGCTCCATGTTGCAGGTCTGTGGGGGTGGGGGGTGTAGTGGGTCGTGGGGGTGGCTGTACACCCACTGACACCGATTGCTGTGGACCGTGATGTCTGCCTTTCGGCTGTCGTTGTGCACTGCGGTGGCTGACACGTGGCTGTGGGGTGTGGGGGATGCTCCTCCTTGCTGTGCTGTGGGACTGGGGCCTGGTGTGTGTTGTACTTGGGCTGTCCACCGTCCCACCCACTGCACTTTGTGTTCCTGCCACTTACCTGTTACTTGTCGGTTAGTGCAGCTGTGGCGGACACATGGGTGTGGTGGGTGCTCGTTGTGGCGCTTCTGGCATATTTGGGGACCTGTTGGTGGTTACGTGGCTGGCTTAGTGTACACATGTCCCCACGCATCTTACAGTTGTTCGGTTTGGCCTGTGTGTGGTAGTGTCTGTTGCATGTGCGTGTGTTGTGTTGTGTATTGTGTGCTGGACATGGGGGTGTTTGTCCCTGGGAGCTGTGGCATGGTAGTTGCGCATGTGAGTACATAGCGGTGTGCTAGTATACATTAGTTTGTACTTACCAGCCTCCACTCCCCCTGCTAATCCGGCGAGGATCTCCGGATGGATTACGACTCGCACCTTCTCCTCCCACGCTTTGAAGGTCTTAAAGAGCGCGGGATTCCCTCCGCCAGTGACGGCAGCCAGCTCTCTGTTTTTGCCCTCCTTCTTCTTGACCAGGCTCTTTACGTCATTCCAACGTTTGTTAATTTCTCCTCTGTTCCTGGGCAGGGTCCCGACTGCATTGACCTGGTCTACGATCCGGTTCCACATTCTGTTTCTGGTGGCTAGTGGTGTGTGCTGGACCATGTTCCCATAGATTTGTGGGTACACCTTGATGATCTCGTCGACCATGACCGTCAGCTCCATGGGCGTGAACTTGGGCATCCTTTGTGGTGCCATGGTGTTTGTGGTGCTGGTGCGGTGTGTGTTGTGTAATGTGCAGGGGGTTTGTGGTGCCGGTGTTTGGTGGTGGTGGTGGTGGTGGTGGTGGTGGTGGTGGTGTTTGGTGGTGGTGGTGGTGGTGGTTGTGATGTGTGCGTTTCTGTGGTGTGCTGCTGTCCTTGCTGTGTCACTGTGTCCTCTCCTCTCCTCTCTGGTTTGCAATGTAGCAAGGGGTTGTGGTCTGTGGGAGTGCTGCTTTTGTACTCACCTATGTGGGTGTGTCCTCATGGTCTGTTGTTTTCAGGTGTGTTGTGTCTGGGGTTCTGGCCTTTGTATTTTTTGTTTGTCCGGGGGGTGTTTTCGGGATGTGTACTGTGCTTGTGTATTTGTGTGTGCCTTGCTGTGTGGACTTGTTGGCCATGTTGTGTGCTATTGGTTTTGTGTGCGGATGGTTTCTGTGCAGGTACGTGGGCGCCATGGCTTCTGCCGTGTCGATTCTCATCGGCGTTGTTTGCGCTGGCGGTATATTTGTTGTTTTTCCGCGCTCATGGCGGTGCGATCGTAATTTCACGTGCGGTGTGTCGGCCGTGTGGGCGGGCGGTTTTGTGTTGTCGTGCGTGTTTCCGTCCGTGGCGGGCGGTTTGACTCCGACTCGGACGATGGCGGGCGGTATTTTGTGTGATTTTTCCGCCGATGGCGGTTTTCGGTTTGTGTACTCATAATGGCGTGGTCGGTGTTCAGGCGGTGTGTGCGGGCGGATTTTTGCCGCTTCCATGCCTGGCGGATTTATTTACGCCGGGTATCGTAATGTGCCCCATAGTTGTTTAAAATATCGATGTTTTAATTAGTGTTATGTATTTTAGTATGCATTTTAAAAGTATGTGAACAATTTTTTTGTATAAGTATTGGTTTTATATGTGTTAAATTTTTAGTAGTTATTAATTTTATTTGAATTAAATTTTGCGTTTTTTAGTTCTGTAGCGGGTTGTGGATTTATACGGGGAATAGGGTGGGAAGTAATTTAATTATAATGTATTATTTTTTTTACATTTATTTAATTTAGATTTTATAGTGGTAATTGTGGGGATTAATGTATTATTAATCAATTATTAATTGGTTGTTAATTATTATTAATTAATTGGTAGTTATGTTAATTGTGTCATTTTTTTAGCATCGGGTTGTGGGTTTATAGGGGAATATGGTGGGAAGTAATTTAATTATAATACATTTATTAATATTTTTTATTTATTAATATTTATTTAATGTACATTTTAAAGTGTTAATTGCGGGAATGTTTTCTTTTTTGTTTTTTAAAATCTTTTGTGTTGTAGTTGATATTTTGTTTGTTTTTAATTTTGAACTGACTCCAATGGGAATATTAATTTTTACCCCTCTGCTATCCAACACTTTCCCTACTGTTGCACTCACTGGGGTGGGAATAGTAATTTTTACTCCTCTGCTATCCAACACTTTCCCTACTGTTGCACTCACTGGAGTGGGAATATAAAGTTTTACCCCTCCGCTATCCAACACTTTCCCTACTGTTGCACTCACTGGAGTGGGAATTATATTTTTTACCCCTCTCCTAACCAACACTTTCCCTACTGTTGCACTCACTGGAGTGGGAACAGTAATTTTTTCCCCTCTGCTATCCAACACTTTAGCTACTGTTACCCCTCCGCTATCTAACACTTTCCCTAATGTTGCACTCAGTGGAGTGGGAATAGTATTTTTACCCCTTCGCTATCCAACATTTTCCCTACTGTTGCACTCACTGGAGTGGGAACAGTAATTTTTACCCCTCCGCTATCCAACACTTTCCCTACTGTTGCACTCACTGGAGTGGGAATAGTAAGTTTTACCCCTCCGCTATCCAATACTTTCCCTCCACTATCCAACACTTTCTCTACTGTTGCACTCACTAGTGGGAATAGTAATTTTTACCCCTCCGGTATCCACCACTTTCCCTACTGTTGCACTCACTGGAGTGGGAATAATATTTTTTACCCCTCCCCTAACCAACACTTTCCCTACTGTTGCACTCACTGGAGTGGAAATAGTAATTTTTACCCCTCCCCTAACCAACACTTTCCCTACTGTTGCACTCACTGGAGTGGAAATAGTAAATTTTACCCCTGCGCTATCTAACACTTTCCCTACTGTTGCACTCAGAGGACTGGGAATAGTATTTTTACCCCTTCGCTATCCAACATTTTCCCTAATGTTGCACTCACTGGAGTGGGAACAGTAATTTTTACCCCTCCGCTATCCAACACTTTCCCTACTGTTGCACTCACTGGAGTGGGAATAGTAAGTTTTACCCCTCCGCTATTCAACACTTTCCCTACTGTTGCACTCAGTGGAGTGGGAATAGTATTTTACCCCTTCGCTATCCAACATTTTCCCTACTGTTGCACTCACTGGAGTGGGAATAGTTATTTTTACCCTTTGCTATCCAACACATTCCCTACTTATGCACTCAATGGAGTGCAAAATTTAAGTTTAAAGATTATTAAATATTTTAATGTTTTAATTTATAATATAATGTTATTTTTTATTAGATTTTATGTTACATGTGTATGTATATATATATATTTATTTGTAAATTTTTATATATTTATAAAATTTAAAAATAAATTAAAATTAATAGTTTATTAATTGTTTTAAATATATATATATATATATTACATTTTATATATGTATGTTTACATTTTTTTAAATTACATTTATTTCTTATATTTGTTAAAATGTAGATTAAATCCATATAATTTTTTTAAAGTTGATTTTATTATTTAATATATTTAACATTATTTTTTATATATATAAAAAAATCGATATTTTGTACATCTATATTTTTTACATAAATATATTTTTCTCGATATTTTCATACTTACCATTATAAATATAGGATGTCGATATTTTTGACATCGATATTTATGACTCGATATTTGTGTATGGGCATATTTTGGGCGTCGATATTCTGTCAGTGAATGGATTAAAAACCAGCATGATCTGCCTCCTCCTTAGTGGCCCATGTGTAAGGGTGATACCAGTACTGTTAAGAACCCTTCTCTACAAACCTTCGACAGACATCTATAGTATTCAAGTTGATGAAAAAGTTAATGTGATTAAAATAAATGAAAGTTCAAAATTCAAAACAAAATAATGTTGATTGTGAGAATAAGCATAATTACTCATTCTGTGTGAGAGTGAAAATTTTTAAAAAGTGTGATAAGAATAAATGGATATCACTGTTATCATCCCGGTCATATTACATTACAGACAGCAACTCATGTCAATTTTATCATTGAGGGCTTTGGGTGCCATTGTATCAAGGCATTTTATCCAGTAAATCTCTCTTTGTGATAACTTCTGGGAATTATTACAACCAGTGTGTATGTCAACAACTTCTATGATTTGAAACCTCAATTGTGAAATTGTGTCTTTTAACTCCATCCAATGTACCACTAGATTAGAATTGGTGCTCTGATTCTGTATCATGCTCTTGTGTTCCGTGATACGTATTTTCACTCTGCGCTCTGACTTACCAACATATAATAAACCACATGGACATGTTACACTGTATATTACATTGTGTGTATTACAGGTTGAGGGGTGTCGCAATTTGATAACTTCCCCTGATCTGGGGGTGTAATATTATCCCCCAATATCACGTTGTTGCAATGTATGCAATTATGACATCGTCTTATGCCTACTGAATTTATGTTGGATGTTGCTTTTGAGAACTTTAATCTTTCTTTCAGATTCTTTGTTCTAGTGTAAGCAAAAATTGTTTTTTCTGCAAAAAGTCCACTGAACTCTGGTTTGTGTTGTATTAATTCAAATCTTTGATTGATGATTCTCTTGATATTTCTTGACTGTGTGGAGTATTTAGAAACAAATACTAATCTCTTCTGTTCTTTCTTCGGTTTTTGCCTCAATAATGATTGTCTGTCTAGTGACATCACTCTTTGTTCAGTATCTTCCAGTAATTTAGATGGGTACTTTCTCTCAAGGTATTTCTTTTTGTGTTCTTCAATGGTTTTCAAGGCTACTTCTGGTTCTGAAGAGATTCTTCTTCTTCTTAAGAACTACAAATACGGTAAATTGTTCAGTAAATTCTCCGGATGAAAGCTATGATAAAGTAATTTATTGTTCCTGTCCGTTGACCTCTTATGCACTCTTGTGCTCAATCCTGTTTGCTTTTTCTCAATATACACATCCAAGAACAATATTTCTGTGCTGCTGATGTTGCTTGTGAACTGAATTCTGCTGTCAACTTGATTCAATTCCATGATTCGTGAGGACATGGTCTCTAAACTCCTCTTCCAGATCAAAAGATATCGTCTATAAAATGACAATACATCACCAAATTGTTATGCCATGAGGGCTTCACAAGTATATTCTCTGCTTCGAATTTAGCCATGAAGATATTGGCGTATGCTGGAGCCCCGGATGTCCCTCTGAGTTGTAAATAGAACTTGTCGTTCCATTGAAAGTAGCTGTGGTAGAGCAAAAGTGTAATAATTCCAATAAAAAAACTCTGTGGGCTTTTACGTTGGGTTGTTGCAGCAATGCCCACTCCACTGCCTCTATACCTTCCTGATGTGGAATTGATGTGTACAGTGATGTTACGTCGATCGTACATAATATTCAATATTCAACATAATATTCAATCCCGCGACCCCTCTGTTGCTCTGTTGGCAGATCTCCAAGTTGTCTTAGATATATGTGCTCCATGTTTGTACAAATGGTTGTAAAAAAGTGTCCAAATATTTTCCTATGGGTTCGAATACCGAATTACAGCCCGATACTATGGGTCTAAACGGTGGATTAAACAACTTTTTGTGCACTTTGGGGAGCATATATAACTGTGGTCTCCTTGGAAAAGACGTGGTTAAGAAATATCTTGTTGACGTTGAAATGCAGCCAAAATCTTCTGCTTTTTGTAGTATGACTGTCAAAACCTCTGATAATTCTACAATTGGATCTCTATCCAGTTGCATGTATGTCAATGTATCACTAACATGTTCCTCCACTTTCGATGTGTAAAAAACTTCGTCCATCAATACCAGGCCTCCACCTATATCAGCTGGTAGAAACACTAAATTTGTGTTAGTGGCCAATGCCCGCAGCGTGTTTTTCTCTTTGGTGGTTAAATTTTGCTTACGTTTTCGTTTAAACGCCAGTTTATTCAAGTCGTTCTTCACCAGTAGCTCAAAAGTGTCCAACAGTTTATGCGATGTGGGTGCTTGGAAAGTACTTCTAGGCATAAATTCCATTAACTCGCTTTCATTTAAGGTACCCTGAGGGGGTAATATATTAGTAAAAAAATGTCTTAGCCTCAATGCTCTCTTGAATCTGAAGAGAGATACCTGACTCTCCAGCGCATTGGTTTTGTATGTATTTACAAATGAAGTGCCCTTATCCAATACTTCCACTTGTTCTGTTGTTAATGTCACTGATGAGATATTGATGACCATACTTTGTCTTGACTCCTTAGATTCTTTCTTTGTTTTTCCTTTTTCTCTACGTGTTTTCCTTTTGTAACTGTTGTTTTGGTTAGTGATGTTGTGTTCGGTGGTTGTGTAGAAGAAGATGCTGTCTCGAGATTTTGTGGCATTGTTGTTGTTTTCTGATAAAGTTAGTGTATATCTGTTTTTTACTCCAGTTACAATCATCGGCCCCTGAAGAAGGGTATTTATCCCGAAATGCATTGGGCAGCTTTATTTTGAATGGATTGTAAACAATAACAATCTATGATGCTTTTTAATGAGTAACATTAGAGTTTTAGTAATTAGAATGTTACCAACTGAACAATTGTAAACCATAGGAGTGGTCTCTGTATTAGAGAAACATCAAAATTATTTGATTTATAATTTAAAATCCAAAGAGGATAAAGTGATTAATGAGGATCACTGACAGAATATCGACAACAACAATATCGACCTACAGAAATATCGTGACAAAAATATCGTTGTCAAAAATATCGACCTCCTATCTTTATAATGGTAAGTACTAAAATATCAACAAAAAATATTGTTGTAAAAAATATCGATGTATAAAATATTGGGTTTTTTATATGTATAAAAAATAGTGTAAAACAAATTAAATAATAAATTAAACTTAAAAAAATTATTTAGATTTATTTGTAAATGTTAACAATTATAAGTAATAAATTTATGAAACATACATATATAAAATGTAATATATATATATATTTACTTAAAAACAATTAATAATAATTTTAATTAATTTTAAAATGTTATAAATATATTAAAAATAATAAATATATATACATACATACACCTGTAACATAAAAATTAATACATAAAAAATTATATTATAAATTAAAATATTCAAATATTTAGGGGCCGATTCCGATCTCGGCCGGTAGGGCTCCGAATCGGATTCTGCTTAACCGGATCCGATTCGGAGCCCTATTTCCCGACCGATTCGTACGCGCGTCTGGGCGAGCGAGTACGATGCGAATTCGCCGACCGCCTCGTCCGGGCGTCCCGACCGCTCCGACCGACTCGTTCCCGGCTCGAACCGCACCGACCGACTCGCTCGGACTCAACTCACACCGCGCAATGGAGACGTTCCCCGGCCGGGTAAGTACGATGCGCGCCGCGAGCAGTCCGACCGAGCCGCGCACTCCGGTTCGAAAGAGCAGTCGGAGCCGTACTTTGGGGGTCCGTGTCGGACCCCCCTGTACGTGTAGCCGCGCGAGTCGTACACAGGGGGGACCCATGGGTCCCCCCTACCTGTGCGTGTACGGCGCGAATCGCTTCGCCGCGTATACGCTGTAGGGGCGCCCTTGTCCGCCTCGCACCCATTGAGTCAATGGGAGCCCGCGTACGCGTTGTACGACCGGCTCCCATTGACTTCACGTGAGTCCGACCGACTCGAGTCCGATGGCATACGTGCGCATCGAACTCGTTCGGTCGGGGCTGCCAGAGTCCGATTCGGTCGGAAATCTCTCCGAGTCCGGCTCGGTCGGAGAGATTTCCGGCCCGAATCGGAATCGGCCCCTTAATATTTTTTAAACCTACATTTTGCACTACATTGAGGGCAACAGTAGAGAAAGTGTTGGATAGCGGAGGGGTAAAAATTACTATTCCCACTCCAGCGAGTGCAACAGTAGTGAAAGTGTTGGATAGCAGAGGAGTAAAAATTACTATTCCCACTCCAACGAGTGCAACAGTAGGGAAAGTGTTGGATAGCGGAGGGGTAAAAATAACTAATTCCCACTCCAGCGAATGCAACAGTAGGGAAAGTGTTGGATAGCAAATAGGTAAAAAATACTATTCCCACTCCAGGAAATGCAACAGTAGACAAAGTGTTGGATAGCGGATAGGTAAAAATTACTATTCCCACTCCAGCGAGTGCAACAGTAGGGAAAGTGTTGGATAGCGGAGGGGTAAAAATGACTATTCCCACTCCAACGAGTGCAACAGTAGGGAAAGTGTTGGATAGCGGAGGGGTAACAATTACTATTCCCACTCCAACGAGTGCAACAGTAGGGAATGTGTTGGATTGCGAAAGAGTAAAAATTACTATTCCCACTCCAGCTAGTGCAACTGTAGGGAAAGTTTTGTTTAGCGGAGGGGATACAATTACTATTCACACTCCAGTGATGCAACAGTAGGGAAAGTGTTGGATAGCCTAGGGGATAAAATTACTATTCCCACTCCAGCGAGTGCAACAGTAGGGAATGTGTTGGATAACAGAGTGGGAAAAATTACTATTCCCACTCCTGCAAAAGCAACAGTAGAGAAAGTGTTGGATAGTGGAGGGAAAAAATTACTATTCCCACTCCAAAAAGTGCAATAGTAGGGAATATGTTGGATAGCGGAGGAGTAAAACTTACTATTCCCACTCCAGCTAGTGCAACAGTAGGGAATATGTTGGATAGCGGAGGAGTAAAACTTACAATTCCCACTCCAGCTAGTGCAACAGTAGGGAAAGTGTTGGATACCGGAGGGGATAAAATTACTATTCCCACTCCAGCGAGTGCAACAGTAGGGAAAGGTTTGGATAGTGGAGGGGAAAAAATTACTATTCCCACTCCAGCGAATGCAACAGTAGGGAAAGTGTTGGATAGCGGAGGGGTAAAAATTTCTATTCCCACTGAAGAAAATGTAAATTTAAACAGAAACAAAATATCAACTACAATATAAAAGATAATAACAATTCTAAAAACAAAACATATATAAAAAATTAAAAAATTACAAAACATAGAAACATAATATAACGTAAAAAAACTAAAAATTACATACAAAGATTATTTTCTAAAAATGTAAAAATAATTACAAACAAATGAATATTTTATAATACAAAATATTTATAATCAAAAACATTATTTATTACATAAATATAATATTTTTTTACCTACCCTATAACACCACACAATTTACAACACACATCTAAATTTTAAAAAAAAGTGTACCTCCATAATTAACACAATTATATATCAATTAAAGAAATATTATTAATTTAAAAAAACATTAAAACAGATCAAAATTAATATACTAACCAAACTTTACGCCTATATAACCAAAATCCACAAACAAAATAAAAATAAACAATTACCAAAAATATTTACCAATTAATAAATAACTATTAATGATCAAGTAATGATTAATTATTTGAAACTAAATTACTTTCCACCCTCTACCCCAATAAACACCACAACACACACCTAAAAATAATTACACAATTTCCATAACTAATTTTACAATAATAAATTAATATCAATTAACCACAAATCATTAATTAATTTACAAAAATTTACTTCCCACCATTTACCACTATAAACCCCACAACTCACACATCAAATTAATTACACAATTGCCATATATAAATTTTAAGGTCGCCAAACAGTGCACTGTGGTGCTTCTTTTATGTAGCTAACCACTACTGGAGAATGTTAGTGGATTGTAAGTTTTGAGTTGTAATTGTAAAGTCTTTTCAAACTAATTTTTTTCAGGCCATTTCTAGAATTTTTTATAACATCTGTTTGTCTGTGATCTTAGAAGCAAACTATACCATCTCAATATTTTTTCATTGACTTGCTTGAATTTTGTGATTATATACTTTGCAGATGACCATGCAGCAATGCTCTGTGGGCACTAAGTCAGTGGCGTAATGAAAATTGAGGTAGTGCTACTTACGAAGCAGAGAGGACCATGAGGTTAATAAAGCCAGATTGAGGTGAAAGGGGCAGAGGGCTAATATTTGTGTTTTTTATATATTAGAATGCTGATGGGAGCATTTTTAGTGTGCATGCTAATGTTGAGTGATTTGTTAGGGCGATGTGCTCTTTCAATTAAACTGAACATTCAGCTCCATTGCTCACAGCGTTATTGATGGCTGTTGAGACAGCATGTTGAATAGTTTGTTTATTTATTATGCACAGTTACTAAAAACCATTGCACAGTTGTATGCTATCAAGATAAAAATCATTATGGTACTGTCGTAAAAGCATTAATACACATGTTAAAAGTGCTATGTGGTGCTTACATACAAATATACAAAATAAGCTGATAAGACCATTCGATGGATGCCATTAAAATGTTACAATAAAAACAAGAACCCTTAAAAAGTGTACGCTGCGGTGCTTCGTGGCTGTTGTGATAATGAATTGATGTGGCCAGTGGTGTGCAGCTATTGTATAAGACAATAGTGCCATTTAGCCTCAGCGTGGATTGCGGAAAAGTGCGGACAATATCAGGGAGAGACCCCTGATGGCTAAGCGGCACAAAGGGGTTTGCCATCCTGGCGGCTGTTTTTTAAGTTGTTATCATTGAGTCTTAAGGAGCAGCTTCTGACTGGCATCTCGGTCTCTTCATTGTCTACTTAATGCTGGGGTGATTTATCCGCTCCAATGATGTTAAGTCAAATTTCTTGTTTTTGTTTTTAAACTTTTCTTTTTTGTTCCGCCATTGTGAGAAATTTGACCACTCCGCAGTTCAATTGTGTGGCCCCTGAGTCAAAACATGCCAACACTGCTTGCCACCTGGTACGGATCCCTAACTAATTGCGCGGGATTTTAAGCAGCTGAATCCTCTCTTGCACCAGCACCGTGCATGTGCAGATTAAGTGCAGGATGTCTCCAGGGCCTGTATCACAGACTGCAAGTGCTTGGTGAGCGTGCCCTCTGCCATGGTGGAAGGTGTTCGGTACACGGTAAAATGCCTAGGCGGTGCTTTAAAAACTTTATTTTGATGGCTTTAGGGTAACCCTGATTGAAGTATTTTTGGGGAGCAGATGTTTTATAAGAATTCAGGGTCACCCAGGCATGAGATCTGGCTGAGAACAGGGCCTTGTCTTCCAGCAGTGAGAGTTGTTTTACTGACTTCCAGACCAATTTTTTGAAGGATATGTGTTGTAGCTGGGTGTTCCAGAGATTAGTGAGTCTTGTGATTTCCAGAGATTCTTGTAGGTAGCGTCTGCCCGGAGAAGTGTCCCTATGCTGGAGATCTTGCCATAACAGCTGATTTAGAGTGTTTGCGGCAGAGAGCCTTATCTTATTCCAGCAGATGATGTAGGAGCCATGCCTGGCCAGCGACTGTTTCACTAAGCCGAACTCCAGCCTTATCTGAGCTGAAGTGTATTTTGGGAGGCTGAACATGGTTCTGTATGCCATTATCAGGGAGCTGTCCAATTGCTTAGCGTCTCTCCCCCGCATTGCTTCGCTGCCATAAGTTAGCGTGGGGAGTAGTTTGGCCTGTGCTACTTTCAGGAAAGGGGCATAATGAGGGCCCCATCAGTTTTGTGGACAGGTTTTTCAAAGTTATAGCTATGACCAGGCCCCTCCTTTTAATTTCTTCTTTCTGGCGCGTAAAGGATCCTTCATTATCGATGATGACACCTAGATATTTGTAGTCAGTGGTGGGTTCAATAAGAACACCTCCCAGGTGCCACCTCTTCCGCCTTCTTTTACTGTTTATCGTCATAGTCCGAGTTTTCTTGAAATTAATTTTTAGACTATTCTCTGCAGCGTATTTCTGCATTTCATTAAGCAGATGTTGGAGACCGACATGTGTGTGGCTAAGCAGCACCACGTCGTCAGCATACATAAGGTTTGTCAGTGGTTTACCGCCGAGCCTGGGTGCGTGTGCGTTGCTGATGTTGAGAGCCTGAGGGAGATCGGCCATGTAGAGATTAAACAGAGTGGGTGCCAGCACGCAACCTTGCTTCAAGCCTTTGGTTGTAGGGACTTTTCTAGAAAGGTGCATTCCCCCACCCAGTTTCACCTGGACCCAGGTGTCAGTGTGCAGAAGTAGCAGCATGTCTAGAATGACCTGAGGAATTCCCCAGCGTTCCAGCTTCCCCCAAAGTTTCCACCTCTCAACATTATCGAATGCCGCACGAAAGTCAATGAAGCATAGGTGTAGTTGCAGGTTAGCTGTTTTGGTTGAATAGATAAGCAGAGAGAGCGCCAGAATATTTGTGGACGTACCAGTCATTTTGCAGAAGCCAGTCTGGTTTGGCTGGTTGATTTTGTTGGCGTCTGCCCAGGCTGTGAGATCCTCCAAGATGGTGCCCATGAAGTACTTTGCCTCGTTATCGATCAAGGCCACTAGGGGGTAGTTGCTAGGCTGGGCCTTGTCGCCGCTCTTATAGATCGGCGCGATCGATGAGCCTTCCCATGATTCGGGTATTCTGCCTTGTGACCAGATTTCCGAAAATAGGTGTTGCAGGAAGTTAGCCCAGTCGGCCGGTTTGTGTTTAAACAAGGCCGGTGGGATTCCATTCGGGCCCAGAGCACCCTCTCTTCTTCCTTTTGCAATTTGCTTCTTTATTGCCGATGGGGGTGGATGGCCTGGCTCGTGCCCTGATGATTTTACTGAATTTGGCATGTTCAACCCCAGTAGTGCCTTGGGGCCTGCTCCTGGGCGATTGCATTGCGGCCGTCCATTTGGATCCGTTTGACAGGTGTCCCCGGTATCGTTGTTAAAATGCTCGAATAGGAATTTATGCCATATTTCCTCTGAGATGTGAGACGAGATTCCTCGTGTTGTGGGCGGATTATGTAATTTACCTTTTTCCAAAAACGAGCGCTGTCGTTGTGGTTAACATCATGGAGCAGCTTTACCCAGATTTCGTCTTCTTGCTCTTTCTTGACTTCCCAGTTCAGTTTCTTCAGGAGCTTCCGTCGATCTTGCAAGAGTTTGCGGGTGCTTAAGTCCCCTGGGTGTCTTCTCAGGCGTCTTAGATTGGAGTTTATTGATTTCTTAAGTGTTTTTAGATGGTCCCTTTGAGCTTTAGGGATCCTCTTTCTCAGGCCGGTTATCCGGTAAGAGTCTGCCTTCAGAGGAGTTTTGCCCCAGAGGCTTAAGAATTTTGCGGTAAAATATTCCCAGTGTGTTATTCGGTCACTTGTGCCTGTTTCTGTTGATTGAAAGAGCTCGGTTGCTATTTTTGAAAGAGACTCAGTTGTTGTTGATACACATTTGATCCTCCTTAAATTTGAGGTATAAGTAGGCACCAATACTTCTTCTTGTTGAATGGCGAAGGTTGCGGTGGCTGACAGTAGGATTTCCTGTGGGCGGTGGTCGCTATCCCCCTTGTCCCTCATTCGGAACCCTTGAATGTAGGGGAACAATGAGAGGGTTGCAAACGTGTAATCTAAAATTGAACATGATGAGTTGGTGTAGTGTGAAGGAACGGGGGGAGAGTCTCCGGGGAATCTACCGTTGAGGGCCCTGAGGTTTAGATGTTCAAGATCGTCCAAGAGGCGGTTTTTCTTGCGGGTCCTGCTTACAATTAGAAGCGCTCTGTGGCGGGATGTTACAGAGTGAAGTAAAAAAGGAGATCTCTTCGCCCCCCGATGTGCCAAGAAGATGTTGATTTAAATCCCCAGTTACAATGAAATGTGGGGATTCCATTTCCGTTATGAGGCTAAGTACTTTGTCGGTTAAGTTCTCTGAGTCTTTGGCTTTCCGTTTTGGGTTGACGTAAGTGTTGACTAGGACAACCTCATCTTGCCCTCCGTAAAAAGAGAGGGCAATCTTCACTGCAAAGGTGGCCGATGTGGGGGAGCCGACCAGGGCCGCTGAGGTGACTCTCGTTGTGGAGACGTACGTTGCCAGCCCTCCCGAGTGGTGTCCACATTTGTTGCTCGTTGTGGCCGGAATGGAAAAACACATGTAACCTTGGATCTGATGCGGTAGTGTGAGTCATGTTTCCTGCAGCATAATTATGTCGAAAGATTGGAGATAATGTAAGAAGTTTTGATCCGTGATTTTTGTCGACAAGCCGTTTGTATTCCACGAGCATAAGCGGAGAGGGTTGGAGTCCGCTCTATCCCTGAGGCCGTTTTGTGTTGATCATCATTGCCTTCCTGCGGAGATGGTTATTGTCCGATGGATCGGTCTGAAGGCGTGCAATCTACTCCCTGTGGCGGGTGCTGCCCAAGAGCTGTTTTGACTGTCCGTCCTCGAAATGGCCCCCCACAGAGGTGATTGGCCTAGAGCCCCTCTGAGCACTGAGTATGGGCCCCCCTGAGTTTTTGTAGATGTTGACCTCAAAGTGGAAGCCAGGAAAGGCGTCGGATACGCTGGAGTTCGATACGGGACGATATCTATACCCCAGGCTTTGAAGGTGAGTTGTTCGGCTAAAACCCTGCGGGTGGTCGTTGCTGATTTCCATGTGGCTTTAGTGGCCTCTGGCATTGTAGGGTCTACGGGTCGAATGAATTCTATCGAGAGGATGTCAGCTGAGCTCAGATCAGTAAGAGTTGGAATTGCTTGCAACAGCCTTAGGATATTACCCCTGTTGAGGGTATCTTGGTGTCCTTTTGATATGAACATTGGGTAGAAGAGAGTGGAGTGAGTGGCCTTCTGCATGTCTCCCCTCAATGAAATTTCCTGTTGAAGGGTGTTGGTAGGCGCTGGAGTACCAGGGTCGCAGCTGCTTTGTGGTGATGCCTTCGGCTGGGGTTCCATGCTGTTGCTCTGCTGACTTACAATTATGTTCCTTGACTCCTTCTCGAGTGTTGTTTGCCCGGAGCTTGCCTCTGTCAAAGGGTGTTTAGGGAGGTGCATTGTGTTCTGTTCGAGCTGAGCTACGTAATTCCCTCTCTCATCTACAGAGTGCCTTCCAGACATAAGAATTGTCGATGAGGGGAGGTTTTCCAAGTTGTGCACTGCCGTCCGGGACTGCCCAGTTTTGGTGTTGTAGCCTTCAGTGCCGATCTCCTTGCTCGAATCCTTTTGCGGCTGGGGACTCTTTGACGCAGCCTCCAGCGACAGTGATCTTAACCCAACCATTACTGTAGTCTGTTGCAGTTGCACTGGGGTTGTAAAAGGAGTCAGAGGCCCTCCATTTGGTTCTGATCGTTCGAGCCTCGATTGGCTGCTGCTCTCGGGGGCCTTCTTATATGAGAAATGAGATTAAGTTCTCATTTCTGTTGTCTTTTTTGTTTGGCATGTGCTCCTGTTCCGGGTTTTGTGAGCAAGGGGGGCTGCCTTGGTCAGAATGGTTATTCGACAGGGGGTCTCTGGTGTAAGCATTGTCAGAACTGGATTTGATGGACAGCTGTGTTTGTTGACAGGAGAAGATTGGGTAGAAGATTGTGGGTTTCTCATCGGTTTTCTGATTGCGCCCTTTCCTTCTCTGTTGGCGTCGCTGTTTGGCGTTTAACTTCCGGGCATGTGTGCCTTCTTGGGGCTCTGTCATCTTGTCCTTGTCCTTATCAGTCCCTGGCAGCCCGGCAGATTCCTTAGCGTCAGGTCCGGTCTTCTGATTCTGGTGGTACAGCGACCCGCTGTTCAGAGTTGCCTGTTGTTCCTCAAGCGGTCCTGGTGCCATAGCGCTGCCACTTGGCGCCTTGTTTCTGGGTCCAATTGTTGCAGATCTCATCGCCCTTAGTAGATTATCTAGCATTGAGGGCAGAGTAGAAAGTTTATCAACTATGTAACTGCAGCCGCAGTTGAGTTGGACCTCAGATTGAGCCCTCGTAATTAAGCCATTGAGGGCCCCCAACTTCTCATCAATGCCTGCGGTGAACAGAGCCAAGGTGTTCAAGAGTGAGAGTTGAATATCCATCTTTTCAACGGCCAGTTGTATCGTGTTTAAGAGGGAGGCCCAAGTGCTGCTGAGTTGCTCTTTAGGTAGCGTCCCCCTCTTAGGATTGTCTGCGGGCTCCTCCCCAGGCGATCGACTGTGGCTTAGGGAGCGCAGTTGAGGGACCGTGGCTGAGGTAGCGCTCTGTTGCTGGACAGGTGAATAGGCGGCGAGCATTTCCTCCCATTCTTGTGTGTTCAGATATGATAGAGCTGCTTTCCCCCCCTCTTGATGAGTCGGGTCAGCGATTCCCCGTTTCTTCCGCAGGTCTGGGCCGGGGGGGAATGTCCAAAGTTGAGGGTGTAACGACTCTGGGGCTAATGCATTTGTGACTGCCGGCCGCTGTAGTGCTGCTGGCGTTGTATCCCTGCATGCCAGTAGTGGCTGAGGCTGCTTTCCAGATCTCGTTCTGCCTGCAGAGCTCTCTCAGAGCGTGTCAGGCATGAGACGATGCTCTCCTTTTGTGTCAGAGAAGGGCAACGATCTAAGTTGCTTTCTGGAATGCATTCTGAGGCGGCTTCTGGTTGGTTGGACTGTATAGTCTTCTTGTGGCAGTAGTCCTCCTGTGTGAGGCCCAATGTGCTGGCGGCCTCTGGGGGTGGAAGCTCGTGAAATCTTAATTCCCCCGCTGTGGCCTGCAGTGGGGCCTGGTCCAGTGCTGATTCTGAATCTGGGTCGGAGCAGTTGGCTGCCCAGGGCGTGTTTTGACCTTAGTGTACTAAAACTTGTACCTGTCGTGAGTTGGTTGAGCTCCAGGTTCTTTGCGACTTCGCAGGACTGGAAGGGGGCTGTTTTTTTTTCGCTGTGCTAAGACGGGCTTTTGAGGCCCCCCGTTTGACTGTGGCAGGTGGAGCAAGGGGAGCTATGGTTGTTGCAGATTTCTAAAGTCCTCCGACGCCCTGGGGAGGTGAGCAATCTTGAGGCTGAGTTGTTGGCTAGCAGCAGGTTTGTCGGCTTTGTCGACGCCTCCCCTTGGGCAGGTCTTCTCTTGCGTCTGAGTGACTGATGGAAACGACCCGGTTTGTAAGGGAAGTAGAGGGGACTGCAAGCCTTTGATGGAAGAACTGCTTGAATAGATTGCAGAGCCTGCGTTGGTAAGGAAGCTGAATTTAGTGTAGATTTGTGGTTGGGTTAAAGCAGTTGAGCCGTTTAGCAGATCTTTTGACGCAGGGACCGTTGTAATTAATGCAGTGCTTGCGCTGGCTCGAGCAGGGGGGCATGATTTTGATTTCTTGAATAGGAGTGATCTTTCTCATTGACGATGGATTTTTCAGTTTTCTCTTCTGTGCAAAGGCCCATGTTGGCGGTATAGGTGGGGTGAATAAGACTGTTCCCCATCATGCAGCATTCAGATCAAGTCTTTTTTGCTTTGGTGATCACAGAAGTAAAGTCGGGTGTTTGTTTACTCTGAGGTCAGCGTTCCTGTGCTTCTGTTGAAATATCTGACAGTGCGGCTCCCAGTTGCCCATTATCCCAAAAGTTATCTCTGAGCCTAGCACAATGTGACGGTACCCATTCAGGTGTTTTTTTTTATTAAATCTTGCTAACATCTATCAATGAAACCTATGAAAATATCTGCTGTCATGCACACTTGATGGTAACAGTGCTAATTTAGCTACTGTGCTGCAAATCCATATATAGAGCTTCTTAGCAAGGCAGGGTCACTCTGTGCTTCCGTCTTTTAAAAGCGAATTAGGATGTTGGAGACAGATGACAAATGGCAGCCCGCGCCGTGAAGAGCAGAATCTGCTTTAATGTGAACCAAGAGACAGCCTTTATCCTTTGAACAAGGATCAGTTATCAAGAGGTAAACAAATGTTTCCTCTAGACTATTTGTGAACAACAGGCAGGTATATTCAAACTGAGCTGTCACCTTGCATTAGCCACGCCCTGGTATCCTGACATTTTACAGTGCTGGGCTCCGATGACCAGTGGCGTAACGAAACTTGAGGGGGCCCCCCTGCAAGGTACATGGAGGGGCCCCCTCCATACTCAATCAGGAGCTCTCCGGGCGAAGGGCTGTGCTGATAGGGCCCCCTGCAGCTTGGGCCCCCCCAGCACCGCGGGGGCTGCGGGGGCCTGTGTTACGCCCCTGCCGATGACCTGGTGTGTTTAACTGAATATGCGAAGGAAATCTGTGAGGGGTAATGCAGGAAGCTGATTTAAATTTCAAGAGTTTGAATTTTCAGATAAACAGCCGGCATCTTTGAATACCAATTGCCTTCATTTTTCAATGGAAAATAACACCAGAATGAGGGCCTACACGCTTTACATGACCTAAGCTACATCACGAAATAGAACAGGCGTCCTCCAAAGGCTCCGGTTAGCAGGAAACAAAGACATCAGGGGAGGGGGGAGTGCTTTGAACATCCACTCTCCCTCGCAACTGCAATAAAACAAGTTAGGGGTTTGGCATAATAAACAAAGCTGTCGTCTTTGGTCCTGGGGATCCAGGTTTGAGTCTCGGCGTAGGCTCCATAAAAATATGCTGATATTATTAAATAATTTACTAAGTATAATTTATTTTCAGCCTTGTGGGACTCTTGTGCTAATTGTTTATTTTAGTGCATTGTTGGCTGTAGGACAGGTACAGGATCGGCTGAACAAATGTTGCTGCATCAAAACAAGCAGGGGAGGGGGTGCACGGAATAGAACAGGTGCCCTCCAAAGGCTCTGATGAGCAGGAAACAAAGGCGGGTGGGGGTGCATCGAACATGCGTCCTCTCTTGCAACAAGGCTAAAATAAGTTAGGGCTGTGACTCAATACACAAGAGCTGCGGACTTTGGTCCAGGAGACCCAGGTTCGAGCCTGAGCATAGTCTTTACAAAAATATATTTGCAATGCCATAGGTCTCGCATTTAAATGCGAGACCTATGGCATTGCAAACAAGCGGCCGTGATTGTCCCGGCTTCTTAGAAAGTGAAAGCACGCATGGCACGCTGAATCTAAGCAGACCATGTCGTGCCACAGCAGGAAGAGAAATTCAATCAAAAAAATAGTGCTTACAAGACTAAATAACAGGTATAGTGTAACAACCGAAGTAAAGGGGCCAGTAGCCATGGGAGGTTACAAATGAAGACCAGGCGGTACTAAGGAGGGACTAACAAGCCTATTAACCAATCAGAAGCCTGCATTTACGAAGGACAACAGCACAAGTCAATGACAAATATGAGAGGAGAGTGGGAGGGGCTTCTCTTCCATACTCAACTACCGCAGCTCGCCAGAGCAGCGCATGCGCTCTGACTCAGGCTCGACCTAAAAAAACGTACATTTGTGTTTCAAATATCCAATCCTGCAGCGGCAGATTTGCAAAGCCCATACATGACAGAAACCCGATTCAGGCCCCAATAGAAGTCAATAGGAGAAATACAATTCTCCAGATTGTTTTTTTTTTTTTATTAAATCTTCCACTTTTCTCTTCCAAAATGTTGGCATGTGTGTTGTGGCTGGGGTGCTAACAATAAACCTCTCTTAAAACTCGTTTTTGTTGTACTTATCACAAATTGTGGTGCCCAATTAAAGCTAAAGGCAACGTGTTCATCCAGGCCCATGATAAACGTAGCTGTCTCCGTTTGTACCTGGAACCCTGCGAGTGGCGAAGTCCTTTCTCTATGTCTATGAAGTACATCTTCCTTGTTTACTGGTGAGGCTTGGATCTGTCCGGCATGCGAGAAGTGAGTGCTTATCGCTGTTACTGCGTATCCTACTGTGCTATACTTTAATCTAATTGTCCTTAATACTAGCTCGGGGCTGAATGCCGCGAGTCGCGGCTGGACGTGGGGAGATATACTTCCTCATTACGGACAACGAGGGCATCAGCTCCTAGGTAGGGGCGTGACATCCACTACGAGCCAGGACTGACGACGCAAGGTTAACATGACCGAGAAAGGGATGATACGCTATGTTTCTTCTCTGATTCACTTTAAGCGCCATCTTTGAACGGGGTAAATCTTTGTGCGATTAATGGACGATATCTTTAACAGTTGCAATACTAGGTATATTGTACGTAGCAGTTGCCCAGTCTGTCGGGCAGTTTTTTTTTGAGACCATGTTCTGTCTGTTTTTGGTCTGAGGGAGCCTCAGGTCCATGCGTGACTAGGGCGTCCAGCCCAGGTCTTAGGTTTGCATTCTGGGACTTGTAGTCTTTTGTATCCGATTTAAAATCAGGATTACTAATCCCAGAATGGTGGCGATTTTAAAATCAGGCTGTTGGTGTCAGAATGAGAACCAAAAACCTGGACCGAGTAAGTCACTTAAGTATGGACTTGGCAAATGTAGAACCACGAAATGTATATTTCTTGTAAAAACGCATGCCGTCACTGTTTGGCGGCAGGCAAAACACGTCATCTGATTGGGTCATATTCTTCTAAATCGCAGAGTTTGCAATTTCATATCTTTCAACATGTGGTTTAGTGAGGCGACTCAGTGATGGTTCCAAATGCAGGTCTAGAATCCTGCAAACGGGTCTTTCTTCTCACGAAGTAAATACAAAGAGTTCCCTGCCGAGGCGTTGAAAGCAGCACTTTCTATTTGCAACGCTTAGAAACGGCAAGTTATATGCTATATAAAAACATGTTGCTGCTATTACGTAATGTAATCAAATGTTCTGGAACTTGTATACATTATTCCACATATCTCTGAAGCGACATACATTAATGCTGAATCCGAAACGTGCACTCACGTTGTACAAAGATACCATATGACTCTTACTGACTCATAATGATTTCTAGCAATTTTGTAAAACTGTATACACATTTGTACGTGAAAATAGGATAAACAGCTCTCTCGATGTGGCTATGTACACATATATTTGTGAAAACAAGTTGAACATAACTTAATAAACATTAATTTCATATGACGCAGAGGGGCGGCTCCTCCTCAGGATCGGAGGAGCGTTGCCCCGCCTGCTGCGAGCGCAGCTGTCAAAAACAAACAAACAAATAAATAAAATGGCCTGTAAAGGCCATTTTATTTATTTGCAACTGCACTGGCTCGCGCTGTGCACAGTGCGAGGGTGGGACTGAATCCTGCAAATGTAGGATGACAGCACTGGTCTACAGTGCGCATGTCGGGTTGGCCGTCGCAAGGATTGGCCGACCGTCTTGCGATGGCCAACCCTACATGCGCGCTGTGAAACAGCCTGGGGATTGCTGGCACAGGCCCCCAGCTTCAAAATGGGAGCTGGGTGAGCCTGCTTCCAACAACCCTGAAGCTGCTTTCACAGCATACGAACAGCTCCAGGATTGGTTGGCGTTGCGATCAACGAGCAGGAAAGAAGTCCTTCCTTTTTAGGTCGAGCCTAGCGTCAGCAGCGCACATGCGCTGCTCGCTCTGCGAGGCATGCTGTATTAGAGTATGCACTGGAAGCCCCGCCCACTCTCTGCCCATATTTGTCATTGGCTTGTGTCATTGTCCTTCGAAAATGCTGGCTTCTGATTCGTAATTAGGCTTGTTAGTCCCTCCTCGATACCGCCTTGTCTCATTTTGTAACCTCCCATGGCGACACCCCCTGTTACGTGCGTTGTTGCTCCGTAGGCTTTAATTACAGCCTATGAGCACTATTTTCTCACATAGCTTTGTGGACACGCTCGCTCCAAATGCTTCTTTTTTGTTATTAGAATGGTTTCTAATTCCTGAGTGTTTAGGGGTGTGTTAAATGCTTAAAACTGTGGCACGTGCGCGAATAGGGATGGTTCCCTTCCGCTGTTTTGACCCCGGGCGTTTTTATACGAAACAGTGTTTAATTTCTCTTACGAACACTTCGGTTTCCATGCTCGCTAACGGAGCAGCACGCTCCCACTTCCCTGACCAGAATGTATTTTTTTTTTTGGTGTCTGCGGTGACTTCTGAAGTTGGAAGTGCGGTAGTTCCTATGCTTGCTAACGGAGCAGCGCTCTCCCACCCGTAGTATCTTCAACTGTAGTGCCTCTATAGTAACAATCGTGGAGGTGCCCTGCGCTCCTTATAGTAACTGCTGCCTTGAGAGCACAGTCCCTGAGGCAGCAGGAGCCGAACTGCGGTAACTTTTCACTCGCCCCGGGGTCTAACTGCACCGTCACACCGCACAGCAGTTCATATCTTTTTTAAAAGGTAGAATGCGTTCCGAGTCTGTGGTTTTAATTGTTGGATCTGTTGTTGTTCTGTGTCTTTTAGTTGTATTGCTTTATTGTTCCTGGTGTTTTTTTTTTTTTTATAGTGTGGCGTTTAATTTGAGTTACAAGCACCGCGCTTAATCACACAGCATGCGCACCTTTATTTCTGCACGGCGCCCTTAGCCTCTTCCACCTCTTCCCAGCAGGCAGGCACGGCGCAAACAGAGCAGGTTGCCTAAGACGGCTTCCTTCCGCATGGCGCCCGCAGCCTCTTCTACATTTCCCCACCGCCACAAAACCCCAGCACGGCGCCCTCAGTCTCTTCCCACTGCTACGAATCCCACAGCAGGAAGGCAGGGCGTAAACAGAGCAGGCTGCCTCAAATAGCTTCCGCCCGTCGCCAGCAAACGCTTTCAATTTAAATTAATGATCCTCGGAGCGGCAGTCTTTCTTTCTAGGTATTACAGACTACAAACAATTGGGGGATATATTATGTGAAGTCACACTAATTCATTGGGTTTATGCTTTAGGCGCAATTACACAATTGTAATCATGAGCTTCTTTTTATTTATTTTATTTTAAAAGTTTTATATAGCGCTGGCTAGACCCAGAGGTATCAGAGCGCTTTACATGAGAAGATAATATAAAGCAAACATGGCATACAAGTAGATAAAAAGATAATGAAACAACGTGTGAAATATACAAAACAAAATAAATATACAGGTGCAAGAGCTATACACTTCAAGTAACTAGGTATATGATGTTCGGGAAATGGACAGATATTACTGGACAAAATGTAACATGGTGATTGGAGATCAGGTGCAGGTCACAGGTTAGGACCCCCAATAATAATTGGGCCAAACATGGCGTATAAGTAGATAAAAGATAATGACAACAACATGTGAAATATACAAATCAAATAGATAAACAAATCAAATAGATAAACAGGGGCAGGAGCTATACATATCAAGTAATTAGGCCGATGATGTTCATGAAATGGACAAGTATTACTGGACTAATATAACATGGTGAAATTGGAGATCGAGTGCAGGTCACAGGTTAGGATCCCCAATAATAATTGAGGAGGTGGATTTTGAGGTCTTTTTTGAAGCTGAAATAGGAGGGGTTGCAGCGCAGGTTTTTTGGGAGGGCATTCCAGATGATAGGGGCATTACCAGAGAAGGAGCGTGATTGTGTGTTTTTTTTTTTATGCAATGGTGGTATAAGGAGGAGGGAGTTGGTGCTTCTCAGAGGTCGTGTGGTGCCCGCAATGAGGAGTTTCTTGGAGAGGTACTGCGGAGTGTTTTGGTGGAGGACTTTGAGTGATGCAGGCAGTTTTGTAGGCAGATCTTCCTTCAATAGGGAGCCATTTAAGAGATTTGAGAGCCGGGGATATGTGATCGAAGCGTTTGCTGTCTGTAATGAGCCTGGCTGCAAGGTTGAGCACAGCTTTGATTGGAGCAAGGTGGACCTTGGGGATTCCGTTGAGGATGCCGTTACCATAATCAATACGTGAAAGAACAAGTGACTGAACTACAAGTTTAAAATCATCGGTAGGTATAAAGGGTTTGATTTTCTTGAGGTGACGGAGAGTGAAGAGGGCTCCTTTAGCAGAGTTTTTGATGTGGACGTTAAGGGTTAGGGTGTTGTCGATAGAAATACCAAGAGATTTGACGGAGTTGGACAGGGTGAGTGAGCAGTTGAGTGCGTTAAGGTCAGAGATCCATGATTGAACGGGAAGAGGGTTGTTTTTAAGGGGAGAAGAGAATGATTTCAGTTTTATTAGGGTTAAGTTTGAGATGAGTGGAACCAGGTTTGGATCTTGGTGAGGGTGTTGTTCAGGTGTAAGATGTCGGCATGAGTTTTAATCTTGTAATAGATTTGGGTGTCATCGGCGTAGAGGTGGTAGTTGATGCCCGCTTGTTTAAGAATGAGGGTGAGGGGTTCCATAAAGAGGTTAAAGAGGGAGGGAGAGAGAATAGACCCTTGGGGGACTCCAAGGGAGACAGGAGTGGGGTTAGAAAGACAGTTTTGAATTTTGATTTGCTGAGTTCGGTGTTGTAGGTAGGAGACGAACCATTTGTAGGCAGTATCATTGAGGCCGAAACGGGTCCTAAGCACATTAAGTAGGGCTGAATGGTTGACTGTATCAAACGCTGAGGAGAGATCAAGGAGGATAAGAAGGCAGGTCTCGCCATTATCAAGTGAGTGGTGGATGTCATCGACGACATTGAGCATTGCCGTTTCGGTGCTGCAGCCTTTCCTGAAGCCTGATTGAAAGGGATCAAGTAGGTTGAAGTTTTCGATGTGTTTGTCTAGTTGTAGTAGGACACATTTTTCAAGGACCTTTGAGAGAATGGGGAGGTTAGTGATGGGGCGGAGATTGTTTAGGTCATTGGGGTCAGCATTGGGTTTTTGATTATGGGAGAGATTTGTCCAAGTTGAAGGGAGGTGGGGACACAGCCAGTGGAGAGAGAGGTGTTGATGATTGTGGTCCAGTATGGGGTGATGATGTGCTTAAGGGCAGGGACTAGGTTAGAGGGTAAGGGGTCTTTTGTGTGGGAGGACGGTTTAAGATTACCAATTATTTTAAGGACTTCTAGCTCAGTCACGGGGAGGAAGTTGAGCAAGGAGGCATTGTTCTTTAATTGTGAGTTAGGGGAGTTGGTTTCCGGAGAAGTAGCAAGGGATAGGTGTGGGGAGTGGTTAGAGAGGGGTGAGGAAGTCGGTGGGAGAGGAGAGTCACTGGGGAGCGGTAGAATAGTGGGCGGAAAAGAGAAGGGGTCAGCTGGTCGAGGGGATGTGGAGTAGGCATTAGAGGTGAGGACGGGTTTGCATTGGGAGTTGGAGGGGAGCTGTGTGGAACGGAAGGATTGATCAATTTTGGCTATTGTTTCCGAGAAGAAGTGGGAAATTTCTTCACATCTGGCTGAGGAGGCGATCAGATTTGGAGGTGCGGCGGAAGTTTGGTTACGAATGATTTTGAAGAGTTCACTAGGTCTGTTTTTGGCACGATCAAGTTGAGTGCGGAAGAAGGATGCCTTTTCCTTGAAGATGTGTTTTTTGTACGTGGATCTAGCATGTCTGAGGAGTGCGAGATGGGAGGGAGAGGGATGGTGTCTCCAGCTTCTTTCCGACAGTCTGAGTGACCGTCTTTCGTTGTTAAGCTCGGTATTAAACCAAGAGTTGGAGGGGTGATTCTTTGGTTTTTGAGTTTAGGCGGGGCTAATTGGTCAAGAATACCAGTGACAGTATTGTTAAAGTGTTCAGTGAGCTCATTAGCATTTTGTGAGGGGGAATGAGAAGAAGTTGAGCTTGGAGTTTAGACTCAAGAACACCCGGGGGATATGTTTTAGATTTCTGGTCAGTTTCTTAGGTCTGTTAATTTTGGAGGTGGGGAGATTTGCATTGGTAGCAATGGTGAACAGTATAAGGTGATGGTCAGACCAGTCAATGGGGACGATATTGGTCACGGAGGCCAGATCTTCGTTGGAAAGAATGGCGTCAAGGATGGCTCCTTTGGTGTGTGTCGGGGACAGGCATAGTTGTTTGAGTTCATTGATCTCAAGTAGATTAGTGAGGAGGGAGATAGAGGGATCATCGGCATCGTTCCAATGGAGGTTAAGATCCCCAAGAAAGAGATTTTTTGAGTTGGATAATGAGGATTGTGTCAGGAGCTCAGATAAGACCTCGATGAAGGGCTGGGGGGGGCCCGGAGGGCGATAGATGTTGTGTAGACGAATTGGGTGGGAATTTTGAGTTGTCAGTTCAGCTTCCAGGTATTCGCAGGAGGAGTAGCCAGAATTATTGACAAGGGATAGCTGAAGTGCATTTTTAAAGATAATAGCTAGACCACCCCCAACTCTGTCAGGTCTATCTTTTCTAAGAATAGAGTATCCCGGGGGGGAGAGTAGGTCAAGTATGCTCGTTGAGTGGTCTTTGAGCCAGGTTTCTGTGAGGAATGCAATGTCAATGGATTCACTCAGGATAGTTTCCGAAATTTCCGTGGCATGTTGGACTGCGGAGCGACAGTTGACAAGCATACATGTAAGTGGTGTGGGGTTGCATATGGTGGGTGGGCAAGTGTGGATCGACGTGAGTTGGGGCGGTGGTCTGGGGGAAGCGAATTACATTTTTAATTCTTACATTTAAATACTTACATTTGCAAATAAAGTGCCATGGATACCGCTCAGATGATACCACTTTCAGTTAGACAGTGTTTTTATACTGCGTTGGGCTTTCAATCACCACTGTTTTGAGCACTTCCCACAACTGATCAAGTTTTGCTGGAGGAGGCGGGGTAGAGCTGGGCTGCCCTGTGGGCTTGTTTTTCACCTACCATGCTTAGCTTTTACAAAACAGTAAAACGTAAACAAATGGCTGTATTTAGTTCTACCTTTTATTTGCATGCCTTCAAGCTGTGTGTGAATCAGTTACTACCCGGTGTCAGGTCGGGACCCTCCTCCCTTCCCCAAGGGGCCCCTGTGGAATCTGATTCAAATTGGTAGAACTCGGAGTATATTTTCCATCACCTGACACTTGTAAGTTATTTGTTGCAAGAACAACAGTCTTCTGTGTGCTCCCATTCATTTGTTTCCAAACCAAGAAATGTCGTGGCAGCAATCAGTTCATTTAACTACAAAAAAGCTTGGCCCACGGCCTAGAAGACCGCTCTCTGTTTGATTCTATGGCAGAGGGAAACAGTGGTTGCGTGTAAGTGACTGAGGGGAAGTGACTTGCCAGACCTCTGTGTTATGGCAGCACTACCAGTTAATTCTGTAAACAAATAACCGCACTTCGCGCTTTCCTACGTGATTTAATGTTACAGCTAAGCATAGCAGTCCTCCTTTGAAAGAAATTATTATTTATTTAATGAAAAACACCTCATAGACCCTTGAATGCATTCTAAATCACAAACTAATGCGTACATTATTTCACACTTCCAACTTTATTTGCAAACAACATAACTAAAAAAAAACCATTTGCAATGCAGTATGTCTCGCATTTGCGAGATTTTGAGCTATTGGCATTGTAAATAACAATGCGTTTTATTTGTGTTTAAAAACATGCAATAATAAAAGGCATTGTCATTTACAATACCAATAGCTCAAAGTTTCGAAAATGCGAGACCTATTGCATTGCAAATGCTTGTTCTGCTTTTGGACAGCAAACAGAAGTGCTACACCAGCGTGCTCCGTACAATTTCTCCTTCGAACACGCACCCTATCCAATTGCCTTCTTTTTGTTCTCCTACTGCTCTCTCCTCTATTTTCAGTGACACGGCAACCAACGAAGTCCATTCCAATCGGCACAATGAGGTTTATTCCATGAGAACACCCTCTTACTATTGTCGTGTAGTTCCTATAAAAAGTATACAGGATCTGCACGTTTAGACAACATACAATGTAGGATTGGCGTCAGACTGACTCTGAACACCCCCACCAGGTATGTTGGCCCTTTTGTAAAAATGTAAAAAAAAATGTAAGTCCGTTTTTATATAGCGCAGCTACTCACCCTTACGGGTCTCAAGGCGCTGGGGGCCGTAGTGGAAATTAAGTGAGCTATTGCCCAGAGTCACATGGTGCTGAGCTGAGCTGCCACCGGAGCCGGGGATCGAACCGTGAACCCTGTGCTCCGAAGTCAGCTGCCCTGGCCGCTGCACCACACCTCTCCACTCCTTTTGTACCAACTAGCTCACATCGAACATGACAACCCTGATCCCTCAGGACCGTGGAAACAATATACTACCTTTCGCTCAGCCACTCGTGCTTACTTAGTCTGCCTCCGAGAGATACACCGAATAAACAGACTGGGCGTTTTTCAATAAGCATTTATTGAACAGTTGTTATTCTGGTGTAAAATAAATGGGCTGCAACAACCGTTTGACAGTATAAGATATAAATGATTAGCAGTACTATAAAGGTGAATGGATGGTATAGCTCTACCATCTTGCAATAATCATGAATACATTAGAGTATATAAAACACATGATAAAAAGATGCGCACTCCTGCGATGCCTCCCTAACTAGAGGTACCTAAGTGTACCTAGCATGTATGTAGGTGTTAAGCCAAGAATCCCTCTAGTATTTAGTCAACCCCATTACCTTAAGTGAGAGACTGTGGGACTCCTTCCTGGTCTTGAGTTGGACACCCCGCGAGGGATGTTAGACCACTGCGAGCTGGAGTGTCTGCATGCGGGAACCTCAGCGTCTCTGGTCAGTGTGTCGGCAGGGAAGTCTCGGTCTCCTCTGTCTTATCTTAGCAAGATGTGAAGTATATATACCCATAGGTCTCCCCAGGGGTCCTACCTTGCTGTGTTACTGTGTCGGCCTAAGGATGAAGTTGGGCATGAACTTTGTACAATGATTTTGTACAGGAGATGGTAGTCCTGCTGTGCTTCCAAGAATCCTCATGCATAATGTATGAGATTTCCGAACTAGGGAAAAACCCGCGTTCTGAATGCAGTGTAGTATCTAGGTAAAAGGTCAGTCCCTGTAAACCGTGACAAGTGTAATGTAGAGAAGAATATAGGTGAAGGGTAATGAAGTTACTGAGGCCTATATTATGGAATATAACACCCACTCCTCTTCCGAATGGACAACATAGTTTGTACCACGCTACAGCCACATCACCCCCCACCTGAGGAACCTGCACTGGCTCCCCGTCGACAGGAGAATCTCCTTCAAACTCCGCATCCAAGCACACAAGGCACTCCACAAGACTGGCCCAGCCTACCTCAACAGACGACTCCTCTTCTACGTCCCCAACCGCCAACTCCGCTCCGCCGACCTCTCCCTCGCCACCGTCCCTCGCATTCGAAGAACTACCACCGGCGGCAGATCCTTCTCCCACCTCGCCGCCAAGACCTGGAACACCCTTCCACTAAGCCTACGACAGACCCAAGACCTGCTGACCTTCAGGAGGCTACTCAAGACCTGGTTGTTCGACCAGTAGCAGCACCCCCCCCCCCTTTTTTTCCCTTGCGCCTTGAGACCCTCGCGGGTAAGTAGTGCGCTTTACAAATTCTGTGATTGATTGATTCTAACCGTACTACTAGGTGGACTAGATACTTGTACGCAAATAGTTAAAATATTAGTTTTTTGTTGTGTTAAAAAAACAAACATTGTTTTAAAAATTGTTAAAAAGGGGTTCTAAAAAGTGTTAAAAAATACTCAAGCTACAGCTCTAATATGTCCGTAGGTATAGTCCGAACTACTACAAGCATTTGAAAGCCATACATGCTCAAAAGAATGTCAATTTTGATATGGAGTTCTAATTTTCTGTTTGTTTTCCAAAAGTAAAATTTTTTCCCAGCACACGAAGGGCCAAATGAGTCAAATGTTTGTGTCCTGGCTGGTAGACGCAACATTTTCGTTGCTTGCCTCCGCAGTCGACGGTCCCTGTAACACCTCGCAGATTATGGCAATTGAGCACAGCTGATCTTCTGTACTGTCCACAGCCTGTGCTGGGGCTGCCTGTGCACCATCCAAGGCCTGGGTGTCAGAGGAGGAGCCGGTGTCCATACCAACAGGAGCAGATACTACATGTGGTGGCTCTAGGAATGCCGCTATCAACATGGGAATAAGCTGGGGACACTGCAGAACATGGGCCGTTATCGGGTCCAGTAAAGCATCAACGTCCGGTTGCGCACATGATGGGAGTGTCAGACAGAGGTCCAACACGCATTCTTCTCCGCAAAACAGGCATCGGAGGACAGGTAAGATGCAGTCCATCCAGACTGGTCTAAATGACAAGAACCAAGAAGCACTTAGTTCCCTTAGGAGAGGTGTGCCTAGAAGTTGTACCATGCGATCACAGTATTTTCGCTCCAGTTGTACTGTTTCCATCTCCTCGGTGACGGGGACGTCCATTGCGTAGCAGAAAAACGACAATCAGGATACCTGCTATTAGAAACAGGATCAGCGGCAGCCCTTCAAATATGCTTCCAAATACGGAGTGTATAAAGTTTGGTATAACTCCGAGGACCGTCTGAAGGGTGCTTAATAGTCCAGAACCTATGGTCTTAAATAGGTGGACGATGCCTGTCGTATCAGACATGTTAAAGATACGATTTACCATTTCTGCTAAATGGAAGGGGCAATTTGTACGTATAAGCACCTGTATCTCTGCTGAAGACCTTGCAACTTGAAGATCAAAGGTCTCTCGAGCGGAGGTTAAGGGCACAGATTTCTGTATAAGCATGGCTTTCGTTCTGCTCAAAGCATCAAACCGTATTAACGAAACATTTAGTGAAGGCCATAACGACGCCTCCCTTACTGTATGTGTTGGTGGAAACAATACTTGCATACAGCAAGTAACCCTGGAACTCACGGTTACCAGATATGCGATGCCCGGAAGCATCCCACAGCAACCTTGATCGTTCAGCATCAAGTAACTCCCATTTGAAAGTAGCCTGAACACTGGAGTGATCACGGCAGCTGGGGCACCCTTTAAGTGACAGGATAAGTTAGCTACCGAACCGTTACAGGCCCCATGAAGCAATATATCCTGGCATATAAGTGATCCACTTAAAGTATTCTCGCAGTTAGTACCGCTTAGAAACACTTCTTTTTCCCCACTCCGGCATCGAAATCTGTACGGTAATTCCCAAGATTCCTTAATGAATTCCCTACCCATTTCTTCATACCTGCCTGCCTGCATTTGTTCAAGGCAATATGGGAAATGAAAGGTAGTGACCGCAAGAGATATGCGGCCATGGATTAACCATTCCGTGGACGGTGACTCTGCCACTGTAAATGCTAATCTATCCAGTTTTTCAATACGCAGCATTGTATATTTTGCTCCGCTTTGTGCCATTTCTATCTGTTTTTCTGTCAGATTGTACGAAGAAAACAGAGACGTACTGTTTATGAAACTCCAAAGCACATAGCCTGCGCACAAAGATTGCAGCGTCCAGCTTAATAACATAATAGAACGCAATTGTGATTGCCCTTGTTGTAATATGGACAGATCCTGTTCTAGTACATCAATAGCAGAAGATACGATGTTGCCTAGAGAATATATCCTGGAGGTTAGTGTCGTTAACCCATTGTCGACCACTGCTATAGCTTGCTCAAGATTTATACGATCTATTTCTCGTATTCTTTCCGCGGCCTCTTGTTGTGATATTTTCCAAATCTCATTGTAGACAGCATAATAGAAACGTTTCTGACGTGGCTTCCTAGGGCCTGATAAAAAAGCGTAATCCCTTCGTGTGAGGTTATGTTACCCTCCGTGTGTGATAGTGCTGGCACCCGAGGTGTATTCAAATCTTTGTTCCTGGCTAAACCAAGACAGGTCGTTTGTTGCACCGTTTCATTCAAAAACATTATTTGGTGAGGAATAAGGCATGCTCTAAATGGCGCCTCTGTTCCCTGGACCTGCCAGTCTCAAGTACCCCAGACAGATTTTAAGTCTATGGTGTCTTTCCATAAGTCGAAACCTTGTTCAGACAACTGGGCAATAAAGGAAACAGAATACATCTGTTTGGTGTTTGTCAACATATTTTTCCGTGCTGTTGTTGGTGCTGTTGTGTTCTGCATTCTGTCCATCAATTGTTCTTTTTGCATTTGTCACCCCGAGTGGGACGGGTGTGCCCAGACGTGGGTACCGTGCTCTCCATGCCACTGGAGTCAAGCTATCCTGGCTGATGAGGGCTGAAAGCCCGAAACCGGTCCTAGGATGCTTGTTTCCAGTCCAGGGAGGACCTGGCCTGGCAGTTCGGGCTGGACTGTTCCCATTGGGCGCAGGGTCAAGACTGATTTGCATATGGCTGGGTCCAAACTGGAATGGCATGGTGAGCAAAAAACGATGGATTTAGGCCCAGATCTCTGTACTGGGGTGAACGTATGACATTGTTCTGCATTCTGTCCATCAATTGTTCTTTTTGCATTTATAATAATATGAGGCTGGGACTGATGTGTTAAACCCTGAAAAGTATGGAAATTTCTGTGCAAATGTTTTTGAACTGCTTTTCGGCGGTGTCGGGCAATGTTCCCATTGGTGGTATGTGAAAACATTTCTGGGATTAGCAGACTTATGCAGAAAATGATGACCATAATGTTGATAGCAATACATTGTTTCAAAGTCTGATGTGCCCTCTAACATTTCATTATTAGAAAAAGCAGCAGATTTTTCTAAATCAGACAACATATTATTTACAGTTTCATAATCCCAATCATCGGAAAATGTACTGGAGGTAATGATATCACTTAAAGAAATTTTAAATAAATGTGGTATTTTTAAAAGTTCAGTCGGGCCAAATATATCGTAATCAACCTTGTTCCACACTATACTGTCAGGTATAGGAACTGCTGTAATGTTCACTGATGATAGGTCTCTTTTTTCACGATGTGATGATAGATGTGGTTTCAGAATCACATTCACTTTTTGTGCTGCAGAGCTTTCTCGAAGATAAGTTCCATTTATAAGCATACTAAAGACAGTTACTAGGCCCATCCAGAAAAGAAAGAAAAGTATTCCGTTGGATACCCAGAGTTCCACCCAAGGCGATACCAGGTAAGTTTTTTTAAAGAAAGTTCAGAAAATCTTTGAATCGCTGTACATGAGTTTTTTGGGCTGGCATCGTTTCAGGTTCACTTGGGTCCAGTGAAAACGTATCAAAGTCACTGAAATAGCCAGATGCAGTTCGGTCTATTTTTGGTAATTCCACAGGTCTTGTGGAAACTGTAGCTTGCTCTTTTTGGGGCATGTTGACGTAGATATCCGTGTTTGGCCGAATTGAAATTTGTCTTTCAGTGGAGTTCTCATTTTGAACTTCAGTTTCAAGAGGAACAAGTTCCATTGCATTGTTGCATAGTCCTTCATTCCATACAGGTGACCCTTCAAACGTGATGAGTCTTTCTGTTTGAACTTCTTGTATAGTTGTGAGAGGAGGGTGTCTGTTAATCCGGAGTCCACGCAGGCCTACTACTCAGTATCGGCCACATAGTGTGGTTTGATCAGGTCTATTGAGACAAATCTTTTCTCCTTTTTACCGGCAAGAGGTGGCAGAAGTACTGTTCTTGTTCCTTCAACTGCCAGGACAGGTACAGGCTTTCTGTATGATGGCCCAAATTCTTTTTTGTCCGCTATCTTCTCTCTGACCAGATCCCCAACTTTAGGGATCCAGACAGGTCTTGCCGTGACACTTTTTGTTTCCCCAGTGGCGGTCCTTTTCACCTGGACATTACTCTGTAGTGCCCTGGATTCATTCAGGTCCTGTAAAACAGCCAAACGTTTATGGATGTCAAAAGGTTTATCATCCGCCACTGTGCCTTCACAATCAAGATCAGGTACCCACATTCTCGTCCCAAATAGGACCTCATAAGGAGTGACACCCCCTAGAGAGCTTCTTGGCTGATTATTTAATGCCCTTTGAACTCCATACAGATGTTTTACCCAATTCCAACAGAGCCTAATACTCTAGCTGTTAAAGACTGCTTTAAGTCCCGGTTTTTCCTCTCCACGACCGAATTTCCCTCGGGATGGTACGGAGAGGAGTACCGCAATGATACACCCAGACCTCCCATGACTTCCTTGTAAGCCCTAGAGATAAACTCGGGGCCACGGTCAGAATGTAATGTGCCAATTGCGTATGTCCCTATAAAGACTTTCAAATCTTTTATAACAGTTCGAGCGTCAGCCGAGCGCTGGGGCCACACCCATAGGAACCTAGAGCAGGAATCCACTGCAACCATGATATATTTGTAAGCTCCATCTGATTGTAAGGGGCCGCAGTGGTCCAGATAAACACACGCGAGTGGTTTGTCTGATATTAGTAATGGTGTCTGCCCTGGACGTGTTACTGTCGAGCCTTTCATCTGCTGACAGATGTTGCATTTCAAGACGTAGTCCTTAGTCTGCTTTCTTAGTCCTGGCCACCAGTAGCGCTGTTTCAATAGAGAAACAGTTGCTGTAACTCCTGCATGTGCAGAACCTATACCCTCGTGTCGTGTGCTGCTAGAATTAATCCTAACCTACGATCCATATTTGGTATTACTCTATCCCCCACTCCAGGAATTTGAGCAAATGGGACATTGTTTGCATCTAACTTGTAGGAGTATTTGAGTGGAAATCTTTTTGGTACTGCTGAGTTATTGCGTGTGGCAATCATTGCAACCATTATCTCAACGTCTATTCTTGTTTTTGAACGAGTGATTGCAGCTACGGACGCCGTGCGTACAGCCCCCTTTGCGGCTTCATCAGCCAATGAATTCCCTTCAACGTGAACGCCATCACGTTGATGACTCAGTGTATGTATCACGTGAGCCCTTGGTAGTTCGTTTTTAACTCCACTACCTGTTCCCATAGCATTTTGTGCTTAACTGTGCCACCTTACAGTGAAAGGAATCACACACGATTAGTGTGGGGAATTCTCGATCCGTATTTACCAGTGCCAGTATTAGTACTTTTAGTTCTGCTAGCTGTGCCTTGCAGTCTCCTAGAGACTGTGTTTTTGTACAACTCGGATGAAAGTTTCCATCCTGCATGCGACCTTTAACAATAGCACACGTTGCGCTGTATTGCTGTTTACTCCCTATGGCCGGTTGAGCAGAACCGTCAGTGTAAATTATATATTCATACTGATCTAGAGCCATTATTTCATTTGGTAGAGGATATTCTTGTTCGTATTGCAGAAATGCTGTCGTACCTGTATTCTACATCTGTTCCAGTGAATTAGCCCATTGTATCCATCTTGGATGTAAGGCTTTAGCATTGGGAACGCTTGCCTTTGTCGCAGCCTCTAAGGCTGGAACCTGGGTAACAACTATTATACGCTTCCCTTGAGCCAGAGCTCTTTCTCTTACTATAGCAGTCTGTACTGCTGTTAGAATTGTTTCTGTTGATGCAAAGCGCATCTCAGCATTTGTGTACAAATGTGATTTGTACGCTATTGGTACCGTCTCACCTTCATTATATGTTAGATAGGTGTACCCAGATTGACCCTCAACTATACGGATCACCAGGTTGTGTACATTTACGCGTGTCTGTAAGTGTTTTGAAGCTATCATGTCAGCTTGTAAAGAACGAAGGATATCAGTGTGTTCCTGTGTCCATTGTCTGATTGAGAAATCAGGTTTTATTAAATCGTAGAAAGGTTTTACTCTTTCTGCGTAATCTAAAATGTATGTTCTGCCAAAGTTCAGGAATCCCAGGATTGATTGAAATTTTTAAAATGTTTTTGGAGGTTGGAGCAGCGCACATTTTCCCCAAAAATTAGCTGCTAGGCTTTTCTCTTCACTTGAAAGCTCATATCCTAGAAAAAGGACATTAAGGTGGGCAATCTTCGATTTTTTGAAGTTGAATTTGTAACCCTCCGAGGCAAATCCCCAAATTATGGTGTTTACTCTGTTCAAGTGTTCCTCCAGGTCATCATCCGTTAGATAAATATAATCCACAAAGGATAATGCCTTTTCATCCAATTTTTGAAGCAATTCAGTTACTCTGGCTGAAAAAAACCCGGGCTGTTCTTATACCCCCGGGGGAGTCGACAAAATTGACTCTGGGACCCTAGCGCTGGGAATACTGTCAAATATCTGCTCTCAGGCGCTATATTCTGGCAGAAAAATCCATTTGAGATATCTAGTGTGGTTTTGTATTTTTTCCGCACAGTTATTCATTAATGCGGCACTGTGTGCATTTTGTACTGCAAATGTTTTAGTGCAAGTGTTTAAATGTCTGTAATCTAAAACTAGACGGTATGAATTGTCCGGTTTTGATACGGGAAACAAAGGGTTATTCATTTGAGAGGTGCATGTTTCAATCACTCTTTGGTATTCAAGTTGATCTAAGATCTCCCTGACCTGTTTTTTAGCTTCTTGCTTTATTGGATACTGCCTTTGTGGAGTCGGAGTATTTTTCAATGGAATTATGTGGTGGGTTGAATCCTCAATCCATCCAACATGGTTTTTGTATAATGCCGGAGCTTGGGCTACTGCCCACTCCTGCACATATGTATATTTTAAATGTTTGGGAACATGGTCGGAGAATGCAGGTAAAATTACTGTTTCTCCCCTAGGGCAATCCATGACAAATGCTGGCGGCCAATCTTGTTCAGCTAACAAAATGTCATAGCCAAACGTTAGGTTCTCCCAAAAGAGACCTCTAAATGTGCTGCATTTGTCCCCCTCCATTCGGAGTGTTATTTCATACAATTTATGTGGGACACTTACCCTAGTATCAGGTGTTTCCACTGTGATATAATCATTCAAGTCCGCTGTTACCAGAAATTCCATCAGGTTCTGGCGAGCTATTGTTACTTCTGCTGCACTGTCTAGCATCGTCATAGCCCATTCCCCGTTCAGTAGTCGAGTCTTCAGAATTCTGGGCATGTCTGATCTTTAGACCTGCAACCTTCTTCTTTTTGAACTGTGGCTTTTGTTGTGGTTTATCTTCTTTTTTGGAAGTATAGTCTTGAACGTGCTGCTTGTCTCTGGACCTTGTACGCTCTTCTTGTCTGTCTGACCGTCCTTCCATCTCTGAGTTTTTCGTTGAACCCTGAAAGGAACGAGAGAAACTTGTATCAGTATCCTGATACCTGTCAGGTTTCCTAATATTGTCCCTATTCCTAAGGTTATACCTCCTTTCGGAGGGCTCCTGTGGAGGAGATCTACCTCTGGATTGAGATCTGTTTTCTTTAACTGTTTGTTTTTTGTTCTTGTCCCACTTCTTTTTAATGAAGCAGGTGTCTGCTTGATGGTCTCCTTTTCAGTATTACCCATCAGTTGTGGTTTTAATGCTTTTCCACCCAAACTGTCCCTGCCTAATTCTGCATATGCAGTTTCAATTATTTTAGGTAGTTCGTGCTCCTGTTGTAAAGGACTGAACTCCCTTAGGCGTTAGCGGATAGCCACTGATGCTGCCTCCCCTTTAATATTTGCTAATATTATGGCTGATACCTGGGCATAATTACCTAGTAATTTCATCCCTAAGTTCAGAGCAGGCTCTGCTCCGTACTCATTTTGTATTTGTCTTAATACATCTAGTATTACTGCTAAGGACGGTATACCATGAGTTCTGGTATATATGGCAGCGAAAACTGTACCCTAAGAGGTACAATCCTCTATCTGGGGTGTTATCCCCATGGGCAAGCAGATTGTCAGCATTCTGTGTTTCTCATAAGGGCTAGTATTTGGAAATACTGCTTCTAACTGTGTTATTTTCTGAGCTACCCAGAATGGCATTTGTTCACGTTTTGCGGGCATTTTACCCATTACTGCGTGTAACGTTTGTAGTGTAATCTTAGTTGCTGTGTTTTGAATGTGAGCTGTATTTGTTGTTACCATCGCTGGCTGGACTGTAAGTGTCCTCATGATGAATTGCGTAAAGTTTTATTAATTCTTTGTGAAGTATGAGTAAGTCTGGTCCTGGCATTGTTTCGATGTCAGGATGTGGTGTGTAGGCTGCTAATATTGGCCATGTTGCTCCCTCTCTTCCGAACGGGCCGAGTCTTACTCTTCTTCTTGTATGGGGTAGGGCGGCTTTAAACCAGTATAAATGTTCCTGGTACGTGAGCGGAACCTCAATGTCCTCATACGGACAATATTCCGCTGGTGGTTCATCTTCTGTGTAGTAATGAAATGTTTTTGTTCTTGCATTCGCTGCTGGGAATGTAACCCACGAATAAAATTCCTCTGTTCTGCATAACTCGTGTGCCTCAATCACGAAAGCTACTACGCCACCCCAAGGTGTTAAACCATGTGCAAGCAGTTTCAAGGTGACTGCGTTTCTAATGTTTGCCGCAATATGTATTGCGTTTGCATCTTCCTCGTCTTCCGAGAGCGGCAATGGCTGGTTTAGTGGGTCTAAGACCTCGTTAGTCATTGTGTTTAGGACACAAAATAACTTTTCAAGGGAATTATGATAAGGTGTTTTGCACAATTTTTAGGAACACTGTGTCCTTCAAGCTTGATTAACCAACAGCTAATAAATAGGATTTTTCGCCTACTCAGCTGTGGCAGAGTTTGTGTGCCCTCCCACTCCAGACGTCTCTGGAGATTTGTGAGTAGGGGTCTCTGAGAATAGCACGACTGAACTACTCAGATGCTACTGTTAACTGTTAACCAACGTTGGCGCCGCCATTTCGTGTAGTTCCTATAAAAAGTATACAGGATCTGCACGTTTAGACAACAATCACTGTAGGATTGGTGTCAGACTGACTCTGAACACCCCCACCGGGTATGTTGGCCCTTTTGTACCAACCAGCTCACAGTGCCACTAGAATCTCCTCTTATCAAGGAGAGGATAGTTCCTGGCAACCATCGAACATGACAACCCTGATCCCTCAGGACCGTGGAAACAATATACTACCTTTCGCTCAGTCACACGTGCTTACTTAGTCTGTCTCAGATGTTATAATCTCCTAAAAACACATTCTTCGAGTCCAAAAGGGAGAAATTGGTAAGAAGGTTGGGTAGCTCTTCGGGAAAGGGTGGGAGCTCACCAGGAGGGTGGTAGATATTATGCAGTCTGAGAGGTGGGGGGGGGGAGCCTTTGACATTGAGTTCCGCGCCAAGGTATTCAAAGGTCGGGTATTCAGCATTCTTAAGAAGGGAGATTTGGAATTCAGTTTTGTGGATTATGGCTAGACCTTCACCTGTTCTATCAGGTCTGTCCTGTCTAATGATGGAGTAGCCAGGCGGAGTGAGTAGGTCAAGGATGGCCATCGAGTGGTCATTGAGTCAGGTTTGTGTGAGGAAAGCAATGTCAATAGCCTCGCTGAGGATGGTTTCAGCAATCTCCATAGCATGTAGTGCTGCAGATCTGCAGTTAATGAGCATGCAGGAAAGCGGGTTAGGATTATCTTTATATGATATTTGGGTGTGTGGATCGAGTTGTATACAGGCTGGGTGTTTTTCAATAAGCATTTATTGAACTGTTGTTATTCTGGTGTAAAATAAATGGGCTGCAACAACCGTTAGACAGTATAAGATATAAATGATTAGCAGTACTATAAAGGTGAATGGATGGTATAGCTCTACCATCTTGCAATAATCATGAATACATTAGAGTATATAAAACACATGATAAAAAGATGCGCACTCCGACGATGCCTCCCTAACTAGATGTACCTAAGTGTACCTAGCATGTATGTAGGTGTTAAGCCAAGAATCCCTCTAGGATTTAGTCAACCCCATTACCTGAAGTGAGAGACTGTGGGACCCCGTCCTGGTCTTGAGTTGGACACCCCGCGAGGGATGTTAGACCACTGCGAGCTGGAGTGTCTGCATGCAGGAACCTCAGCGTCTCTGGTCAGTGTGTCGGCCGGGAAGTCTCGGTCTCCTCAGTCTTATCTTAGCAAGATGTGATGTATATATACCCATAGGTCTCCCAGTGGTCCTACCTTGCTGTGTTACTGTGTCGGCCTAAGGATGACGTTGGGCATGAACTTTGTACATAGATTTTATACAGGAGATGGTAGTCCTGCTGTGCTTCTAAGAATTCTCATGCATAATGTATGAGATTTCTGAACTAGGGAAAAACCCGCGTTCTGAATGCAGTGTAGTATCTAGGTAAAAGGTCAGTCCCTGTAAACCGTGACAAGTGTAATGTAGGGAAGAATATAGGTGAAGGGTAATGAAGTTACCGAGGCCTATATTATGGAACCTATATGGAATATAACACTATCACTCTTCCAACTCTTACCTTTTTCTAATGGCAAACCCTAAGCACATCACACAGAGATTATTAAATCCCAGTCTGAAAGTCATTGACCACCTTCCTAACATGATATTTCCCTCCCCTGTAACTGACCACCCTCCTATCGTGGGGTTACCCTCCCCATTCTATACTGACCCTACTGCGTCTCCCCCCACCCTCACTGCGGGATTCCCCACAAAATCTCTTGTACAGGTTCTGAACAGAATGGAGCTTAAACTCAACTCTCTGGCTACAGAATTAGCTCATCTTAGGTGGGATCTCTCTAACCTTAACTCCCGGGCCCTCCCCATCACTTATGATACTTCTCCCTCTAGTTCTCCCAACTTCTCGCAACGCTCCTCCAGGCCGACCATCCCCCTTTGCAGACGGGCACACAGGCCCTACCGCGCTCTCTGCTCTGTCTACACTGCAGAACTAGATGCCCTTAGCAAATCCTATCTTCCTACGCTCCAGGCGACCGACCATCTCCCCTCCTCCAACATCCCAGTAATAGTGGGCGTAAACCGAGTCCCTGCAACACACAACTCACCCAGACCTCCTGCGCAATAGAACCCAATCCACACACCCAAATATCATATAAAGATAATCCTAACCCTCTTTCCTGCATGCTCTTTAACTGCAGATCTGCAGCATTACATGCTACGGAGATTGCTGAAACCATCCTCAGCGAGGCTATTGACATTGCTTTCCTCACAGAAACCTGGCTCAATGACCACTCGATGGCCATCCTTGACCTACTCACTCCGCCTGGCTACTCCATCATTAGACAGGACAGACCTGAGAGAACAGGTGGAGGTCTAGCCATAATCCACAAAACTGAATTCCAAATCTCCCTTCTTAAGAATGCTGAATACTCGACCTTTGAATACCTTGGCGCGGAACTCAATGTCAAAGGCTCCCCACCTCTCAGACTGCTTAATATCTACCACCCTCCTGCTGAGCTCCCACCCTTCGCCGAAGAGCTATCCGACCTTCTTACCAATTTCTCCCTTTCGGACTCGTAGAATGTGTATTTAGGAGATTATAACATTCATTGGAACAATGCCGATGATCCCATTGTCAGGCGCCTCGCTACCCTTTTTGAGATGAATGACTTAAAGCAACTCTGCAACAAATGTACCCACATCAAAGGTGCTACACTTGACGCCATCTTCACTAGCACCGATCTGGTCTCCCTTACTGACATCTTCCCTATCGACTGGTCTGACCACCACGTCATTCTGTTCAACATCTTGACCAGCGCCTTTCCTCCCCCAGTCTTAAATAACAAACCTAAGACGTGGACCAGAAACCTCAAACAAGTCCCTCCTACTGAACTCGAGTCAAAAATTCAAACTCAACTGCAACTTCTCCCGCACTCTCAAAACGCAAACGAGCTTACTGACCACTTCAACAAGGCAATTACCGATGTCCTTGACCAAGTTGCACCGCTTAAACTAAAACAGCAAAGAGTATTCCAATCTAAATATTGGTTCAATCCTAAGCTCAATAATGAAAGAAGACAACTTAGACTAGCAGAAAGAACTTGGAGACAACACCCCTCGCCTTCTCATTTAGCTCTCCTTAGATCTGCAAGATCAGCTTATAAGAAGCACATTTTCAGTGAAAAAGCATCTTTCTTCCGTTCCCAACTGGATCATGCTAAAAATAGGCTCAGAGAACTCTTTAACATTGTCAGAAGACAAACCTCCTCTGCCCCTCCTGACCTGACGGCCTCCTCCAAAGATGTGAGGAAATTGCCAGCTTCTTCACGGCCAAAATTGAGCAATCCTTCCCTCAAATCATGGCCTTTCACAATCACCAAATCTCTCTTAACATCTCGCCTTTCTCCACACCAACCCAGCCTCCTGACCCTTTCCTCAAACAACCTACTCCAATTGGCTCTGGAGACATCCTTTCTAACACACAACTGAAAAACGACGCCACTTGGACTAACTTCAAACTAAGCCTGGGCGGTGAACTCCGCTCCGCTTGCGGAGTTTCCCGCACTCCGCGTTACGCGGCGCTCGCAGAGTTCCGAAAAACTCCGCTTCGCGGAGCGGAGTTTTTTTCCTCGCTTGCGTTCACCAACGTCAAGTTGGCGAACGCGAGCGAGGAAAATCCACCTCCCGGCGAGATTTTTCCTTGTTCGCGATCGCCAACATCAAGTTGGCGAGCGCGAGCGTGGAAAATAAACCTCCCGGCGAGATTTCTCAACGCGGGGGGGTCAGGTTTCTCATTGCGAGTGGTCGCGTATGATCGCGACCGCTCGCGTTGAGAAACTGCCCGTTCACGATGAGAAAGCTGCCGCTCGAGTAAAACTCTACTCGAGCGGCAGAAAAGGTAAGCTTGCGCTGGCATGGTCTGTTCGCAGTGATTGCACAGTGCGGACAAGCATCCGGCACTGTGCAATCACCGCGAACGGCATTTTTCTACCGAACTCCGCCGCTTGCGGAGCTCCGCGTAGTGAGACAGAGTTTTTTTTGCACTTCGCGTGGCTTCGCGTAGTGCAACTCCGCGAACTCCGCCCAGGGTTACTTCAAACCCATGTCTGAGCTTGAAGTCTTTAATATCATTGAGAAACTAAAGCCGACCTCTCATACCAAAGACCCACTCCCGACTAAGCTAGTACATAACCTAAACCACATCATTGCCCCTTGCTGGACAAAAATTATTAACACCTCCCTCGCCTCCGGGTGCGTCCCAGACTCCCTTCAACTTGGGCAAATCATTCCCATTTTTAAAAACCACAAGGCTGACCCTAATGATCTCAACAATCTCTGTCCCACCTCTAACCTCCCACTCCTAGCTAAAACCATGGAGAACTGTGTCTTACAACAACTCGACAGACACATAGGCAAATACAACCTACTTGACTCCTTCCAATCTGGTTTCAGGAAAGGCTGTAGTACCGAAACCGCCATGCTTAACATTGTTGATGACATTCATCGTTCCTTAGAGAATGGAGAGGCTTGCATTCTTATCCTTCTGGACCTCTCAGCAGCGTTCGATACAGTCAATCATTCATCCTTACTGGAATCTCTCAAGAATCATTCTGGCCTCAATGGCACTGTCCTAAACTGGTTCACCTCCTACCTCAATCACCCAACACAACAAATTAAAATTAACTCCTGCCTCTCCAATTTTATTCCTGTCTCTCTGGGTGTCCCCCAGGGCTCAATTCTCTCCCCCTCGCTCTTCAACCTCTTCATGGAACCCTTTACTATCATTTTGAATCAAGCCGGGATCAACTATCACCTATACGCTGACGACACGCAACTCTACTACAAAATCAATTCACACAGTGACATCCTTCATCTAAACAACACTGAGCAAGATTCAATCTTGGTTTTACTCCAATCATCTAAAATTGAACCCCAACAAAACGGAAATCATTCTGTTCTCCCCCAAAAGTAACCTCCTCCCTATCCAAAGCTGGATCACCGACCTCACAGCCCTAAACTGTCCGCTCACTCTATCCAACTTGGCTAAATCCTTAGGTTTCATCCTGGACAAAAATTTGGCACTGAAGGACCATATCAATAGCCAAAGGAGCTCTTTTCACACTTAAACATCTAAAAAAAAAATCAAACCCTTCATCCCTCAAGACGACTTCAAATGGGTCGTTCAATCGCTAGTCCTCTCTAAACTTGATTACGGTAACGCTATTCTCACTGGAACCCCTAAAGCTTACCTCGCCCCCTTCAGATCTGTGCTCAATATGGCCGCCCGGCTTATAACAGACTGCAAACGGTTTGATCACATCATGCATGCCCTCAAGTCCCTTAACTGGCTCCCCATCGAAGAAAGATGCATCTACAAGACCGCCTGCATCACTCACAAAGCTCTTCACTCTCAATCCCCGGACTTCTTATCAAATAAACTCACAAGAGCGGGAAGTGCCTGACCGATGAGAAGCTCTAATGCTCTTCTCCTCGTTCCCCCGTTACTAAAAAAGAAATCTACCCAGACTCGCTCCTTCTCAGGAAATGCGCCTCGCATCTGGAATGCCCTTCCGAGGGACCTTCGTTGCAACCCCTCCTTCCACGGCTTCAAAAGAGACCTTAAATGCCATCTCCTCAATACATACTGGAGTACATGATCCTTTCAGAACCTGATATCTTGTGACACCTATTTCAGGTCATCTCTCTGCTAATCTGCCAGCCTTTCGTTTTCCTTGTGTTCTCCTTATTGTTTACACCTGCCTTGCTCTCCATGGTCTCCCATGCATTTTATGTTCTAACTATATTTCTGTAATTTTTGTGTGTTCTGTTAACACTGGCTCTTGTTAGATTCAATTATGAGTGTTCCTCTGTCACACCTCCCTTATTTTTTTCTAACTGTATGTAATCCTTTGATCCTAATTTTTTTTGCCTTTCTCCTGATTCGATGTTGGATATTCTCATGTCCTTGATTGTATTTTGCATGTATCCTTTGTTCCATTGACATTTGCCTTGCTCTTGCTCCTGTAAAGCGCTCTGATACCTCCGGGTCTAGCCAGCGCTATATAAAACCTTTAAAATAAATAAATAAATAAATATGGTGAGTTATGCGCCTTCACGCCTCACCATTTTTCATTTAAGCCAGCCTCAACTGATGACACACAATACATAACTCTTCTCTCAGTGAGCGATTTCCAGAATATGGTGGTACAAGTACTGTCTCAAAACCTGATCCACCACGAGGTAGTTCATACGTGAAGAAGGGAATTTAATGAAGAATAGTCTCTCGAAAAACAAAATCCTTTAGATGCCCTGTTCATAATCTATTCACATATCATTTTCCATTAATTGGCTCCTCCACATGAAGGTTGACGCGTTTCAGCTTCAATCATTGTTGGCCTCCTCAGGACCACAGAAAGACAAGAAAATTATCTGTATGAATGAAACAAAACTTCAAATCACAGGCTTTGTCAAGAGCCACATAGTTTGCTTACACAAAGTACTACTTGTACCTAGCCAAAGTTAGAAACCTTCAACTTTATTAAATAGATTGGTTCCAACATACTTCAAAGCAATCTGGCCTCCCTAGTGGTCGCGCCTCCACCAACTAGTGGGTTTAGCAGAGGACTGTAGTATCCATGGCTTCTTACATCTGTCCTGCGTACATGGGACTGCCACACATCTCCCGCCCGCGTTGCTATACATCATTACAGGGTATATTCACAGGGCAAAACACTGAATATATGTGTTAGAACACAGTATACATATAGCACAAATCCCACAGTGCGTACCATGCAATACTGGGTACACCAAGTGCGAGCCGCCATATGAGTTAGCCCAATCTATACAGACTTGCACACCTTGGGGGGGGTCAACCCCCAAATCTTTCCGGTTACCAACAAAGAATATGCCAGGGATGTCACTCACCTGTTGCCAGGGGCGTAGCTTCGTCAGTAAGATTGGGGGGGTGTGAGCTTCAGATTTCCTAACAAACACGTAGGCAGATCATTGTAAAATACATTCTATGAGCAGCAGGGCATGAGGGGGCAATAGAAAGGGAGAGCAGTGCGGATTGTTAGGGATACTTAAAAGACAATATGTTGTAAAATAGCCAGTAGTTTTAAGAGCTTCAAAACAGGGAGAGATAGTGTGTGCATGCAAAAAACCTAGGTGAAATCAGACAACCACTTAACCATACCCCGATGAAAGCACCTGTACCCAACTATTTACTAGATATCCATTTATTAGGGGGGTGTAACACCCCAAACACCCCCCCCCCTCCGAAGTTACGCCACTGCCTGTTACTGATGCAAAATATGGGAGATAATAAGTAGGGGTGGGCGGAGCGTGCAGAGTTGCACTATGCGGAGTTGCATAAGAACTCTGTGGCATTCCGCAGAGTTCCACGAGCGTGCGGAGTTGCTGCTCCACTCACCCACCCCTACTCATTACACATATTTGTCTTTCGGCCTGTATTCATATGAGCCAGTTAATCTCCCTGGTAGCAGCTGGGCCTAGCCCCTGAAGACAAAAAAACACTCTGCAGCCCCTGCCAAGGTAAGGCCTAGCTTGAAACACGAGGCATGGCAAACTGCTGGGAGCTCCGTCTTACACTGGCCTCGGCAGGTTCAGCAAGCGCTACATGCCCCCAAGCTCCAGATGCATCTTCCCAATAAATAAACAAGAGGATGCCACTGCTTCCTCCCCAGTGCCCTTGGGCACCTCTTACCTGCAGCTGCCGTCGAACCCGTGGTGTCTGCGGAGGTGATGTGTGCACAGCCGCTGTTCCCGTTTCCGCCATCTTTGATAAGCGCTCTCGCTGGCCTCCCGCGCACCCGGCGCTGTATGCTGCCTGCGCGCACAGGGGATGCTCGTCGCCCTCTCTCTCCCTGGCTGAAGTTGCACAGGTGCACTTGCACCTGACAGTGCTCGTCGCCCTCTCTCTCCCTGGCCGAAGTTGCACAGGTGCACTCCCACCTGACAGTGGCGGGCAGGGGTGGAGGCGGTCAGGGCAGCGTGCGGGAGGGGAGGGGCTACTGATGCGGCACGCAAGAACGCAACCCAATCCACTGAGTTGAAGGCGTGGGGAAATAGACTGCATGACCCATAGTGTTATGCAGCAGTTACGGGCCGAAAAGAGCACCAGTGCATAAAGGCGCCATGTCCCTCCTCAATTACCTGAGGTTTTATGACTCTGTGCAGTTCCTCTGAATCTAGGAAGCTCAGATCTGACAGCTGCAGCCCCGGATCTTCCCCCACCAGGGACTCTGTATTCTTGACTAGTGGTGGGTGCCAGTAAACTCTGCTGCGCAGCTTAGGCGGAGTTTTTGCCAAACTCCGCCCTCCAAGCAGAGTGACAAAAACACTGTGAACTCCGCCGGCGGAGCAGAGTTTACCACCCACTCTTAATAATAAGCTCCTATCTGCACATAGACCGGGATTGACCCAGCTAGAACCGAAGGCCTAATGAATATCTACTCACTCTAGATGTGGACGATCCTAATTATGTGTGAATATCTCACGCATGGTTGTGATCATGCAGTAAAAAGATGCCCAAAATGGCATATCAATTCACATCAGAACTCCCCCTGGTCTTCTTTAAAGCCAACAGTGTCTTTTCCCAAATTTAACTCATCCGAGGGGAATCAAGCTTGCTTACAAAGCCTATAGGGTAATTTCAAGATCACCAGGTGAATACATGCAACAATGGCGGCCATCTTATGATGGGCTAATGCTTTAGTTTCTGTGTGGAAATCTCTTCCATAAGGACAGTCATGCAGACACCATAAGCACAATGTTTGAAAGGGATCTTCTTTTACTTCAATGCAAAGTACTGTGTTGGAAACGCCCGTCCTATTAATGGTTGTGAGAAGCTAGCCTGGTATATGATGTCCACTAATGTAAGTGGGCACCTTGCACCAGTCCAGACTACCTTTATGGTGATTTAAGAGGTCTCAGACAACCTTAGAAAGCTATCCAAGTGGTAGCTGTGGAGAGCAGCCTTCGGGCTTAATCTTGAAGGAGTGTAAAGCAGCGTGTTTTACCAGAATGCAATCTTATAGTATAGATTAAATGAAAAGAGAACCACACAGTAGTTATCAATCAATCAGGGAATTGTAAGCGCGCTACTCACCCGTGAGGGTCTCAAGGCGCTGAGGAGGGGGGGTCCGCAGATCTGTTTAGCCGAAGAGCCAGGTCTTGAGGGTCTTCCTGAAGGTGTTCAGGGAGGGGCGCGTCTGATGTCTGCCGGTAGCTCGTTCCAGGTCTTGGCTGCAATGTGAGAGAAGGATCTTCCGCCTGCTCTGGCTCTGTGGATGCGCGGGGTTTCGGCCAGTGCGAGGTTGGAAGATCGGAGGTTTCTTTTGGGTACGTGGAAGTTGATTCTGTCGTTGAGGTATTTGGGTCCGTTGTTGTGTAGGCATTTGTAGGCGTGAGTGAGGATTTTGAAAGTGACTCTTTTCTCCACGGGGAGCCAGTGGAGACTTCGTAGGTGTTGGCTGATGTGTTGGTGTCGGGGGATGCCGAGGACGAGTCTGGCGGCGGTGTTCTGTACTGTCTGGAGTTTGCGGAGTAGGGACTTGTTGATGCCGGCGTAGAGTGCGTTTCCATAGTCCAGTCTGCTGGTGATGAGTGCGTGGGTGACTGTCTTCCTTGACTCGGGGGGATCCACTTGAAGGTCTTGCGGAGGATGCGGAGGGTGATGAAGCAGCTGGAGGTGACGGGCGTTGACCTGTCGGTTCATGGAGAGTGATGAGTCGAGTACGATGCCAAGGTTCTTGGCGTGGTCTGAGGGGTAGGTGGGCTTCCGAGGGCGGTCGGCCACCAGGTGCTGTCCCATGCAGAAGGGGTGGTACCGAGGACGAGGACTTCTGTCTCCTCGGCGTTGAGCTTCAGGCAGCTGTTGGTCATCCAGACTGCGACGTCTTGCATTCCTTTCTGGAAGTTGAGTTTGGCAGTGGTGGGGTCTTTGGTGAGGGAGAGGATGAGCTGGGTGTCGTCGGCGTAGGATACGATGTTGAGGCCGTGTTGTCGGACGATGGCTGCGAGGGGGCCATGTAAAAGTTGAAGAGGGTGGGGCTCAGTGATGAACCCTGTGGGACTCCGCAGGTGATTTTCGTGGGGTCGGAGAGGAAGGGTGGGAGTCTGATCCTTTGGCTTCTTCCGGTGAGGAATGATCGGATCCAGTCCAGGGCTGTTCCTTGTATGCCTGCGTCGTGTAGTCTGACGACTAGTGTGCAATGGGAGACGGTGTCGAAGGCCGCTGATAGGTCGAGTAGGATGAGGGCTGCGGAGTGGCCTTGGTCCAGGAGGGTGCGGATGTCGTCTGTGGCGGCGAGTAGGGCGGTCTCTGTGCTGTGGTTGCTTCGGAATCCGGATTGGGACGGGTCGAGGACGGCGTTTTCTTCAATGAATCGTGTCAGTTTCCTGTTGACTGTTTTCTCTGCAACTTTGGCTGCGAAGGGGAGGAGCGAGATGGGCCGATAGTTCTTGAGGTCGGTGGGGTCAGCTGTGGGCTTCTTGAGCAGGGGTCTGACTTCTGCGCGCTTCCAGTCGTCTGGGAAGGTGCCTGTTTTGAAGGTGGTGTTGATGGTGCGTTGTAGTTCGGGTGCGATGGCGGCCACGGCTCTGTGGTAGATGTGAGGGGGCAGGGGTCGGTGGGGACCCCGAGTGGATGCTTTTCATGGTCGAGGCAGTGTCTTCGGCCGTGATCGGTGTCCAGTTGGAGATGGTGGGCTGGTTGGTGTTTCTGGAGGGCGGGGGTCCGTCTGTGGCACCTGGTGGATGGTCGATGAAGTTGTCATAGAGATTTTTGATCTTGAGGTGGAAATAGCTTCCAAGCTTGTCGCAGAGGTCTTGGGATGGGGTGATGTCTGTGGCTTCGCTGTGTGGGTTGGTGAATTCTTGAATGACACTGAAAAGTTCCTTGGAGTTGGTGGAGTTGGCCAGGATTTTGTTGTGGATGAAGTTCCTTTTGGTGGCTCTGATCTGGTTGTGGTAGTCCGTCATGGCGTCCTTGTAGGTGGTGTGGTTTTCGGTTGTCTTGGTGTTTCTCCAGTTCTTCTCCAGGCGTCTGCAGGTGCGTCTGGCTTCTTGGAGAGCGGTTGTGAACCAGGCAGCTTTCCTGGGGCGTTGTCTGTCGGGGTTGCGTAGCGGGGCGAGCTCATCTGCGCAGTTGGAGATCCAGGTGTGGAGTTCTCTGGCTGCGTCGTTTTCGCTGTTTGCATCGGGTGCCCAGGTGTGGTTGTCTCGGTTGAGGGTGGAGTTAAGTTGCTCGTCGGTAACCTTGCTCCAGTTCCTTCGTGGTGGGCGTGGGGCTGGTTTGGCTGCCTTGGGTTTGTTGATGGCGAAGTGTACGCAGTGGTGGTCGGTCCATGGCGGCTGCGTTGTGTGGCTGAAATGGACGCTGTTTCCTGCCGCGAAGATGGGGTCGAGGGTGTGTCCTGCTCTGTGGGTCGGTGTGTTGACGAGTTGTTTAAGTCCGATGCTGGCGAGGTTGTCACGAAGGATAGTGGAGTTGGGGTCGCTGGGGTTGTCGAGGTGGAAGTTCAGGTCTCCAATGAGTATGTAGTTTGTTGAGGCGATCGCGTGGGGTGCGATGAAGTCGGTGATGGTGGCGGCGAAGGGTGTTCGGGGGCCGGGGGGTCTGTAGACGAGGGTTCCTCGGAGTGCGGCTTTGGGGGTGGTCTGGATCTTGAAGTGCAAGTGTTCGGCGGAGGGGAAGGTTTCGCTGGAGGTGGTGAGGCGGAGGGTGCTCTTGTGGGCGATGGCGAGGCCCCCTCCTGGGTGGTTGGGGCGGTCTTTCCTCTGGATCTTGTATCCGTCTGGGATGGCGGTGCTGATGTCGGGGGCGGAGGATGCGTTGGTCCAGGTCTCTGTGAAGAAGGCGATGTCGGGCGAAAGAGAGTCGAGTAGGTTCCAGATTTCCATGGCGTGTTTGTGTACGGAGCGTACATTGAGGAGGATGCATTTTAGGGTGTCGCCGGTGCTGGCGTCGGCGGTGTTGGAGGCCGGGGTGGCGGTGAGGGTCTGGCGGCAGTGGAGGCAGGAGAACTGGCCGTGGGTCGTGTTCGGCGAGGCCTGTAGGCATTCTCTAAGTCTTCCAGGGTTGAGTGCGAGGAGGGTGGTGGTGTCGTGGCGATGGGTAGTGGGAGGGCCAGGGTTCCTGGCGCTGGCCGCGGTCGGGTCGCGGACGGGCGCAGACGGGCTTGCCTTTGGCGCGCCGGCGGCGCGCTCGCTGCGCGCGGCCGCCATTAAGTAGGGGAGGTGGGAGGGAGGAGAGGCTGGGAGGCGGGAGCAGGGGAATTCCGGGGGGAAATTCCGGAGGGGAAATTCCAGGGGGGAATTCCAGGGGGAGGGGCCGCAGGGGCAGCAGCGGCAAAAGGCAAAAGGAACAGGCAGGCACGAGAAAATAAAAACAGTGGTGGAATTAGAGCAAGACACAGATGGGCACAATAACAGTGGCACAACAGGGGAAAAAATTAAGAAAAAAAGCGTCTGAGAAAGGTTACGGTGGTTGGAGCCAGTCTGGTCCCAGTTGGAGCGGGCAGCAGGCGCAGGACCGGGCAGCAGCCTCGAACCTCCCAAGGAGGAGGTCGGGGTCTGGAGGCAAGAGACGGCACAGCGGAGCAGTGGGGAGAGAGTGGACCTAGACCGAGGGTCGGAGGTCTTACTTAAAATAAGTACTTACTTAAAATATGTATTTATTATACAACACTATCTAGTACGTTACAGTATCTCCTACACAGAGATAGACACAAAGCACACAATACTTAAGAATTAGAAATAACAGTAAATAGCACTAATACACAGTGGGCCCCGGGGGGGGGGACCAAACCATATATTAAGAAAGTGGTATAAGAACCACGACTTGAGTCAGGACGTTGTTCAGAGGACGTAGAATTGCTTTGACCCCAAGAAACCATCCAAGGTGAGTAGATAGGGACCCCACGGAGTGCGTGTGCAGTGTGTGAACACGACTGCGTGCTCAGTACAAGTCGATGTGCAAGTCGCGGTTGGAATTTTAAAGATTAGGGACCCTTCCCAGTGGACTTGGAGGAAACCCCATGGAAGACAGAAGGTTGGAGACCCACCCTACCCGTGGATACCGAAGTACCCAAGTTACCTAACCCAGGGAAGCCAGGTGCATGGGTGTTACGTGGCGTCGGAAACCGCTGTCAAACCAAATGGAGGACTTCGAGAAAGTGCTGCCGCTGGAAGAGGAGAAAGTGTCCTTTGTAATCCAAAGGTGGATTCTTGTCGAGGAGTACCTGAAAGCAGAGGGGACAGAGTCTGGGTCACTTGAGAGTGACTAGGGGCTCGGTAGACGAATGCCCACCTATGTTGGGTGCTTCAGGATGGTTGACAGTGACCTTGACTCTGCAGCTGCGGGGACCAGGCGATGTTGAGGACGACCAGGAGCGGGATGCGAGCTGCCAAACGAAGGATGTCGAGTGCTGAGGGTTCGGTGTCCGGCGGGAGCACCAACAAGCCTTGGCAAAAGCAACCCATGCAGGGGGTCAAGGAAGTGTACGGTTCGGACCAGCAAGGTCCAGGAGACTCACCACAAGCAGGGGAGTCAGGGCAAGCCCAGAGCAACTAAGGGAGTCCAAGAAAAGCAAAGTTGACCCTCAATTGGACCCACAGGCCGGAGGCACAGGAGTCGCGAGAGGACCTCGAGCAGCTTCACAAAACAGGCCACGGAGCGCTCGGTGCGAGGTGGTTGAAGATCTTTGAAGGAAAAGTTGCCAGAGGTTGGGGCTACTCGGAGCCCAATGCACTTGTCAAGGAATTGCCAACATGCACATGCACTTGCAAATATACGCGGTGCACAGGGGTTCGGGTGTTGCACCCCCCACGAGGGATACTGGCCTCAAACTCGGTGAGAGGGCAGCTTGGGCCTCGAGGGACGGAGAAACCCACCTCCTGTGTTGCTGGACCCTTCGGAGTCCGTAGGAGCTCGGGATCAGCAGACCGGTCAGCAGTGTTGCGGTGCCTGCGAATGCAGGGGAGTGACTCCTTCACTCCAAGGGAGATTATCTTCAGTTGTCTTTGATGCTCCACGGATCCTGTATGGTGCACAGACGATGCAGCAGACTGAGAGGGAGACGAAGTCAGGCCCAAACGAAGGCCAGAGTGCCCAGACGGTCGAAGTGCAGTGGTTTCAGTTCTGAATCTTGTTCACGACAAATCTAGGGACCTACACCCAGGTAAGCCCTTAAGTACCCTAAGGAAAGGGTTGGGAAGATTCAGGGGACCCTCCCAGGGGAGGATCTGGACATTAGGGAGGTTACTCCCATGTCCTTTGTCGAGTTTCGTGCCAGAGCCGGAGCCAACGACTCCCAGGACTGGTTTGAACTGGACTATGCACAGGGACACCAAATGTGCCCCTCATGCAGACTTTCAGACGCTGGCAAGCGCACCCACCCAGCCCTAATATACTAAATCCTGTCTGGGAGGTGGTCACACCTCCCTGTGACTCGATAGGGTTTGTTGCAACCGTTTTCGAGATGGTCATCACGTGGTCGCGTAATGCCCCTCTATATTAGTATATGGCTGCTTCACTGACAACCCAGGAGAATGGACTCCGTAGGCTGCAGGGGTGTCCTGCTCTTGCAGGGGCACCCTCTCACTTGGAACCAAGCACCCTGCCCTCAGGGTTGTAAAGGCCTGCTATAGGGGTGACTTATAGGTTTTGAGTGCAGTGACCCTTAGATATAGTTAACCTATATCTTTAGTAAGTGGTGCATGCACCAACTTACACAGGCTGCAATGGCAGGCCTGTAGTTCCATTTTGCATGGTCTCTCATGGATGGCATAATATATGCTGCAGCCCATGGGAGACCTCTGGGGTACCTATGCCCTGGTTACATGGGTACCATATACTAGGGACTGACAAGGGTACCCCAGTATCCAATCCTGAGTGTACCGAAGTACATAACATAACAGTTTAGGGAGAAAGCAGATAGACTGGGGTCCTGATTAGCAGGATCCCAGTCCGACTAGTCAAAAACAGCATCACATCAAGCAAAAAGTGGGGGTAACCATAAGAAGCAGATCCTACTTTCTTACAATGGGTATACCCCAATTAACCCCCATTGATTGAAACACACCATATGGGAATTGTGATTCTCTGGAAAATACCCTGCGGACGTGTACGTGCATGTAGACCTTGACAACCAAAGTTATCTGTGTATATATAGATATGCCTGTATGTATGTACTTTTTTATGTAGACTTTAACAACCTAAGTTGTCTATATGTCTAAAAATGGCTATAACCAACATAGGTCCTGCCCATGTACCCAGCTTACAAAAAACACTCTATACCTCAAAACTATGAAGGGAATGCCAGTTTAACAAATCAGAGACCACATTTCATCAGTATCATTCAGGCCCAGGGTAGAAGTGCAAACTCTTTCAATCCTTCTCACTTCTGTTTTTTTAATATGGAGGATACCGATTCCCCCTCTTGTTAAGAACAAAACAACAATCATGAACATTCTGCGCCATCTTGTCTGATGAAAGTTCCTACGTGCACATAAACTACAGTCATTCTGATTGACCACAGCCATTTTGTACTCTGTTGGTCACCTTCATTTCACCCTGTCCTCTCAGCCTTCTGACTCTCTGACCAAACCTGATATGTGTGCTGGGGGCTATAAACTATCTCCACGACAAACATCAACATCACCTGCTGCCTCAAACTCGTCTTTCCTCTCATCCCTGCACAAACAGGTTACAAACACCAAACAGACTCTTGCAAACATGGTTGATTGCACTGCACACAGCAAGACTTGTTTTAGCCAACAATGGGACCTGTTTTTTATCAACAGAACGGACTCTTAGATCTGGCCGGTCTCACTCTTTTTAGACCCTGAAGCAAGGTCCAGCTGCAATTAAATTGTCTGTTTTTGACCCGGGCGGGAGGAGAGTTAATGTTGGGCTTGTGTAACCATGTTGATGAAACAATGTCGGGCTTGTGTGACAACCTGCCCGGGCGGAGACTCCAAGCTTGTAACCATGATAAATGAAACAAATACATTGTGTAAAACCTGTATAAAAGGAAGAGCCAAAAGCATTGCCAGCAGAACACCTCACTGAGACATCCCGGTGTCTCAGTTGACGCGATCTCCTCATGAGAAATAAACCTTCTTCTTGTCTTCCAGTTTCCAGCGCCTTGCCTCATTATTTTGATAGCGAACCCAAAGTGAATTAGAGGTGGAACCCTGCACCGGGCAGCATTGAGGGTCTTAGAAGACTCGCTGCTTTTCACAAATTGGCGCCCAAGCGTAGGGGCCCATCAGCGACGCACGGGTCCGGTAGAGAGGTCCTAACGACGGAGTGAACAACTAAACGATTGGGGTATACCTGCCTGAGAAGACCCTTGTCTGGCTGCCGATCGACTGAACTTCACCTTTTCCGAACGGACCTCTCTCGAGTGACCTGCAGTCCTGACTGGGACCTTAGAGGAACGCCGCATTGATTGTTGGAGTGAGAGGACAACCAGGCGCTGGAAGGGGAAGACTAAGAACTGTCCATACGGTCCGGGTAAGGTCGTGAAAAACGACTTAAATTGATTGATTGATTGATTGAATAGTTTGATTGAAATACTAGTATTCCTTTTTTGATATCGAGTTATTTGAGACATTCCCTGCTTGCAAACAACGTAGAATAGGAATATTCTCTCTTTGCAGACAGCGAAAGACAGGTAGTGCAGACTTTTTGTCTAAATTGATTGATTGAGATATTCATTTTGACCGATAAATACGTCATGCCTGTTTTCTCTAGATTGTTTGATTGTAATTGTTTTGGACCAGACCGTTTGTTAGAGGTCAGTCAGCCGGCACCGCCGGAAGGCACCCTAACAAGGACATGTACGTAAAGTATGGATTAGCCAGCGTAGCTTATAGCAAACTATGGCATAAATACACTAGGAAGGACCGGGTAAATCAGTGGCCACTGACGGGATCTTTCCATCCCGCTAAAATAGAAATGTTAGAATTAGCTCTCCACAAAAGAAAACTAGACCAGCCATGTTTGACAGTTTTGGCTTATGGCGAAAAGAGCTCAAAGAAAGAAAAGGGACGAAGCTAGACAAGATAAAGAAACGCGAAAATCAGCTTACCAAGCCTGTAAAAGATTAGAAGAAAAACTAAAAGAAAAGGAAATCGATAAAAAGGAACAGGAATCAAAAATATCAGGTCAATGCCCTGTTAGAACGCCCTCGACTCTTTACCCCAAATTACCAGCAAAACAAAGGGTAGATGATGATTTATTGTTAGGTCCCCCAATCATACACATGCCACCCCCTTACGCCCCTACTCATCCCGTAGTACAACGACAGGACCACCAAAGTATAGCTGGAGATGGCACGATCGCCTCAGCCTCCACCGCCTCTGCTCCCACCGAGTCACCCACACCAAATGCCTCATCAAAGGATACAGTAGTAGAGGTAGGATCAAAAGAAAAAGGAGCACCCAGGGTCCCGCGATTAAGTAAAAATGAGCGAGCAGGCATTGATAAAATAGTTAAATCCCTCATAGATAGGAAGGAGACAGAAGAGTATGTAACTGACATATGCAACTCCTATGTTGAAAACCGCAAACGATACTTTATTGTACGTCTCTGTTACCACACCCTTACTGCATATGAAGAGAAGTACCAAGACGTAGGGCCCGAGCGATTAGTGGCTCTCTACAGGAAGGTAGACATCGGAGATGAAGACGACAACGATGTTGCAGAACTATTTTCATCCACACTAGAAGTATTGCGTCACCTCATAGAACAAGGACAGATAGATAGGGACAGGACAACTAAGGTAGCAGGACCCCCAGTGGAAAAAACAGATAGCATGATGCCAATAAAAGAAGCTGCCCCTTACTGGGTACCTCCTAGAGGACAAGGGACTAATGACGATATAAACCATCAAGACGCTAGAGGAAGGGTGGTCTACAATTGGGTGTATCAACCATGGGACAGACAGGACATTTTTGACGTTCCGTAAATCTCTACCGGATTTACGAAAGAACCCCACCGCTTTTACACCGAGCTAGGTACCGCTCTGGGATCAACAATAATGACACTTGCCGACATAGACTTGTTCTTCGGGTTATGTTTGCCAGCAGATGTGTGGAAACAGATTAGGAAAATAGACCATACCGAACTGCTTGGTCATACCTGGGAACAACTTAACACACTAGATAAACAGCGGAACCCTGGTAAAAACCGGTTAAAGCAATATTGGACCTCCCTGACAAAATAGTGCAGAAAGTGAAAACGCTGATCCCAGAGAAAAAGATAGACTGGTCCATAGTAACCGCGTGCCGCCAGAAACCACAAGAGGATGTCTCAGAGTATTTCTCCAGATTTGAAACAGTGTTCTCCGATTACAGTGGACAAGACATGTCCACCGCAACCGGACACCACTTATTTGTGCAAAACTATGTCAAAGGACTACTGCCAGATGTATCCCAGAAATTACAAGCCAGCGAAAGTAGTTGGGCAGCATCTAAACCGGCGGCCATTCTCCAAATGGCCCAGTACTATGAGCATCAGAAAAACGAAAATGACAGGGCTACAGAAAGGAAAAAGAAGGACTTGAAGGAAAGGGTAATGGTAGCACAACTCCAGGGGGCGAATACAGGAAGGGAGCAATATAGGGAGGATACCAGCAGAATACCCCTAGAGTACAGCCACCTAGTAACAATTCATCGACATCATATGTAGGACGCCAAGACCTAGGACAGGATCAATGTGCATTTTGCAAAGAATATGGACACTGGAAAACCCAATGCCCGGCTTTGTTAGGAGCTGGTAGGGGCAGAGGGGCGAGGGAAATAGCAAGTGGACAGAGAGGAAGAGGACGTGGGAGAGGGTACACGAGTGAAGCAAGCAAGGAAAGGCCAGGAAGAGTGAACACATTTGACCATCCCAAACAGAATCAGTACCAACAGACAGATTATGACAATACGTACGACTTTGCATAGGACAGCCAGGGGCAAGGGAGGGATCCAGTCGAGCTCTATGTTGATCAGCAAGGCCCTTATGTTACCGCTGAGGTCCTGGGCACAAAGTCGCCATTTCTGGTAGACATGGGAGCAACACGTAGTGCACTATCCAAACGACTGATTTCAAGGGCACCCTTGTCAGGCTCACATGTGACCTCAATAGGATTTGACGGTACGCCCTCCACCAACCCTTTGTCCCGACCGATCTTAGCGACTGACACGACAGTTAACATATACACCGACAGCCAATATGCCTTCAGGGTGGTTCACCTTTTGGAATCTTATGGAAAGAAAGAGGGTTCCTGACTTCACACGGTACACCCATCCTGCATGGAGATTTAGTCTCCGCCTTGACGCAAGCAGTCCTCCTCCCAAGAAGTTAGCAGTGATAAAATGCCAAGCACATAGGAAAGTGACTGATCTCATTGGACAGGGAAATGCACTAGCAGACGTTACTGCCCGAGCCACGGCAGGAGACAGAACTACGCAGATTACTTGCATAATTTGACAAACGAGCTAACAATTATCCACCAACAGGTGCAGCAAGCCTTGCCTGACGTATCCAGGGGCCCGGGACATGAAATAAAGCCAGGCGACCATGTTTGATTAGAACGAAGAATCTGGAGCCTAGGTGGACGGGCCCCTGGCAAGTCCTGAGCACCACCCGAACTGCCCTCCGAGTGGAAATAAAATGAAACTGACTGCACGCTCCATTGCAAACGAGTCCCTCCAACCCTGGCAACCTGTGAAGGGGTGGAGGTGCAAGAGGAAGTACTCGCGAGAGACCGACCAGCTCTGAGTTGCTACCCACAAGAAGACACCCTCCAACTGTCTGAATTTCCCGACCCCACGGTGCCATCCAAGGAAGGGTACAACCTAAGATCGACGAAAAGGGGGAGCTCCAACAACCAGGCCACTAACTAAGTCAGAGTCTCAGATCGGTAGCACAGCCAAACAACGCTACCAGGAAAAACACTAGACAAAAGTCTGTGGTCCTAACAGTTGGTGAGCTCCTCGAAGATGATGGAAGAGACGGAACACCTGCAAAGCCACCGCAAAGACACCAAGACTTTTGAACTGCACAGTACAAAGACAATTGCACTTGTAACTGCATTTCTCACCTGCCTCCTGCTAATGGTCACACTCTGGATCATTGAAGAGAATGCACCTGCATACAGAACATTGTCACCAACCATGCAACCAATCACAAAGAAAGAACACTACCTGGTATCACTACCGCCACATCTCCGAGAACGAAGCAAAGAATTCTGGAATAATTCTTTCGTACAGATGCTGCACCAGCACAATCTTGCCACCAATGCCATTAACTGTTGGGTCTGTGGGCTGCTACCACATGCCACTGAACATTCCATCCCTTTCATCCCTTCACCCTTTTCTGTTCATGGATCTTGCCTTGCCTGGATGATGCTCCTACAAGAAAGTTACAAAGACAATGCCACTTCCGATGGGACAATCGCTCAGTTCTACAACGAGTTCTGGCTAAACCAAACAGGAAGAACAGCAGCTCCCTTTGCCCTCACACCTCCAATACGACATTCCCAATGAATGTCCCCTCCAAAGAACGAGTGGAAATACAAGTGTTCAATAATCCTGTCAGAGCCACATTTTCCTACCTGAAGAAAAGAACTGCTGCAACACTGACTGTGGCCCTATCTGTGGTGAACGTCTCAGGCCTTGTATGCATTGAAGTCCGTGGGACTAAGAATGTGGGTCACAGCACTTGTAACATTGTAAGGACTTTGAACACTGCCAACCCCCAGCGCTTGTTGCATCACCCAATATGTACTTTGTTTGTGGAACCAAAGCCTACACCTGGCTCCCAGGAAACTAGGGGGGCACGTGCTACATCGCCTTTGTTCTACCACCAACCTACACAGCCCCTGCAGAGCATCATCAAGAAAAGCGTTCTAAAGACATTGATCAAACAGACTCCTGATAATTCACCTTCTGTCTATGAAGCAATCGAACATCTCCATAGACTATCTCCAGAAATTCATCAAGGATCAGAGACTTGGCCAATTGGAAGTTGGCTTTGGGGCATCTTGAAGGAGTGGGGTTGGAAAATATCAATGATTCTCTTGGTCCCAGTATTGACAATATGTGGTTGTTGTTTGGGTATACACTGTATACCACCTTTGTGTTATCTTTGCATAACTACCTTGCACCCTAAGACTATGGACACTCAGCTAACAAAAATGAGAGTAATGTATGATCAAGAGATACAGGACATTATGGAGATCGAAATAGACTGACAAGCTGGCTAGTTATGTTCAAAGGGGCGACTGTTAAGAACAAAACAACAATCATGAACATTCTGCGCCATCTTGTCTGATGAAAGTTCCTACGTGCACATAAACTACAGTCATTCTGATTGACCACAGCCATTTTGTACTCTGTTGGTCACCTTCATTTCACCCTGTCCTCTCAGCCTTCTGACTCTCTGACCAAACCTGATATGTGTGCTGGGGGCTATAAACTATCTCCACGACAAACATCAACATTACCTGCTGCCTCAAACTCGTCTTTCCTCTCATCCCTGCACAAACAGGTTACAAACACCAAACAGACTCTTGCAAACATGGTTGATTGCACTGCACACAGCAAGACTTGCTTTAGCCAACAATGGGACCTGTTTTTTATCAACAGAACGGACTCTTAGATCTGGCCGGTCTCGCTCGTTTTTAGACCCTGAAGCAAGGTCCAGCTGCAATTAAATTGTCTGTTTTTGACCCGGGCGGGAGGAGAGTTAATGTTGGGCTTGTGTAACCATGTTGATGAAACAATGTCGGGCTTGTGTGACAACCTGCCCGGGGCGGAGACTCCAAGCTTGTAACCATGATAAATGAAACGAATACATTGTGTAAAACCTGTATAAAAGGAAGAGCCAAAAGCATTGCCAGCAGAACACCTCACTGAGACATCCCGGTGTCTCAGTTGACGCGATCTCCTCATGAGAAATAAACCTTCTTCTTGTCTTCCAGTTTCCAGCGCCTTGCCTCATTATTTTGATAGCGAACCCAAAGTGAATTAGAGGTGGAACCCTGCACCGGGCAGCATTGAGGGTCTTAGAAGACTCGCTGCTTTTCACACTCTTTTGTCCTGTTTTGTCCTGTTTTGCTGCATATACATGTCAAACAATTATAACATCTGAAATGCCCTGCTAGTTTAGAAAGGCTCAACATTTGGGAGGCCCCGTGGGTTGATGTGGGCAAACTCTTATCTTCCACTATGGATCCTGAGCAACTGGGCCAAGTACACCTTCTTCACTTGACTCTTGTGGTAGTGTAGAAGTTTTTTTAAATATACAATTTTGGGTGACAAATTATTTGTGCGAATTAGTGATTTCAATTATGCATATAGTCGTAACCGATGAACTAATGATGTTGTGTCATATTTTTTGTGCGAGACACCATTTATTTAAAATTGATGCAGTTTCTGGTGTGCTGCTCAGCTTGCTCTTTCTCATCCCCCCTCCCAATCAGTACGAAACTTCTCTCCCCGCAGTTTCCACGAGGCACCGAGTGGAATGACGCAAAAGGACAAATGTATTAGACAGCATATATTGTGAATGAAACTTTCCATTGTGTACCTGGATCATTTTGAAGGATTTCTGCTGGAAGTTTGGATGCAGGTGTGCAGAAGAACATAATGCTATGAGCATTTGTTTGGGAAATGTTTCATATTATGTTCTACATCTCCGGAGTGCAGTTGCTAAGGAAGCAAGCAGGACGATTTCTCTTACTTTAAGAAATGGGTTAGTGTCAAGATGATTTAATTAATGCAAAGTTGTTTGTAATTTGCCAATGCAATCTAACCATGATCATACCATGCTGAATTAGCAGTTTTACTAATTGTTATGCGTACATTGAATATACATTTTAAAAAACCTAGTATTAGGGGTGACTTCTCTTTTCCTCCTGAAACTCAGTCTGATTATTTTGTGACTTCCTTTTCCTCACTTAGGATGCTGTTGGTACTCTTTATGAGTTTAATACTTAGAATTGGGAGAGATTTGATTGCCTAACTAGGGATTTTATTATGACTTTGTGATTCTGTATTGTGTACTTGAGCCTACATGGCAAGAAACGCATTTTTCTGTATCGTTTCCCAGTTTCTAATTTTGGATAAATTATTGATGGGAAGGGTAGGTTAGTCTCTTACCGCTAGATCAACAAGAGCTTTCCGGAGCCAAACTGCTCAATGTAAAACTGGGGTATGCAAGATATTGGGGTTCAGAAAATTATTAGGAGTTCAGCTCCCACAGTAGCGCGGGTCAAGCTACCCAAGGCTTCTCGGGGGGGAGGGGAAGGATAGATAGATACAGGAGGGTAAACACAGGCTCATAACTCAAAGTACGTTCAATAGCAGCAATAAAATGATTGTCCAGTCAAATACTGTCAAAAGTAGTATTTATATACGAACACAAAGTGAAATACGGCACACACAAACAATACACACGTTCCCTGAGGTTAGGGCTCTAGTGTTCAAAAGGCAGGCCCCTGAGTCTACTAACGGTCCGCTTCTCAGGAGTCCGACTCTTTTAGAAAAGTCAAAATTGTTCCAGCGCCGAATTGATTTCTGTCAGACAAGTTCCCCCAGCCTTTCGATCAGTCTTAGCTGCACCAACCACGATTGAACAACTGGAGTCTCCAAGAGTGTCTCACTCGCGGGCGCGAAGGCTGCAGCAGCTGCCTTTGGTGAGTTACACTTGCAGCTATGCAGGGGCAGTGGCTGGGTGTCCTTACCGCTTATCCGTTGCAACAGTAAGTTTGATCCTTCCCACAGGTGGGGGGATTCAACGGATTCTGGTTCCGATCCTAAGTCATGTCTTGGGCCCGCACAGGTCAGCACGAGTCACCACAGAAGCCTCTCATCTGCACGATGGCATCAACCAGGTTACAATCAGTTCCTTGCGGAAATCCTTAAGTGATGTGGCTGTCCTGATGAGTTGGAGGTCATTCCAGGATTTGGCTGCCAGGTAAAAGAAGGCCCTACCACCTGTCTTGCTTCAATAGATACGGGGGTGTGGTCGAGCATGAGTGATGCAGAGCAGAGGTTCCTGGTTGGTTGATGGAAGTGTAGACGGTGGTTGAGGTACGTGGGACCCTGGCTATGAAATATCTTGTAGGCGTGGGTGAACATCTTGAACTGGCAGCGTTTCTGAATGAGAAGCCATTGCAGTTTTCAGAGGTGAGGTGTGATGTGCATGCGGCGAGGAAGGTTGAGGATTAGTCTGGCGGTGGCGTTTTGGATGGTTTGCTTATTGTGTAGCAGGTCAGTGGAGATGCCGTAGTAGAGAGCGTTGCCATAGTCAAGTCTGCTTGTGATGAGGCCTGTGTGACGGTCTTTCTGGTGTCAGGAGGGAGCCATTTGACAATATTTCTAAGCATACAAAGTATGTCAAAGCAGGCGGAGGTCACGGCGTTGATTTGATGTCTCATGGTGAGGTTGGTTTCCAGGTTGATTCCCAGGTTTCTGGCTTGGTTGGTGGGTGAGAGGGTGTGGCCTAGTTCTCTGGGCCTCCAGGTGGAGTCCCAGGGTGAGTTATTCTTACGGAATATCAGTACTTCCGTCTTGTCAGCGTTGAGTTTTAGGTAGTTGTCTCGCATCCAGGTGGCCAGGTTGGTCATGCACATTTTGAAAATTACTTTTGGTGGCTTTGGTGTATTCTGAGAGGGATAGGATGATTTGGGTATCGTCGGCTTATGAGATGATGTTGAGTCTGTAGGTCCGAATGATGCTTGCTAGAGGAGTCATGTTTATGTTGAAGTGAATGGGGCTGAGTGAAGAGCCTTGTTGCACACCGCAGCTGAGGTCATAAGGTTTTGAGGTGAACAGAGGGATATTGACCCATTGCGTTCTTCCTGTTAGGAAGGAGGGCTATCCATTTGAAAGCTGGTCCATGGATTCCGGTTTCGTTGAGTCTGGAGAGGAGTATGTTGTGTGATACTGTGTCGAAGGTGGCGGAGAGGTCCAGTACGATGAGTGCAGCAGTGTGGCCTCGATCTAGTATGGTGCGAATGTCATCTGAAGCTGCGATGAGGGCCATCTCCGTGCTGTGGTTGCTGCGGAAACCTGATTGTGAGGTATCCAGGATTTTGTGGTGTTCAAGGTAGTGGGAGAGCTGATTGTTGATGGCCTTTTCTGTGACTTTAGCTGGAAATGGGAGCAGGGAGATAGGCCAGTAGTTGCTGAGGACTTTGGGGTCCACAGATGGTTTCTTGAGGAGTGGGGTGACATCAGTGTGTTTCCAGGCAGTTGGGAAAGGGTCTGTAGTGATGAATGTGTTGATGGCGGTTGTGAATGCCGAGCTTATCGTGGTTGAAGAACAGGTGGGGACATGGGTCCGTGGGATCCCGAGTGGATTGATGCCATTCACGCCACTGTGTCTTCGTTGCTCATCTAGGTCCACTCCGTGAGTGGGGTGACCTTAGTGGTGGAGGTCGGAGGAGAGACAACACAGGCCATAGGAGTGACTAGAGGTTCACACCTGAATGTGATATGTGTATCAAATTGTTACCCAAGGGCTCCAACTCTACTCTTTATGATTCTCTTATTAGTTTCATCTACTTCCTTAGATTGGCATAGGCCCCTTTACAGTGACATCTCTCAGAATCAAATAACACCCTTTGTAATGTACTGAAGAGTATAGCTCTTCTTACTTCAGGATATGCCCCCATCCATCTCGCAGAAATGTAGCAATCCACAAATCTGTCTGGGGGATTTCTCTACCTCCACATGCTCCTCCAGACCAGCTTGGGTCTCTCAAAATGGTACCCAGAATCTTCTATGTATTATACCATTCACAGGCATACATACACTCAGCATATGCATACAGCACACACTGCACAGCACTACATACTACCATGATGTAGGTCAAGGGTGAGTTAAACACGCAGCGCTGGATCTTTACATGAGTGAGGCTTTAAGACTCACTCCATTGACAGAGGCAAAAAGGGCCTGTTCACTTCTACTGATCGCTACCCGGTATGCTGCCGCGACTGCGCTCGTACTGCTTAACTCCTGGCAACAGCTGTAGTCTTTCACCACTTTGGGCGCCCCTCCCCGTCCAACAAAACAGCAATCTGTGAGACAGGCCAGTGTTATGGAGCACACACCTGATCCGTGTTTGCCCATGACAACAAAATCAACACCAGGGTTCCAGACATCATTGCAGCTGGGGCACTCAGGGAAGGGGTATATGTCCATCACCGTGCAAAGGACTTTTCCGTCCCAACAGTTGTGTGCACCACAGACCTGCACCATATTCATCCTTACTCCTCCCTAAGCCCCTTCCAAGTTAGTAGTAAATCTGTTTTTTCAGTCACTCCCCCGCATCCCTCCCACATGTACTGCTAAGTATTAAACGTACATGTGTGCGGATCTTCCCATAGAAAAGTTAGTAGGGGTGAAGCTTTACACTCCTAGGTTTGTGCATGATTGTACGAGAAAGAACTATGTTATCACAATAGTAAAGAGGCATTTCGATCGAATCTCACTGGCAGAGGCTATTTTTCTCAAGGTTGACTGTCTTTATTTACGTTACATTCAATAGATTTCAGTTTGCAATGTTTAAAATAGGCAGTATGTATTTTATAGGAATGCTAAATTTGTTGACAAGGTTCCAGCACAGTCTGCCTTCTCCAGCCCCTGGGATTGCATTGGATCCCCTGCCTTACAGTCTTACACAATCGTAAACTGCCATTTGTTAGGGATAGCACTCCTTTGCTAGCCAGGTCTGATTGCACTACAAAACCATCAAATCAAAAATACTAGCATGAATACTGTGGTGTAAGTTATCATTTAGGGTTGGTTGTTACTTCCTCCTAATAGTCAGCCTAAGTTGCACCTGCGCCGTAGGTTTATGACTGCACATCTTAAGGACTTACATTTGATAGTGCTAGACTTTGCATTAAACAGTTCAGTGTTTTTAAGTTTAATTTTGCGATAATATTTACTGAGCTACATGAGGGCTACAATTTCCAGCATGCACTGATAATTATCCATGAATTACTGGAGGCAGAATGCATAAAACAAGTCAATGTCGCACTGTAAATGCACTGTAAATGCATACATCTCACGCATAAACACACTGAAAACTTGGCAGCTATAAAAAGAAGTTACATGTTACAGTTACAGTTATGCGCTCTACAAAACAACTAATAACATAACATGTTAACCTCCGAATGGTTAACCATACTATTGTGATGCAGAGGGCATTGTCTTCTTTCATGCTCCATCCAAAAATGCGAACAAATCCATTTGGTAATAACAAATGTTGTACTATTTGTTTGTTCCTCCGTGTCTCCTAATAAAAACAATACCCCACTTATGTGGCTGAGTAATAGCACCTTTGACACAAAACCGACCTGGTAATATCATATTTCACCCAGTAAAATGAGCGTTTTTTTCACAATGTATAGCTGTGGAACTTGGGCTTTAGCTCTGCCGCCAACCAGTAAAAGCTACCAAGCCCGGACATTTTTGAACACCAGACACCAGGTGAGGCAAGGGTGATGTGAATTGTGTGATTCTGACAATATTTCTTACCCATAATGCCTACCAAACCTAAAACTTTGACTAAAAGCATACCTTTTCTTCAAATTCCTGTAAGGAAAGTTCTGAAATCTATGGAGATCCACAAATCTCCAACCAGCCAAAATTCTCACACTTGTCCTAATAAATGCGGTACCTAACTTGCGTGGATGGGCCCAACGCCTGCAACGGGAAAGGCCTCAAACCACAACATGAACAGATCAAAGCTTTCCACTTAAAACCATCCCTTTTTTTGCAGTGTGCCTAGCTGTGGATTTTAAGCCTGGGCTCAGCCGCCACCCAGAAAAACCTACCAAATGCAGACATTTCTGAGTATCCAGGGTGGTCTGGCTTGAGTGGATTCCCCTACTCTTTCTTACCCACAATGCCCATCAAACCACAAACTTTAGCAAAAAAACAAGCATTTCCCTCAATGTTCTGGAACCTGCAAGGATCCACAAATCCTACCACAAAACGTTCCCACAGTTCTTCTGATAATATCGATACCCAACTTGTGTGACTCAGGCTAATGCCTGCAACCCAAGAGGCACCGAAACGCAATGTGGAGACATCTGCATTTGAGGTTGTTGCAGTATATGGGCCCGGGCTAAGCTGCCACCCCGGGAACCCTGCCAAACCCAGACATTTTTTAAAACTAGACACCCGCGAGAGTATGGGTGGAGTGCGTTGTGTGGATTTCATCACATTTTCTTGCCCACAATGCTCTGCAAGCTCCAAACTTTGCCTAAAAGCACATATTTTTCTCACATTTCTGTGACTGAAACTTCTGGAATTGAAGGAGGTCCACCAAATGGCTACAATTAGTGTTCCCACATTAGCTCAATATGAACAGTACCCGACTATGGCTGGGGCTAGTGCCCACCACAGCAACAGATCAAACCAGGGTCAATGCGAGCAGAAGTGATTGGGGGAAAGTTGTGTGCTTCCACAAAAAAAAAGTGTTTGCCGTCCGCGCAACTGGTATCATTTTGTTTTAGGTCGAATCCTACCAGACAATGCAGCTGTCTGGTTTGCTAACAGCATTTTTAGGACATTTGGAAAGCTTCCCCGGGAATGCCTTCCACCATTGTTTACCATTCGCTTTGAGGTTTGTAACTCACATTTGCTTGCTTTTAATATGCTGGCTGTATTTGTTTTAGGCTTTCCAGCTTGAGTTCGTCCCTTCCATTGCCCAAACTCTATTTACTGTATTCTTCCACCATTACTGGATTTCTGTAAACAGGCCTTTAAATTCTTCTTGTGTCACATTTGCTGTGTGTTCAAAAACACAGAGGTCAAATGTCAGTCTCTGTCTTCAAGGGAGCTTGGTGTCTACTTTTCTTTCTTAGACTTCTAAGTGAGAGGCTTTATGTGACAATCATGCTGGCTACTGGGGGTGTGATTGAGGAAGGCTGTACAATGTTATTTCTTTTTTCTACTAGCAATAACAAAATTTAAATGTCTGTAAATTAACAGTGCAGATATTTCAGAAGTGTGGTGGAAACAAATAATGAGATCAAAACAAATCAATACACTAGGTGATGACATTTCCATACATTATCTATCGTTTGTGCTCAGTAAAACTGTACGTCTGTGAAAATGTAATGGTCCTTTCAATTGAAAATGTGTTGTCTGTAATGGCAGTGCACTACCACACCATGCATACTTCACTTTACCCCACTCCACTCTTCACCACTCCACACCACTGCAGTCTACTCTGCACCACTCCATGCCACTCCACAATGCTTCACTGCACTTTGCTCTGCACCACTCCACTCTACGCCACTTCACTCTGCGCCTCTCTAATCTATACCACTCTACGCCGATGCACTCTTCCCCTCACTACTTTACTATGCCCCACTGCACTCTTCACCACTCCACTCTACACCACTACACTCTGCGCCACTCTACTCGGCAACACTGCACTCTATGCCAATGCACTCTACGCCGCTCTAATCAACTCTGCACTCTGCGCCATTCTTCTCTGTGCCACTGTACTCTACCATGCACCACTCCATTCTACTCTGAAATAATCTACTCTATGCCACTCCACTGAGAGCCACTCCACTCGGCTCTACTCAATTCAGCACCACTCCACTTGGCGCCACTCTACTCTTTGCCACTCTCTACAGTCTGTGCCACACCACTTATTCTGTGCCACTGCAGTGTACGCCAGTGCGCTTCACATCACTTTACTCGAAACCAATGCACTCTATGCCAATCCACTCTGCACCACTGCTCTTTACGCCACTATACTCTACTCTGCAACACTTTAAGCCACTGCACTCTACACCATTCTATTATACTCTGCACCACTATACTCTATGCCACTGTTGTATATGCCACTCTACTCTGCACCACTCTACTCCACGACAATGCACTCTACTATACACCACTGCTCTTTACGGCAGTCTACTCTGCAACACAGCATTCACTGAACTCTATGGCATTCTACTCTGTCACTGCACTCTATGCCACTGCACTCTACTTTGCACCATTCTACTCTAGGCCAATGCACACTACGCCACTACACTCTACGCCACTACTCTCTACGCCACTACACTCTATGCCACTACTCTCTGCATCACTCCACTCAATGCCACTACACTCTTCCCTGCACCAATCCACTTTACGGCGCTTCACTCTACGCCACTCTACTCTGCAACGCTACACTCTCCACCACTGAACTCTCTGCCATTCTTCTATGCACCACTGCACTGTACTCTGAACCACTCTACTCTTTGTCACTCTACTGCACTCTACAGCAATGCACTGTATGCCACTACACTCTAAGCTACTCTACTGTGCACCACTCCACTCTGCATCACGGTCTCTACCCCAATCCACTCTAATCTACTCTGCACCACTGCACTCTATGACCCTGCACTTCATGCCACTCTATTCCACTCTGCACCATCCCACTCTCTGCCACTCCACTCTATGCAATGCCACTCTGTCTATGCAATCCACCCTGCACCACTCTACTCCACTTTTTTCTACAGTGCTGCATTCAATGCCAGTGCACTCTACACCACTTTACTCAAAACCAATACACTCTATGCTAATGTTCTCTGCACCCCTGCACTATAACGCCACTATGCTCTACAACACTCTACTCTATGCCACTGCACTCCACACCACACTTTACTCTACATCATTGCACTCTACGTCAATCTACTCTGCACCACTCTACGCCATTTCACTCTACACCAATGCACTCTGCGCCACTTTACACCACTGCACTATACAACAACCTTCTCTGCAATACTGCACTCTCGGCCACTGAACTCTACGCCACTGTGCTCTTTACCACTCTACTCTGCGCCACTGCAATCTATGCCACTGCACTCTACTTTGCACCACTCTACTCTATGCCATTCTGCTGCACTCTACGCCAATGTACTCTACGCCACTACACTCTACGCCTCTCTACTCTACTCAGCGCCACTCTACTCGGCACCACTCTACTCTATGCCTGTGCACTCTACCCGACTCTGCTATTCACCACTACACTGTTCGCCACTGCACTCTCCACCACTCCTCTCTATGCCACGATACTCTGCAACACTTCACTCTACGTCAGTGCACTCTACACCAATGCACTCTACGCCATTACTCTATGCCGCTCCACTGTACCTTGGACCACTCCACTCTATGCCACTTCACCCTACTCTGAAACAATCTATTCAAGGTGACCACACTCTATGCCACTCTGCACCACTCTACTCTGCACCACTCTACTCTACACCACTGTGCTCTGCACCACTACTCTATGCCATTGCACTCTACCCTGCAACAACTCCACTCCTCTCTACGCCACTCCACTCTACTCTGAAACAATCTACTGTATGTCACTGCACTCAGTGCACTGTACTCTCTGCCACCAAACTCACCACCAATCTACTCTGTGTCACTGTGCGCTATGCCACTCTACACCATTGCACTCTGCACCACTGCACTGTACATCACTCCATATCACTCTAATCTATTCTGCACCACTGCACTCCATGCCACTGCACTTAAAACCACTCTACTCTATACCACTGCACTCTATGCCACTCTACACCTCTGCGCTGTACCCTGCACCACTCCACTCTTCCCTGCAGCCCTCCACTCTATGCCTCTTCACTGTACTCTTTAACCATCTACTCTGGCACTGTACTCTACGCCTCGGCATTCTACACCAATCTGCTCTGCACCACTGTACTTTAAGCCGCTTCACCCTAGGCCATTCTACTCCACTCTACTCTAGTGACACTGTGCTCTACGATACTTATCTCTTTGACGCTCTGGTCCATTAAACTCTACTCTGACGCTCTATGCCACTCCCCTCTACTCCACTCTATGCCACTCTGCAAGACTACTTCACTCTACAACACTCTACGCAACTCCCTTTATGCCACTCCATGCCACTACTCCACTGTATTTTACAACACTGCTGCAATCATGAAGACATCCTTTGTAGGCAGGTCACGTAGGATTTATGATGAAGTTTATTTCAGAAGATTAGGCTTGGATGCAGATTACAGATGTAATATCAATGTAACAACAATTCCTCACCAGGAGCAGCCTCCTGCTGCTCAGCCCACTCTGTCCAGCTGATCACTCGGGCATTCATAAACATTCTATGACATCACACACACACAGGCTGAGCAGCAGCTTTCATGCCAACGAGGGAGAGAATGCATTTTACTTAACTCAGGATATAACACACACACTGCTCCACTCTACGCCACTCCATTCCACTCTCCTACACTACTCTACATCAATCTAATCTGCTCTACACCACTCTACAACACTCTACGCAACACCACTCCACTACACTCTGACACTACTCCACTCCACTACACTCTGACACTACTCCACTCTGACACTCTTCTCCACTCTAGTCCACTCAGCTCTACTCCACTCTACATCCTTCCATTCTTCGACACCCTACTCACTACATGCAACTCCACAACACTATGCACCACTGCACGACACTCTGTGACACTCCATTTCACTCCACGCCACTCAACTCTACATCTCTCTATGCCACTCGATAACACTCCACTCCACTTTATGACACTCCACTCTGTGCCACGTCACTCTTTTTACCCACTAGCTTTTAGCCATGCTGAACAGCCACCACGCTGGAGTACAACATAGCTAAAACATATTGGCAAAGCCAATAGCTCTTGCATAGGCGAGGCCTATTGACTTTGCCAATGCTTGTTTATCCAGCTGCATGAGCTTGAACCTTTAGGGGCACACAGTGACTGTGTAATGCTGTAAAATGCCTTAGATAACTAGGTAATTTATGGTGTTTGTCTTCCTGTGTCAGTAGCACAGCTAGGAGGAGTGCAGCCAAGAGGAATGTATTGCAATCCTATCACCCTCCTCTTGCATCATTAACGTTCGATTTCAGACTGCAGATTTATGTTTGAGATCGGTATGGGATGCCCAGGGCTACACTAGTCTATGGGGATTTTTAGACCTGGCTTGACAGTGCAACTGTTGCTTGAACTTATGTGATCAACAAAAAAGAACTTTCAGAGTACAACTGAGAGAGGGGCTTAGGCTCAATGGACATGTTGGTTCCCTTAAGTACAGGATTTGATTGGGCCAAATTTGCTTGCTTCACTAAAAAGACTGCTTGTTATGGACTTTTTGGTCTTGTGGTAAAGTTTATACTCTATACAGCAGATCTGAGTTGGTTATCGTCGCAAGCCAAATATTATGACTGTAGGCCTTGTCTGTTTATGATCAAAATGTCATGATAAAGTCCCTAGGCCTGATATGTTTACTGTGAAACACATATGTTAAAGTAAATAAGCATTTATGTGTGGATTGTTGTTACTCTGTATTAAAGCCTATTAATAGGTATTGTGTTACATGCAATTTCACAGATTACCGTAATAGGCAAGGGTTTGCTTTGGCCACCCACTCACCCAAACCCTACGGGTTTTCACTGTGATGATTCGTTAGGCCCTGTTGAGTTAGGTTGTATGTTGGTTTGCAAACTGTATTTTTATATATACATAATTGTAATTTTATAACGGTATGCATAATGGTTCCCAGTATATGTGCACTTGAATAGGCCATTGTTGGGTAAGGTGTAAAGTCAATGGTAAAGGGTAAAAGCTTCATTGGGAAAAGCCATGCCACATTACAAAGGTTTGTTATGTTTATTATGAAATGCTATAACATTTGTCTGTATTAAAGTCTACTGATAGGTATTTTGTTAAATGAAATGTCACAGATTACCTCTGTAAGGAAAGATTTCGGTGTTTATCTTTGTTCTGCCTCTGACAAACCCTAGGGGGAGAAGATTTTCACTGTAATATTTCTTACTGGAATCTCCACTAAGCTGTCTGCCATTGCAGTGTACCAAAAATCACTAAATAATAAATATATATATATTTATAATATTATTTTTTCACAGAAAAAAACAAAGGTTACTGGGACGTTATAGTTAGGCTCAGATTCCACTTATGCAAAACCAGTGAAATTCAGCAGTTATAGTTACCTGAGCTAACTATAACCTACGCCCCCAGAATGCACTGCTTATGACCTCACATATTACATAGAGTCCTAGGAGGGGGGCCCGTAAGCCCCCTCCTGATTTTAATATACAAATCTACCCCCCCCCGGGACCTGGCCCACCCGGGGGCTAAACTTAAAATAAGCACGGGAGAACCCCTGTGTTTTAAAAAAAAAATGTTTGCTTTAAATTTGTGAATCTGCTGCCTTATTGTGGTAAATAATTTTTTTTAATGCTTTTTTTGCCCAGGCGGTGTCCCATGGGGGCCCCAGCACCAAGGCTTGGGAGTCAGGATATTCCTACCCTGCCCCCTTCTCTTTTTATTTAAACTTTTGTTTTGGGACTCGGCTGAGTTCGAGTCACAAAATGGCTGCCCACACTTCCTGGTTGAAGTGTTGGCTGCCAATCAGATCTCTACACTCGGGGCTCGAAAAATCATAAAAAATGCACTAGACCAGCAGGTCTAGTAACCTACAAAATCTCCTCGACCTAACTGAAATGCACTTGACCTCTGACTCTGAAAGCTGAGAAAATGTGACAAGTTAACAAGATTTAAAAGCATTTTTATTGCTCATTTACTTTGTGAGCAATAAAGATGCCTTTAAATCTTGCTATCTTGTCACATTTCCTCTGCTTTCAGAGGCAGAGGTAAAGTGTCAGTTTGTCTTCCTACTCGCCAGAAAGGGCGAGTAAGACCTCAAAATAGCTCGTCCTGAATTAATCTGACTCGCAAATGCGAGCGGTCGAGTGAATTTTTTGAGCCCCGTACACTAGATCGAGAGGATTCACGGAGGGTTGCGCCTCTAGCTATACAAATTTGGATTTTCTTTGATATCTCAAACTACTGAATGGATTTACACCAAATCACAATAAGGTCGCTTTATGAACCAAGACCTACCTTTCTGCCAAATTTGGTGTCGTTTTGTCCAGTGGTGCGGGCTGTAGTTGTGTCTAAAAACAAGTTTTTTTGACCCCCCCCTTTTTTCTGGGCCCCTGCTTGATGGGTCACCCCAAAACTTTCCATGAACAACTAGAATCAACTGCGCACTTTTTTTTGGGAAAAGTTTGTGAAGATTTATCAAACGGCACCAAAGATATAGGCAAGTTGAAAATGCTTTTACTATGGAAACTAGGTCCCAACTATAACCACCTACTGGCAACTGCCAGTAGGTTAAAAAAAATACATATATTACAGCCCTGTATGGCCATTTTTCTGCCACTGCCCTTCCCACCTGCCCTGCATAGTTCGCTTGCTGCCGCATCCACCTCTTCCCTACCCTCTGTGCTGACACTGTCCTCCATTTAGTTTGATGTCCCTGCCCACTCCTCCTGCCCTTCGTTGCCCAATTCTATGCCCCATCACTGCCCTCCTGCTTAGCCTCTGTGCTCAGCTTGCTGCCCCTACCCTCCTTTCCCCTGCCCTCAGAAGTCTGTGTGCATGCCTATACTCTCTCCTCTTTGCCCACCATGTTCCATGAACCTGCCACTGCCCCTTCTATCTACTCTGAGTGTTCTGTTGAGCTGCCACTGCTCATCCCACCTGCCTGGCATGGTCATATGCCTGCTTCCTGTACCTGCCACCCCCATCCTTCCTGTCCGTGTTCCATGCCCCTGCCCCCTCCCTCCTGTCCTCCACAGTCCATTTTGCTCTCACTCCCTTCTGCCCTCCATGCTCTTTTGTGCTTCAGCTGCTCCACCTGCCTGCCCTGTGTGGTCTGTTGTGAAGCCCCTTGCCCTGCCCTCTCTAGTCTGTGTTCAGCCCCCCCCTTCCTCTGTCCTCCATGGTCCTTTGTGCATGCCCCTGCCCCCTACCTCTTGCCCACAATGGTCGTTGTGCTGCCACAAACCCTCCCGCTTGCCATGCATGGTTTTTTGTGCTGCCACAGCTTCTCCTACATGTCCTGTGTGGTCAGCTTGCTGTCCTTGAACCCTTCCCACCTTCCCTCTGTTGTCTGTGTGTGTATTCCATTATAGTCTCGCTGTTGCCCTCCATGGTGTGTTGTGCTTCCAGTGCCCATCCCGCCTGCCCGCCATGGTCAACTTGCTGCTAATGCCCTGCCCTCTGTTTTCCATAGACAGGCCCCTATCCACTCCCTCCTGTCTTGTCTGGCCCATTGTTGTGCCCCTGCCCCCTCCCTCCTGCCCTTCATGGTCCGTTATGCTGCAACTGTCCCTCCTGTCTGTCCGGTATGGTCAGCATGCTGCCCTTGCCTCTTCCCCCTCTGCTCTCTGTTGTCCTTGTGCATGGACCTGCCCCCTGCCTATTGCTTTCCATGGTCCATTGTGCTGCACTGCCATCCCGCTTGCCCGGTGTGGTGTATTGTGCTGCTGCAACCCCTGACGTCTGGCCTGTAAGGTCAGTTTGGTGCCCCTGCCCATCTTGCGCTCTGTTATCAGAGACCATGTCCCTACCCAATTGCTCCTACCCTCCGTGATCCAATGTACCATACTTTTGAGCTTGGTAAGAGGGAGATTTTGGGAGAAAAAAAAACCCGGGGAATTGATTTTTCCCATTGACTTACATTGAAAAAGAGGAGATTTTAGGCAGGATACTGATAAAATAAAGCCCTCTTGGGCTTAAAAACATCAGGAGTCTGGTCTGAATCAGGTCTGTTGGGATGTATGGTTGTACTGCCGCTGTCTCTTCCTTCTGCCCTCAACGGTCTGTTATATAGCCAAAGCCTCTCTTACCTGTTCTGCATGGTTAGTTTGTTGCCCTTGCCACCCTTTCCTCTGCCCTCAATGGTCCTTCGTGCTGCCACTGCCCGTTCCGCCTGCCCAGCATGGTCAACGTATTGCCTTTGCACCCTACTCCCTGCCCTCAATCATCCGGGTCCATGCCCCTGATCTGTGCCTCCCCACAGTATTCTAATGAACAACTAGATTGCTAACATTCTATATTTATTACAAAAGTGTGGCACGCCTGACGTCATCTTAATGTAATCAAAACTGTAATATCGAAAGCATTTTTTTTTTTGAAATTATAAAAATGAGAGGGTCTTATTCCCATAGAAATTATGGTTAGTGCTCTAAAAAATGAAGACATATTTTCCAAGTTTTCAAATAGCGACAAAGCACTTTTAAATTATTTGCTCTCTTTTATGTTTTTTTATCCAGTTGATCACTTGATTATATGTTGCACTTAGGGGAGAGGATGTGGCGTTACAGCCAGATCTGCAGAGTTTACAACGGGGGAACCACATTCGAGTTTCGGCATCCGCTCAACATCCTGTGATTCTGGGCAAATCATTTATTCTCCCCGTGCCTAAAACCAAAATGAATGTGTCCTTGTGTAATGTAACTGATACTCATGTAAAGCACTGCAATGCCTTCGAGTCAAGTCTGCGCTATATAAAACTGTAAAAAAACAAAATAAATTAAGTGTTTTGCACACTTCTGTCATACTTGGGCTACTTTTGGTGATATTTGTGCTACATTTGTGCTCTTTTCTTTCCTCTGGTGGCCATCTTGGGAGACTTCTTTGTTATGAAGCTCCCTAAGTTCCTCAGTTACTGCAGTATCCTCAGTAGAAAATGCTTTCACTTTTCCACTACAACTCCATCAAGACGGCTTTTAGGCGTGCCACATTTTGGCCATTAATTTAGAATGTTAGCACTCTAGTTACTCATTAGAACACTGTAGTAAAGCTGCTGATCACCAGGGAGTTAACTGGCAGTCCTCTGTTGGTGTTGAAAGTGCATGTTTCAGTCTGCATGTCAGAATGTTTTAATGAAATAGAAGAAGAAGATATTTGAGAACTCACCTAAAACGTGTCCTAATTTTTCTTTCTCAAGCACTAACCATAATTTCTATGACAAAATAAACCCCCTCATTTTGTTCCTTTCTAAAGTAAATTTTTTAAGTTTTACCAGTTTGATTCAATCAAGAAGGCGACAGGTGTGCCCGACTTTTGTCATAAGTAAGACTCTTAGAGCGCTATTTGTTCTTTAGAACACTATGGGAGGCTGCCGTAGAACACAGGGAATCAACTAACAGGCTGCTCCTGCTGGAAGTACATGATTTACTGAGAATGTCAGACTTAATTCTCATATGGCTGAGAAAGATAGTGTGAATTTACAGAAAATATGCTCTCATTTTAGCTCCTGGGGCACCTTCCATAACATCTCTGGGAAAATCATGAGAAAACAGTTTTCTCTCAAACATGATTCATGAAATTCCAGCTGAAAGCTTTTTCACAGGGTAAACTAACCTCGGTTCCTAATATTAGTATGGTGCCATCAACAAATGATTTATGTTGTAAGTAAAGTCTGTTATCGCCCTTTATCGTTGTTCTTTTTGTGACCCTCAAAACCTGCCATTCACTACAATGCATTTCAATGGGGTGCTTTCATGTATATTGATCCCAAGGTGGCTGCCAGCACTTCTGGTTGAAATACTGACGGCCAATCAGATCTCACCATGAAAGCGTTTTGTTATCCCCCCTTTTTCTCAGACCCGCTTGACGAATTACCCCCAAACTTACAAGACATCCGCTGAAGAGAGTGGCAAATGGTGCCAAAGTTATAGGCAAAACAAAAAACTATTCCTATGGAAACTAGGTCCTAACTATTATTACCTACTGGAGATATAGATATATATATATCTATATATCTCCAGTAGGTATCAATAGTTAGGACCTAGTTTCCTAGGAATAGCGATATATATATATATATATATATATATATATATATATATATATATATATATATATATACATATATATATATATATACACACTCAACAGACCAATGGCAGCATAGAGGTGAACCAAAAGCCCTCTGTGTACCTATATGGATGGAGATAGATAGATAGATATATATATATATATCCATATATCCATATTAGTACATAGAGGGCTTTTTGTTCATCTCTATGCTGCCATTGTTCTGTCGAGTGCCCTTTACACTCCGCTTGCAGCTATGACAGTGTACTGCATGGGGTAATGATTTAGGCCGCATCAGTCATTGGCTCTCTTGCCCTGTGAATGACGGCATTTTGTGATCACATATGTACACCCACCTGGAAATAGGTATGCGTCAGTATCCGGGCTGGTTGACCAATTTTCTCCTTTTATAGTTCCCCTTTAATTTCTTTGCTTCTCCTTTTTATTTAAATGTTTCTTAAGATGATACTACAGCTCTCTAGGTGGTACGAATGGGTCACTTGCTCGCACTTCATTTCATCTGCAGTGAGCCGCATCCCACACTGCAATTTCCTCTAAACCAGGAGACTGTCATGGAATGCTGTTGTCCAAAGTATATTATTGTTTTACCATTTCAAGATGAGCAACATGTTAGTTCTAAATGTGACAGCAGTGCTGGAACTTTAAAACAAGAATGGCTATTTGCAATAGCTCTACAAGACGGACAACCGGTGTTATTTATAGTTTCGTTATTGCAATATGCCAACCATGTTTAGAGGGTAACATGTTTTCTTTTTTTCTGCTTGTATGTTTTTCAGTTTATTGTGCATATGTTGTTGGGATTGCGTGTGTTTTACTGCGGTTGTGTCAGAGGGTGACTGAATGGATGAATGAGTGCACAAATGAGAATGCAGAGTACATGAATGATGACTTATTGAGGGCCCAAATCCATCAGTGACACAAAAGACAGTTTCATTCATAAGCCACACCTATTTCCAATGCTTGTTAGTCTGTGGGTATTTGTTTTCTGAAAAACAAAAAAATTTGAATAGTTAGGCGAATGGCAAAACAGACGGCACCTTTCCACCAAATGTTTTATAGATTGAAAGGAACCGTTGTGATGACGGTTCCTTTCAATGTATGAGATGACCACCGGGCTGGCGATCATCTCTACATTTGACCGATAGTATACCGTCAACTATAAATCAGGCCCATAGGTTGCTACACAATCTTCCATGCCTTCTCCCATCTCTTGTTTCCTGGAATAACATTTATAGTACTCCACAACAGTGCTCGTTGCTCACCCATATCTAGACAACAGTTAGACTATGTAATTGAACACATTCAAATGGACAGCGTTTTCTAAAACCGGTGACAGTGTTTTCTAAAACAATTCCTCAATAAGGACAATTTTCTACACCCCACCTACTCCAGAACTTCCACTTATACCAAAAACATCTCATCGCCCGCACTCCATTCTGAAGGAGGATGTCCAGGATTTGGAAAGAATAGAGGTGTGAGAATGTTTGACCTCATGGCAACAATCTGGTAATCAAACCATTGAATAAAAAAACAATATAGTCTATGGTGTCAAGGATGCTAGAGGAAACATAGCCACCCTTGTCTCAGTGCTGAGTGGGTGTTGGAATTCTGGTGGTAACCGAGTAATAAATCCAGAAGTAGTTGCAAGTTCTATGTTCTCATAAATCATAGTTATAAAGTGACAAGAGATGTCAAAGCACAGAGACCATGGCTAACACAAGGACTGATCAATTCAGGCGAGTACGGATAAATGGAAAAACTTTCTTTTTCTTGGCTGACATGTATGTAATCTGCTTCACGATCATGTGACTCTCAGTATACGAAAACTACCTTGTAACAAATATACACAGAGTTCTGTGTCCTGTCACAGGACATGTGCGAAGACTCTCATGTTGCTGCTTGACGTTCTGAATAACCAGGAACATAAACAATGGACGCCATGTAGTACAGCTTCTGTCACTGCACAATGAAGAAATTAGCAAACACAAGGAGATGATGGACGGAGTGCTGAAACCTTTCAAACACTCACCCCCAGTCACAGATCTGGGTTAAATCCATCATCATTCTTTAGCTCACTTTGCCACCCCAGTTCAGACATAGCTATATGCAAATCAGTCTTGACCCTGTGCCTCATGGGAACAGTCCAGACCGAACTGCCAAGCCATGTCTTCCCTGGACTGGAATCAAGCATCCTGGAACCGGTTTCGGGCTAACAGCCCTCATCAGCCAGGCTAGCTTGAATCCAGTGGCAAAGTGAGCAAGGGACCCACGTCTGGGCATACCCTGCCAACTTAGGGCGAACAAAGCAAACACAAGGAGATGATGGACAGAGTGCTGAAACTTTCCAAACACTCACCCCCAGTCACAGATCTGGGTTAAATCCATCATCATTCTTTAGCTCACTTTGCCACCCCAGTTCAGACATAGCTATATGCAAATCAGTCTTGACCCTGTGCCTCATGGGAACAGTCCAGACCGAACTACCAAGCCATGTCTTCCCTGGACCGGAATCAAGCATCCTGGAACCGGTTTCGGGCTAACAGCCCTCATCAGCCAGGTTAGCTTGAATCCAGTGGCAAAGTGAGCAAGGGACCCACGTCTGGGCATACCCTGCCAACTTAGGGCGAACAAAGCAAACACGAGGAGATGATGGACGGAGTGCTGAAACTTTTGAAACACTCACCACCAGTCAGAGATCTGGGTTGAATCCATCATCATTCTTTAGCTCACTTTGCCACCCCAGTTCAGACATAGCTATATGCAAATCAGTCTTGACCCTGTGCCTCATGGGAACAGTCCAGACCGAACTGCCAAGCCATGTCTTCCCTGGACCGGAATCAAGCATCCTGTGTTTGAAAAGTTTCAGCACTCCGTCCATCATCTCCTTGTGTTACGCAGCTGCTACCTACCTACCAGGCACTCCATATGGTGTATATGCACTTAGGGTATCTCATGGAGGACGCTTCAGTGAAACACATTACTTTACCTGGATCGCAGCTAACTCCACCCACCACACAGTAACAAAAATTAACTCCCGAACATGGATATTTAGTAATCAAGTGACTACTTAGGATTCGCTATGGTTTACCACCACAGAACGTTTATCCGGACCTCAGATGCAGTGGATATGTGGGGCAGGAAACCTCTTTACCACAAATTCCCAGCATAATTAAAACTAACCCGTGATACCAGCCTTATCCATTTCATTAATTTATTGTTGTAATTTATATGTACAAGCTAAACCTAATCCGAATACCAACTGTAATCTTTAAGTAATGTAAATGAAATTAATTGACCCTAATTTATTCTATTTGCTAATTCTAATTCTAAAAATTCAATTAATGTTAAGCTAACCTTTAATTAAACTAAATAACTCTCACACCATATCTTAATTAATTGATGTTCTGGCAAGTTACAGTGACAACATTAAAATGCAGCACTCTGAATACATTACATCCAAGTGTCATGATGTACCACATATTTATAGTAGATTATTGAATCCCAATTAGTTCTTCATGTTACGACTAGTGTGTGATAGCTCATGCATTTAAATGGAAAGTTCATGTTGGACATAAACTTCCATGTTCAAGTTTTTTTTTTTTTTTGATACTTAAGACGTTTAACAAAAAATATACACAAAGTTAAAATTTATGACAGAAAATAATGAAGTCACACATAGTACCGGTTCAATATGTCATATAAAGAGAGTATCTTATACTGGATTAATAGCAAAAATTAGTTGTATCGCATAGATACCAAAAAAGTGTCAGGATAAGCGAAAGAAACAAGGAAAGAATAGAGAGAGAGAATAAAAGGCAGGAACAAGGAAAGGAAGAAAAGAAAGAGAAAGGGGATGATAGATAGATAGATAAATGGGTAGATAGACAGATAATTAAATAGTACAGATGGATAAATGGATAGATGGGTAGCTGGGGACACCTGCTACAGTATGAAAAATAAATTAAGCAATAGAGACAAAGGGATATTGGGCCACCAACCCCTGAGATGACAATTTCATATAATTATCCAGTGACCTCCAGATAATATTGGAAATGGAAGGAGTACAGTGTCTCTCTTCAACCGAAGTATGGGCCCCACGGAGAAATGATACCCAAGCCCACCAAGTATGGTAGGACAGTAGATTAAAAGATTTCCATTCAGTTAGAATAATTTTGACAGCAATTGAAATAAGAAGATCTAATAGCTGCATATCCGTCCAGAGGAAGAGGGGAACATGCGGCCCATGGACCCAATAAGATCATAGGAAATGATAGTTCCACTGTAGTGTCAAAAATTAGTGATAAGTGTTTCTGAACCAAATCCCAAAAGGGTTGTAATAACGAGCATTCAAAAAACATATGCTGGTAAGTGCCTGGGACCAAATTGCAATTCCAACAAAGATCCCCGTCCCTCAGCCTCAGTTTATGTAATCGAGCAGGGGTCCAATGCAGAAGATTCATCGAAAAAATTTAGATTGCATAAGGGAAGGAGCAATCTTATTTCGTAATGAAACTTTCCCAATTAACTGCCATGTCTCTTGTGTAACATGTTTAAAAATATCACTATCAAAATGATGTGACCATTTATCTTGTGTAATAATAGCCTGTGAAGGCAGTGGCGCAGATAAAAATTTGTATATTTTCGAGGCAGTATGACCTGAACGAGACCACATAGACAGAAGTGAAATAGTAACCGAGTCTGTACAGAGGGTCACTTTAGAGAGGGCAACCTTTAATTTAAAAAAATAGTAGAAATCCATATTGTTAAGATTATATTTACTGGCCAAAGAAGAAAAGGGAAGAGGATCATGACTGGAATCATAAAGATGTTTGACCAACGTAAGACCTCTATTAGCCCAGGAAGACATTGTGGCAGGATCGATATCAGTAACAATTTTAGGATTATACCATAGTGAGGACCATCTTGATTTATGAATAGGGTTGGAGACCTTTTTATCTATGTGTTTCAGAGCATTAATTGTGTCAGAAATAATACGGCTTGAATGAGGTAACACAAGTTTAGAGGCAGTGAGAAAAGAGGGGGTAGAGAGAGGAGAACACAACATTTGTTCAATATAAATCCACGGAGGAGTATGGTGTGAATTCGATAAAAACCAGAGAGCCCCCTGAGACGATAAGAAAGCAATTTGATACAAATTCCAATCTGGAAGATTACAACCACCCAAGACCAATGGCTTCCTAAGATGTTTGTATGCAATTCTAGCACGTTTGTCACCCCATAGAAACTTTGAGGTAATTAAATCAATCTCACGGAAAAAGGATGAGGACAGCCTCACAGGTAACATTGAGGATAAGAAGTTAATAATCGGCGTTATCATCATCTTGAGAGTTTGGAGCCTTCCCCACCAGGAAATATATTTCGGAGACCAAGAGGACAAAAGATTTTTAATCTTAGTTAGAATGTGAGATTCATTATAAGAAATAGTATCTACAAGGTTATTGCAAAACCAAATTCCTAAGTATTTAATTCGAGTCGATTGCCATTTAAAGCCAGCCTCACCCATATGAGAAGGGAAGCACAACGCATTAAGAGGGAACATCTCCGTTTTGTCTCTGTTTAAAGTGTACCCTGAAACGATTGAAAATTCTTTAATGGTATTAGAGATGGCAGGGATGGCAGTAGCAATATCATCAGAGAATATGAGAACATCGTCTGCATACGCAGCCGTTTTAAGTGTATGCGTACTCAAATTGGAAGCCTTTGATGTTGTCATTTGAGTTGAGTAACCGAAGGAGTGGGTCAATGGTCAATAGAAAAAGAAGGGGTGATAACGGGCAACCTTGTCTAGTTCCCTGACGTAGGTTGAAAAAGGAAGACGTAGCCCCATTAACTCTGATGTTAGCTTTAGGCTGGGAATATAGGGACATTACCATGTTTATAAAGGAATCTCCTAAATTATGAGCCTGGAGTACTGCGTGTAAAAAGGCCAAGAAACTTTATCAAAAGCCTTTTCGGCATCAAGAGCAATCGCGGCTGATGGCAATGCAGAAAGTTTCGCTTTCTCCAATATATGGCAAAAGGTTCGGATATTATCCCTAGCAAGTCTTCCTTTTACAAAGCCAGTTTGGGAGTTATGAATAAGGCTAGGGATATGGCGCTCTAATCTCTTAGCCAGGATTTTGGCAAAAATCTTAGCCTCCATATTCAGAAGCGAGATTGGACGAAAATTTTTCGGGTCAGAATGATCTTTCCCTTCTTTTGGAATCACAACAATAGTAGCCTCAGCAGCTGAACCAGAGACTTTACCCGACACTACAAAGTTATCGAGAGCGTTCTTAAGATATTTTATTATTGATGATGAAAAAGTCTTGTAGAAAGCAATAGGATAACCATCAGGCCCTGGAGCCTTCCCAGATCGAGTCGACCTAATGGCCTGAATTATCTCTTCAGAGTCAATCGGTTGCCCCAGAGCAGTCATCTCCGACTGTGAAATAGTATGTGTAGGAATCGATGACAAGAATTTCTGACACCCGGATATGTCACATTGATCCTTAGGAGTGTACAGTTTTTCGTAAAAATCACGAAAAACGTGTAGGATTTCTTGAGTGTGGAATTTCCTAGAGCCCTTAGTGTCATTAATATAAGAAATCTGAGTAGTTTTGACATTATCAGTTTGGTATTTTAAAGTGGTAGCCAACATCTTACCAGCTCTATTCTGTAAGAGTAAGCGTCTAGACTTTTGAGCATGTACACCAAGGTAAGCTCTCTTAGTAACAATGGAGTTAAAAGTATATTTCAAATTCTTGATGTCTTGCAAGAGAAACTTATCATTAGAACCTCTGTATAAAATCTCTTTACATTTGATCTCATCTCCTAAAGATTGTAATGATTTTCTGATATCACTATTCCTTTTGACATTTTTTTGATAATGTGACCCCTAATAGTGCATTTAAATGCATCCCATAACACAACTGGGGAGTTAACCGAAGACTCATTTTCATTGAAGAAATTGTCAATCTCCACAGATAATTCTTTAACTTCATCCTTATCTTCCAAAATCTCTGTATTGAGACGCCAAGTACGAGGGCCTTGTTTATCCGTCAAGTTAAGAAGAGTAAAAGATACGGCTGCATGATCGGAAACAACTATTGGGTGAATTATAGCATTACTAGTGTGTTTTAGAAGAGCAGCATCAACTAAAAGATAGTCAATACGTGAGAAACTAGAATGTGGCGAGGAAAAAAACGTGAAATCACTACCCTTCGGGTTATGTAACCTCCAAACATCAGCAAGTTGATGAGCGGAGCACATATTGAGCATTTGTTTATGTGACCTAGGAGGGCGAAATTTAAAAGCAGAATGTCTATCTAAAATAGGATCTAAAGGCAAGTTAAAGTCACCTCCAACAATGGTTCTAGCACTTTGAGGGATGTCAGAGAGCTTTTGGTTATTGAACGCCAAAAGAGTTGATCATCAATGTTGGGAGCATAAATATTCATAACATATAATTCGTCTGAGCCATTGGACAAACGAGAAAGCAACCATCTGCCATCCGTATCATGTTCCGTTGTGACAATGGACAGACCAGAATTTTTAGAAATCAAGGTTACAACCCCATTCCTCTTACCGGAGGCTTCCGAGCAAGCAACATCAAGAACCCACTGTTTCCTTAGAAGCAAAGCTTCCTTAAAGGCTATCTTAGTCTCTTGGAGAAGAACAACATCACCAGATAGGCTTTTGCAGTAGTCTAGTATCTTGGCCCTCTTAACAGGATGATTCAATCCACGGACATTAAGAGATACTACATTTAGACCAGACATGAGGAGACACGCCAGTAAACAAATAATAGTATCTGATAAAAGAGAAAGGGAGCACTATACAACATATCGACAAGCACATACATAGATGAACTGCAAGGACAACATAACAAACAGGAGCCGAAGCAGGAGTCCCCAGGGAAAAAAAGATAGAAATAGAAGAGGAAAAGGCTAGAAAAAGAAAGGAGAGAGAAAAAATGCTCCAAAGAAAAGAGAAGGAGCATAAAAACAAGCAAAACCCCACCAGGGGATGTCCGTAACAGACAATTTGCATGGGGAAAAACGTAGAGGAGCAACCACAGAGGCGCACACCGATGTTGTGGACCGCTCAGTAATAAAATTGATATATCATTGAGCAACAGAACATTAATGCAGAAATAAATATTCCAGTCATAAATAACAATCATAAATATTGAGAACACTAAAGTAAGGCAATATTAAATTTAGGCATCATAAATAACCATAATGAATATTATGAATATCATGCTAAGGCAACAATAGATAATGCATCATAAATAACAGTAATAGATATTATAAATAACAATTTAAGGCAGTATTCGGTTCAATAATCAATTCAGGTCTCATAAACAGCAATAAGACATTATAAATAACTAATAAATAGTATGAATGTCAGACTAAGACAATATCAAATTAAAATATCCTAAATAACAGTACTAGATATTATAGATAAGAGCCTAAGACATGGTAAATATTCATAAATGATGTAATAATGAATAAATTAAGGCATCCTAAATAACAGAACTAGCTATTATAGATAAGAGCCTAAGGCCTTGTAAACAGTCATAAATAATGTAATAATTAATAAAGTGAGGAGTTAGAAATATCAATAAAAAGGAAAATAATTCATGAGCTAAATATGTAGCTAATAAGAGAATATATTCACATTATAAAAATTATACAAACACCAAATAAATGAATATAGGAAGAATGGGAAACAGAGGAAGATACAAATGAATACTAACCACACGAAAAAAGATTAGCTATCAGCACAGTCAGAAAAAGAAGAAAAGAGAAAGTGCAAGCCAAACGGATAAAAAGCATATACAAGATATTGAAGTAGGTGGCAAAGACAGAACCCCAATAACATGTTAATAGGGAGAAAGAGAACCCAAAAACAACTATTTAGAGGTACAAATCAACAATAAATCATCAGAACAGCAGAGGAGGATGACCGAAAATAGAAAAATAGACAAAGTTGGAGTAGACCAGAAATGACAAGAGATGAGAAAGAGACTACGGAGAAGAAAATAGAAACATAATAACCCTCATTATGTAATAGGACAATACCTAAACCTTGTCCACAAGACAACAATAACTTCTAAGAAACCTACCTAGAGGTATGAGCAATTTTAGGACCTGTGAAGAAAAAAAAACAGATAAAATACCTGTGAAGAAAAAGTCAGTCAAGAGAGAGTAACCACAATGAACTAACAACACCGCTACTGACTCTTATTATATCCGCAAGGAACACATAGGCACGATAAGGCCATCTATCATGGCAAGAACACAGGGCAAATGAAACCAGGTTAACAACATTGAGATACATTAACCATGAGACGTGCTAGGAAGTGTTCCAGAAGCCAACTGATCCATCTGTGATTCAGACTGGTTATCCAAAAAAGTGGAAAGCTCTGCAGGTTCATAAAAAATCTGAGCGTGACCTCTAAAAGTTATTTTAAAACGCGAAGGACCTGCAAAGGAAAATGGAATGCTCATATCAATTAGCCTTCTTCGTAAATTCAAGAAACCTTTACGGCGAATAACAGTATCTCTAGCAAAATCCTGTGATATTGATATTCTGTGCCCCTCCCACTGTAATGATTTAATCTTTCTCATGTGAGCTAGGATTTGCTCAGAGTGTTGGTGGCGCAGAGGTTTCAGAATCACTGGTCTTGGATAAGCTAACGTTTTAGGCTTAAAGGTGGGGACCCTATGAGCACGTTCTATTTCAAAGTCTTTAACAAATGAAATGTTCAAGACCGTAGGGATCCATGTAAGCAAGAAATCCAACATTGACGGAGCAGAGTTCTCACAGTCCTGAAAAATTCGAAGATTACTTCTGCGGTTCCTATCTTCCTGCTCAGTCAGGTCTCTTCTCAATGAGGCCAAGGAACGCTCCAAACTTTGCGCCTGTTTAGCTTGCTTATTCGTGAAGTCTTCCACAGAGCTTATTCGTGTTTCCGCATTGGAGACACGTAATGAGAGATTCTTGAGGTCATTTCGGATAGCCGCCACCTCAACCTGAAGTAAGTCTGTATTTGTTTTGGTGCTTTGTGCTATGTCATGAACTGCATTAAGTTTAGTTAGAATAGTATCTAATGCTGCAGCAGAATCCATATTGCTTCTCGCTGAAGTATCGGGCGTGGGTGAGATCTGTTTAGACCGCTTCAGATTCCCTTTCGAATCTCTGTCCTTGGGGGTCACACCCATGCCCTCCGCCATTGCCGTGCTCAACACCAAAAACACCTCACAGAATGACTGTATCAATGTAGAGAAGACGTAGAGCAGACGAAGGTGCTGTGAAGTATATTGAAGAACACGCCACTGTAGAGCACAGCAAGGAAGAGCAAGCACAGAGGAAGACTTGGGGAGAATTAAAATTCCCACACAGCCAAATGAATCGCCAACAGACAAACAAGCAACCACTGGTATCAGGAAATAGAATGAGGTACAAACTGCTCTCTCAGACAGAGCAAATATGATCTTCAAGCGTCGCAAAGTTTAAAGTTCGCAATTTGACAAGTGTAGACCCCCCCAATGAGGTAAAACCAACTGAAACCAGGTCGCAAGTAATTCACTCAGCACTCAATAATTGCTGCCATTTTGTAAAAAAATAATGCCTCCTCAGCATAGCGTCTTTTTTTAAAAAAAAAGCAGAGCATGACATAGTGAAGCAGAAAGGCTATCCACGCAATACCTCATACATGAAGGGAGTAAGGTCAGGAAAAGCCGTGATGCAGTTCAATGACCTACTGAAGTGATCCGTGAAGCAGCAAGGACTTTCACTTCCGCCGCCATTTTGAAGCTCGAACTTGAGGAGAAAATCGCCGAAACGGAAAGCACTCCAAAAGGACTCCAAACAGCCCGAAAATGATAAGCAGCCTTCCCCAGGTGTTCCGCCACTCAAATCCGCCGTATGGTGATCAAAAAATCACCGATACAGCATGTTCCGACGAGCGGTCGCACCCGCGATCCGACGGAGCTTAGAAGGACGCGGCCATCTTGGTTGCGCGTCAAACCACGCCCCTTCCATGTTCAAGTTAAGCAATAAACATTTGACTGGTGGAGAGTGTTTTGATGGTTTAATCTAGACCGTAGATCAAAAATTCTTTAAAGTCAACTAGTCTCTTCATTTCTTTGCAGTGTCATATAGAAATGGAATTAATATTTTTTAGTTTTGTCTGGAACTCCATCAATACAGGATTTATTTATTTAACCTAGAGTTTATATAACACCACCTGTTGCCTTGTTGCTTTTACAATGCACAAAACCGTACACTCACATTAAACATATCACTTTAGCTATTCGGGGAGTAGGCGTCTAGGCCAATGGAAGGAAGATCCCCCATTGATCGTTCTTCAAACGGTTCAGCTGCTTGGGTTGGTATTATGTGCTTAAATATTTCTCTTTTAGTAAGGTTTTTGAAGCATTGGTAGTATGTTATTATTTGTGCATGGGAAGGGGGGCATGGAGAATAAGTAACATCTTATAATGGCTAATGAGGAGAGGCTGAAGGATATTTGTTGGCTGAGTTGCATCGCATTGCTAATTGTGTTTTTGACAATGTGACTCGAGTAGGTCTTCATGTCTGACATATATATGCAGAGTGCATATTCATAACTTGAATGATCAACCTTCTTTCTTTAGACATTAGAACAATTATTGCTAGATAAGGTGTCCAGTGGACGAAAGTAGAGGTCTTGAAAGGTGGAGCACATGATGGATGTTGGCACCCAAGAACCTTGTGCTGATTCATGGTGCAAACGAGAAGACTATGTTGAAGTTGACCCTCCAGATTTCTGATTGTAGTTGTAAGTCCCACACTTGAGGGCCCATTGTATCAGAACCCCAGAATTGACACCTCAAGATGCTTCCAGGTATTGGGGATAACAGAACTGTGGAATCCGAGCTTGTAATTTGACCATAATTCCAGGATATTGTAAAGTGGGTTGTAGGGGATTAACCCCAGTGTTAAAATGTAAGCAACAGATCATGTTTAATCCTCATTGCAGCACCCTTGTAAACAATGTTGGGATAGGTTGAGCAGGGCTTCGATGGTAATCAATAAGGCTATATCCAGATTTAAAATGGAAGCCTAAACGTTTTCCTCTGCTATGGACTCTCCATGCACCACCCACCGCTCACCTGCTACTGGACCATCATACTGTATGTGAAAATTGTGTTCCTAGAGATGGGCAAAGGATGTTCCTCTAAATTTGTTCCCCAATTAAGAAAAAATGAAATTGATGCAGGGAGATACATTAACTATCACACCTGGCATCCAGAATATTGATGGCAATACAGCATTTAACATTGTAAGGAGCCTGTACCATTGCTTCTCTTCCAGTCACATAGCTGACACAGTTCTGTATTGCTTGAAGTGTGGAGTACTTAAGTGTTTGCTTCCATCAGAACTCTGTTTATCCTGTTTGATATCATTGCTTCAGTTTATGCAGTTCAAGTAATGCCAGGCTTACTATGCTTGGCCGGTGTTCTTTCTGTAGTTGTTTTGGATTTTTGTGGATTTTCACCACTATTTATTGAGTTTTTTTATAGTGCGAACTTGACCCGAGGGTATCAGAGCGCTTTACAAAGTTTGAACAGACATCATTTTACAAGGAATGCACAAGAAAAAATAGTAGGCATACAGGGTAGTAATATACAATAAAAGGTGGAATAGATGATCAATAATTTCCAGAGGTAAAGATGCTAGGTTTTTCAGTAGTTGGATGAATAGCATTGCAGTTATTTCCAATGGTAATGATGCTCGGCCTTTTTGGTGGTTGGAGGGAAAGTGCACAAAAGCAAGTCGGCTATTTTAGGAGGGTGGATTTAGGTATTTGTTGAGAAGAACTAATTTAAGTTTTTTTCCTGAAAGATAAGAATGATTGTTAGAGATGGGGGTCTTTAGTTGGCAGAGGTAGGTACCTTTGTCCAAATAGGGACCCTTGCGTCTAGTCAGGGTAAGGGGGATACACACTTTAGATAACCCCTGCTCACTCCCTTGGTAGCTTTGCATGAGCAGACAGGCTTATCCGAAAGCAATGTGTAAAGTATTTGTACTCAAAACACACAGTAACACAGTGATAACACCACAAATGGACACCACACCAGTTTAGAAAAATAAAGTATCCTTATTTAAACTTAACAAGACTAAAAACGACAAGAATCCAACTTACAGGTAATGAGAAATTACTTTAGAACAGTTTTTGCAAAAATAAATCTTGTAGAAAACAAATAACTCCACCTGGGGCTATGGCGACGTCATGACAGCAATAAATGCAAAGTACAACGCCGACCGCGAGGAGCGAGGCGTCGGGCACAGAGTCGCACAGACCCCCAAACAAACAGTACCTTGGAAACGAAGTCTATGACGATGCTCGGATCGTGGAGGTGAGGCGTCGTTGCCCAGGTTTCCACGGGGGAGCCGAGGCGCTGTATCCGCAAGGAGGCGACGTGTCGTGTCCAGGACAGAGAAAGTTGGCGAGTTCGTGGAGTAACCCTCGGCGGTTATCGGCGCCGCAATAACAGGATGCAGGTGCTGGTGATGACGGAGTCGGTGCGAGTGCTGGCGTCGGAAATGCCGATAACTGCAGGTGTCGTAGCTGCGGTGCAGGCCGGGCGGTGCGTTGTGCACTTCACGAAGGGTGCCCCTGGCCTCAGTGCAGGTCGCAGCATCACAGCGGCATCACTGACCGCATTGGACACAGGTTTTCTTACTTTTCTTAAGTTGCTTCCAGCTCCCAACCGCAGGAACAAACTCCAGAGGCCCAAAACTGGAATAGGCACCTCCTGGCAGGTCAGAACACTCAGCAATAGAGTTCAGGGGAGCTGGGGGTGAAGTCTTTGTGTCCCTGAGAATTCAGAACAGGAGGCCAGCACACTCAGGCCCTTGGAGATTCTTCTTCAAGCAGGTTCACAGCAAAGTTCCAGTCTTTGTCCATTCCTTGTCAGAAACAGAAACTGCAGGCCAACCCCAGAGAGCACACAGCAAAAGGGGCAGTACTACTCCTCACAGCTCTTCAGCTCTTCTCCTTGGCAAAGGTTCCTCTTGAGTCCAGCAGTGATCTAAAGTTCTGGGGTTTAAGGTCTCCTACTTATACCCCATTTTGTCTTTGTTCTCTTTGTGCAAGGGTCTGTGAACCCAGTCCAAACCAGTTCTGTCCTCACTAGTGCATTATGGCCACAGGGAGTAGAGAGCTTTGTGCAAGTGAGACGGATCCTATTGAGGTGCAAGGAAAACTCCTCCCACTACTCTAAATGCAGCCAAGCCCTATTCAGCTCAGCTCTGAGTCATCCAGGAAGGGCCAGGCACACCTCAACCCCCCCCCCCGAGTGACTGTCTACAGTGAATGTACATCCCCAGCCCCTGTCACTCAATACATACAGTCAATCCACAAACAGGCAGAGGCACACAGAATAGTTCAACAAGAAAATGCCTACTTTCTAAAAGTGGCATTTTCAAACACACAATTTAAAAAACCATCTTTACTAAAAGATGTGTTATTAAATTCTGAGTTCAGAGAGCCTAAACTTTATTTCTCTATCTTGTCCCAATGGGAAGTTATACTTGTTAGATGTTAAAATGTATTTCCCATTCTATCCCATGGGACAGATAGCCTTTCTATAGTGAAAAACGAAATTGGCAGTATTTAACTATCAGGACATGTCATACACACCAGTACATGTCCTGCCTTTCACATACACTGCACCCTGCCCATGGGGGTACCTTGGGCCTACCATAGGCATGCCTTACATGTAAGAAAAGGGAAGGTTAGAGCCTGGCAAGTGGGTGCACGTGCCAGGTCGACGTGGCAGGTTTAAAACTGTGCACAGACACTGCAGTGGCAGGTCTGAGATACCTTTTCAGGGCTACTTATGTAGGTGGCACAATCAGTGATGCAGGCCCACTAGTAGCATTTAATTTAGAAGCCCTGGCACACTCGGTGCACTTTACTAGGGGCTTACCAGTAAATCAAATATGCCAATCATGGATAACCAAGCAGGATAACATTTTACACAGAGAGCATATGAACTTGACCCAACGAAAACAGGTAAGGAAAAAATAAGATGAAGAAGCAAAACGTTTGGGGATGACCCTGCAAAAAAGGCCACGTCCAACAATGATTGATTGTCATGTAGATACTGGGGTAGAGCATTCCAAATTCTAGGCGCATTCCCAGAGAAGAACGGGCAAGTGATATTTCTTTCTTAAATTGGGAGTAATCAGGAGTAGAGTGTTAGAGCTCCGCAGAAGCCTCTTTCGGCCAGCTTTAGATAGTTTGTTTGCAAGGTAGTTTGGTTTCTCATTGTAAAGAGCTTTGTGGGTTATGCAAACCGTCTTGCTTCAAATGGTAGCGAGTTGAGTTTCTCAAGTGTGCGAGTGATGTGATCATAACGTCTTTTCCCAGAGAGAAGTCTAGCTGCTGCATTGAGCGTAGATCTCATTTGCATAAGGTGTTTTTTTGGAGTACCAGTGATAGTTGCGTTACCGTATTACAGCTTAGAGAGGACTAAGGATTGCACTTTAGCCTTTGTGTCTTCATGGGGGATGAAGGGTTTGAGTTTTCTTTTTTAGGTGTTTCAGAGTGTAAAAGGCACTTTTTGCTGAAGCATTAATGTGGTCTTTCATGCTCATGTTTTTGCAAAGTGTAATCCCTGGCGACTTAACAGAGCTGGAGATCGAGAGTTTGCAGTTTAATGCATCTAGGTTGTCCAGCCAGTTATGGATAGTATGAGCCTTACCTTTTGGCTGGATGAGAAGAAGTTCGGTTTTGCTGGGGTTGAGCTTTGAGTGGTTATTGGTCAGCCAGGATTGTACCATACAGAGAGAGTTGTTCAGGTGCTGGATGTCTTTAGATGACAATATGTTGCGGAGAGTTGGGTGTCATCTGCTTATAGATGGTACACAATTCTGACCTGTTTCAAGATGACTGTCAGGGTTTCCAGGTGCAGGTTGAACTAGGCAGGGGACAAGATTGATCCTTGAGGAGCTCTTGCGGGACTTAAACTGCTTGTCAGGTGGCAATGTTTAATTTAATTAGGTGAGATTGTTGGTTAAGGTATGAGGCAAACCACTGATGGACAGTGCCCTTGATACCTGCACTCAGTGACAGGGTGTTAATGAGAATATTGCAGTTAACCATATAAAAAGCCGCTGAGGTCCAGGAGGAGTAAGAGGCTGGACTCACCATCATCAAGAGGTCTGTGTATGTCATCAATAATGTTCAGGAGTGCAGTCTCCGTACTGCAGCCTTTCCTGAACCCAGATTGGAAGGTGTCATCGAAGCTGAATTTTTCAATGTTTTTAAGTTGTGATAGCACACATTTTTTTTTTTTTTTTTGAAATATTTTTATTTTGTTTTTCCAATAAAATAACATGTATAACACAACATGAGTACTCGACACATCATACTGTATAGCAATTTCAGCCGGCCAGTGTTCATATTGAATGTCCATCACAGGACTACAGATTTCGGGACATAAGATATCCAATTGTACATACATCATATCATCAAAAATACACATTTCCTGTTCAGCGCCAAGTGGGTCATAGTACATCTCAACAGGGTTTTTTAGGTCTCGCCTACGCAGCGCGCATGCGCTGCATAGGGAGGAGACCTCTTGAAATCGGTTGGGTTTTTCGCTTAAAAACGTGCACGCATTGCATTGCCTTCAATGGCAACGCGTGCACGTTTGGCGATTCCCTTGCGGGAGCGAGCGGCGCCATGTGTTACCAATTAGTGCGCTCGCTCCCGCAAGGTAAACGCTGCGTGTCCCTGCTCTCAGCTGCTCTCCCCCCACCCCTCCCACTTGTTTACCCAGCGTCAGCAGGCTACGCCGAGAGTGAGACGCATTTTTTTTAAATTAAGTGAGATTAAGGAGATTAAGTGATTTGCCCAGAATCACAGGATGCATGTTTGAGCCGACGCCGAGACTCGAACCTGGTTCCCCATCTTCAAAGTCGGCCGTTAAGACTTGGAATACTGATGTGTGAACTGCTTATGGGTGTGACTTGCTTCTAGTCGTACCTACTCAGATAAACATATTTGTGACTCATTCGCAACGTGAATAAGATTTTTTTTTTATTGAGGTTTTTGAACCCTCTTTTTCCCCGCCATACCCAGAACTGGGTATTATAGTGACCACATAATTGTGTCTAATCAACCATGCAGACGATCCTTGGTTGCGGTATAACCAGTGGACAGCACTTGAATGCGTGCTTCATTTGGGGGATGAACTTGCATATTGAGGGACACATGTTACACCCCAAGCGTGGTCAGGCACTGGCAACGAGCCTCCCTTCCTCCCTCTACTTGCTTCTCCGTGGCGTTGTACCGAGTTCTCCTGAAATTGCGGTTTTCTTTCTTTTTATGGATTATTCATGTTTGTTGCCGATGAATAATACACACTTGTTCTTTGCATAGATTACCTTTTTGTTGTGGATTCTGCAAGTGTACAGCTGGCTGCCAGCGAGATGTCATTTTCATAATTATTGTTAATGTTTGGCCTGCGGTGATTTACGTGATCGTGACAGTTTTTCTGTTCTTCACTTGTCTGTGCGGTTTATACCGATACCTATAAAAAACAAAATCTTCGTTTAAATTCAGTTCAGCTCAAGTCGTTGAACCTCTTATGGCAGATGCTTTTAGTGCTGGCGTTGTGTGGGTCGTGTTTTTTGAAATTTAAAGACCTGTTTTATAGTCTGCTTTGTCGGTTTGTGCTGTTGATTTTCCGGATATTACAACAAACATTGCCCGTAGCAAGCACAAATCCATGCAGTTTCACATAGCTTGCAAAACACATATACAGCGTGTACACAGTTCAAAACTGACCTATTTGTAAATGTTGGCCATTTTTTAAGCAACTGATTTGCTAATGGGGGCCACTTTTATTTTTGTGCCACGGCCTACTTTTCGCCCCAGTCCGACCTGGCTTAAGATTTAATTAAAAATGTAAAAAAAACAATAGCGTCTTATTACGCTTCATTGGCACATGTACTGTTAAGTAAAGGTTGCCAAGTGCAGTCCCCCCCCTCACTCGGTATAAAAAGCTTTGTTTTCTTGAGAGCCTCTTCATCTCTACCAGCTTCCAATTGGTTTCTAACTACCCCCTTTAAATAAACCAGCTGAAGTCGGCCACAAGTTTGGTGTCTACTCTCACAGACATATGTGGAGGTAAGAGTGTTTACTTACTTGCATTCCTGTAGTGCTGGGCTACAGCCCTGTCCCATATGTGGTGGTTGTCTGGTGGTGAGTCCTTGAAGACCCAAACTTGGCAAGTCTTCCCATACCCGTAAGACAGAACATTGTCCTGTACAGCGCAGGCTCGAGATGGGGAGGAGTCACCCTAAGCCTGAATCCACTGAACTCCTTCAAACATTAAGTGGGTGAAAGATGGCAGGTCACCAATAGAGGGAACCTTACAGGGCCAGAACATGCACTGGTAAGCCTCCACTTTCACACCCCAGACTGCGGATGTGCCCCAGAACTTGTGAACATCCACAAGGTATGATTCTCACACAGGAAGTTCAGCATTCAGATTTATTTTAGTGGACTGTGAAGGACTTAGGAGGGAGTTACTCCAGCTCACCAAATCGCATAACTCCTTACTCTCCTCTATTTTTTGTGCTCATCCTAGGGAGGAATATCCTCCTGGAATCCATATGGTGGGTACAAGTGTTCCAGTCCTGAACTGATTCAATATAAAGCCTCGTCTTGGAGTAATGGATGGTGAATAGTTGCAAGAATAAATGAGAAGGCAAATGTACGGTGTCCAGCTTGAGAGATTCATGGTTCCTGAGACCCGCCTGGCAAATTGAATGGTTGTGTTCAGTGCTCATGTCTATACATTAATCTGAATAGATTATATCTCTGACGTCAGTGAGTTACTTTATGCTGAAGCCTTGCTGTCTGCCACTTTTGTTTGTGGCAAGAAAGGCTCATACTTGCCACATTGCCTACTGAGCGAGTGCCTTTATTCCCTATAGATTTGTGGACTTTTGGTCTCAGCGGACAGGTGGAGGCATCTGTACAAATAAATATGTTGTTGGATAATATTTGGGGCTCATTCAAAGGAGGCACAATTTGCTGACCTTTACCACATTTTCAACCTTTCTTAAAGAGGAATTGCACAATATATAGAGACCAGCTGTAATTAATCAGAGAACGTGTTAGCTTGACTTTCGATTAAGGAAGAGTTGTTAACATGAAATACTCGCACTGACTCACTGACAGTGTGACTTTACGGAAGGATATCAAATCTATTTTTTTAATACATATTATGACAGCTACGCAAACAAGCATTGGCATAGCCAATAGGTCTCGCTTTGGGACCTTATAAGTGTTTAGCCATGCAATACTTGATGTTGTTGCACCAAGGATATTGTGCTGGATAACTAAACACTTATAAGGTCCCAAAGGCGAGACCTATTGGCTATGCCAATGCTTGTCTCACAACCTCCCAGCCAGTGAACCCTGACTCCGATTTCCCCATCTAGCTCTAATCCATAATATTTCATCCATGGCATCCATATCTTCTTAAATTTCCGCGGGCACCCCCTAGCTTTGTATGTCACCTGTTCTGCCACCATATAAAGATCCAAACACGTCCTCCATTCCCTCACTGTGGGTATTTGTTTCACCCCCCAATATTTCGCTATGTACCGCTTGGCCACCACTGTTCCCAGGTTAGCTAGTAATAGTTTCCGTCGTGGAATATCCACCTCTGTGGGAATACCCAAAAGAAGGAACTTCGGCTCCATTTCTATCTGGACCTCTAGTATGTTATTAAGCTCAGTCACAATCTTACCCCAGTATTTCTGTATTTCACAACACTCCCATAGGGTATGTATGAAGGTCCCATCGATCCCATGACATCTAAGACATTTCGGACTGTCCGCCCTCCCCATTTTGTGGAGCCGGGCTCTGTCAAAGTATGTTCTATGTAAGATCTTGTATTGGATGAGGCGTAATCAAAGCTTGATTGCCACTTCTCGTGGGTGCATGAGTGCGGCCTCCCAATCAATGTCTTCCAATGTTCCGGTAGTCCCTTCCCATTTGCTTCGAAGTGTTCCAAGTTTGTCCGGCATATTATTGAGTAGGGTTTTATATGTGTAGGAGACAGCTTTAGTTGAAAGCTCTTCCTGCAGTAGGCGCCCTCTAGTGGGGCATACTCAGGTATTGCCTCCCCCTCTAGTCCTTCCGCCATCCATGCATGTTTTAGGCGAAGATATGCATATAGTTGTGTGGCATTAAGTTGGTATCTATCTTTAAGCGTCTCGAACGAGGCCAGCACCCCTTTTCCAGAAGGTCTCCTATCTTGGAAATTCCAATTAGATCCCATTTTTTAAAGCCTCTAAGCTTCCGTATTTCGTGCAATCTATTCCCTTCCCACAACGGAGTCTCCCTGGTACATTTCTTATCCCAGTGCATTTGCCTCTCAGCGTGCTTCCAAGCCTCCAACGTCCTCTGGGTTGCCTGAAGTAATTGGCTACTACCTTTCCCGCCATATATATAATGGAGATATGTCCGATTACTAAATTGGAGTCTCTCCAACCTATATGTTGAATGATCACCTTGTATATGGATCCACTCATTAAGAACAATAAGGTGGGATGCCCTGTAGTATGCCCTGATATCTGGGAGGGCCAGACCGCCATTATAAGCATTTCTTTGCAGGGTTTGGAGTGCCACTCTTGGGTAGGCCCCGTCCCAAAGAAGCAGACGTACCTCACTATCTATTTGATTAAACATTGTGTCTGGGATTTTATGATAGATATTTTGCAGCACGTAGAGCAACTGGGGAAGCGTAATCATTTTATACATTGCAGCTCTTCCCATGATAGTTAGTGGGAGTTTGCGCCACCTCTTTACATCCTCCTGAAAGTTAAGAATAACTCTCTTAACATTACGTATCAGGCTCTCAGCAACATCAATAGTAATATAAAGGCCAAGATACGTGAATCCTTCTGTCGACCAACGTATACAGTCAGGGAACCCCTGTGGGTCTGTTACCCCTCCAATTGGGTATAGTGTAGATTTACTCCAATTAATCCTATAGCCTGCATATTTCCCATATATCTTGAAAATCCGCAAAATTTGGGGGAGGGTCTCACTAGGGTCAGTCACATATAATAGTATATCATCTGCATATAAAGATATGCGTTCCTCTTTAAGCATCTTAGCATCATCGATGAACCCACCCAATCCGGGGGTGGTTCTAATAACACATGCAAGGGGTTCCAGAACCAGAGAAAAAAGTAACGGGGAAAGGGGGCAGCCCTGTCTAGTTCCCCGTTGTATCGGCCAAGGTTGAGAGAGAACCCCATTGACCCGAGCCCTAGCTACGGGTTTCGTGTAGAGCAACGTTACCCAGTCTCGGAAGCTTGGCCCGAACCCGAATTTCTCCAAAACGCACCTCATAAAGGGCCAGTGGACAGTGTCAAACGCTTTCTCAGCGTCTAGGGACAGCAATAAGTGTGCTGTTTCCCGATCTCGAGTGGCATCTATCCAATTGGCCACCCTGCGTAGATTATATCGAGTGGCCCGTTTTGGCATAAAGCCGGATTGATCGTCTTTAACCAGTGATGTGATCACCCCTATGAGACGGGTAGCCAGGATGGTGGCTAGGATTTTAGTTTCAATGTTCAACAACGATATAGGGCGGTAGGAGCCACAATCGTCTGAGGGTTTCTCGGCCTTGTGGATCACCACAACGGTCGCTTCTCTGAGATCGGCAGGGAGTAGCCCTTTCTCTTTGGATTCCTGGAACATCCTAAGTAGATGCGGTGCCAGAAGAGAGGTATGCTTTTAAAAAATTCTCCCGGGAGGCCATTAGGGCCCGGGACTTTCCCCAGTTTCAGCCTATTGATGGCTTCGGACACCTCCTCCAGTGTAATGTCTATGTCAAGGGCCTCCGTCTCCTCCGGAGAAAGACGAGGAAGTTCAATATCCTCGAGATATTTGCCTATTTGCGTGTCGCATACCTGTGTTTGGGCTGCATAGAGTGTGGTGTAAAATCGGGCAAAGGCCCCAGCTATATCTTGTGGCGTGGTGTAAGATTTGTCTGCCTCACTAATAGAGGTAACCCACCTAGCTTCCTGTTCCTTTCTTCCCAACCATGCCAGTAATTTTCCCACTCTATCCCCAGTTTCATACAGTCGATGTTGTATTGCCAATTGGTGTGAACGCACCTCTCTAATAACCAACGCTTGATATTCTCGCTTAGTGATGTCGATCTGGTGGAGGTGTTGTGGGTCAGATGCAGAGGCCCCTTTATTTTCGAGCTCAAGTAATTTGCGTTCTAAAGACAGGAGTGCTTGAGTTTCGCGCCCTTTCTGGTGTGCAATGATATTTTGTGCTCTATCACGTATCACTGTTTTGAAAGCTTCCCAAAGTGTGATGGTCGATTGAACCGAACCAGTATTTTCCCGAAAATACAATTCTATGTCTACTTTAATTTCTTCGGCTACTTGTGGATCCTTCAGGGCCCATGCATTCAGCTTCCATGAGGCCTTTTGCCCACCCCTTCGTGTCCCCACTTTCAAATAAAGCGGTGAGTGATCCAATATGCCTCTAGCCAGGTATTCCACCTCTTCTACATGATTAATTTCTCCAGCTGGGGCGAATAAGTAATCTAACCACGAGAACACCCTGTGGGCTCCGGAGAAGTAAGAATATGCTCGTCTGGACTGGTGTCGACTTCTCCATAAGTCAGTTAGCCCTAGGGTCAGCTGAAATTTCGCCAGTGCAGTGACCTCTCCAGTCCCTTTCCGGGCCAGCGAACGGTCGAGGGCGGGATCGCTTACGTCATTGAAATCTCCCCCAATGATATGGGTGGCAGGGCCTGCTTGCAGGAGTATTTCAGTTATCTTATCTAATGTACGTTGCTGGAGACGTGGGGGAGCATATACGCTAACCAATACCCATGAGGTATGATTCCAGATCCCCTGTATCGCCACATATGTGCCATCTGGGTCCTCCCATTTCCGTATAACCCTAAATGGAGGCGACTTTCGTGCTAGGATCGCTACTCCTTTCGAACCTCGAGTAAAGCCTGCGTGTGCTAAAGTAATGTATTGCCCCCTATTCAAAAATGAGCAGTGTGGACCCATAAGATGTGTTTCCTGTAACAGTACGAAGTTTGGCTTGAGCCCTTTGAGGTAGCTCGATACTAACCCCCGTTTGATCTTCTTCCCTAGCCCATTAACGTTCCACGTCAATACTTTGTATTCTTCCCTGGCCATGGTATTAGCAAATGTGGTGTGCGTAGTTCCCACTGCTGTCCCCCTGGAATGTACCTATTGTAGTACTCTTGATTCAATTTTACATGCATGTGTTTTGTACCATCAATGATGTAAGTTTCTCCCTGCAATGCACATCCCGAACACTACTCGGGCCTCATCCTTCCCATTTCCGCCGGTACTCATGTTAAAAAACCAGAACAACTTACCCTGTGCCCCCCCCAACGAACAATACTCAAGACGAATCCCATTAACCACTGTAACCCCCTCCCCACGCTCTGCAGGCCCCCCTACCTACCCCATTTTAGTCAACATGACAATCTTGGTGTAGGAAACCACTCCGAGGTCTGTACCCCACCCACTTCCCCTTAATCACACAAATAAAACCACAATACGAAAATAACAACCCTTTGTATACTTCCCTTTGGTATGTCTAGATTCCAGACCTTGCACCAACTCTCGGAAGTCTTACAATGTTCTTATGTGGGCGCCCGGCCCCAAATCGTCATTCATCCTCACCACCTCGACACAGTTGTTGGGTATGTAGATCAGTCTCTACCGGGCTCAATCCCGAGGCTTCCATCCGTTGGATACTGTCCAGCAGTGGGTGGTCAGTGTTAGTTTCCCTCTCATCTCGTTTCTCTGACTGGTCCGAATCCATGTTGTCGTTTGATCTCCGGGATGTGCGTGATTCGCAGTCTAGTGCCGTGTCCTCATCAGTCTCCGATAGGTGCCGTGACCGGTCGCTTCTCCTTAGTACTCTCGCCGGTGTGGCGTCAGCGGTGGTCCGTCGTTTCAGCACTCTCCGTCGTCTTCGTTCTTTAGGTAGTACCCACCCAGATCTTGGTATTTTGTTGACTGGGATCGCCATTGTGGTTCGCGACCCGGTGCGCAGCCGAGGCCGCTCCTCCACCCATGACCAGGCCTCCTCCGGCGTTTGGAAGAAATGTGCTTTATCTTGGTAGAGGACTTTAAGTTTTGCAGGAAATAGTAGCATGTATTGTAACCCAAGCGCTCGCAGTTTCGCTTTCACCGGCTCAAAGGTATGCCTCAGTTTCTGGACATCCCGTGAATAATCAGGGAACACCATCACTCGGGTATTCTGGAATTTGATCTCTCCCTTCTGTCTGAGGTCTCCAAGTATGGTGTCTCTATCTTGAAAATTTAAGAATCGAGCAATCAACGGTCTTGGTGGGGCACCAGGCTGCGGCCGGATCCCTGGCATCCTATGGGCTCTCTCTATGATAAAACAAGAGGAGAACTGCGTTTCCGGCAGAGTTTCCTTGAGAAATGTCAACAGAAAGCGTCCTGGATCTGAGGCTTCTACAGTTTCCGGAAAGCCTATAAAGCGGAGGTTGTTTCTTCGGGCCCTGTTTTCGGCATCGTCGACTCGCCAAGCAACCTCCTTTACTGCCGTTGTGAGCTCCTTTAGTTCTTTACTTGAAGTCCGTCAGGTGTCCTCCAAGTCCGATACTCTTTTTTCCACCTCAGTAACTCTCTCAGCTACCTTTCTCAAATCCTGGCGCAGAAAGGAGACCTCAGTCCTGATCTCCGCAATTTTCCCCTCCAGGCTCTCACGGGAAGCATGGATCGCCTGTAGTATTGCATCCGTGTCTTGTCTGGGAGCTGTGTCTCCACCATCCCCGGAGGCCTGTGGTAATTGTTTGGTGAAGCGGTCCAGCTTCCCCTGTCTAGAGGACTTAGGCTCTTTGTCTTTAGCCATAGCGTCCAGGCCCTGTACGAATCAGTGTCTAGAGAGTGCGTCAATGTGAACCGGTCGTCGTATGCCAGCCTCACACCTCCCTACCCCTCCAGCGACCACTCACTTCGCAATGGGAGTACCTCCATCACCGTCCAGATGCTCGTAGAGTAGTCGGCGGAGCGCTCTCCTCCAGCCAGCGCCGGTAAGAGCAGGCTATCTCTATTCCGGTCTCCGGATGCGACCAGGATCCCGAGGAGGCCCCGTCTTCGGTGGTCTGGGCTAAGTGAATCCTTTGGTTAGGTTGGTGTTTCCTGTACAGCCCAGGGCAGGCACCACAGGGGCAGCCACACAGCCACAGTTCACCACCTGGAGTGCCCCACGTCCAACAGCTCTCCCACAGCCCCGACAGCGATGTGGCCCTCACAGTCGCACAGGTCCAGTTCTGTCTGCGAGGGTCGAGAAAGCGCATCCGCGCCGGTGCCCCAACCGCGGCTGCAACTCCCAATGGGTGCGGTGATCGAGCGAGACCAACAATCAGGCCTCTCTTCCCCAGGATATCCACGCCACACCTCGCTCCGTCAGCAGGCCTCCACCGCAGCCTTCGTCTCCTCCCGTCGTCAGTCCCACAGGAGCACTACTGACCCGGATCCCCCCTCTCTGTCCGTATCGGTGCCGCTTGCTCCACCACAGAGTCAGCCCCAGCCCTTGTTTACAGTACCTTCAGCGCAGCTAGACAGCTCCAGGCAAAATGCGATGCGCTGTAGCCCGGCCACAGTCCACTATTCCGTACCGCAGTGAGAACCTCAGGGGTCCGGCCGCCATTTTAAAGTCTCGGGTGCATTCCCCTCTGCTGCCGCATACCGCTCCGTCACTGTGTCACCTCCGCGAGGGGAGACGAAAGGAATAATCGCCGGTCTCTCCACCTATCTCGCTGCAGTGGGCTCCGGCCCGTTCAGCAGTCTCCGCCGAACCCTCACGGGTTCCCGCCGGTCTCAGGAGCACAAGAATCGGCGGCCTCTTCCCCCTCGTGAGCTCACTCACAGTCGCCTGCACTCCGAAGCCGCCCGGGCTCCCAACCCACCGCCGCTCCGGTCACCAGGGGGGGGAGGGAGGGGAGGCCCCACACACCTCACGGCGTCTTGCCTTCTCGTTGTCTTTTTCAGGGCTCCAACTCACGGCCGCCTTTTGTCCGTCCCCGCCGCCATCTTAGCGACCCCACGCGCCGATCATCGCGCCGAACGGGTCCCCGATCTGGCGGAAAGACCGCCTCGGCTGTTTCCGCGATCGCACCACTCTGCCGCCCAGCACTTTAGCCCAAGATATCCGTCGAAATGTGGGAGGATGAACAGGATTATGTACAGGATATCTTGCAGGACCGGCGGAGCTCGCTAGCGACGCAGCTACCCGGCCATGCTGTTCTTTTCTAAGCCGCTAGCACACATTTTTCAATAGTTTTGGCAATGTGAGGGAGGTTACTTATTGGTCTGTAGATATTTAGGTCATTTGGGTCGGCATCTGGCTTTTTGATGAGCGGGGTGACTTGGCTGAGTTAAGGATGCTTGTTTCCGGTCCAGGGAAGACGTGGCTTGGCAGTTCGGGCTGGACTGTTCCCATGAGGCACAGGGTCAGACTGATTTGCATATGGCCATGTCTGAACTGGGGTGGTGGAGTGAGCTAAAGAATGATGATGGATTAAACCCAGATCAGTTGACTGGGGGTGAGTGTTTGATTGGCTCAAACGTTCCGTCCATCATCCGTTTTTGTATCGCTTTGGTCGCCCTAAGTTGGCGGGGGTATGCCCAGACATGGGTCCCTTGCTCACTTTGCCACTGGATTCAAGCAAGCCTGGCTGATGACGGCTGAAATGCCAGAAACCGGTCCTAGGATGCTTGTTTCCGGTCCAGGGAAGACGTGGCTTGGCAGTTCGGGCTGGACTGTTCCCATGAGGCACAGGGTCAGACTGATTTGCATATGGCCATGTCTGAACTGGGGTGGTGGAGTGAGCTAAAGAATGATGATGGATTTAACCCAGATCAGTTGACTGGGGGTGAGTGTTTGATTGGCTCAAACGTTCCGTCCATCATCCGTTTTTGTATCGCTTTGGTCGCCCTAAGTTGGCGGGGGTATGCCCAGACATGGGTCCCTTGCTCACTTTGCCACTGGATTCAAGCAAGCCTGGCTGATGACGGCTGATATGCCAGAAACCGGTCCTAGGATGCTTGTTTCCGGTCCAGGGAAGACGTGGCTTGGCAGTTCGGGCTGGACTGTTCCCATGAGGCACAGGGTCAGACTGATTTGCATATGGCCATGTCTGAACTGGGGTGGTGGAGTGAGCTAAAGAATGATGATGGATTTAACCCAGATCAGTTGACTGGGGGTGAGTGTTTGATTGGCTCAAACGTTCCGTCCATCATCCGTTTTTGTATCGCTTTGGTCGCCCTAAGTTGGCGGGGGTATGCCCAGACATGGGTCCCTTGCTCACTTTGCCACTGGATTCAAGCAAGCCTGGCTGATGACGGCTGAAATGCCAGAAACCGGTCCTAGGATGCTTGTTTCCGGTCCAGGGAAGACGTGGCTTGGCAGTTCGGGCTGGACTGTTCCCATGAGGCACAGGGTCAGACTGATTTGCATATGGCCATGTCTGAACTGGGGTGGTGGAGTGAGCTAAAGAATGATGATGGATTAAACCCAGATCAGTTGACTGGGGGTGAGTGTTTGATTGGCTCAAACGTTCCGTCCATCATCCGTTTTTGTATCGCTTTGGTCGCCCTAAGTTGGCGGGGGTATGCCCAGACATGGGTCCCTTGCTCACTTTGCCACTGGATTCAAGCAAGCCTGGCTGATGACGGCTGAAATGCCAGAAACCGGTCCTAGGATGCTTGTTTCCGGTCCAGGGAAGACGTGGCTTGGCAGTTCGGGCTGGACTGTTCCCATGAGGCACAGGGTCAGACTGATTTGCATATGGCCATGTCTGAACTGGGGTGGTGGAGTGAGCTAAAGAATGATGATGGATTTAACCCAGATCAGTTGACTGGGGGTGAGTGTTTGATTGGCTCAAACGTTCCGTCCATCATCCGTTTTTGTATCGCTTTGGTTGCCCTAAGTTGGCGGGGGTATGCCCAGACATGGGTCCCTTGCTCACTTTGCCACTGGATTCAAGCAAGCCTGGCTGATGACGGCTGATATGCCAGAAACCGGTCCTAGGATGCTTGTTTCCGGTCCAGGGAAGACGTGGCTTGGCAGTTCGGGCTGGACTGTTCCCATGAGGCACAGGGTCAGACTGATTTGCATATGGCCATGTCTGAACTGGGGTGGTGGAGTGAGCTAAAGAATGATGATGGATTAAACCCAGATCAGTTGACTGGGGGTGAGTGTTTGATTGGCTCAAACGTTCCGTCCATCATCCGTTTTTGTATCGCTTTGGTCGCCCTAAGTTGGCGGGGGTATGCCCAGACATGGGTCCCTTGCTCACTTTGCCACTGGATTCAAGCAAGCCTGGCTGATGACGGCTGATATGCCAGAAACCGGTCCTAGGATGCTTGTTTCCGGTCCAGGGAAGACGTGGCTTGGCAGTTCGGGCTGGACTGTTCCCATGAGGCACAGGGTCAGACTGATTTGCATATGGCCATGTCTGAACTGGGGTGGTGGAGTGAGCTAAAGAATGATGATGGATTTAACCCAGATCAGTTGACTGGGGGTGAGTGTTTGATTGGCTCAAACGTTCCGTCCATCATCCGTTTTTGTATCGCTTTGGTCGCCCTAAGTTGGCGGGGGTATGCCCAGACATGGGTCCCTTGCTCACTTTGCCACTGGATTCAAGCAAGCCTGGCTGATGACGGCTGAAATGCCAGAAACCGGTCCTAGGATGCTTGTTTCCGGTCCAGGGAAGACGTGGCTTGGCAGTTCGGGCTGGACTGTTCCCATGAGGCACAGGGTCAGACTGATTTGCATATGGCCATGTCTGAACTGGGGTGGTGGAGTGAGCTAAAGAATGATGATGGATTAAACCCAGATCAGTTGACTGGGGGTGAGTGTTTGATTGGCTCAAACGTTCCGTCCATCATCCGTTTTTGTATCGCTTTGGTCGCCCTAAGTTGGCGGGGGTATGCCCAGACATGGGTCCCTTGCTCACTTTGCCACTGGATTCAAGCAAGCCTGGCTGATGACGGCTGAAATGCCAGAAACCGGTCCTAGGATGCTTGTTTCCGGTCCAGGGAAGACGTGGCTTGGCAGTTCGGGCTGGACTGTTCCCATGAGGCACAGGGTCAGACTGATTTGCATATGGCCATGTCTGAACTGGGGTGGTGGAGTGAGCTAAAGAATGATGATGGATTAAACCCAGATCAGTTGACTGGGGGTGAGTGTTTGATTGGCTCAAACGTTCCGTCCATCATCCGTTTTTGTATCGCTTTGGTCGCCCTAAGTTGGCGGGGGTATGCCCAGACATGGGTCCCTTGCTCACTTTGCCACTGGATTCAAGCAAGCCTGGCTGATGACGGCTGAAATGCCAGAAACCGGTCCTAGGATGCTTGTTTCCGGTCCAGGGAAGACGTGGCTTGGCAGTTCGGGCTGGACTGTTCCCATGAGGCACAGGGTCAGACTGATTTGCATATGGCCATGTCTGAACTGGGGTGGTGGAGTGAGCTAAAGAATGATGATGGATTAAACCCAGATCAGTTGACTGGGGGTGAGTGTTTGATTGGCTCAAACGTTCCGTCCATCATCCGTTTTTGTATCGCTTTGGTCGCCCTAAGTTGGCGGGGGTATGCCCAGACATGGGTCCCTTGCTCACTTTGCCACTGGATTCAAGCAAGCCTGGCTGATGACGGCTGAAATGCCAGAAACCGGTCCTAGGATGCTTGTTTCCGGTCCAGGGAAGACGTGGCTTGGCAGTTCGGGCTGGACTGTTCCCATGAGGCACAGGGTCAGACTGATTTGCATATGGCCATGTCTGAACTGGGGTGGTGGAGTGAGCTAAAGAATGATGATGGATTAAACCCAGATCAGTTGACTGGGGGTGAGTGTTTGATTGGCTCAAACGTTCCGTCCATCATCCGTTTTTGTATCGCTTGAGTTTAAGGAAGGCCAGCATAGAGCCGCTGAAATTAATGATTTTAGTCCATGTTGGGAAGATGATGTGTCTGAGTTTTTTGACAAGACAGGAGGGAAGAGGAACTGTCCCGTGCCTGAACGTATCCTCAGGATCGAACCGATGCTCTATGGGGTCCACCTCTCGACAGTCCCAAGTCTGGATATGAATACACACAGACTAAAGGATGGTCAAGCGGGGGAAGGGAAGGATGGGGACAGCGGGGAGGGAGACCTGTGGATACAAAAGAACAAATTACCACCTAAGCCTTTCCAACACCTCACTGTTCCCATCATGCTTAGATGTACCCATACTTCCACTAACCTGTAAGGAAAGAAAAGTTTGCCGGCTAACAGGGGTGCTGAGCATGTAATCGCAATTCCTCCCACCATATGCTGGAAAATACAACAAAAGGTATGTGAGTCTAACAATCCTGTATCCCTGTTTAACCTATCTGCTATGGAACATGTACCTTCTGATTCTACATGTAACACCTACCCTGATATAATGGGAGGAGGGCTTCCAGCCCAGAAGGAACACCTGCCTTAGATCACCCCTGTAGGTAAAAGCAGTAGAATCACAAGCGATGAGTAACGTACGAGACAAATGTTAGGTAATCACAACCAAAAGTACTATCAGCAAAACAGAGGACTGTGAAGAACTTAATTCAAAGGACAAATTCCAGGAAAACTTCCGGGATAAACAAAAGGAATTAATAGAGAGTTGAAAGTCACTCTTTTAGCCAGCACTATGAAAGCCGATTTATTCTGCCCTGCATGAGCCCACTGACCAGGCTCTCCAACAGGGAAGACACAATGAGACTCTCCCCCACGATAAGGAAAATATCAGCTTTAAAGTGAAAAACTATACACAAAATGCCAGGCACTATAGTTTTCCCTCGCAAGAGCTCTGTGAATATGGATCAGGGAACGAGAGCTCACCAACGTAGGGAAAGAAAGTTATGAGCTCCGAAACCAGCCGTGCCTTGATAAAGCACAGGTTGCCTTGCCAACAATGCCAAACTGTTAAGAGACAACCGGTGCCACTGGCACCCTTACCCGACCAGAAACTGCAGAATATGGCCCAGCGTCCGAACCGGACTTCCAGGAATAATCGGCAGCGTCTTCTGCAGCTGCCTCGCCTTATCCCGGGTGTTCCGGCGTCATGTGGGGCGGTGCGTCTGACGTCAGACGTCCGCCGAGGCTGCCGGGAATTGTAGTCCTCCCCTTCTTTCCTTACGTGCCTGTGCGAGCGCCGATACCGGCGTTGCCGTGTCCCCTGACAGGAACAGAGTTGCGATGTCAAATTCATGCATGAAAGTATTTTGATGACCTCTTCTTCTGAGATATTTACAAACTTGGTCCAGGTTGCATTTTTTTCCCAGTTGTACATGATTGTTGTTGGCCTTCTTGCTTGCTGAGGGGACGGATTTAGGGAGACCATTGTTGGTCGGAGGTGTGGCAGTGGTGGACCATCTTTGATAGAAGGGCAATCTTTGGTAGGGGGTGAGGAAGTGAAGGGGTCAAGAGAGTGTTCAATATTTGTTCTTTTTTTCTGAGAAGAATTTGTTGGACTGGTTGAATGTTGCGGGAACATGGAGGTTTGCTGTTATATAATGTTGAAAAGGTCGTTAGGTCTATTTCTAGAGCAGTCAAGTTGTGCTAGAAAGAATGAGGATTTCTCTCTGTAGATATGCTTCTTGTATTTTAGGTGTTCAGCTCGGAGGTGAGGGAGATGGAACAGCGTGGGTTGTTGTCTTCATATTAAGGTCTTTATTGAACCAGGATCTGGGGGGGATGCTTCTCGATATCTTGAGTTTCAGTGAGGTGACCGTGTTGAGAATTTCTGCCATTTTTGTGTTGTAGTGGGAGGTAAGTGTTACAGCAAACAAATGATGGACGGAATGCTGACAATGCAAACATTCTCCCCCAGTCAAAAGATCTGGGTTAAATCCATCGTTCTTTTGCCCACTACGCCACCCCAGTTTGGACCCAGCCATATGCAAATCAGTCTTGACCCTGTGCCCCATGGGAACAGTCCAGACCGAACTGCCAGGCCAGGTCCTCCCTGGACCGGAAACAAGCATCCTGGGACCGGTTTTAGGGTATGTCACCCTTCTTCAGCCAGGCTGGCTTGAATCCAGTGGCACAGTGAGCAAGGGACCCACGTCTGGGCATACCCATCCCACTTAGGGCGAAAAGTGTAGTGGGAGGTAAGGTCATCGGCAGAAATAAGGTCAGGTGGAGATAGAAATTGGGAACTGAATAGGGATTCTAAATCCGATTGGAGGGTTTGCTGCATATTACTCGCCCAGTGTTTGGGACAATAAGTTTGGGTAGGGTGCTTCATTTGGTTGTCATTAAGTTCGAATAGAATCGGATAGTGATCTGTCCAATCAGTGGGTAGGATAGAATCCAGGTATATGGTATTATGGTAGGCGATGATTACGTCGAGGGTAGAGCCATTTATTATGTGTTTGCTCTTTGCAGTGTTGTATGAGACCATTATTTTTAAGGAGGGCGGATAGGGCTTATATTGTTGTATCTTTGACATCATTTAAGTGCAGGCTTTGGTTTCCTAGAACAATGTCTGTTGTGTCATACATGTAGTTTTGCATTATTAGGTCTGTTAATTTCTCGAAGAATTGTTTTTCCCCTGGGGGGTGATAAATGGCATAGAAGTTGATAGGGCTGGAGCCTTTGGAGGAGAGATCAACTTCTAGATATTCAAAGGTAGAGTATTCAGTGGCGCAGAAGGGTTTTAGGAACAGGTTATTTTTGTGTATTATAGCTATTTCACCCCCAATACTGCCTTTATTGTCGCAAGCCTATTGGAGGGAGGAGATCAATAATGGGGGGAATGAGTGGTTGTGTAGCCAGTTTTCAGTTAGAAAACAGCTGTCAGTTTCATGTAGTAGGATAGTTTCCGCTATTTCAGTGGCATGCTTGACTGCTGATCTACAGTTTAAGAGCATTCAGTTTATCGTGGGTGATGCTCTCAGATGGGATTGACCTGGATGGATGGCAGTGAGCTGGGCGGGCTGCCTGGTTGGGCGATTAGTTGGAGGAATCCTTCTTGTGCCAAGAATAACAGGGATCTTAGAATAGCAGGGTTGAGTGGGAGCATGTTGTATGTGTTGCTCAGCGTTTCTGCTTCCAGCTGTGACATTCCATTAGTGCTGCGCCTACGCTTGAGGTGGTACTGACTGGAGGGGATGTTCAACCATGGGGTAGGGCGTGAAGTGTCAGAGTGCATGTCTGTGGCAGGATCAATGCTTGCCAGAGTTGTGTGATTAGAAAGTGAGTTGGAGCAAATCGTGGTGTCCTTTCGTATTGAGGTATTTTCCTCCAGTATTGTATTGTATTGATTTGAAAGTTAAGACCGGTGATTATGGGCATCAGTTGAGAGGCGGTTGGATCTGAAGCAGAAAAAGGGGTTGGCCGGTGCTCATCATGAACTAGTGTGGGGGTATGGTTGGATCTAGCCTGATGTGGTTGGAGCTCTGTGAGGATTGAAATGTGCCAGATTGGTCTGGTCCACTACTTCATTGATATTTCTTTGTGTGCGTGTCTTTTTAGGATTGGCAAACACCTCAATCAAATGATGCCTCTGCCAGGTGCTGAGTTGGTGCACAGGCCCCTGCAGCTCTATCGCTATCTGCTCCGTTGTTGCAGACAACTGCCCTCCGAACCCATGCAGCACCATTATAAACATGCAATACGACAGGTATGTCCATGCATCTAGAGGGCTATTGCTATATAGAACTGACAGACCCCCCCTATAACTGCTTGCATGTTTTGATTGCTAATTCCCTGCCAAATGTACATTTATCTATTTTGCTTTCAAGCTGCCTCCTCTGTTTAAGCCGAATTAAAGGTGTGCTTTTTAGATTGATGCTGATTTCTTGGCAAATTTGAGAACTTACAGGATTGATGTGGGTCTTCTGGCAACAGGAGTCTGCTAAGACATAATTTTTGGCAGGTGGGCAATTTGTTCCTGGAGAATATTCTTGCCCTTCACCTGCCACTATCTACCTACAAAGACATGCACCACCACTGTGCTTGGTTTGAGGAACAGATTTATGGGCCTTCTCCTTCAGAGCAAGCAGACCGTGCCCAGACTAAGGAATACAGTTAATTCTGTTTGAGTGAATGCCAGAAACCTAGCAAACAACCTTTGAGAAGTTAGTTATGAGCAGCATAAGTGAATAGTGAATGTTTCCTTGACTTACGTCAGTAGATCACCAAAGAAAACGAATTCCTGACAACCCTGTCTGTATGGAAGCTTTGCTTACCATGCAGTGTCTAAAGGCATTCTTTCCCCTTTCAGTCGCAGCTGTCTGTCCCAGTGGTCATCATCTGAGGGTGAGGACAGTTTCTGGCTCTTCAGCTTGTGGCACTCCCTGGCATAAGTGTTTCCTCATGATATGTAGCCAGATGGTGCGTGGGGAAAAGATGGTTGGTAAAGAGGAAGATACGATGTAGGTATTTAGGGAAATTGGAAAAAGATATGTTGCTATAGAATGGACAGGGAGATGTGGATGAGAGGAGAATGTGTGAAGGAATTTGAGTGTACGAAGCACATCTAGGACAAGAGAATGAAGGAGACCTGCGTAAGTAGGGGAAAGATAATGATGCTTGGACAGTCGAAAAGTGGTGATTGCACATCCTAGAAGCGAGTTTACAAACTTGTGTGTGTGGGAAGGAGGACATGGAGAAGGAGCAACATCTTATTATGGATAATGAGGAGGCTTAAGGATATTTGTTGGCTGAGTCACATCGCATTGCTGATTGTGTAACAACCTGACTTGAGTAGGCCTGCATGTCTGATATATATGCGTCATTCTCAAGGTGAAGGCAGGTCAATGATTACACCACAGGAAAGTAAACAGGGTGCATAAAATAGCAATGCAGTGTGCAGAATATAGCTGAATACCACGGTATGTTTGTACTTTGCCTTCATATGGATATCCCTTGGGATCTTTATCCTGGGAACCTTAGGTATGACACATTGTCATATTGCCAGATAAGGTATATGGGATATAGAAGTAGGATATGTGGACACTGTGGGGAAACCTATGATGCTGGTTTTAGAAGCCTAGGTATCAGACTCCTGGAAACACAGATGACTGGGCCAGACATCCCACAGCTTCTCTAAAACCTAGAAACATTATGCCTGCTGGAATTATGCACAGGTTCTAATAGCTTCTGTTTATTTTTATTTTGTACGGTGTAATGCGGACCATTGCTTCTTTTGGTTAACTTTGCATTATATAGATACACATGGATACATACAAAATAGAAGGATGGGCATTAATTCAGCCAGAACCTATGCAGAGTGGTTTACCGGTATCACGTTGTACATGGATGTCCACTGACAGAAAATGTTGTTTGTCAGTTTCTGTTCTGACTTTTGATGTCATTTTCAGACACATCATACAACCCATTTATTTTCCCCACAGATGCTAATTTGCAGACATTCCCAGGTATTTTTTTATTTTGGCTAGGTCATATAGAAGCAGCAAAGTGTTTCACAGATAAAATTTGTTGTCACAAGTCTTTCAAACATGGCATGGTGTACATGAAAAATGATAATGTAAGTTGAGACTAGATTACTAAAACCAAAATAGAATGGGAACATGCACACCGAAGAGTTGATTTTTATATTAACATTAAAAAAATATTTATTAGATTATCCATATTTACAATTTTGTGCACAGGTAACTGAGATGATTTGGCCAGAACTACTAGAGTTTTTCTTCAAATTGAGACGCTGGGATTTGAATCTCATAGCTCCCCTCAAGATGGGCATATGGTTTGCATCCAAGCATCCTTAGCCATGCACCTCTCTATTTTATGAAGTGCTCCAAGGCTACAAACCTAAAACTCTTGCTAATGACTGTTATCCCTTAACCCATCTATTCGTCATTTTAACTTGTGTATCACTGTACTCTTTGTTCACCAGAGTTTCCGTGTTCATGCAGACGAAGATGATCCTGAGCGGATTCAACAGATCATTAAAAGGGCCATCGAGGACGCTGACTGGGTCATGAACAAAGTAGGTTTGGGGAAACCATCGACTTTCTTAGCTTACTGCCTAGGAAGAGGTGACTTGTGATCCTTTTTTCAGAGTTTCCTTTTTAGGTCGAGTCCTGAGCCAGCGCGCAAGCGCTGCTCTGGGGTTGATCTGGGGTAGTTGAGTACGGGAGAGAAGCCACGCCCACTCCCCCGCCCATCTTTTTCATTGGCTTGTGTCTTTGTCCTTTACTAAATGCTGCCTTCCATTGGTTTATAGGCCTGTTAGTCCCTCCCTATGACGGCCGTGTCGTCATTTGTATCCTTACATGGCTACTAGCCCCTTTACTTCAGTACTATTTTCCGCCCCCCCAGCACTCCCGTTGTTCGTGCCCCCCAGCCCGGCTGACCGCTCACCCGCAATGCAATAGGTCTCGCGTAAATGCGAGTCCTATTGCATTGCAAATGCTTGTTTAAATTCTGGTCCCCCTATACTGAAATCAATTTAGTACGTGATCATTTTTAGCGGGGAAGGCAGGCAGACTAAGCCACTGACATCTAAAGGATTTATCTTGCTTCTTTAGGGCATCCTCCAAGGTAAAGTGGGACACTACTTCACTTTTGTAAAACACTTTACTTCCCGCTTTTTGCGATGAACATGTGCCGGAAGTTGATTCCGCCACTAAAGGCGTAGACCGGAACCTCAAACTCGGTTCTTTTGAACAGACAATCAGTCCTGCCAAGTACCACGCATCAGGCGTTAGACTAACGCATTTCAGTGTGGTGGTCCGCATCACCGCACTAAAATGCAAAGTCCCGCATTATAGGGATAGTGCCTGGCCTGTCTGTTAATGGCAGGACTGCTATTAATTTCCAATTCCTACTGAAACCGGGTCGCAAAGCTGGTGTAGTGGCAGCGTGCCATAGCGTGCGCGCTGCTCCTAGCAGGCGGCCTATGGGGGCTGGCTGAGCAGCAGCTTGCTACATTGTAAAAATTCCCGACACCGCCGCGCGAAGACTAATAGTCGGGGTCAGGTGTTCTGCTGCCTCCTCGGTTGCGCGAGCGGTGGCTACAATTCTATTGGAGGGACGGCGGGACATGCGGCAATACTTTTAAAAATAATGTTGTGAAGCCCCTCAACGCGACTGATGGACCCGGACGGTCCCAACCCCCGGCACGGACCACGGCCAGCGACCGCTGTGGAGCCCAGCACACCACTGTGCTCCAGCTGCCGCTGAGAGATCACAGTGTCTGCGAAGAGTGCGTAGGCCAGCGCCGGATGGCAGGCCGCGGCGCGCTTGAGTTGCAGCAGGGGTTGTTGATGCGACCACGAGGCGGCCCGGAACCGAATTCCTGCAATGAGCCTCGCAAAGTAAGTGTGCGTCACAGTGCCCCCTGAAGTGTGTATAATTACTCTGCTATTTGGTTTGGCATTGGTATTGGTTTTACATTAGCAGTTGTAGCACGGTCATGATCACCTGCCTGCCAGTGCCCTGTAGCAGAAGTTCACACACAGTACTTGACAGAAGCCTGCCAGTGGCGTCTCTCATCAGAGCAGCATTGGATAGCTAAACTGTCTGCGACAGCCCTTCTGTGGTGTGATCTGTGCGTCCGAGAGAGGGGGGAGGCGGTGGACCGGGTATACTTATTTTTGGGTGTAGGTGAGTCGAGGAGTAATGTTGGTTTAATGCTGCCTGCTGTGAGTGACCTTTGTGCCTCAGCTGCCTAGTGCTCAACTACTTGTCCACAAGTCAGCTGTGTTGACTCTCTTAATTTTAAATTTAGGCAGCTTTTCTGTGCCGCCGGCTGCAGGGCTGGGCAGATAGCGCGGACCGCTTTCGGGGTAATCATGATTTTTATTAGGGTTGATGAGGCTTGTTTTAATAGACTACAGTACCATGACTGCTGGCTCACAGTGACTGCCTGTGAGGCTGAGGCTTGCCCAGTGCCTGTCTGTCTGCAGCGGTGTCCACGAGTCAGCTGACTGAGTTACTTAATTTCTGGGGCAGCTGACAAGATGTGTTGTTGAGGAGCATCAGCTATGGCTACAACTGAAGGTAGTAGGGAGAAGTGAGCGTAGAATTGTGCCTGTTACAGATTTAAAACTGGAGTTAATTGCCATGTTTTAGATTGTTGATGTGCGATACTCCTTGTGTGCAGTGTTCCTATGTGTGACATTTCAATACTTGAGTTGTGGCACTTTCACAGTTAATAGACTAAAGCAGTTATGTACATGCAACGTAGTTTATTTAAGTAATGACTCACCATTATGCAATGTGATGCTCTAGAATGGATGTTGAAACACCTGTGATGTTTATGCAAGATTTACAATGAATAATGCATATGAACAGTTCATGCCGTCCTCACAATCACTCCGTAAAGCCTGTGTCCACCTTTTTAACCTGCTTGATACATACATGAGCGTGTTTAGATTTAAAAATTTTGGCGATCTAACACTGCAGGGCCAGAGACCAGAAAAGCGTGCATTGGGGGTGGTATACTCTGCCTGTAATCAGTTCTGTGCGTGCCCCTGTGCTCATCTCTGCTACCTCTGACTGGTTGTGAGGGAAAGAGAACAATTGGAGCACAGGGAGATAGGGCTTGACAGTCTGACTTTTGGTACCATGGTCAAACAAAGCATAACCTAATGCTTAGAGCCTGTCATCATGTTTAATTTTGCTCGCGAGAAAGTGTCACTCATAGTCGTTGAATGTCACTCATAATTACACTGAAATTATGAAATATCACACATAAGCAATCTGAAACCTTGGCAGCTTTGGACAATAAAGGTGGCCATCCTAGTATTCTCGATCTAGACATCAATCGCATCATTCGTGACATGATATTGCAAAGTGAAGAAGCTATTTAAAATATTTTTATTATAATAATGATTAAAAAGTACGTAAATACAAGTTGGTTACAAAACAAAGAAAATACGTAATTACGCTCTATTTCAAATCTCATTCATAATATCAGTTATAGTTTGGCCATTTGAAGTATTAATTGAAATAAGTAATACTGCACACTTAACTACAAACTCGTTTGGGTTTATTTCAAATGCGAAGGAAGATTTGCACGTCAACATGGCCGCTTTCAAATTTTATAAATGAAGTAAAATGTAACTAGTTTGTTGGTCCGTCTTTCATCTAGTTCAGTGCAGCTAAGAGCGGTACATGCCTGTTGTTTCTAAGGTGTTTTTTTAGACAGCTGTCTGGGTGGAAAACTTTATTGATTACATTTAACATTATTTTTTGAAACTCCATTTAAAATATTGGAGCTTTGATGTAAGTATTAAGAACGTTACCGAAATAAGATATTTTGTTTTAATAATAAAAGGTATGTCTTTATAGAAACACAAACTATTTGTAGTTTTTAAAACAGGAGATTGCGATTTTTTCTGATACATAATTATTTATAAATGTGCGTCTTCACTGCAGTTTGCAGGCAAATGGGTCTCCGATTAGCAGACTCACGCACCATTTCAAGATAGCCGCGGTAGAGCCGCTCTCTTTCCTTCCCGGTGTTCTTCTATGAGAGCCGCTTCTGTGTTCGAGCCCCTTCCCAGTCCCATAGCAGGGTCGCAAACCGGTTGCTGAAGTCGGCTTCGCCTCTCTGTCCTTCCTGCGCGCACGGACAGCAGAGCAAGACAGCATGGATCTGCAGAGGCTGAGAAGGCGCGTTCGGATGTACATAGATCAGGTGAAGAGAGCACAACAGTGCAGGCGTTACACGCAGTGACCGCTCCTGCAGTGGTATTACCCACTACACAGTCTGCACAGATTTCCTGTCATTATTGGTGTCCTCGATTTTGTCATACTCACCACCTTGCAATACCAAACAAAACACAATATCCCAAACACTGCGTACTGCTACCTTATAATGAGTATTGTGCACGGTTGGGATTAGATATGCAACTAGGAATAGCTGGGGATGCGTGGTGCTCGTGGGGAGAGCACAAGTCCCAAAAAATATAAGTGGGGAGACTAACCAAGTTAGGCAGTATGTAAGTGACATCATGGTGCCTGACGTCACAGCGCATCATCACACGTGGCATGAAGTGACATCAAAAGAAGTGCCATAAGATATTCACACCGCACACATATGTTTATCTGGTCTATCATGAGTACATTTAAGCGCACTACGAGATTTAACTAATTAGATTTTGCATCAGGGTTGTGCCAATAAAGTGGCGCAACCCTGATGCAAAATCTGGGCCACAACTAAGACATTTATTTTGTTTTTGTTTAAACTTGTTTTTATTGGCATTTGAATCAATCATGCATAAGCAGACACAGGCAGTGTACTCGACCGTTCTCCCACAGCATTGCATTACATCACCACGCCCAGAGGGCGGGATTCATTAGACAGTATGCAGAGCTATCATCTATATTGTTCGACTAGGATAGTGCCAAAAGCAGTACATATAATAAGGGATGATGGAAGCAAATGAAGACACAGTTGCAAAGATAGGCCTATTACAGTATCAATCCCAGTGCCTTGGACAGCTAGAGATGCCAGCGTAACTACTGTGTCTCTATTCTAAGCTCTAACAAAACGGTCATGTGCTGGGGAATATACTTTTCAGATCTGCGCACTGGGGTCGGCTTTCCAACTAAGAACAATATATCCAACATAGAAAACGAAAATTTCGAGAGAAACGGAGAGGAGAAAGAGCATGAAAGAAGGGAAAGAGAAAGAGAGACAAAGAAGAGACAGGGCGGGGGGTGATCAGTAAGTCCTTAGTGCTGGGAGCGCGGGCTAGCAGGACTGGGGTGTTATGATATCCGAGGTCAATGGTTATCGCGGGTTGCATACAGATGTTGGTCGGGACTGCCTAGGCCAGGGGGGGGTGAGGTGTCCGGGTCCTTCGGTGAAGGCGCCGCCTGAGGGGGTGTTAGGGCGACATCTTCGCTGTTTCTCCAGAGGCTATCAGCAGTCGGAGGGTATACAGCGTCCTCAAAGAGGCGTAAAGCCCGTAGCTTCGGAGGCTGAAGACGGGCATGTTCCAGCCTGCAGAAGTAATCTACAAGCGGTTGCCATATTTTGGTGAAGTTAGTGTCTGGGAGCTGCAGACGCGCCGTGAGCAACTGCATTGCCATCGTGTGCCACAGGCGGGTGAACCAGACGTTGATCGGAGGCGTTTCTGCTTTTTTCCAGTAAAGAACAATGGTTTGCTTGGCGGCGCCAAGCATGTGGAGGCTTAAGTGCCAGTCTCGGCGGTTCATGGCATGTAGTTTCACCGGCCGGAGGCCCAGGACAGTCGTGGTCGGATCGTCGGGCAGCGGGTAGCCAATTACCAGTTTTATGTGGCTAAGGACCTCCTTCCAATAGGTGGTCAAGAGCGGGCACGCCCACCAAATATGCAAAAAGTCACCTGGGGCAGCTGTGCAACGCCAGCGTAGAGGCGAGGAGGTAGGGAACATTTTATGTAGCCTGTGAGGGGTATAGTACCATTGCGTCATGACCTTGTACGCGGTTTCCCGCTGGGGTATACTACGGAAGACTTTCGGGATATCTTGCCACAGGTGGTCCCATTGTGCAGGTGCAATGTCGGCGTCCGAAGCCAGCCGCCACCGCGACTGGTAGGCATGCGGGACAACCCGCTGAGAGTGTTGGAGGACTTGATATGTACGAGAGATTAAGCCCCTGGAATTATCGATGGAGCGCACCCCGGTGTCTAAATTGAATGTATTGAAATCTGGCCCCTTCGGGAAGCTGGAAGTCCCGCTTGCATTGGTCAAAAGTTTTGAGGGAGTCCCCCATGAAGAGATCCAGAATCGTCCGACAACCCCCTTCAGTCCAGTCTGAGAAGTAGGGCGGATGGTAGGCAGGCGGAAAATGTAAGTTGCGAGTAATGGGAGTGTGGGGATTGGGAAGGATGTGAGACCTCTGTGCAATGCTAACTTATCCCAGATATCGAGTACCGTCTTGGTAGGGACTTGTTTTTAAACTCAGCCACAAAGAAATTGGGAACAAGGAGAGAAACCGGGATGTCTGGTCTGCTTAATTAGCTGCAAAGACTGCATTTTAAAATATGTTATGGGGTTAATGTATGCGTTGCAGAGATACACGGCCAGTAACCTCCCATGAGGACTGGCCCTTTTACTTCTGTTGTTACAGGGTATGTCTTATTTTGTCTGTAAGAACTATTTTCTTTAATGAGTTTCTCCTACTGCAGGCACGACATGCTTTCCTGCAACAGTCAGCGAGCCATGCGCGCTTTCACTTTCCAAGCAGCCCGGGACAATGGCGGCTGCTTCTTTGCAATGCAAAAGGTCTAGCATTAGCAAGAGTTTGAGCTATTGGCATTGTAAATGACAATGCCTTTTTAAATAATTATAATAATTATCAAAACAGATAAATAAAAGGTATGGTCATTTACAAAGCCAACAGCTTAAACTCTCAGAAATGCGAGACCTTTTGCATTGCAAATGCTTGTTAGAGTTTAGCCCATCATCCTTACTTGAAAAGTGCCTTGGCACATGCACGTGCTCTCGAAGGCTTGACCTGAGTAAATAACTGTCTGTTTGAACTGGTCTCAAAAAGAATGTTTATTGGAATAAAACTGTATATCTATATATACTGCTGGGCTTTTCCTCAATAGCAGGACTCTTTGAAAGTGGCAGGTTTGTTTTTCAACTAAAGAAACAAACATCTGAAAGTGTAATCACTTTTCAATAAATGTATATGGAACTGGGTCAGCCAGCAGGAGCCAGGGTTGATGGACTCTGCAGAGGTTTATGAAGAAGGAGAGGTGCTTGGAGAAAGGCAGAAATTACTATTAGGCATTTAATTACTATTACTTTGTAGACATCTGCCAGATCTCTGCTGATCTAATTCTATGTTTGTACCCTAAACTCTGTAATGAAAAGGTTCTCATCAACAAAGTAACTATTTTGTGGTCTATCCCCTTCTAAGATCCGTGGTCCCAGCTTGTGAACTGCAGTCTAGGACAGGTACTTTAAGTGTTGCTTATTTATGTGTTTGTTATGTTGCGTGGCCTTGACCCTAGGCAAGGATGCTCTAATGCTTTACAAATTTCAAGAGCATGTTAAAAACTCTGAGCATATAACAGAACATACAGAGAGGTAGAGACCAGGCTCATCTACACCTGCTGTTAGACATGCACAGCAAGAGCTCTGTGCCAGCTAATATTTGATTTTTTAGGCATGTCTTGAACAATGCGAAGGATGTTGACATTTAGGTGGGAGGCAGTTCCACATTTTTAGGGCTTTGCCGAAGATGCACACACCTTTGTAGAGTTTTCCCCATATTTTGGAATGATAATTTCTTAGGGCCTGATTTCCTGTTATATCCTATGGGATTTATATTTCGGCAGACAGGATACCATTGTGACAGATTAACCCATCCACCAAGATCTAAATCAGGCCCTTAATCTGTGCTTCTGTGCTTCTGTGCTAAAGTCTGTTTTTCTCCAGGTATTTTGGGGTGGCCTTGTGTAATGCTTTGTGTTCCACAGACATCCAGTTCAATAATGTCAAAACTTAAGTGATGTAATAAAATTTTCTTGCTCTAAAGATGAGATGGGCAACAGAGCAGTGGACTGCTTTTAATGGTGCAAGTCAGGTCTTGGTGATGCCTGTTAATTCACAGGCATATTCAATTCTGTGTATGACCATTGCTTGAATTAAGTTATTCAAATCCAGTCTGTGGAAGAACTATCTAATGTTCCATATGATTCTGAAATGACAGTTGCCTCTTTTTTGTGATTGAATGTATGGGGCGGTCCAGGTTGGGTTTTGAGTCTAGGATGCCACTCAGAAATTGGCTTTAGATTCAGTTTCACTTTGTTGGTAATTGACACGTTTGTTTTGTTGAAAGAATGAGGAACTCTGGTTTTTGGGAGATGACCTGTAGTGTCATATTGTCTATTCAGGTTGCATTTCAGATGTGCTTGTGATTAAGGATAGGAGGCTATTTGGGCAGTGAATTTCCAGGTTTACCTGGGAGTAACAAACATATTTGTGTAAGGCAACTCTGTTTTTGCAGCAGTTCACCTCACCTAAAGATTTGCTTAACAATTGAACAGGATGAAGGTAAGTAGGCAATTTTGGCCTGTCCAAATTGGTTAGTAAGGTAGGACCAGGATGAGTTCAGAAAGTGTCTTTGAAACTCATACACACTGTTAGAAAAGTGAAAAGGATATTTTGGCTAGTAATATCAAATAATGAGGATAAGTCAAGTAGCACTAGGAGACATGCATTTCCCTTGTCAGATGTTGGATGGAGTTGTCTCCGATTTCAAGGAAGCTTGTTTTGGTACATTGTCCTGATATGATTGCAGACTGAATACTGCTTGTTGAGATGGATGGGCACACATATGTCGAGTATTTGTACCAGGTATGGGAGGCCAGTGATGGGTCTGAAAATGTAAATTTGGGGAAGGTCAGCATCACCCTTATTTATTTAAGGTGTACATGGCTGATTTGAGGGAGTCGGATACAATACCATGTAGAGTGAGGCGTTAATGCAGTATAACCAGTGAGGTATCCCTATAGCCCTGTGTTAATTGACCTTGGATGGAGGGATGGGATAGTCTTGTATTGTATTGTAATGGAGTAAAAACGTTCCATTCAGTTTAGAGACCCCCTAGGGTGACTAGCAGCCAAATATGTCGATTAATGTTATCAGTGACAGTCAATTTGCAAGGTAGCTGGCAATTTATTTCAACTGGATTCATCGATCTGGTTGATGGGAGTTAGTAAGCAACCTTTATTGCATGATTAATATAAACCTTTGCAATGTAATATAAAATAAAACTCTGATCAGTTAAATTCCATTTAAAATTGCAAGTGCTTACATTATTTCAAAGCAAATAAAAGCTAGGGTCTAAAAGTGCGATACAGCCGTTAATGTGCAATGAGGAACATTATAGTGCAAGGTGTCTATTTGTAAAATCTGTTTTCTAAAAATAGTGAGTGAATGCTAATAACAATACGCTGTGCTCAGAAGCAGTGACCGTTAGGGAAGAAAAGTCCAGTATGGGCATTTAGAAGTCAGAGGTGGTGCAAGCACCCCACCTTCGAGAATTGGGATTTAGACTTTGTAGTGGGCAATTGCGGATAGTATGGAAGATTTAAAGATGTGTATGCTCATGTAATAGCTTCTCGAACAGTTCCTGTCTCACCACCAGCAACTAAATCCTTAATCACAGTCTTCTTATCAAAGCTCTGCAGGAACTTGATCATTGCGCACGGAAGAGACCGTGAAGACAGAATGGGTGGTGGTCTTGCAATTATTTTTAGCAACCGGTACACATGTAAATTTGTTAAACTAACCTTCAAGGGATGCGAGGCTATGCTTTTCCAACTAGCCCTGACCCCCCAATTCACCCTCTCAGGAATGTTACTCTACCGTCCCCCCGGGCCAGCAGGCCCTTGGGCCGCTTCTTTCCTGACCTGATCGCTCCTCATTTGCTTGGAGCAGCTAACTTTACGATTGTGGGGGACTTGAATCTTCATTTCGATGATCCTACTTGCTCTGTTAGTACCGCCTTAATTTCCGATTTGGCAGCTATGAACATTCTGCTTCAAAATAATGGCCCCACCCATGTGGCAGACCATCTACTGGATCCTATTTTTTCGACCCTTCTTAAAGTATGCTGTTCTCCTGCTCTTCCTGTCCTTTGGTCAGATCATTTTTTGGTTGGCTTTAGGGTCACGCTAGATTTGAACAATGTATTTGTTCCCATCTCAGGCAATAAGCTCAATTCTAGAAACTGGGGGAAATTAGATACAAAACTTTTTAATAGCTTTTTAACTAAAAATGCCCCTACCATCAACCTAGTCTCCATGACAGACCTGGAGTCGATCAATAACTGGATCTCTAACTCTGTTGATACCTGCCTCCCCCCTTTTATTCAGAAGGTGAAAAATCCCCGTCCTCCTGCCCCTTGGTTCTCACAAAGTCTAAAAATAGAAAAAAGTAAATGTAAAGCGCTGGAAAGGCGATGGAGAAAGGACTATGCGTCTGAGTCAAAAAATGCATATAAACAAGCAATTAGAGAATATCATTCTCTTTGCAAGACTGCCCGGGCGGATTATGTGAGTTCCACTATCACTAATGCTCAAAACTGTCCCAAAACTTTATTCAAATAGGTGAAGGAACTTTCCGGCGCAGCTAACCAAGCTCCCCCTCCGATTCTCACAGAATTGCAATGTGAGGACCTTGCATTGTTTTTTTTAAATAAAGTAGAGAAAATTTACTCAGCATTAAATACTACAAATGCTATTACCACACAGCCAATTTTAACTGCCCCCCTTTTATCTAATACTGATTTTCAGTTGGAGGCTCAGCAGGAGACCTGTTTGAGTAAATTAGAGCATTGGCTTCCGCTAGATATCACTTCTTTCAGTCAGATTCTAGGGAGCCTAAAATCTGGTTCTCCTTTAGATCTGCTTCCTGCTGCTGTGTTACAGAAAATTGAGCTACCTGCCATGAGGTTGATCATGGAGCTATTGAATGCATCTTTGCAGGAAGCCATGATTCCACCTGAGTGGAAACATGCTATGATTGTTCCGCTTTTAAAGAAAGCAAATGCTGATCCGACACAGCTGTCTAACTTCCGCCCCATTTCTTTGCTTCCAATTTTCTCAAAATCTTTAGAAAAACAGGTGAACTTGCAATTAACTCAGTACGTTGAGTCTCAAGGGCTTTTACATCCCTCTCAATCAGGCTTTCGAAAAGGCTTCTCAACAGAAACCACGCTTTTCGGAGTCACTGAGATGTTGCGCAGTCGTTTAGATGCAGGTGACACTGTGGCACTCATACTATTAGATTTGAGTGCCGCTTTTGACACGGTATCTCACTCTGTGTTATTGCAAGCCTTACGATCTATTGGCGTGATTGGGCCTGCCTTGCAATGGCTGGCGGATTTCTTGGAGAATCGTACGTATCAGGTCTTCTCCTCAGCCGCTACCTCTAAAACCCACACATCCCCCTAAGGGGTACCACAGGGCTCCATTCTTAGCCCTCTACTTTTTAGGTCTCGCGCCTAGCGTTGCAGTGCGCAGCACTGCTCGCGCAGCGCGAGACCTCTAGAAAGGGCTTCTGAAAACGACCTACACGCTCGTGCGTGTGGTTTTGTTTTCAGAAGCCCTCATTGGCTGTAGCGTGCGTTTTTTTAGAAAAAACGGCACGCGATTGGGCAAAGGCGGGCGCATGTCCCGCCTTCGCTCCTCCCATTCCCGACGGTGGCCAGAACGCGCAGCAGCGCGCGTTCGCCTCCGCTGCCACTGCCGCGCTCCCTGGCCCCCGCTCCTCTGTGGTGCGCGCGCACCACTGGTTTAGCTTGGCGCCCGTCTCTGTCATGACTCCCCCCCCCTCCCTCCCTCCCTCCCTCCCTCCCGCTGCCTGTATGCTGTATTTCACTACACCTCCTAAGAGGCTGCGGGGGAGAAATGCCGTGTAACATGCCGGCCGCTTCAGCAGGCTCGTGCCGTATTTTCTTTAATCAACACAGCGCCCACTTATCTGCTGGGTGCTACCATGGAGCCTGCCGTGCCCATCACTAACCTCTATTTAACACTTCAGTGGCATGCTTTATGCTCTGTTCGTGTTTTTAGCTTGGCGCCCGTCTCTGTCATGACTCCCCCACCCACCACCAACCCGCGGTTGCTGCCTTCCTCTACTTTTCTCCACTTCCTCAGCAGAGCGTCTGCGAGCCTTCTTTTAAATAGCAATTTTTATGTTTTTTTACAGTTACGGAGTGTGTGTGTGTGTTTACAGGGCAGTGCAGGAGCCCATGCCGCTGAAAGGGCAGAGTGGGTGGCTCCCGGCACAGTCCATGCTGACGGTCCCACTTCTCCGGTGGTAGGACCGCATTGGTAGCGCAGGAGACTCACCCTGGCAGGCTCCATAACTGCTGCAGCGGCTGCGCAGACACAGCCTCCTTCCTGGCTACCTGCTGGGTTGGGGCTTTGCTCTCTCCCGCTGTAGCTACCATGGAGCATACCGCGCCCATTACTCAGCTCTAGGTAACACTTCAGCTCGGTGCCAATTGTTTGTCACTATTGCCTCCCCTCACGTTCTCCATGTTCCTTTTACTTTCTACTGCCCCTCTCCATGTTGCTTTAATATTAATCCCCCCACCCAATCCCATATTGCTATGAAGCAGCTCACGTGGCACTGGTTTCAGGAAAGTGCAAATCAATTCTATTAAACAATATTTAGCTATAGTTGTTCCGTTACACAAGGACACATTCATTTTGTAGCCACATGAGATAAAGTGATTTGCCCAGAATCGCAGGGTGTTGAGCCAACGCCAAGACCCGAACGTGGTTCTCGATTTACAATTTCGGCAGAGTGGGCAGCTCTGGGGTTATGCCACACCTTGTCCCCCAATGGAATGTGCCTTCCTCGGCTGCCACATGTGAAGTGAGGGATTTCAAGTGCGGGATGGAGGGCTTGGTAGCGAGGTGCTGAATTTGCCCTTCTCCCTCAGCCTAATCCTGTCCAGGATCCCCCCTTGTGTCCAGCAGCTGCTTGGTTTATTCACTTCACACATCTATTGTCCCCTCCAGCTCCTCCAGGCAGCGAAGGCCTCTTCCTTAAAGGCCTCAGTGAATGGTGTGAACAGGGCATTTGGGTATTTGGGTGACTTGATTAATCAGTGATGGACTTTGATGACGCACGTAACGTTGCAGTCCTGATGGGCTTTGTTAATAGTGTACATCTGACACTTGTAGTTGTTCGGGGATTAGGTGTATTTATTGTTCTAAGGAGTGCGTATTTCTTAATTGCTGTGTTTTTTTTTTTTTTTTGCGCACTGAACAATTAGTTTCACCTGGAAGACTTCCTCTTCCCCCGTCAGCTGGACAAGTCTAGCCCCAATACATAACCCTGGTGCACTGTGTGGGTGAGGGCGGGGTGTAAGAGTAGGCAGACAAGACATGCCACACGATCAGAGCTGGTGGCGGAAGGGGAGGGGCAGCAGGAGGCTGCGCAGCTCCAGCTGCTGATCAGGTTTCTATGCAGCCATGGCAGTGGCAATACGAGCTCTAGGACGGGCTAAGTGGCCTTGCAGGCTTACCAGCCCCACACACCTCCTGCACATATACCTCTGTGCACCTCATCCTCCTTTGAAGTATCATTCTACATTTTTAAGATTTCCATTTATGTTTTTGTCTGCATGCACCTTTTAGGGAAATATATTTGTGTCGAATGCATTTTGACAGGGCGTTTGGACCTGCTTTCCTGTATTCATATTTAGTGGAGGTGGGTGAACAACATGAATCTAGAATATCCACAAGCTGAAAAACGAATGTTACATATAATTAACTTGAAACATAACAAAAATATGGTTCTTGGGCTGAGAGGAGAGATGCTGAACTAAAGTGTACTGATGACTTTTTCAGTTTTATTTAGTGCAAACTTGATCCAGAGGTATCTACATAAGCACCGGTTACATTACACAAATACACATTATTTTTTGGGGCTAATTTTTTTCAAAGGCCGGGAGATTAAGTAATTTACCTGCAGCTGCTTCTTTGGTCCTGTCAGTAACTCCCCCATTTTAAGTCCTCTAAGCAGTGCTGCAACTGTCTCTGTCCCAATGGTGTTTCCTCATTCTAAGTCCTCTAACCAGTGCTGCTAGCTGCTTCTCTGGTCCCGTCTATAATTCCTCATTCTAAATCCTCTAGACAGTGCTGCAGCTGCTTCTCTGGTCCCAGTGGTAATTCCTCATTCTCTGTTCTCTGTTCATACATCCACTACACTCCAAACCAAAATACATAGGTAAAAGACATTGTCATTTACAGCACCAATAGCACTAACTCTCACAAATGCGAGACCTATTGCATTGTAAATGCTTGTTAATATTTATGTGAAACCTCTGGCGGACATCGCCGCTGAGGCAGGGTTGTCGATTTTTTCTTATGCTGACGACACCCAATTAATTTTCTCCCTTTCTAGTGACGGAGCGTCCAAACCATCATCCCTTCAAACAGGGTTACGTAAAATTGCATGGTGGATGCAAGCCAATTCACTAAAACTTAACGGGGAGAAGACTGAGGTGCTGATATTGGGGAAAAATAAAGAGCTTTGGGGTCCCCAACACTGGCCATCTGAACTGGGCGCCCTTCCCCTGCCCACCCACCAAGCCCGTAATCTGGGTTTCATTATGGATGATCAGCTTTCTATGAAACATCAGGCGGTAAAGGTGGCCGCAACCTGCTTTTGCATCCTTAGATGGCTCAGAAAGATTTTGTGGATGATGCCAGTTTCTACTCAAAGAACTGTAGTCCAGGCTCTTGTCATCTCACGCTTGGACTATGACAACATCCTCTTTTTGGGAGCCAATAAGGATGTGACACATAAGCTGCAGGTTGTACAAAATGCCGCAGCCCGCCTACTCTGCCACATTCCAAAAAGTTACTCTGTCAACTTCTTTACGTGAACTTCACTGGCTTAAGGTTGAAAGCCGCATCAAATTTAAAACTCTAATCTATATGTTCAAGATTAAAACTGGCAAGGTCCCTGAATACTTAAACTCTATTGTCCACCAATATGTCCCGTCACGTTCTCTCCGCTCATCCACTCAAATGAAATACACGGTTCCTAGGTATAGATTGTCACGTATGGGTGGCAGATCCTTTTCTTGCCTGGGTCCCACCCTGTGGAACTCCCTTCCTCTGTTTTTAAGGAAAGAGACCACCTTTGTCCATTTTCGTAGGTCACTGAAAACTTGGCTATTCAATCAATAGTTTCTTCCTCTTAATGTTTTCTCTTTGGTCCTCTCAGGTCGGCGCCGGGAAACCCTTGGGTAGCTGTGCGCCTTATAAATTCAAAATAACATAACATAACAAGCTCTGCAGGAACTTGATCATTGCGCAATTCAGACTAATATCCGTAGGATCAAAACAAGCCAGCACTGCCTCCCTACATGACCGAATGCCCCGGTTTCTCCACTTTCTGCACAAGAGCTCACGTTGGTCCCTCATGCCGGAACCGCACAGGCATAAGACGATGATGATGTTCTCTGGCTCTTGCATGCATAGCCGACAGACGTCGTGTCCTGTCCTCTTTCTCCATGGGGGTGATCCAGCGCGACACCTAGTCAGGGATCGATACTCATCAATAATTCATACAATGGCCCATACACATTCACCCAAGTCCCTGATGCGCTGGGGGTCAAGTTTTAATGACGTGAATTTTGGTTCCTTTACAGATTCATGTTTAACAAGTCTAAATACATAACTAGACCTTTATATCAACTCTCTTTCCTCTCGGTCGAGAGACCAATTAGTTGAGTAGTTGATGGTAATGATAGCACTTATCTAACTAACTATCTAGTCAGCTAAATAATCACAGACTCTTGGTAAGATTAATAAAGTTTATCTCAAATTGTAGTAAATCATCAATGCTCAATTGCATAAGGTTACAAGTGCAAACAAATGAAATTTCACATAGGAGAGAAAAATCAATCAGCAATGCAAACCGTGTCAGACCTCATCAACAATTAACAATATGCATATGAAGGAGTGGATAGATTAAGAGACATCAGTTTCAGCAAAATAATGCGAAACAATATACATATATCGGAGTGGATAGATGAAGAGACATCAGATTTCAGAGACAAGAATACATTTGCAAATGATTATGCAAAGTACGAGTCAGAATAATACAAACCCAAAGGATCTGTGAAATACCACCCTCTTGGCCGAGGGGACAGTGGGGGTTCCCCGAACTAGAGCCAGGGAACAAAGATTTCAGAGACTGGAACGGAACAGGGACAGGAACAGCTAGGCCTCTCTGCAAACCGACGGACAGCGACGCATCACCCCTCTCGATAAGCTAGGAACAAAGAGCGCACGCACCTTCTCTCTCTCCTCTCTTCCACTACTACTAACCACACCCCCAAAGGCACCCCAGTTATACCCTAAAACCTACATGTCCGTCCCACATCAGCTGAAACATTTCACGAAACTCAACAGTTCATTGGTGGACTTTGGAGGTGGTCTGTCACACCACTGTGATTTCATTCATTAGTTGTTCGTGAACATAATTCTACATCCTTTCCCATTACCTAATAACTGACTCGTTCACATGATTTATTATATGATACATTTCAACAATTTTGCACATCTTTTTTCAACAATGTCCGCAGAAGCAGTCTTTAGTCCCACGGTCAGTCACATCCTTTTGGCAGACGAACAATGCATTCAGTGCTGGGTATCTTTGAACTTTTTGTCCCTTCTTTACAGCACTCAGCACTTCTGGCTGCTCTGTCATGACTTTTTCCCTCTCACTCCAGCCCCTCCTCTATCCGGCTAACTTAAGAATAATGGAGGCCCATTTCAGCTCACTACGGCAAATAAAACATAAACATTCATTAATTACATAGAAATGCACTTTTCACTGTTTACCACCCACCTTTGCACTATCCCCTGTTACATGTTTTCCTAGCAGAAACTTAAGGCAAAAGCGGCATTATTCATTATTTTAAAGCAAGATGCGAAGTATAAAATGCAGCTTAAACATGCATAAATTCAGTTTCTTTCTAAACGCATTTTAGTATGCGGCCTAGTTCTTTCATGCATTCGTTTACATTAGTACACACATGCGTAAAGCGGTTTCCCTCGTGTTCATGTAATGTGTATGTTAAACTATCACTGCACACTGTTAGTACGTTTTATGGGGGTGTTAATTCGAGCAGGTTTCATTTTTGCGAATCCCTGCTCCATCAATCCCCCCTCTGATGGCTTACTGGAGCCATCATAAAATACCTACCATACCAAGTGCCATCTTCGTCTATCTAAAATTCAGTAATCTTTTCTCTTTTCATTAAGTTTTCATCTAAATCTTTCATCTTGTCATAGTAATCTCCTTTCATCTCCTCTAGTTCTATCTCATCTCTTTTTCTTTTTCTTGCTTTTCGTTTGTCTTTTGATTATATCATCTCTTTTCTTCCACACTTACACTTCCAACATTTATATATTGTTATTATCACTAAGGCTACTCCAGCTACTAAAACGATTGGCATTATTATTTTTCCTAATAAACTACTTCCAAAGGTAGAAAACCATTTACCTACAGAAGAGAAACTCTTACCAAGTCTCTCCCAGACACCGTCAACCTCCTGTTGGGTCAAGTCTTCATGTAATTTCGTAATATTCTTTATATATCCCTCAATACTTTTACTTTTGTCAGGGATATAAGTACAGCAGTGTTGAATTTTCAACATGCCACAGACTCCACCCTCTTTTGCCAATAAAATATCAAGGGCAAGTCGATTTTGCAAAATCATTGATCTGATTGCAACCATTTCTGTGTCAATCATCAAGAACCCACCAGCAGTATCTGTTGATAAACGATCAACAAAAGTGGACAATTTTAGAATTTTATGTGAATTTAGAACGACTCCAACTGAGGGTATCATATCAGTGCACCAAAAATATCACCTACAATCTCTGAAAAACTCGCTCTTTTGTTACGTGTTAGTCCTTGTTTTATTTCATTGATTCTTTTACTGCTTTTGTCTACATGGTAGACCTTTGGAAAGACAATTGCAAAATAACAACTACCATACCAATGTGCAGGCAACCTGTAATAGGCTTTCTTACCACACACATAATAGATTCCTGGAAAAACAGGATCAGTTCCACCCTTCAATCCCCAACCTCCAGTAATTTGGAAAGTATGCTCACATTCACTAGTACCAATGAAATAATTGTTATAGTTAGTTAGTTTTCATTCTAAGCAAACATATTTTTCCCTTTTGATGCCAGTCCAGGGACATTGCAGCATATGTCTCGCCTTTCTCATAATTTCCCTCTCTGAAAGCCCATGGTGGTACCTGTGACGTCTGTTCAGCAGTTTTTCTTTGGAAACTTTCCCTTCTATATTCTACCATATCTATGAATACTTTTTCTTCAACCCGCAAACTACAAGTTAGGTTGTTTTTGTAAGCATATTCTATACCTAGTATCTTAGTAATATAAAAAAATTCTCCCATATAACGTGCATTTTTACTACTTAAAACCTTGTTCAGTTCTTTTATAATTGGTATCTCTGAAAATACTAAATCTATATTAGAATAATGGTACTCTAGCTTCCCCGTCACGTAGAATAGGCTGGATACGACCCTACAAGACACACCATATGTTAAAGGTAGGTGATGTTATGTCACCCCCTCTGAGACAGACGAAGGTAATTGCATGCACACGTAACAATCACTAACGTATCAATATATTCATACAACAATTTAGTAAAGACATTTAACGAGAAATCACTAATTGATTTATCATGATGGAGAATGCTTCCATCCATTTGTTCTATGTTAGTATTAGGGGTTTCTTTAGTAACATCACTCATTCTTTCACTTATTACATCATTAGTACTGTTTCTATTATTAGTTACCATTAGAATAGGTACAATGACAGTTAATATTATCCACATAAATGTTAGTAGACAAGACACTACATAAGCAAGCTTTAATACATCTACGTTTTAGACTAGATTTTGGATGTTCAGTCACTTTTGCTTCAGCCATTTCTGTATTCTACGAGAAAAATATAAAAAATCTATATAAACTCTAAACTTTACTAAAAATAATTTTTCTGAAAAATAGTGTAATCCTACACTTCACGGCTTTCTTCTTTACCCCTTTCTTTTATTTTATTTTCTTTACATTTTCTGAGTCCTTTTAATTCATTTCATCTGGCAACGTTGCACCTTAATTCTTCACAGTTCATTTAAGGTGGTTTCAATTTGTTTTCATCCACTTGCTCAGTGTCAGCACTGTCTTTTTCTTCATTCAGATCTGAGCTTTCAATTTCCTCCAAGACAACGTAAGTCCATTCTGGTGCTGAATATTTTCTGCTTGGAATTCTTACTCTCCTTGTTTTTCGTACTGAATCTTCTTCTGACTCTTCTTGTTCTGTTTGACTTGAGACCTCATTTATTTGCTCTGGTCTTCTCTTTGACTTTCTCCTCCTTACAAGAGTGTATTTCAGTCTTTTCACTCCACCTGGCCAATTGTCACCTTTTCTTGGCCTTTTAACTTGTACTACTTTTTCACCTTCTTCATCTGGTTCACAGGTTCTTTTATTTGGCCTTCCTTCTACCTGCTCTTCTTCTTGGTTTTCAGTAATTTCTCTTTCTTCTGGTTCAACAGCAGTCTCATGAGACCCAGTATCTGGTGCCCACTCTACTTGACTTGTGCTTGGCTGTTCATCATCTGTTTGTTCTTCAGAATCTGTTACTCTAGATTCTTCAGCTTCACACACTTCAGCTTCTTGTCTTTGGCTTTGGTTTACCAGTTGCTGCTCTTCTCGTCTTTCAAGTGGACTTGGGACTCGTCTGGTATGGCTGGCATGGATCCAATTTGGCAAACCACCACACTTCACTGCTGTTGTCGTCACCAGAATCACCTGGTAAGGTCCGTTCCACCTGGGTTCTAAACACGATTTCCTCACGTGCTTCTTGACGAGAACCCACTCACCAGGACTCAGATCATGAGCTTGATTCGGCTGTGTCGTAGTGGCATCTTCTCCAACCTGGCGAGACATAGAACGCACCAGATCAGCCAATCCTCTGCAATAATCAAGCACTAGATCATCAGATATATTCATCAGTTTGTTCGCTGGTATAAATGCTTGTCTCATTGCTCTTCCCATCAGGACTTCATGTGGACTCAAACCCGTCTTTTTGTCAGGAATGCTTCTAAGACTCATCAATACAAGGGGTAAAGCATCAGGCCATTTCAGTGTTGTGGACGCACACACTTTTCCTAATCTAGATTTTATAGTGCCATTAATCTGTTCAACCACTCCAGATGCTTCGGGTCGATAGGCACAATGCAGCTTCTGCTCAATCTGTAATGCTGCACAAATCATCCGAATTATCTCTTTATTGAAATGGGTTCCTCTATCTGTTTCTAAAGTGACTGGAAATCCAAATCTAGGGATCAGTTCTCTTAGGAGCAGCTTTGCGACAGTTAGACTGTCATTCCTTCTCGTTGGATAGGCTTCTACCCAGCGAGAAAACAAGCAGACAACAACCAACACATATTTCAGCCCATTACAAGGGGGGAGCTCTATCAAGTCTAACTGAAGCCGGGTGAATGGACCTGCTGCTTTTCCAATTCGTCCCCAACTAACAATTGTCTTCCTGCCTGGATTCTGTTGCTGGCAGGTGACGCACCTCTGGCAAAGACTCTCTGCAATGACCCTGAACTTTGGGTTAAACCATGATTGCTTGAAGAGTCTCATCATTGCATCTCTTCCAACGTGCGCAATTCCATGGTACACCCTGGCCATGTGGGATAGTAAACTGTCTGGCATGACTAGTCTTTCGTCTATGTACACCCACACTTCGTCCTCAGCTCTTTTCCTGCAGCCTGAATTTTTCCAGATTTCTTTTTCCTCATTACTTGCCTCTTCCTGTAACTGCCTAATCTCATCCCAAGTTTCAAAAGAAGAAGAAAACATAAGATGGCAATTGGTATTTTCTTTTTCAATCCCTCTGTTTAGGGCAATTAAATTTCGTGCACATAAACGCGCTACTTGATCCGCGTATCTGTTGCCCCTCGTCACATAGTCATCTCCTGACTTATGTGCGGAACATTTGACCACTGCAATTCATTTGGGTAATTGTAAAGCATCTAATAAATCTTTTACAGTTTTGCTGTTTCTTATAGGCGAACCTGAAGAGGTCAGAAATCCCCTTTGCATCCATAGCTGCCCAAAATCATGGACAACCCCGAACCCATATTGACTATCAGTAAATATAGTTACCCTCAGGCTTTTGGCAATTTTGCACGCTCTAATCAGAGCTATTAATTCAGCAATTTGAGCAGAGTTTACCCCTTTTAGACAGGATGCTTCTAGAACTCCTGCTATGGTGCAAACAGCATAGGCAGAACTTAATTCTCCTTTTTCATTTCTTAAACATGATCTGATTCCTCTAACGGGACGTCCTCAATACCAGGCCTGAGTTTTGTGCACAACTCTGTCACATCCAAACAATCATGATCTGCCTCTTCTCTCACTTCCTCACAATATGAATTCGGCAAAAGAGTTGCCGGATTTACTGTAGTGCACCTTACCACGGTCACATTTTCAGCACCCAAGATCACTCTTTCATACTTAGTCAGCCGACTAGAGGTCATGTACTGCGTCCTTGTACGTGTCAAAAGGATCTCAACTGAATGTGGCACATACACCTTGACTGGATATCCCATCACAATTGCTTCACTCTGTTCCAGACTCACACAAGTAGCAGCTACTGCTTTCAAGCAGCCTGGTAATGCTGCGGCTACTGAATCCAAAGTAGCAGAAAAATATGCTACTGGACGTCGTGCCATTCCATGTTTCTGAGTTAAGACTGAAAGTGCACACCCATCTCTTTCACAACAGTATAATGCAAAATCCTTTTAATGCATAATCTGGCATTCCCAATGCAGGTGCTTGACAAAGACTGTTTCGCAGTTTAGTAAAAGCTTCCATACTTTCATCATCCAACACAATCGGATCTTTCACATCTTTTCGTGTCAACCTCTGTAGAGGTTTTGCAATCAGTGAGAAGCCACTGATCCACTGCCTACAGTATCCAACCATTCCCAAAAACATTCGGACTTCTTTCTGAGTGGTAGGTGGGCTCATCTGTTTAATCACACTAATTCGTTCTGGTGTCACCTTTCTGACTCCTTTTTCTATTTTGTGTCCTAGGTACTGGACTTCCTGTTTACAAAATTGTAATTTTGCTGGTGACACTTTGTGTCCTCCCTTTGCCAAATGGTTCAGTAAGGCAATGGTATCTGTTACACATGCCTCTTGTGTCTTTGATGCCACTAACAGGTCATCAATGTACTGAACCAAAACTGAATTTCCTGGCATGACTAAAGTCTCCAGACATTTTTTCAAGATCTGATTAAAGATTGAGGGACTCTCTGTGTACCCTTGAGGAACTCGGCACCATGCCAAAACACGGTCTTCGTACCGGAAGGCAAAAAAATATTGGCTTTCCGGATGTAAAGGAATCGAAAAAAATGCTTGGCACAAATCAATCACTGTGTACCATTCAGCATCACATGGAATCTGATAAAGGATTACTGCTGGATTTGGCACTACTGGACAACAGGGCACCACAATTTTATAAATTATTCTCAAATCCTGCATTATTCTATATTTTCTACTGGGCTTTTTGATACCTATAATAGGCGAATTACAAGGACTGCTCAGTATTTCTTTCAGTATTCCCTGTTCAATCATTTGATCAATTACAGGTGTGACTCCTGCAATCACTTCTGGACTCATTTTGTATTGAGGTGTGTTTGGATATGTAGCACCCTCTTTCACCGTAACCTGAATCGGGTCTACATCTGTCATTAGACCAATCTCTTTTCCTGTAAAATCCCATACATCCGACCTTACTGCACTCTTTAATTCTTCAGGCAGACTCTCTTCTGTAAGAAGTGAAAACAACTCATCCACTTCTGTCCCTTGCTTCGCTAACATCATTTTGAATTCGACATCCTCATCTGGTGTCTGAAATGCAAAACCATCCCGCGTACAATAGATGGTGCAATTCATTTTACACAATAAATCTCTACCTAAGAGATTTACTGGACTTGAGTCACATACCACAAAATGATGCATGTCTCTGAAATTTCCAATATGAACTTCTATTGGATTTGTGACTGAGCGTTCTAATATGCTTATTCGAGACTCCTACAACTTGGATAGTTTCTCCTGAGAGGGGTAGGTTTGAGATTTCTGCTGCTCTCACAGTAGAACGGGTAGCACCAGTGTCCACTACGAATGTAATATCAATACCTTCCACTTTTCCTTCAACAAATGGACCTGACTGATCTACCGCCAAAGATCCGCCAAGTACGCACTCTTACTCCCCCCTCAGGCACCGTCATTGAGATGAGTCTGAATCACTCTCATTGCACTGCAACCAGTAGTGCGGAACCATTTGCACACTTTGATTCTTACCAACTTGGTCACCTACGTGAAATCCAGTGTTCGCACTGTACCTCTGCACCTGGGCATTCATATTATTTGGCATGGGAGCTTGTGGCACCTGTAACTGTGGAGTAACTACCTGCTGCTGCTGTTGATTCAATACCACCTCATTCTGCATCTGTGGATTTAAATTTTGATTTACCCCATTATTCTTTTGAGCAGATCTACACTCGTTCTTCCAATGTCCAATCTTTCCGCACGCATGACAAGGAAATTTCTTCCTAGCCTCTTCTTTACTCATTTTACCTCTACCTCTACCTCCATTGGGTATTTGACCAATTTGATTCTGACCATTCATCTGGTAACCTGTTTGAGAATTATTATTTACTTCTTGCTGCTCTGCTACCTTCACTTGTGCCCACATCATTTTCTCTTTTAACTTTTTATGTCTTGATTCAATGTCATCACTACAATATTTTGCATACCTTATGATTTCGTCAATTGTTTTGCTCTGCCAACAAATCAAATGCTGCTGAATCATATTACTAATATCCGGTTTCAATCCAAACACAAAACGATACACAAAATGTCCCATGTCTTTGCCTCCAATGTTCTCAAACCCGCTGTACTGTTTAAATACCTGCAACAACCTTTCATAATAAGCATGCACTGACTCTTTTGGTTCTTGGGTCGTTCTGTCTATCTTAACCCAATCTGTGTCTTTAGGGGAAATTTTCCCTTTCAAGAAAGTGATCACCTGATTGTATTTTTTCATCACCTCATCGGATGGTGCACCTGTTTTAGGATCTCTAGGGTATTCTTCTTTTCGCCAATCAACAGTGATCTTACACTCTGTCCACAAATCTGCTAGAACGACAATCTCAAACAAACCATCTAAATCTTTTAACAAAACTTTTGAAACTTTCACAAACCTCTCCACCTGTTTGTACCACTCAACTGGTTTCTCCCTTAACCTAGGGAAATCATTCGTAAAAGATAATATATCCTGTCTTGACCATGGAACGTGAACATATCCACCACCTGGAACCTCTCTCATCGGACACGCCCTTTCAACTTGTTCTGTCTCTTTTAACGGAAACATAGACACTCTTTTACCAGCTACTTCTTCTTTCTTTCTCATCCATCTACCTTTCCATCGTTCCACATCTCCCCATTTCTTCAAAATATTCATCAACTCTTTTATCTGCAACCTTTTTCCAGACGCATTCAAACTCTAAATCCTTATCAGTGAAAGCCAATCTGTATGATTTCTGCAACACCTTCGATTTTTCTATGTCTATTCCATACTCACTAGCAGCCTCTAATATTTTCTCATGTAGATTCCTCGCTCTCCAAGTAATGCTTTTACACAAAAACAACAGTTCATCATTTCGGTAAGTCCCTAATCTGTCTGGACTTATTGTACCAATAATCATCTCTTCCAAATCTACTTTCAATTGGCTCACATTTATACTCTGTGGTTGCGGTTTTGGCTTTACCATTTCTTTTATCCAATCATTCAATTCCTCTGGCGAAGGACCTGCTGAACTCCCTGCCATTGGAGTGACACTCGGCCCTATTCTCCTTGGATCTATTTGTACACTTCTTCTAGGGGTTTCTGTCATCATCTCACAAACCGGAAGATCTAACAAAGTATTATTCGTGTCAGCCTGTTCATCCTCATCCGCTACCGTCACCATTCCACTCCTGATGCTACTCCTTGGAACTGATAATGTATGTGCTTTTGATACATTCTGTTTTTCTCCGTACAATGGGACAACGGGACCAATTGTTACCGGTACCGTTAATGCTTCTGCATTCAGACTTAACTGATTTAATTTCTGGACCTGCTCTAGCCTTGCCTTATTTAACAAACTTATTTCATTTTCTCGTACTACTCTAGCTATTTCCGTGACTTGTGGAGTTAATGGGGGTAATTGTGGCACACTTGGGGATACCTTACTTGGACTTTCTTGGTATGGCGGAGGTCTTTTGATCATAATGTCCTCCAACAACTCATCATCAGAATCGTTCAGATCATCTCTTAAACTTGAAGTCTCTATATTTTTCTTTTTCTCTTTACATTTACCTCCTGTCTGATCGTCAGCAACAAAAACTGGGTACAAACCTTCGGTTACCACAGCTCTCCTCCATCTTTTCATTGTATCCTCTCTTCTCTCAAAAGGATATCTAGGCCCAAAACCTCTGTATCTCCTACCACCTCGATATCTCTCTCTTTCGTATGCTTCTACCTCCCATTCCTCTAACGCTTCATACTGTGTAGATGTAGGATTTGGCTCTAATGAACTCATTCGATTCCTCAAATTCTGCAAAATCCTCATATTAAACGAACCATGCTGTGGGAAAGCTATAACACCATCATCCTTTGTATATTCCACCCAATTCTCTAACCAAGTACACGTATGGTATCCTCGCTCCAACATCATATAAGCGGCTGGCGTTCCCGGAGGTGGAACAAGAACTCCCTCTCTAGTCACTATTGGTTTATCTTTCTTAAAGAAATTCTTTATTTTCATTAACAACTTCATTTTTTCTGACTCTTTACGCAAATGTATCACAACAGAACACACAAAGAAAACTTTCCGTAATTCTTCTTATTCTATTTGCTAGTTCTCGTCCAATACCAGCGCGACTCACACCAACCGTCCAATCATGGCTCTCTACGTATCTGCTTTTCTCAACCAATGTCAGCGCGGCTCACACCAACTAACCAATCACAGCTCAGTACACGCCCGCTGCCTGACCAATGCCAGCGCGGCTTTTTCTGACGTCAGTATTTACTCCTTCTATTGACCCTCCCTTTACAAAAGAATACGTCAATATTTTCTAAGTTTTCTTAATCAAAAAACTCTGTTAGTAACAACACAAAACAATGCTACCTTGTCCGCTCCGCTAAATAAAGAGATAGTTTTCACTTTCCGAAGAGAAGTTCTTTCACTTCAGGCAAAACGACGACTAGCGCTATTTTACTTTTCAAACAAGCTACAGGTGGACTTATTACTCCTCTAGGGATAAGGCCAAACTTTAGCAAGAGGACTTTTGGTGTAAAAAGAGGTCTTGGTACTCCTCTGGGGACAAGGCCAGAGTTTCGGAAGTGGACCTTTCACTATTTCAGACACTCTTCTCACGTACGAAATTATCCCTAAATATAACATCTACAGTCCTCCGTAGCCTCGGTATTATAACAACAGTGTGATTTCTTTATCCACACTCTTCTTCTGCCTACTTCAGGCTAAATTCCTCAGGTAACTCCGTACCTGTATTTCTAGACAACATAGAACAGGACACTAACTTTTCATGTTAAGAACATATAATCAATAATCATTACCAAACTAATCAATAATTAAACCGTCCTCTGCTACCAGAAAACTGATCCAGCGCGACACCTAATCAGGGATCGATACTCATCAATAATTCATACAATGGCCCATACACATTCACCCAATTCCCTGATGCGCTGGGGGTCAAGTTTTAATGACGGGAATTTTGGTTCCTTTACAGATTCATGTTTAACAAGTCTAAATACATAACTAGACCTGTATATCAACTCTCTTTCCTCTCGGTCGATAGACCAATTAGTTGAGTAGTTGATGGTAATGATAGCACTTATCTAACTAACTATCTAGTCAGCTAAATAATCACAGACTCTTGGTAAGATTAATAAAGTTTATCTCAAATTGAAGTAAATCATCAATGCTCAATTGCATACGGTTATAAGTGCAAACAAATGAAATTTAACATCGGAGAGAAAAATCAATCAGCAATGCAAACAGTGTCAGACCTCATCAACAATTAACAATATGCATATGAAGGAGTGGGTAGATTAAGAGAAATCAGTTTCAGCAAAATAATGCGAAACAATATACATATATCGGAGTGGATAGATGAAGAGACATCAGATTTCAGAGACAAGAATACATTTGCAAATGATTATGCAAAGTACGAGTCAGAATAATACAAACCCAAAGGATCTGTGAAATACCACCCCCTTGGCCGAGGGGACAGTGGGGGTTCCCCGAACTAGAGCCAGGGAACAAAGATTTCCGAGACAGGAACGGAACAGGGACAGGAACAGCTAGGCCTCTCTGCAAACCGACGGACAGCGACGCATCACCCCTCTCGATAAGCTAGGAACCAAGAGTCACGCACCTTCTCTCTCTCCTCTCTTCCACTACTACTAACCACACCCCCAAAGGCACCCCAGTTATACCCTAAAACCTACATGTCCGTCCCACATCAGTTGAAACATTTCACGAAACTCGACAGTTCGTTGGTGGACTTTGGAGGTGGTCTGTCACACCACTGTGATTTCATTCATTAGTTGTTCGTGAATATAATTCTACATCCTTTCCATTACCTAATAACTGACTCGTTCACATGATTTATTATATGATACATTTCAACAATTTTGCACATCTTTTTTCAACAATGTCCGCAGAAGCAGTCTTTAGTCCCACGGTCAGTCACATCCTTTTAGCAGACGAACAATGCATTCAGTGCTGGGTATCCTTGAACTTTTTGTCCCTTCTTTACAGCACTCAGCACTTCTGGCTGCTCTGTCATGACTTTTTCGCTCTCACTCCAGCCCCTCCTCTATCCGGCTAACTTAAGAATAATAGAGGCCCATTTCAGCTCACTATGGTAAATAAAACATAAACATTCATTAATTACATAGAAATGCACTTTTCACTGTTTACCACCCACCTTTGCACTATCCCCTGTTACATGTTTTCCTAGCAGAAGCTTAAGGCAAAAGCGGCATTATTCATTATTTTAAAGCAAGATGCGAAATATAAAATGCAGCTTAAACATGCATTCATTCTGTTTCTTTCGAAACGCATTTTAGTATGCGGCCTAGTTCTTTCATGCATTAGGTTACATTAGTACACACATGCCTAAAGCGGTTTCCCTCGTGTTCATGTAATGTGTATGTTAAACTATCACTGCACACTGTTAGTACATATTATGGGGGTGTTAATTCGAGCAGGTTTCATTTTTGCGAATCCCTGCTCCATCAGGGGGAAATGTATTAGTAGGAGTAATAGTCCCAACCTATAATCCAGGAAGTGAGCCTTGGTCCAGTTGCTGTAAGTTTCACTTGGGTAGCCCTGTGGTTTCAGCCTGGTGTAGTTTTGGAGTATCATCCACCCATGACTACGCTTAGACAGTTTATCTTTGTCTTCCAACTGTGTGCTGGATTTAATTAGTCTTTTGAACCCCTGGTGGCCTAGAGATAAATCCCAAGCATTTGTTAGGTCAAGGGAGTTCAAGGTCGGGTTTAGATAAACACACGCGGGAGCGCTAGGCCTAAGTTACAATTCATACCACAGGTGGTGACCCAAGGAGCCCTCTGGTGCCGTCCTTAGCCTGTGACAACAGAACATGAAGGCCGCCATACACGCCAGAGACTGTTTGGCAATGTCAAACTCCAGCCTAATTTGTGCAAGCAATGTGTTCGGAGCTAGTTGTAAAATTGACTTGTATATTTTAAGAACCATTCTATCCAGGGTGGCACAATCCCTACCCCTGAGTGCCTCGCTCCCATAGGTCAGAGTGGGGAGGATCTTGGCTTGTGCCACCTGCAAGATTGATGTGAGCGTAGGACCATTTCGTTTGTTATATAGAGACCACAGGCCGAAAGCCAGCTCGTTACTCTTCTTCCTTTTCTCCTCTATTTGGTCACTATATCCTCCATTCCCATTAAAGTAAACAAGCAAGTATGTTTCTGTACCTTTTTTCCTTGCACTATTAATAGTTTTGTTTTTTTCCTATTAATGATCAGCCCATTTTTTAAGGAGTAGGCGAGGGTTGCATCAAGCAAACACTATAAGCCGACCTTGATTCTGCTTTCAGCATTGAGGAGTGTTGTTTCTGGAGACTGAATAACTCTTTAGGGTGGTTACTAGATGTATTTATTCTGCTTTTAAGCAATGCTTATACAGAAGCTTTTTGTTCTTTGAGTGCAGCTTCAGATGGGGTCCGGTGTTTCCGTTGCTGTCAATTTTTGCCTTGGTGTGTTCCTGTTGGGACTACCAATATAAGTTTTTTTCTTGCTCATTGTAATGTTGTGACATAAGGGGTATAGATGCCAAGTAAGCGAGTAAGGAAGTAACAAACCAGGAAGGAGCAGTGAGTGGTGTCCTGCGAGTGTACTGCTTTTGAGAGAGAACGAACTAAAACGAATCGGAAAGGACGTACGCAGACGCAGTAGGAGGAGGGACGCCGTTGTGACGCTGCCTGCTTCCGGCTCCTGCCCTTGCGGGATCTCCCGCCAACTCCCGCTGGTTCTTGCGGTGGGGGTCCTCGCGTTTCGATGTTGGTGAGCGGAGGACGTTGCTGTCCCCCATCGCAGGTGTCCTGCTGTGCCCCTTGATCCCTTCATCTCGCGCCATCTCTGGCCACCGCTACGCCCCGGTAGAGGTCCTGCAGCCAGAGCCTGAGCCGCGAGCCACGAGTACAGCAGCAGCGGCAGCCACGAGCGGAGCACAGCAGTAAGGTGCAAGGTGTGGCCTGGGGGCAGCGAGCGAGCGCGGCCGCCATTAGCAGGTGGCCGCTGAGTGTGAGCCCAGGTGACGCAGCGGAAGCGGCCCAGCTAGGTTGGGCACGGCTTGCTGCCCCAATTAGAGTGCCCTGCTCGCAAGGTCCTCTAGGCCCTCTTGGCCTACTGCCCCACTCCCACTTGGGGAAGCAGCACAAGCAGTACAAGAGCACCACCAGAGCATCACCAGTGCAGCATATGACTGTGTGGAGCCTTGGGCGTAACCTTCAACCACCCTCCTGAGAGCATGACGCTCCACACTTCACGCCCCTCTGGGCCCTTGAGTGATAGGTGCCGCTCGTGGATGGCCCCCTACATAGCCCTAGTGTCCTTGCACCCTCACGCTTAACACACGCTTTTGGATCAATGAATCCAATTGGAAAATTTACGTTTCTAAAAGATCCAACGGCATTCATTTACTCAACACTGGATAAAATCATAGGACTTGTCAAACCACTGACGCCGCACAAATTAGCTTCCATACAGGATGAGGATTTAAAGGGCAGTGCAGGGCAAACATCGATAGCAATGACAAAGGGATCAATCTCAAGCTGCACCAGAAATTTAAACTTAATGGCAGCTGACACACAACCAGAGGCCGTGAAACGAAACTGATGCGGCAGTACAAGGCAAGTTATCCAAGCTCAAGTGCTTATCAACACCGCAGCCCATTCCATGTCCAAGTTCGAACTAGTGACAGATAATAGACTGAAAGTCCCCTGCAACGCAGTAAAACCCAACGACCATTCCACTCCTAGGCAACAATTAGCGAAAAACAATACCCAGGAAGTCACCCACAACACAGAAAATCTTGGCGACTCCTTGATGGAGTCTATCTCAATAACAAACGATACGTATTTAATGCAGGCAATAGGAACTATCACTACCACTAACAACCCAGTTCAATCCAGTAATCAACCGAGACTCCAACTGGAGGAACAACAACAATCAATAGTAGAAATATCAAGTTCGCTCGAGGCGCCAAAAAATGACGTAATAAGTCCAGCAAATAATAATAATAACAAAAACAAAACAAATAATGTTCAGCAGACCAAACAGGAGGACAAAGACAGCAAGGTGTCACTCTCAATAACAAATAACACCGATCTAATGCAGGCAACAGGAACTGTCACCAAGAACCTAGCTAATGCAGAATCCATTAATAAACCGACACTTCAACTGGAAGATCGTCAACAATCAATAATAGAAATACCAAGTTCGCCCGAGCAGTTAAACAAAGACCTCATTAGTTCAGCAAACAACAACAACAATAAAAACAAAACAAATAACGATTAGCAGTCCAAAAAGGACGACAAATCATACAAAGACAGCATGCCCAAACTTGCCGGGTTCACAATAGAACGAAAAGAACAAAGGCACTTGAACATTACTCACCAACCAACGGGAAGGAATTATAAATCCGATGTAAAATTGGAAGATCTCTCAAACTTGCATACTTCCTTAATAAATACCTTGCAAACTTCAATCAGTGCCCTCAATATGCAGTCAGACAAACTTGATATTCAAATCAATCTGATGAACATCATAGCAGATTGCCTCTCCGGTATAAACACCAAACACGACTCATTGATGGGCCTAATAATTGCTAAAAACAACACACCTATTTCGGTTCCGGTAATCAATTGCGCATGTTGCCCAATAGTGGAAAAACTAAGTGAACTACCAATTATTTTAACGAATATTTTAAAGGAATGCAAACAGCCTGTCCAGCTTCCAGCACCACACAGGATAGCAGCGAGTGACCTATCAAACGGGAAAAAAATACCAAAACCCGCAGTTTCGCTAAAAACTCAAAGTAACAACTTCTTAGCAACTGACAAGCGGACACACTCACTGGGAACAGACAACAAGGTATCCGTTACAGAACCACCACCACCATCACCCGTTATTCAAGATGACGCGCACCGAAGCTTAACGGACCAGCCAACAACTTCCCTGACTGACCATTCAAATACACCTCCTCCCCCTCTTACGAATCGACAGAATAAACATGCCAGGGAGGCCAGAAAGCACCCTCATAATAATAAGGCAATAGACCAACAAGTGAATGGAATTTTCCCAATCTTCAACTTTAATGAGGAAAAAAACGGTCCTTTATTGCCACCGCACCCCTGATACAGCTGCATAACCCCAAGCTCAATCATCTCAGCATAAAGCCAGTTCATTCAGTACTACGAAGCGCGAAAGGTAAAGGGGGCAACATGGCACAAACATCAAAGACCCGTAACGACACGAAGCACATCAGAGAACCTGCCAATAAACATCTTGTCATGGGTGCAAGCGAGACCTGCAGGACAATGCACCTCCTGAGAATTGGAAAAAGTACGAAATAGTCGCCCTCCAAGAAACATGGCTAATAGCCCCAGTTTAGGTCCCCAGGCGCATTCTTCATCATGGAAATGCTACAAGAGCCCAGCGGTACGGCAGACCGAAGGGCGGCCTTGCCGTTTATATTTCCATTAAACTAAACATCATATCTGTCCAATTGCCCGCCACAACAACGGATATGCAAATAATAAAAATGGACTTGGGAACCAACCAGGCTGTAAGCACAATTATCCTCATCAATCTCTATGCACACCCAAAACAAAAGATCAAAAAGAGGTATTCAAAACACTAATTGCTACCATAGCAGAACTTCGGTTCGAACAACCAATGTGGGAAATAATACTAGCAGGAGACTTTAATTAAAATCTAATATACACCCCAGAGGAAGATGATAACATAATTGCAGCGAATGCAATCTGGGCACTACAAACGCAAGTCTATCCTACCTTTAAACGGTCTGATTCTGGTGGGCAACAATTAGTGACAGATCTTGAACACCTAGGGATGCGAGTTTTAAATGGTAGAGCAGCACAGGACAGACCTCCGATCTGCACCTATTATGGTCCCAATGCGAGCTCCATTATAGACTATACAATAGTCACCATACCGCTGCAAGCGCAAATAAAGGCGTTTTCGATCATATACACTACTGAGAGCGACCACTCGCGCCAACATCTTGAACTAGTAACCTCGTTTCCAAGGAATAGGAAAGCGCCAACTGAGGTTGGGTCCACAGCAACAATAAACCTCAAACGATTACAATGGACAAGTAGTACACTCCCCCAAATCGCCTTGAGGGCAAAGGAACTGATAGCAACTCAAGATTTACAAAAAAAGCTTGATGATAGGTTTGTTAAATAAGTGGCCCAGGAATCTTTCTCAGAAAGCTACAACAACAAAATCGCCACGAAGTACGAAGTCCCCGACCAACATAGATTCCTTAGTCAAACATCTAGAAATTTAAGAAAAAAACTAAGAGGCGCTATCAGGTCCACAAGGGACCACAATACATCTATAACGACATGGGAACAAATACAACAACTTAAGAAGCGGTATAAAAAACAAATAATAGAACACAGCGGGATAATTTTTGGTCGAAACTTTTATACAACGCTAAACGATCAAACACTAGAGCTTTTTGGGATCAAGTAAACTCCCTTGCAAGAACGTCAAAAGTAATAAACGTGACCTGTGTTACAGAGCCAGCTTGGGCACAACACCTAATCACCACCTACTCAGTAACAGCTGAGAGGGAGATCACGGTGCAGGAAATTCTAAACCCCCCTCCCTAGCTATGGACCAAAACACAACAATGCAGTCGAGACAAACTCTGGCAGACCAAACATTACCAGCAGGCTCACAAAAACAGAACAACAGAGAACACACAACTGTCATAACCCCCAAAGCATTAGGAAGAACCTTGAAGGGCAACTTGGCTATAGATCAATCATCTACACAATACTCCGAAGAAGAAATCTCCAAGGTCATAGCTAAGGGCAGACTAGACGGGGCATCGGGCCCGAACGGCATACCTCAAGCAATCTACAAGCAAGACCCCAACTTCTGGGCGGCTCCTTTGTCCCGCCTGTTCCGCATGGTGGGCACTACAAACTGCCTTCCAGAGAGCTGGAGAGGTTCAATAATCAATCCAGTATTTAATGGGTGGGGAGCGAACCGATCCAGCCAATTACGGACTGATCGCCTTAATAGATGCCGAAGCAAAATATTACGCCACACTGATCTTGGCAGACTTAATAAGCGGGACTGAGAGCAACAAAATAATTCCCATTAACCAGTCTGGCTTCCTTCGGGGCACTGGTACCATCACAAATGTCCTCACTCGAGGTCTAATGGCAGACAAAAGCCTACGACAGCGAAAGAATCTGCATCTATGCTTCATCGATTTTAAAGCCGCATTCGATCGAGTCAACAGATGCATTTTATGGAATAAATTGAAGCAGTGGGGCCTTCCGGAAGTAATACTGAGACCAATAATGGAACTATACACCGACACGTGGATGCAAGTTAAAATAGCCGATGGAAAGAGGCTGTGTCCTAGCGCCACATTTATTCAACTTATTCATGGCCGACCTATCACCAAGGCTAGATGAGATCAACTCGCATCCCCCACGTTTGGGCACACTGCCTATTAAACAACTGTCTTATGCTGACGACATAGTGCTCCTAAGTTACACACGAATTGGCCTGCAAAGAGCAATTAATGAATTAGGGAACTTCGCCAAGTCTAACTTGTTAGAGATATACGTCACAAAAACAAAAGCCATGAATATAAGCCGTTGCGTCCACAAACAATCACCATTTATAATCAGTAACTCAAAATTGGAAGTGCTTAGTAGTTATAAATACCTAGGGATACTTATGGACAAAAGATTAACTTTTCAAAAGCAGAACGAGGCCATACTAAACAAGCATTTGCAATGCAATAGGTCTCGCCTTTGGGACCTTAGAAGTATTTAACATGAGTAGAAAATGTGCTATTTCTGCCTTTGTAGTATGTATATGTGTGCGTATATATAAATACACACACGCACACACAGTGTTTTCAAATCCCTGCAACAACTACATTATCTTACTAAGCTACTGTAGTGGTTACTTTAGTGGTTATGGTAAAACGTACCAACACACTCCTCTGTTTTTCTACCCCTGTCTAGGGCTGAATGCGTTTGCATGTTTTTAAACTTAAATTTGTCACCAGCCACAGAATATTATTTGAATGCCACTTTTAGCCCCTTCCCCTCCACGTGCATAGGTGCTTCCATCTTTGAAATACAAATGCAGAAGCAAGTAGAATTAAACATTTTATCCAATAACTAATGTGGTCTTAAACTGGGTGCAAATTAGAAATTGCCATGGCACAGTCAAATGTAAGGCAACATCCTGTTCATGACATGAAACGCAAGATATGATTGTCATGTCATCACGTGTATGAAGATATTGTCAAATCAGATAATTATTAGAGAACATTTAAAAAAAAAAAAAACAGAAGCCAAATATTGGGTAAAATCAGACCCTTTTTGATTTGGTTATATATTTTGTTGTACTAACAGTACGTGTTAAGTTTGGCCGTAATAAGCACACAACCCTGAATACATTTTTTTTTATTTTCCATTCTCTGTTACATAAGCACACTGATACTTACAGAGTCATAAATAGTATGATGGTTCACATGAAAAGAAAGCCACACTAGTAAAATCGTTCACAAAAAAACCCCTAGCCATTAAGATTATCATAAGTGCCTCCGTCCAAACAGGTTTCCACAGACATTTCACCATTGTAAGGATATATTTAAACTGAAGTGCTTTAGGCCGCAAAAGGGTATGGAAAGAGCTATATAACTACCCAAACAGAATGCAATAGTTAGAATAAGGTGTAGTTTGTAGAGAGTGAGAAATTAGTCAAGCTGAAAGGATTTACGTCAAATTAGAAACTGTAATAATGTTTAAATTGAATGAAAAGTAAAGAAAGACCATTAGGAGAAAAGAGGTTCCCCTAGAAGTGCCCCGCCCGACAGACACACAAACGTATTCCAGCATACACAGAGCAGATCTAGACCACTTATATCACATTGCTTCATGATATTATTAGGCGACGACGGAGCTGATCCAATGTAACACATGAAAATGTCCGGCACGTATTTTATTTACATGGGACATTTTTAGCCTTCTCTTCTGTTCACAAAAGAAAAAATACATTTTTAACTAAAAAAACCTTGTCCCTCCTTAAACTTCAGACAAACATCCCAGATGTCATTTCTGCTTTAGTTCCCTTTCCAGCACTAAAAATACACTTTCCAACACTGCGGATCATAAACAGAAAAATTACACGCATTTACAACTCTTTCCCCTACAAGCAATGAATGCTAGTACCAGTTAAATACCGAAACACCACGTTACCGCTTGCTCTGCCACCAGCAGAGCCTGCAAAGGGTTCACGGTAGACAGCAACAGCTGAAGAAGTCTCTTACTTGTTTGCAGAGCCATGTTTTTGCTTGTCTGGTGCAGTTTGTCCGAGATAGGATAAACACAGTAATCCGTGCGGCTCATGCTCGCTTTCCCAAGATCGCCGGAGCTCCACTCAGACACCAACTTGCTCCCATGTGTTTGCTCCCAGAGGCCCGCAGAGTTACGCCCCGGTCGGGATCAAACTTGGTCTCAAACGGGAAACAACGCAGCAAAAAAAAAATGAGTAGTCGGCGCTCGTGCACACAAAACCTATGTGGGTGCGAGCATGACTCCGACTAAAGCAGGTGCCATGGAAATAAACAAATAGTCAGCACCGGTGCACATAAAACCTATGTGCGTGCGAGTGAAGCGTGAGCAATGGTAATAAAAAGTGGTTGGCGGCAATGTATTTAAAACGTATGTGGGTGGTTATGAATAAAGCAGGCGTTTCCCAAGATCGCCGGAGCTCCACTCAGACACCAACTTGCTTCCATGTGTTTGGACCCAGAGGCACGCAGAGTTACGCCCCGGTCGGGATCACACTCGGTCTCAAACGGGAAACAAGGCAGCAAAAATAACAAGTGGTGCGCGCGCCACAGCCACACACGTGGTTTCAATTATCGTGCCCGTGTCTGGGCACGATAATTGAAACCACGCGGCCTATTGGTGTCTATTACGCGCACCAAGCGCGTAATAGACACCAATAGGCCATGGGCGGAGCAATGCGCCCGCCTTTGGCCAATTGCGTGCAGTCTTTCACAAAAAGACGCACGAAAAGGCCAATGGGGTACCACAAAAGGAATCGCACACGCACGAGCGTGTGCGATTCCTAGGTCAGCTTCGATTCCCCGTTTTCACCTACCAAATGTCTCGCGCTGCGCGAGCACTGCTGCGCAGTGCACCGCTAGGCGCGAGACCTAAAAAGGGAAATGGCCTAACATTTGCATTCTGTTCAGTGTCAAAGAGTTTATAAGGCCCACTGTTTACTCCATTAATAGAGATCATTAAAGCAAAACGTTTACCAACTGTAGCCTACGGAAGTGAAGTTCAGCACGGGAAAGACGCAGCAATCCTAGACAGCCTCCAAACGCGGGTGTACAAAACGGTATTTTCTTTACCTCGCAACTCCTCACCGGCACAGGTCCGGTTGGAATTTGGGCTGCAACAGCAACAACTATACAGAAGATATGCAACAATAAAAACTTGGTATAAAATCTGGAGCAACCGAGAAAATGAGATTAATAACGCGCTCTGGAATGCATTACAAAGTGACCCTCAGTCCGCTTACACCGAGTACCTGCAATCATCTTTAAAGCTTACCAACATGGCATACCATTTGCTTATTTTCAAAAAATACTAAAGAAGGCGGCAAAACACTCTTAAACGGAGGACAAAGCCAGGCTAAGCAAGCGAGCCCATGCATGGATGGTATTGCAATCGTATACAAAATTGCAACTAGCAACATATCTGGGTCTGCCCTTCTCTCCTTATTTAAAGACTACGTTTTTAGCAATACGACTTGGAATGCTGCCGTCTAACACAGACCAGCCTCGCTGGAAATATCAGGGCCCAAAGTCATGTACTCTTTGTGGATCACCAACACAGGATTTTATTAATTTAATATGTATCTGCCCGGCCTTAAGTCTACACCGTCGTAAATTGCTGATGAAATTATTCAACGTAAGAGGCATTTGTTCTTGTAGAACTGCAATACTAAAATGTCTCCATCCAAATGACCCACAGCCTAATTGTCATTTAATAAAAATTTTAATTAATTGCGAGAAGGTATTAAAACACGGCTAGTGGCCACGCACAACAGCACTTTAGAGACTAAGGCCTGTCTCCTTTTTATCATCAAATGTACTGTATAAATTATCTATTCTGTATACCCTGTGTATTCAGGAAACAGCATAAACTGGTTATGGGAGAAGCACAACAGCACCTTTAGAGACAACATCACATGTCCTGTTTTCTGTTACTTATGCATTGTTCACTCACCTAGATTTCACACTCCCTAACTGAATGTTGATGATACAGCTGCAACAAGAATCTTTTAAAATGCATATTTTAATAGACATTTTAATGGTGTTATGTATTGAGATTACTGGTATATTGTTATGGTTTTAATTATCTAAACAATAAAATATATTCTGATTCTGAAAAGTATGCGAGTAAGGTTGTGGTTGTGTTCCCTGTCAAATAAGTTGTGATCAGCGCATGGAGTTCGAGCAGTATTTAAGAAGGTAACCTTATTCCTGAACACTTTGGGATCGATGTTTTTGAGGTTTCTGGTAGCTCTCAGAGTTTTTCTGGTTACATTGTTCTGCATATGAGATTTAGTTGTAAATAAAAGCGAGGGATACATTATCCAGAGACCCTTTCAGATTGACAGTTCTCTTGTTGTGTTTGTGACAGTATGTATTATAATCGCCAATTAATAAGTTGTCATGAGGAGAGGCTTGATACAGCAGCTATTCCTGATTTTGCAGATCTGTCTTTAGGCAGAATAATAATTCCTATTTGTAAAGCGTGAACATATCGTCCCCTTAAGGGTTTCAAGGCACTGGGGGCCATCGGGGAGATAACGTGAGCTACTGCCCAGAGTCACATAATGCTGATCTGAGCTGCCGCCTGCGCCGGGGATCGGACCATAAACCCCGCGCCCCGGAGTCAGGCACTGTGGCCGCTGCGCCACACCTCTCCCTTGGCAGAATGTTATATCCATTCTGTAAAAGTGTGCTGATTTCAGGTTGGGACACTGGAATCTTGGTGAATGCTAGAAGGTCCATCATCTCTCGTGTACTAAATCTGAGAAAGCTGGAGTTTGCGATTTCAGAGCTGCAGTACATTAAGGGACATTTTAAATATGCAATTATGTAATTGTGGGTGGATTTGGCAGATCTTTGGTTGAGTGAGTGCGAGGTTGTTTTTAGGTCTCGCCTACGCAGCGCGCATGCGCTGCATAGGAGGGGACCTCTTGTAATCGACTCACTTTTTTGGCCAAAAACGTGCACGCGTTGCATTGCTTTGAATGGCAACGCGTGCACGTTTGGCGATTCCCTTGCGGGAGTGAGCGGCGCCATGTGTTATCAATTATCGCGCTCGCTCCCGCAAGGTAAACGCTGCGTGTCCCTGCTCTCGGCCGCACTCTCCCCACCCCTCCCAAAGCCCCGCCCCCCGTTCTCCACCGTGGCGTTGCCGGCCCTGCTCCACTCAAACCCCCTTGGCTGCCTTTGCATTTCTACATTTCTGCGTGTCGTCATTTACAGCGTTCACACTTATTCTCTGACCCTCTCCCGGAGCCCCCCTACCATCTCCTTCACCCATCTGTCCTGTTGTCCACACCAGCTCCTCCCAGGACGGCAATTACAGGCTCCCCCACGGCAGGCAAGTCGGGCGGCCAAAGTTGCTGAGGGGCTTCAGGTCCTCCCATGGAAGCCCCCAGGAGGTAAGCTCCGTTCAGCCGGGGGCAGCGCTCACGCTTCGGCCACTCTCCCCAGGGCTCCTGGCACCTCTCACACTGTCTTCTCCCCCCAGGGGCTCGCCGTACGACTCACGCTCACCTCAGGCCGCAGCAAATTCCCAGGCCAGGTTCCGCGACACACGGGCATGCGAAAATGGCCGCGGACCTGGGGGAGCTGCTGGTGCCCTACATGCCCACCATCCGCGTGCCCAAGACCGCATCTACCACTCCGAGTGCGCCTACTCCTACGACTCTCCGGTGAGCGCGCGAGCAGCCCGGGACGCTGGGGGTCACCACACACTGCATGCCTCCGGACAGCTTACCTTCCGTTGCTACACATTTTAAATCAAATGTGTGAACAGTTCTACAGTAGAACAGCTAGCACATGTTCCTCGCCCATTCATAATTCATTGAACTACGATATATGCACGTGCCTGCATTTAACTCCGTGAACAGTGTATACCATTTTATCCCACCAAGCCCGACAGTCTTTGAAGCATCGTTCACGCTGATTTACAGCGTTTCAGGGTTTGTCAGATATTTAGGTGAGTATTAACGAACTCACAGAATCCGTGCCGCTCGCTGTTGTTGTCAATGCGTGCTGCAAATCCCTTTTCCACACATGGCCCGGGTTTAACACGTTGCGTCACTCCCAGGTTTTCCAGGAAATGCCTTTGCTGACCCTTGCTGACATGTCCGTCGTCCCCTTCTCTCGCTCTCTTGTGCGAACTTTCACACTCGCACTAGATTTGTTGCTCTCTCTCTTCCCCCACACACGCACACAAAACACCCCTCTCTTTCTTTCCCAGTCTTTTTACTCTGTTAATTAGCACCTGTGATTCTGTACTAATTAATGGGGTTACAAGGGCAGGCGGTGCCATTCTATGTTGATAGTCTTAGTGAGCTGGCCAGTATAATCTCTTTGTTTAATTATGTGTTATATGGGTGCGTGACGCGTAATTCCATTGGCACCAGGTGTGGTTAAGCAGACCCACTGAGCGCCCGCTAGTGCAGAACAGACCCTGGGGCATTGTGAGCCCTGGGTTAGGAGGGCCGAAGACTTGCCTTCTCCTTCGCTCCGTGATGCTGGTGTCTGTCATTCTTTTAAGGCCTGTGCTGTCATTGTTGTGTAACCTTGCGGTGTTGCCAGGTTGACGTGAAGAGGTTGTCTCTCATTCTAATCCTTATCAGTACCACACACTCTCACCCCACGGCTTCCATTCTCCAATCTTGTCCTCCTTTTGGTGTTTGACTGCACAACCTGTAGTTTATTTTTCTTATTTTACAGTTCTTGTTGTTTTATTTGTGCCTTTCCTCGTTTTGCTGCTGTAATGCGAGCGGAGCCGCCGGAGGTTTCCTTTGCCCCCACATATAGAAAGCTGTGGTCTTGGAATGCTTCTGCCCTGGTGTACCAGTGTCGCTGAGCCAGGAAGGCTGTGTCACACACTGCCCTATCGAGAGCACGCAGAACCTGACTGCAGATACGACTCAGTCCTCCCAGGGTTCCTCACACGCACTGAAGCCCCCCCCGGCTCTCTGGCTCCTCTTCAGATTCCTCATTTCTGCACCTTACAGCTTCTGTGAACTCCAGCTACCAGGATTTTCTGCAAGTTGGGGGCAGCATGGTGAGGTAAGGGCCTCTCTGTGCACCTCATGCAGGGTCTCAGTTGGGGGCAGCGTGGTGAGGTAAGGAGCTCTCTGTGCACCTCATGCAGGGTCTCAGTTGGGGGCAGCATGCTGAGGTAAGGGCCTCTCTGCGCACCTCATGCAGGGTCTCAGTTGGGGGCAGCATGGTGAGGTAAGGGCCTCTCTGCACCTCATGCAGGGTCTCAGTTGGGGGCAGCGTGGTGAGGTAAGGGGCTCTCTGTGCACCTCATGCAGGGTCTCAGTTGGGGGCAGCATGCTGAGGTAAGGGCCTCTCTGCGCACCTCATGCAGGTTCTCAGCTGTGGGCAGCATGGTGAGGTAAGGGGCTCTGCACCTCATGCAGGGTCTCAGTTGGGGGCAGCGTGGTGAGGTAAGGGGCTCTCTGTGCACCTCATGCAGGGTCTCAGTTGGGGGCAGCATGCTGAGGTAAGGGCCTCTCTGCGCACCTCATGCAGGGTCTCAGTTGGGGGCAGCATGCTGAGGTAAGGGCCTCTCTGCGCACCTCATGCAGGGTCTCAGTTGGGGGCAGCATGCTGAGGTAAGGGCCTCTCTGCGCACCTCATGCAGGGTCTCAGTTGGGGGCAGCGTGGTGAGGTAAGGGCCTCTCTGCGCACCTCATGCAGGGTCTCAGTTGGGGGCAGCGTGGTGAGGTAAGGGCCTCTCTGCGCACCTCATGCAGGGTCTCAGTTGGGGGCAGCATGCTGAGGTAAGGGCCTCTCTGCTCACCTCATGATCCAGAACTTACATAATGCTCGTTTCTATAATCGGTGGTTATCTTGAAAATGGGCACGGATCCTGACCGAAGTTGTGTTTGCAAAGTGCTGTGCACCAGGACGAGCAGGCCCATCTTTATTGCTGGTGGCGCCCGGAGTTACAATCTTTTTGCTGCCCCATCCACCCCATGACCTCCTTCTCAACTGATTCCCTCACTACCACCCTCCAACAGTGCCCCTCATCTCTTCCTAGCACATCTCTCACATTAATGTATTTTTTAGCACTACTCATAATAGTATTGGGTGTCAGAGCACATTAAATCACACACATTATATAGAGACAATGAATCATACTTGTCTAAATCAGTCTATGGGAAACGTTACAAAAAGCAATTTATTACCTTCTACAAGAACAAAAGAACTAGAAGACATTTGTTCTGTTAATTCTTTTTAATAGGGTCGTTCAGTTCTACATAATATCTTCTTGGTTTTATGTAAAATAAAAAAAAATACAACGCTTTTTTATTATAACTTTACAACATGCTGCACAGCAGCCACACTGCTCTACACCATATCTTAAAAACATTGGCAAAGCCAATAGCTGTGGCTAAACACTTATAAGGTCCCAAAAGCGAGACCTATTGGCTATGCCAATGCTTGTTACAGACTGCTCTTATGGGCACCTTATGTCTAGCCCTTTATGTTGGCTGGAAGGGAGACACTTCAGGGAGAATTAGAGTGTTATGTAATTCATTCAAGATGCAGTGAGGAATTATTGTGCTGATAAGAAAGGTGGCATTCTTGGTGTCAGGCTGGCTGAATTTGAAGGTGGTGATTCCAGGCGTAGTATGTCTACGACAAGAACATAGAGGGCTGATCTGAAAGATTGATTCTGAGTGCAAGACATTTTTTATGGTGACACAATTTGTAATAGTGTCGAAGTGCACATCTGTTGTGTGAGGGAAGGTGGAATAAGTTTAAGGCATCGGTCATACTGCAAGCCGCAGGTGGGAGACTTTACTGGAGAAGGTAGCAATATCAGATTTAGGGCTTTGCACAATAGTAGGATCATGTCATTAACAGCAGATAGGTATTCTATTTGGGTGCAGAATCACCTTTGATGCAAAATTAATACCAGTGTGGTTCCAAAAATTATATATGATCACATTTCGGTGCAGTCACATTTTGGTGCAAAAGTATATTTAGGTTTACAAATTATCATTGATGTGTAAAATCAATACCATTTTGGTATCCTAATTATAATGCAACACATTTGGGAAGAGAAATGCATTCATAAGAAAAAACTGCCTTGATTCACTGCCCCTTTCAATATGGGTTCACAAAATTAGGAGTAACTAAATATGCACGTGCAAAATTAATTATTCAGTAATTGCAGCACAGCCCAGTTAGCATTATAACCGTAAGCCAACACCTGTGCAGCAAGTAGCCCTCTATCTACTTTTCAATGGGATACTGTCCATTGTATTGTGGGCTAATATTTTTACTATTTTGCTTCATATTATTTTGGTTTATGTAGAATACAATATATACTTTTTTAGTTTTTATGATGATATATTTTCCATTTCTGACTGACTGATGTGCCTGAATGTGGACAATTACAATCCACTAAAATAAGTGACCAATAATGTTAATCTGGTAGCTTTAAGTAGCACCCTTCAGTCTTACATCAAGGTGCCAACTATAGACATTTGTGCTTATAATATACTTTTCCCAGATTCAGGTTGTCTCTATAGCTTTAAGTAATAGTTAGGTTGTACTCGACAACTGTGCTGTGGTATATAGTTGCAGACAAATGCAAATATTTAGCAGTGAGTTAAGCACTCTCTGCTGAAATTTGTATATAACATACATGTCAGCGACTCGAAACCCATCACACATATTTAGCCATAGATTCTAGTGAAATTGATAAAACAAGCAGCATTGATATCAGTAACAATAACGAGTGATATTTACACAGCTTAGGAAATAGCTAGACTGTGGTAACAATTGCATATTCTTCTTTCCATATTTATGTATCTAAATGACTATTATTATACTACATCTATGCTCTACACATGACAACTGCCATACTTTGTTTCCTGGCTTGCCATGGTTCTACCACAGTATCCAAGTTTAAATATTGATATGCTCTTATATTGACTCCACAATATCAATTACCAGTAAATCTTCAAAATAAGTAGATGTGGAGTTACGAATAATACATCTATGCTCTCCTGTATAGTCTTATCTTGATAATGTGTTGGAAGTCAGTATTGTCGAGTTGATGAATGTGCTACTCCATATTCTTCACCTCGATATTATGACATACAGCTGGTAGTTCTACTCGGTTGTACTTATTTTTTCATAATATTTGGCCCCGGTTATTCGTGGGAACTTAGACTGAAGACACCATTGTAAAGGCCAGTTCGAACACCCTGGTAGTAAAATACCAATCACTACAGAAGAGGAAAAACCTCCCGCCATTAGATTCTACTCTGCCGGCTGTCTACCATTCTTAAAGTTACCGCAGGTAGTTAAAACATTAACACTGGTGGTAATTGCATAAGCACAAGTAATCTCCATCATCTAAATAAATAGTGCTGGAAAATAATGACAATTTCCCAGTGGAAAAAAATGAACTTGTGACTAGTCTTCAGTCAGCCAAAATAAAATGCTACTACTTGAATCTTGGTTTGATGTTGACACCCAACACTCAAATACTTATATAGAGTGGTTTGGGCAACAGGATCTCTATGACAGCATTGTGGGTGTTTAATTTGCTCAATTCCAGAAAATGATGATGGTAAAAATAAATTATATTTTCTTTCTCCTGTATTTGTGTCCCACGTTTAGTATGTACCACTGGTTGTTTTTGTGACTTATGAAATTCACAACTTGCAGTTTGCAGATATGCCACTGTACCATTGTTATGTATCATTAAAGTACCACCAAAATCACCACTGGGCAGGCAGTGTGCCACCAACTGCGTTTGTTTCTGTAAAAAGACTGCACACTTTTGTTAGGTCTTTCAGCTCCCACATAACTTTTGCGGTCTTAATACAAACTTACATTGGGTGTACCCATTGCTTACTATCACCTATTACTTCCCAATTTGGTTGGCTTTATTGTCACTTTCGTTCGATTACTTCTTATTCTATGGTTTGCCTTCCTCTTCTTGAGTTTGTCTTTTGCCTGGTGCAAACCCACTTTACTTTTGATTGGCAGACTTGCATCTTTCCACTGCTCACTTTAGGAGACTACTTTTTTGTTTTTTGCTTAGCACATTTTGGGAGTGCAAGTGATTTCCAGCTGTCTCCCCTGTGTGCTTCTCCCCCTGCCCTCACTCACCCACACTCTGTATTACTCTCTCTTTTGTGTGCTTCTCACTCTCTCACTTGTGATTCTCTCCTGCCAAACTTCCCAACCCCTTACTTTGTGTTTTATTTCTTTTCTTAGTCTTCATATCACCCAAAATATAGACCGGTCAGTGTATTCGATGGAACATTTCATCTCCAAACATGCATATTACCCAGTAACTCAAAATCTTATTCCATACATCCAATATGAAGACCCACCTACTGTATATGAACAGCAAAAAGGTGTAATTATTGGATCAGCACATGAGGTCCAGTCATATCCTACCATCTCTCAAATGGTAATAAGAATTTTCTTTTCTGTAGACTTGAGCTTATGTTGTCTTGAGTATTTGCATTTCTAACGGACACTAGCAAATCCACTATTGTTGGGGGATCAACTTGAATCCATCTTTTACACATTTCTTTTCTTGCCAATACTATAAAAAACAATTTCATGTAATCTTTTTTGCCTCTGATCTGCTCCTGTATACCATATTCTTTATGCCCCAGTCCAAAAAATACCGTAAACTTTTTTTTTTTAAAGGTTTTATATAGCGCTGGCTAGACCTGGAGGTATCGGAGCGCTTTACAGGAGCAAGAGCAAGGCAAATGTCAATGGAACAAAGGATACATGCAATATACAATCAAGGACATGAGAATATCCAACATCGAATCAGGAGAAAGGCAAAACATTTTAGGATCAAAGGATTACATACAGTTAGAAATAAATAAGGGAGGTGTGACAGAAGAACACTCATAATTGAATCTAACAAGAGCCAGTGTTAACAGAACACACAAAAATTACAGAAATATAGTTAGAACATAAAATACATGGGAGACCATGGAGAGCAAGGCAGGTGTAAACAATAAGGAGAACACAAGGAAAAAGAAAGGCCGGCACATTAGCAGAGAGACGACCTGAAATAGGTGTCACAAGATATCAGGTTCTGAAAGGATCATGTACTCCAGTATGTATTGAGGAGATGGCATTTAAGGTCTCTTTTGAAGCCGTGGTAGGAGGGGTTGCAACGAAGGTCCCTCGGAAGGGCATTCCAGATGCGAGGCGCATTTCCTGAGAAGGAGCGAGTCTGGGTAGATTTCTTCTTTAGTAACGGGGGAACGAGGAGAAGAGCATTAGAGCTTCTCATCGGTCTGGCACTTCCCGCTCTTGTGAGTTTATTTGATAAGAAGTCCGGGGATTGAGAGTGAAGAGCTTTGTGAGTGATGCTGGCGGTCTTGTAGATGCATCTTTCTTCGATGGGGAGCCAGTTAAGGGACTTGAGGGCAGGCGTGATGTGATCAAACCGTTTGCAGTCTATTATAAGCCGGGCAGCCATATTGAGCACAGATCTGAAGGGGGCGAGGTAAGCTTTAGGGGTTCCAGTGAGAATAGCGTTACTGTAATCAAGTTTAGAGAGGACTAGCGATTGAACGACCCATTTGAAGTGTCTTGAGGGATGAAGGGTTTGATTTTTTTTTAGGTGTTTAAGTGTGGAAAGAGCTCCTTTGGCTGAGTTATTGATATGGTCCTTCAGTGACAAATTGTCCAGGATGAAACCTAAGGATTTAGCCGAGTTGGATAGAGTGAGCGGACAGTTTAGGGCTGTGAGGTCGGTGAGCCAGCTTTGGATAGGGAGGGGGTTACTTTTGGGGAGAATAGAATGATTAATGAGGCTTATGTTAATCTCATGGTCAAGCACATAAGTTAATATCTTACTCTCATCTTGCCAGAAAAGGTTTAATGATGGACATTCAAGAAACATATGAAGATTGTTAGTTTCAAGCAGACTGCATCTTCTAAATTTACTGTCCCCCATCCCTTTTAATTTTTGCTGACCTTGATGGGGTCCAATAGCATCTGTAAATAGTGAAAAAGGTGGTTTCTTCTTAGTGTAGTCGGCCTAATACTATCATATAGTAATTTCACAGATACTTGCAATTGGATCTCTGTCACTGACTGAGGAAAGTCATCCTTCCAGATTTTCTGAGGAGGTTTCATTCTCTATTCAGCAGCTTCAGCTAGATGCCAGTACCAGGTACTTTTTTGCAGTATACGGCCGGTAAGTTTAGGCGGGAGGGGGTGACGGGACACACACGCACACATACACACTCACAGCCATGCAATCACACACGCGCACTCAAACACATCCATTCACAACACTCATTACCCAACATTCATACATACATGCATCAAACATTAATTTAAAAAAAAAAAACACACACCTGTCGCTCGGAGGTTCCAGGAGGTTTGGGACTGCTGCCTTCCCTCATTGTCTGACCTAGTGTTAGCCTATGAGGGAAGGCAGCAGTCTCAACGTCATCACAGAGTGGGATGTGGTAAGTGAGACTGCTGACCCCTCCCCACTCTGTGACGAAGTGTCACTGATTGACACTCGACCATGGGCGCTTCAGGGCTTAAAACTGAAGCGCCCAGGTGCGAGGCAATGAGTAGCGCTTCCCCTCGTCACTGAGGGGAGGGCCTCAGGGACCTTTGCTGAGCGGAGGAGGTCATGCACATAGGAGCTGTGACTTCCTCAGCCCAGCAAATTTCAGCTCAGGCAGCCAGAAGCCTGAGCATTTAGAGCATTTCTGGCTCCTGGCTGCCTGACCTGAAAATGAACAGTCTCTGTCAGGCTGACCTTTGTTAAACCTGACAAACACTGTTCATGAGAGGCAAAAGGTGGGGGTGTGTGGCCCCTCGGCTCTAATGGACCAGCTGCGGCTTCTTTTTTCCTTCTTTTTATTATTGGTGTTTTGAAAATCTTGTTCCATCTGACATACTTATTGTTCATTCTAATTTAGTTTTTTCAGCCACAGGGTTATTTGTACATACTTAAATCTAGAGACTGTCTCATCTGCTCTTTCTCCCCATTGTTTCCAGGTAAGAGGTTTGCCCTCAATCAGTCCCTCACATTTCGATATCTTGTCTTTCTTACTTGGACTGCAGAGCTTATTCTTTAAGAGCTCTGCGGTCCCTGTTGAGTTCCAAATGGGAGCAAACATGCTGCTATAATATGGGCTTCCCAGAAATTATCTAACTTCATACCACAGTCTAGCTGTGGCCTGCAACATCTTCAGGGTGACTTTTAAAAAAATATTCTTGGTGAGCCGAACTTATAAAGAAAGCAATTTTGTCTAAGGCTTTGTGTAAAGGTTTCTATGTAGAGATCAAATAGGAGATGTGAAAGAGGGCAGCCTTGTCTAATACCCCTTATTATTTTCATACATCTCTGAGATTATCATTGACAAGTATCCTTGCTTTAGGGTGGCTGTAAATCAGTTAAATAACTTTGCAAAAGGTGTTTCCCAAATCGAAGTTCTTCATTATTTCTCTGAGATAAAGCCAATTGTCGTGGTCAAAGGCCTTGGCTGCATATAGCGTTACAATCGCTAAGGGTGAAGATTAGGTAATGGCCAGGTCAATACAAGCAATCAATATGTGTGACAACTCATGCATATACCTCTCTAGCATAAAGCTCTTTTGATCTTCTTACAGTCGACCTTTCATTACTCCAGCCAGTATTTTTGCAATACCAGTGGTGCAGACTGAAGAGTCACAATTTAGAATGGAGATTGGTCTATACGATTCACATTTATTGGGGCATTTGTTCAGATTTAGAATTAAGCTAATAGTCGCTTCATACCAGGATGGCGGTAATTGAGCTTCTCCTTTGATGATTTTATCAAAGAGTATCTTCCATGTTGGATTATCATATTACTTAATCTTCCATATGACTGGGCTGGGATTCCAGGAGCTTCCCCTCTTTTACTAGATTTTAACTCCACACAAATTTCCGCCTCGCTAATTCGTTGATATAGTGATAACTGCTATTGTGGATATAACCTATTTAGTTATTTGTTTTCTAACCATCTCCTTAGTCTTGCAGTGTCTGGTACAGAGATCCCCAAAATATAAATTTTTAAAGAAATTGATAAACGTATTGCAATGTCCTGTGGTGTACTTAATATGGATTTCGAAATATTGTCCACGATTTCCTTGATACTGTTTCTTCTCCACTCTACTGTTGCTTTCCAGACTAACATCTTACTATTTTTCTCTCCATGCTCAAAACGTCTTCCCCTATTGGCTTCCCATATCTTCATATTTTGCTTTTCAGTATAGGCTATAAATCCTTCTTGAGCCCTCTGCAATTTGCATGCAATTTCCTGTCTTTCAGTTTTTTTGTATTGTATTGCATTGTTAAGCTGTTTATTTGAGCCCCTAAAATGCTGTATGTGCATGCCACTCTTTACAAATACTTGTTGAACCTTAATTCAGATTGAAGAATATTTCTGAACATTCTTTTAAATTTTGTATTATAACCTTTTCAGTGAAGATCGTCTTATCCAAAGTCCACCTTCGATACCTATTATTGCAGATCAGACTCTAGAATACTGTAGCCTGGTCAGAGTATATATAAATGGGCCTGTATTCAATGGCCCTCACATTGTCTGCTTCGTTCTTGTCAATTAAGAAGTGGTCTAATCAAGAGTAATGCCTATATTTCGTACAGTGGTAGGTGTATTCTCTCAGCTCTCAATCTTTTAATCGCCATATATCGAATAAATCTGGGTTTGGATTTTGTGTTGCGCTATCCCTCTAGCGCTTTCCCTCTAGTGCCTTGAGACCCTAACAGGTGAGTAGTGCGCTTTACAAACCCTGATTGATTGGTTCCCTCAAGTGTTTGCCTTTTCCTACTCCTCACCCTCTACCTGTTGCTTACCCCAACTGGATGCCCCAACCTTCTCCTTTGCTGCACTGCCACCCCTCGTGGCACTTCAAATTATTTCCTTTTATTTAAAAAAAAAAAACTTTTGACTTCTATTTGCTGCTGACCCAGTCTGCTTTAAGAAATGTGCTTTATTACTACGGCTGATTTATTTATTTATCTTACTGAGCAAGGGTGCCTGTCGTCTTGGATCTGTAAGTTTAAAAAAAAAAAAGGCCTCCACATCATTGAAAAGGCACACACATGCGTGCACATAAGGAATGATGCAGCCGCATGCTTTTTTGGTGATGTTACATTGCACCTGCAAAAAACATTGGCAAAGCCAATTGGCTAATAAGACAAGACTTATTGGCTTTGCCAATGCTTGTTAATGAAAAGAAGTACTTTACTATTTTCTATAACGCCATTTGACAGCTGCAAACGCTTACATTTGCTAACAACTGTCTATTTTTTTCTTTTTACAGTATAAAAAGGATAGGTAGATATTGGACGCAGGAGACAATGACTGAGTGATGGCGCGCTATGCATGAAGATACCTGGAGCAAATAATTGCAAATGTAAATATTTGAGAACATCTGATTAACCTCCTAAAAGCATTGAAGCTTACATTTTTCCTGTTCACAAAGAGACCTACATGAAGATGTGTCTAGAGAAGTCATCCTACTTTATATTTCAAGCTGTTAATTTACAGCGGCAAAGACATTTGATTTATATGAGGATAGATGCACTGGCAGACGAGGCCACAGTACCACTGTTGTCTTCCTAATATTGTGATTCATGCAACTAAATTTAGAGTATTGCTCAAGTGTTGGTATTAGAAACATCACTCCTTTCCCCACAACAATTTAGGAACATGATCTTGGGAGATCTTCATGCAAAAAGGGCATGTCCTGCTGCTTTATGTCCGCTTGCACCCGGACCTCCTGTAACATAAAACACAACTGTAAGCTGTTTTAGAATTTCTGAAAGTATAAATTGTTTCAAACCAGTTCCTCAGACATCAAATTTCAAAGCCAATATGATAAGCAAGTAAAACTGTAGTTTAGTATGTTAATGTCAATTGGATTTAAATAAATTGTGATTTGTGGCTATGATAAACCGTGATGATTTTTCCTAAATCAAAATGAGTTCTGAAGTTCATGAAATACTTTAAAGTTCCAGAATTGGTATAAAAGGCTTAAGTGTTAGTTTCGAAAACTCAGACCAACAATTGGAAACAATAGGATTCTAAGATAGTCATGCTCTAATTTATTTCGTTCGTGGCATATTTTACTCGTCACATGATTTTTTGTTTACGATAAGCAGATGCACAGTGATCACTCCAAACATTATGAACACATTTCGTTAGGGCAACGGTCATTAAAATTCTCACTTCTAGAATGAATGGCAACTTTTATAGAGTAGCAAAGGAAATAAATTTGCGTTAAACAAATGTACAAAAGTGTTTACAAATTAAAAATGTCAAAGTAACTTTTTACCGTAGCATATAGTTAATAAACAATCAGAGAATTGCTCCCCTATTTTGCATATAACATATCCACTCACTTGTATACAGCATGTGTAGAATCTAGCTTAAACACGAAGAAGCTGATGGATGGAATGCTTGAAATATTCACAGCCAATGGTAATCGCTTTGGGCTGCATTCCAGTCCATCATTTTTCACCCACCAAGCCACTCTAGACAAATGCCTGCCTTATGCAAATCAGTACGACCGGCTCCTCATGGGAACAGTCCATCTAAAATTGCCAGGTGAGGCCCCATGCAATAGGAACCACAAGGAACCCCAGACCGGTTTCACTTTGCTTGGTGCTTCTCAGTAGGGTGTAGCTTAAGTCCTATGTCACAGTGAACATGGGACCCACAACTGGGCATACCTGTCACACTTAAGGAATCCACTGCAGCAATAGCAAGTTGATGGATGGAATGCTTCAATTAATCTGAGCCACTGGCAATCACTGCAGGCCACATTCCAGTAAAATAACACTAAGTAAGCTTCCTAATTGGCGAAACCTGCAAAAAACAACACATTTATCATGTTTGATAACAGGTAATCATTAGCTCTAGTCTTTGCTACCCAAGGTTCCTATGGTATGCCGATTATAAAGAATATCGCTTAAAGCAGAAATCTAATGTTGTTTTTTAGTTGCTGTAAACTCAGCAATGCTTTATTGTTGAGAAAAATGAATAGAAACACTCTATCCTCCATGAATCCATATCTTGTTTGAAAGGAAAATGGACACAATCATCTCCTTTTCCATGTGTCCACACTATTACTATTATGATATTGGCAACCTATATTTGTGTAAAATGACCTTTGCTTTTCACATCACGTTAACATACCATGTTCTTTGGTCAACTTTATATATTTATAAACTGCCAGAAAATCTGAGTCACACTGGTATGGTCTTGTTCACACAGCAGCTGGTGGCATACAACTTTCCTGTTATCCTACAACTTGCTATACAAGCCATGCGATGTAATCCAGACAAACATTTTCTGTAAGAATTTGTGGGCGCAGGGACCCTGCAATTTTGACACCCCAAAGTTTTCCCCTACGGAACTCCCACAATTCAACAAATTGGAGACCGTCTTAAACATCAATTTCATCCCTGTGGTAAGACACCTTCCAACTCATCAAAAATAGTGGAAATACAGCTAATATATAAATGCATAAAAATCTTCAACAACTTGCTCCCTTTGATTATTCTATAATCACTGAAACACATAATTAATCTAAAACACATTATAACGCATCACTTTCTGTTTCTTTCGAGTTGATTCTTCTATCAGTTTAAGCTAATCTCTGGCATCTGGCATCCTACAGCTTAAATTCTTCCCTTTTCCTCATTGACAATCCTTTTTTCTCCCTACACCCACAATTTAAAAGCACATATTCAGAAAAGTTGAAAAAAAAGAGAATCAGGACAATTGCACTGATCAATACAAGTATTACATGGGTTAGTATTAGCCTAAACATACCCCCTTCCAGACTATCGAACCATTCACCAACCTTGCTGAACCCTTTTCCTATTTCACTACCCTAGGAACCTACTGTTTCCCACAAGCCATGCTTTGCTAGAGCTTGAACCTCTGAGAAATATTTATGTTTCAACCATCTGCATTAATAACCTTGCTGTTATCTGGTATAAAAGTGCAGCACTCCTTACCCTTCAAGACCCTGCAAACACCTCCTTACTTCACGAGAAGGACATCCAGCACCAAGTGGTTCTGAATAATCATTGTGTGCATTGCAATTAGTTCAGAATTATTCTGTGTTATAGCACCTGCAGTGTTAAAAACAAGCCTGTCCACAAGTGTAGACAACCATCTAATCTTCACATCATTCATAGCCACACCTATAGATGGAATCATAGCATCTAATCCTATCTGTCCAAAACCATGTTTCGCTCTCTTCAAGCCAACAGCACGATTCATTCCACTCACATGATAAACTCTAGGCCACACTAAAGCAAGATAGCTCAAACCCATCCAGTTAAGAGGCAGGTTGAGATAAGGAGTCTTACCACACACATAATAAATACCTCTAAGAATTGGTCCTTCACCAACCAGGAAATCACCACTAACAACATAACTTCTCGCACACTAACTTTCACCCTCATATTCAGTTGACCTAACGCAAAGTTCACGACACACCTTACACAATTCACCTTCTCTCTCATGCTACAGTCTCAATCTCGGATGCAAATTTGACTATCTAAATTCTTCCTCAGCCTTAATCTGCTCTCATTATCTTCTTCTCATCTTTCAAATCTCTCACAAATGTCACTCTTCTTTCATTGTACTCCCTAACAAGCTCAAGTACTTGTGTACTTAAACAGCACATAGACTCCTGTTTAGTTTAGTCAATTTTTTGGTTAATTTGTGCAACTCCTATTTAGTACACAATGAAATCCGGCAGATAAGGCGATAAAAATTCACACTTATTGAAAATTCTTACAAACATGTTTAAAACTAGACCATAGAACTATGGAAGTTGTAAAGAAGTTGCTCCTTTTCCTGCAGAAAAAGGGAAAAGAGTATACACAAAACAACCCTAGACCCCCCCATATTATCCACATATTATCCCAACATTTTAGTATACATATTATCATGAAATCCACAACTACACTTTCCCTATGTGTCAATGTGTTAGAAATAACAGCGTTATGTACTGTAGTTAATTCAACTTCTGTGGAGACATATCCCACTGGAGAGAGGAGGCACAACAATAAACCAACTAAGACTACGAGTGTCATTATTACGCAGATTAAGTAAGTAGCTTTGGAAGATTTGCTATGTGCCATTTTCTATCAAGATCAAAATCAAAAGGAATCTGGAGCTCCAAAATAAAACAGAAATTCTTAAAATTATGATACAACCCATCTTCTTTTTTCATATTCTCAAACTCTTTTCTTTATCTGTATTCTTTTCAACATTGAACTAATTCTTACCACTGTTAGTCTCTATCTGTAAGTTCAAGGTGGTTCTTCTTCTGGTTCATTTAAAAAAATAAATTGGCAACAGTTTATTGGACTGCAGATCTCTTGTGTCTCAATCTTCTTCAGACACTGATGCTGTACTGCTACTAGCATATCGAGCATGTAGGAACTTTTCCTGATGGGAGTTCCAGAGGATGTCATATAAAACCCCTTTGTGACCACAACTGTCCAAAGTCATCGACCACTCCAAAACCATAATGGCTGTCTGTATACATCGTCACATTCAAATCTTCCACAAGGCAACAAGCTCTTGTCCGTGAAATCAACTCTGCCACTTGTGTTGAAGTTACATTTGACAGATATGATGCTTCTAAATTTCAGAAATGGAACATACTGCATAGGCATCCTTCAGTGCTCCATGATGGTCTCTCAAACCAGAAACATCCCCCAACAACATCAGATCTGCCATTTCAAGGGGAATTTCTTTAGTGTCTGGTCTTGGCTTGGTATATACCTCTGACACAGATGCAGCCGTACTCTGGTTCATCATCATCATCACTCTTTCTCTGTATTCCATTCTGTCTGGAACAGGCAGCAGCATTGCAGGGTTCAGAAAACTATATCTTTTGATTGAGATATTCTCAGCTGCCAGTATGACTTGTTCAAATCTGGTCAGATGACTCTGCCAAGTGTGCGGGTCAGCAAAATCGTAACAGAATGTGGAACAAAAACAATTAGTGTATGCCCCATCACAATTGCAGTGCAAACAGCTGCAACCATTTTCAGACAACCTAGAAGACTTACAGCTACTAGTTCTAACACAGATGACAGATAGGCCACTGGCCTCATGATTCAGCCATGTCTCTGGTGAGGACTAAAAGAGCACACCCGTCTCTCATTTGGCAGTTAAATAAAATAATAATTAAAAAAAACTCCATATTGTAATCAAGCATTCCCAGGGCAGGTGCATTAATCAGTTTTTCCCTCAATACCCAGAAAGTCTCTAGTCAATTGTCATTAAATGGTACAGGATCTCTGATATCACGAATACTTTGCAATCAAGGGAAAGTTTGGAATCCACTGACAACAGTAGCCAACAATTTCAGAAACATTCTCACCTCCCTCTGGGTGGTAGGAAGATTAATATTTTGAATTGCTGAAACACGTTCTTTTGAGACTTTCCTTGCTCCTTTTTCGATATGATGACCAAGATAAATCAGTTCTCTATTAGAATACTTCATCTTTGTAGAGGAAACCTTAATACTGTTGTCAGCGAAATGATTCAATATTGCAATTGTATCAAGTTTCCGGTATTCTTTTGTTTTAGATCCACCAATAGCTCATCTATATACTAAACCAGGGCTATGTTACAAGGCATATGCAAACTTTCCAAGTCTTTCTGTAGGATCTGACTAATAATTGAAGGACTTTCAGTATACCCCAGTGGAATTCAACACCAAACAAGAACTTTATTTTGGAACTATAACGCAAAAAGATATTGACTATCTTCGTGCAGAGGAATGGATAAGAACGCTTGGCATACCTCGATGACTGTATACCATTCTCCATCTGTTGAAATCTGGAAATAAATGACTGCAGGATTCGGTACTATCAGACAACATGGAATTACTTTTGTATTTATTTTTCTAAGATCCTGCATGATTCTCCATGTACCACTCATTTTTTTAATGCCCATCACAGTAGAATTGCAAGGACTACCAAGAACTTCCGGCAGAATTCCTTGTTCAATCATTTTCTCAATGACCTGCTTTATTCCTTCTTCTGCCTCTTTTGAAAGTTTGTACTGTTTAATTCTAAGAAAAAAATGCATTTGGTTTTACATTTATCTTGACAATCTTTGCACTTTTTATCAATGCCATTTCTTTTCCTGTGAAATCGCAGACCTACAGACAGTATGTCTTAAATCCAGAGGCAAACAATCTTTAGTTAAGACTCGGAACAACTAAACTCTTGAATCTTGTGATTTAATTTTAATCAGTGAATCTTTATTTTGGGCCTCAATTGCATCACCATCTGGTGAACAATAAATTATTTTTTTCATCTTGCTAAGCAAGTCTCTGCCCAACAAATTGACAGGACTCAAATCTCTTAATATGAACTGATGATTATTCTCCATCGGTCCTATGTTAAGAGGGAAATCAGCTGCAACCTGGTTAGCAATCTGTTTATTGCTAATGCCTACAACTTGGACTTCTTCTCCAGAGAGGGGTAAGTTTTGAACCTCCACAGACTGAACTGTAAAGGGGGTAACTCCCATATCTATCAAGAAAGACACCTGGTGGACATTGACTTCACCATTAATACATGGGTGACTTTAGTCTTCCTCCAGGACTGCACAAGTAAGCAATCGCCCTTCCCCCTCAGGCACTGTCTTTGGGAATTCGTTTCTAGGGATTACTGAGGGAAATCATTATTCAAAATCAATGGAATCCGCTGGTACCATGGACTGTAAGACATTTTGTTTCTCATGTTTTGCTGCAACATTGGAGCTGTGAGCATGTTCATACGAAACCTTGGTGGAGGAGCACCACAGCAAGTTGGCAGCATCGGTCCCTTGGAGTAGGAAGTGAGAATCTACCAGGCTGTTCGCTACTAGTCCACTGTTAGAAATGGGATCTCTAGTTGGCAAGGGCTTGCACCTTTGTCCAAGTAGGGACCCTTCTTCCTAGTCAGGGTAAGGGTTGTTACACTCGTGAAGTAACCCCTGCTCACCCTCGTGGTAGCTTGGCACGAGCAGTCAGGCTTAATTCAGAGGCAGTGTGTAAAGCATTTGCACATAACCAACAGTAATACAGTGTAAGCACTACAAACGGACACCACACCAGTTTAGAAAAATAACCAATATTTTATATACTCAAGACAAGACCAATTACGACAAAAATCCACAATACTGTACTTTACGAATGAATACTTGATACGTTAACTTCTTCTTTGCAGGAATAGCGCAAAAGCAAAGTTCGTACGAGTCGGTAGCTCCGTCCGAGCTTACCGTGATGCTGAAAACCACAGAGTCTAACAGTTCCAGCCGACCGCGTCGATACGGGCCAGCAGAGTCGTGAACAGACTCGGTTACAGTACCTTTCTCGTTGTGGCTGGTACGGAGTGTACGAGCCGGTCGGCGTTCATCGCGGTTGCGGTGCAAGACGGAGCGATGCAAGGTGCGGTGTCCCTCGATGCGGTGCAGGCAGCGGCTCGATGAGCGTCGTGCAGACGGAGTCGGTGAGTCCAAGGCGTGCGATGCAGGGCGAGACGATGATCGATGCGGTGCTGACAGGTTGCGATGCAGGCGACCTAGCCGGAGTGCGGGAGCTGGCGTCGGACAGCGGTGCGAGTCGGAGCGGGGCGTCGCAGACGTGCGAGCGGGGCCCCAAATGCGGTGCGGTCTCGACTCTTGAGCCAGTTGCAGCGACAGTGTCGGTCTGGTCCGGCTGGCCCAGTGAAGCGATGCGATGCGAACTGCGGTGCCCACAGGTCACGGTGCAAGCAGCGGCTCGATGTTGGCGGCGTCGGACGTCGCCCACGGTGAGACCAGGGTTGCGATGCGAAGCGGGGCGATGCGGTCTGCGGTGCAAGCAGGTCACCGGCCAGGGATGGATTCGGTTGACGGAGTCGGTTGCAGTTCCCTTCCTCTGTGGCGACTGAAACAGCGTTCCAGAAGCGGTACCCAGAGGCTTGTGAAGTCTTTGTAGTCCCTGAGACTTCTTAACAGGAGGCCAGCTCGGTTCCAGGCCCTTGGAGATACTCAGCACAAGTTTGTAGAAAGTTCAGTCCAGTCCTTTCACTGCCCAAGGCAGAAGCAGCAGCTGCAGGCCAACCCAACAAAGCAACAACACAGCAGAGGGGCAGTACTCCTCCTGGCAGCTCTTCCAGCTCTTCGTCTTGGCAGGTTCCTTGATTCCAGCGAGATCTAAATTCATGGGGTCAGGGCCCCAATATTTATATCCCAAATTCCTTTGTTCTCTGAAGGCAGAGAGGCCTTTGCCTAGTCCAAACCAGTTCTGGAGCACTTTGTTGACAAGTCTCCGTCCCTTCTTTCAGTGAGTAGGCCAGGGACATCAGACGCACCACAGGAGGTGGAGCCAGCATTGTGGAGGGAAGGCACTGTCCTATTCAGGGCCCAGGTGCGACCCCTCCCACCCATCTACATGTAGATCTTGCTATTCAGCCCTGCGCTGACTCACCCTGTCTCCTGGCATCCCCCAGCCCCTGTCACTCACATTCCAGACAAGGAATACACAACCTCGCAGAGGCAGGCTTGGATGGTTAGACAAGAAAATACCCACTTTCTAAAAGTGGTATTTTCAAACACAGAATGTTAAAACCAACTTCACTAAAAGATGCATTTTATCATTCTGAGTCCAGGCATACTAAACTCGAATTTCTACCACGCTCCCGGGATCAGTTAGGATTATAAGCTGTAATAATCAAAACTGCCCGTTCTGGCCTAGGGGGAACAGGTAGCCTTGCAATAGTGAAAAACGAACTAGGCTGTAATTCACTATCAGGACATGCCGCACACACCAGGGCATGTCCTACCTTTCGCATACAACGCACCCTGCCCACAGGGGTACCTTGGGCCTACCTTAGGGGTGACTAACATGCAGCAAAGGGAAGGTTTAGGGACTTGCAAGTGTGTGCACTTGCCAAGTTGACATGGCAGCCCCAGGCTGCGCACAGGCTCTGCGTTGGCAGGCCCGAGTTACACTTTACGGGCTGTTTGCGTGGGTGGCACAATCCAGTGCTGCAGCCCACCAACAGCATTTGGTCTATAGGCCCTGGCACTCGCAGTGCACTTTACAAGGGACTGACACATAAACCAAATAGGCCAATCATGGAAACACCAATCCATAACACATTTTATACAGGAGCACTTGCACTTTCCCACTGGACCGCAGTGAGGAAAGTGCGCAGAATCATTACACCAGCAAAAACAGAGTCAAAACCGGGAGGTCAGAAAGCAAAAAGTCAGGGGAAACACGCCAAAAGATGCCAAGTCTAACATCCACACTTTCTATTTCTAACCTCTATTTTTAGCTGATATAACTGGTCTTTTGGAATTAAGATTTGCAGTGAATAAGCATTTTTATAATGTTTCTGGAGGCATCATGCAAGATTTGATGGGTTCCCCTTTTGCCCTTCAGGAAGTAGTTAGTTAAAATGACCATGAATACAACTGTTCAGGGAGGACAGGGGGTAGGAATACACTTCTTAGTCCCCAACAATACTGTGAACTGCTTGTAGTAAGCATTCTCTATCAGACAACACTAGATGATTTTACATGGCGAAACGGACAATGACAGTTGATAGGGACTATGAGCTTCCAAGTTGGCAGACAATTTTGAACTGAACTGACCTTTGAAATATACACTATGGCATTGGGAGCAAAGATTTGCTTTTAAATATTTTCCCAGTATGTGACTATTGGGCGACGTCCCTTTGGGTTCCCCGGGTTAGGAAAGGCTTCAACTAAATCTATGTAAGACAGATCTATATGGAGTATAAGCATGAACACAAATGCATGACCTACAGGGATTGACACAAATAGCAGAACAAAGTTCATTCACTGAGGGTGTTCCTCACTTGTGTTACAAGGGTGGCTATGTCTATGAGTTTTACTCCTGACCATCTATTTTGCATTTTGATGTTTTCCTTATTTCTTATATGTTCATTTTTTATATTTTTTCTTATCTGGTTTTTTCCTCTGCAGAGTAATGATCTCCGGAGCACATTTTTAATTATTTTTTTTAGAGTTTTATATAGCACGAACTAGACCTGAGAAATCGGGTATCAGAGCGCTTACATGAGCACCAGTTTCGTTACAGATGGACACATTAATTTTAGTTAGGCACAGGGAGATAAAGTGATTTGCCCAGAATCACAGGATGTTGAGCGTCGTTGCCAAGACTCGAACCCAGTTCCCCAGCTTCGAGGTCGACTGCTCTAGCTGTAAGGGTACATCCTCTCCCCTACATTAATGTGGGAAAAATAGTTTTGCACATTTAGGGTTGTAAATAGCTTATAATATGCACACAGGGATATATGATGAAAATAGATCACCGTTTATTCCACATAGGATAGAATAGTCTCTAATAATAAGGTACTACCAGAGACTCCACGTCCTGACGAGGTTTGCTGACCAATGGGGCATTTTTAAGTCAGCCGAAACATGTTGACGGTAGTATAGGATGATAAGTTAATGGGTATCCCTTTTATATCATCCCGCCTTTGATTCTGATCCTATCAGGACATCCAATAATAAAATTGATTAAGGATTGCTCTAGATAGTTTTAACAGCTCATCTATTTTTTATCTCTGGTTTGACTATGTGGAGTACACATTCCACAATATAAACAAAAAACAAACCCTCGCTCCCACTTATACTGGTGGAGCCCAATTTGGACTCGAAAGGGTCCGGGGAGTGGGAAGCCTGATGATGTAGCATGCCACATTTTTATGTTGGTGAGTGCCTTGCAATTCCCAGAGAACTCTGTCTGAGGAGAATAAAAAAGAGATCAATAAAGAGCCGGATCTTTTTGATGTGTGTGAAGACATCGCACCAATCGCAGAGCGACTGCTCGGCTGACTATTCAATCGCAGTGGGACTGCTCCGTGAATGAGAAAACAATTGCACAGTCTTTTTGATGAACAACACTAAATAAACCAAAATAAATCTTGCCTGCTCAACCTAAATAGGAGAAAATCAGCAAATTACAATAAAACAAATCTTGCAAACAACAGAAATAAGACTAGCACCTTTGCGGCACTTGTCAACCTCAATTCATACCAAATCAGGTTTTCGTCCAGTGGCTGTACACCGCTAGCTATTTACTCCCATGGAACAAAAAACACCAACCCAGATTAGGCATGCAAACTTAAAAAAAAAAAAACTGACTTCAGAAACAAATCCCTGTCTGTATGCATGTATGTGACACGTTGCAAAACACACTGAATACAGACAAGTTCAACAATAACATCTCAAGATCTTGGATTTCAATGAATCCGAAAACCAAATGATCCAATAATAGTGCATCAAAATCACAATTTGATCAAACCACCAGTTGAACTCAAAATCAGCATTGCATAACCAGATCCCTCACACACAACTTTGCAATTCTTCATGCAGTACAAAACAACACTTCAATAACACACCACAATACTACCAATCACCAGAATCTTTCTGCTCTATCATACTTACAGTCCATTTTATTCAGGAACAAGAGCAGCACTGCAAGTTAGGATCTCATCAAAATGCACCAGGAAGATTCACATCAGAAAAGCCACTACCACTTGAGTCTCGGCAAAGAGGAACATTTCTAAAGCAAATAAGAGGTGCTCCAAACAAGCAACCATCCTCTACTATCATAAATTGGTGGGTGCAGGTCCCCGCAATTTTGACACCCTAAAACAGCCCTCAACAGAACGCTCGCAATTTAATGAATCGGAGACTATGCTAAACCTCAAATTCATGAGGCAATGTGTCCTAGAGGCAAGGCAGGCTACCTTCAAGCACATCAAAAATATCAGAAAACAGTCAATTAAGGACAGGGCTCATTCAATAAATGATTTCTAGTTCAGCGAAATAGTTAGAAGAAATAATTACAAAAATATATAGAAAATGGGGGACTGAGCCAATGCCATGAAGGCTCTTCAGCAAACAGGGCATTAGAGTAAAGTACATAATCAAAATTATTCTAAGTCCCAAATGGGCTGCAAAATCAGGAGAGAAATGGACAGCATCCTTAGTAACATATGAAAAGTTTCTGGCTCTAAAACGAAGGGTTTTTAAACATTATTTTTGCATATTAAATTAGTAGAACTGCAGAATTATCGTGGTATGATCAAATATGTTACTTTCTCAGCAAATCAAGGCACAATTTCATTAAACGTCATATTGCCTTAACACCTAAGCACTATCCCACTAATGACTAGATGAATATTTATTCTTGCTACTTTATTCTAACCTCATCTGTAGATGGTAGAACTATCTAGATACCTGAACAACAGCAATCAGAAAGACCTTGAAGCAATAGTTGCAGTTTTGTGTCTGAGCAGAGGAAGATCCACCAAGAACAGCATGAACAACGACAATGGAAATAAACAAATGTGATTCTGCTTGGCTGTGTGTGCTGCAGAAATAACAAACAGTGAAGTGTGCAGGGGGAAGATAAGGGTGACATACATTTTGGAAAACCTGGCTGCTAGGCACAAATTGAGGCCTATATGACAAGTGACAAAATACACTCTTCAACACAATATAAAAAAATAGTTTTGAAACTAAAGGCCTATATAACAAGTGACAAAATACACTCTTCAACACAATATAAAAAAATTGTTTTAAAACGAGCGGACTGGTTACTCTCTCACAAACGTAACACAGATCCTGTCCACCTCCTTACAGATGCATAATATTTGAATGCACTTGTGATGAGGTGGAGGGGATATTCGTCATGTTAATGATGGAGTAACCTGTCCACCAAATTCTAAATCAGGCCCAGGTATTAGAAAGGGAACTACAATAGTAATTATAAGGAAGTAGCATTAGACATATCTCGCCTTCAGCACTGCAGTTTGTGTGTGCTGTTTCCCAAACACTTCAAAAGTATTAAGGCACATGGATTTGACTGATTTGAAAATTAAAAAATCCTTAAAATTAAGGGCTTCCACTGACCAGTACGGTATCATGCAGGATTTGGTTGGAGGAGTCCCTTAAAACTTAAACTCATCACTGATCTGGTCATTTCTGTAAAACTGCTCTCCGTGGCCAGTTCAGTGTTCCAGGAATTTTCACTGAACAAGGAGGATTGGACACCAGTGTAGCTGAGAAGACACTGAGATCCAGGCATAGATTCTGACTGCCTCCTTCCTACCAGGCTGGGGACTGAACCTGAGACTCTTCTAGGTACTGTGATAGACTGCCTCAAGGAGTAGGGCTAGTCTCTGCTGGGAGAGGGGTTTGTGTATCGGCAGTCCATGAAGGAGAGCCTGCCTGGAAGGAACCCATCAAGCTCATCTGATTGAAATTAACAGCTGCTGATCTAGGTTCGGCGACCATCTCTACTGCCTTGGGCCCAGGAGAAGGATTAGCTGCTGCTAGGTCTTGTGGTGAGCTCCTGTTCTCCATTACACATGAGACTTTAGGAATAATCTCAGCCTCGTCTCCTAGCATGGAGATTGTTCGAGAGGTAGCCAGGTGAGGCCCCGGACAATTCACATAAATGGACTCACAACTACACAAAGGAATATTTTTTAAATTACATAGATACTATTGATGAATCTCACTCTTTTACACCGGGAGGGAAGACGAATATGTTGATCCAGTTCTTAGGGCCTGGACGTCTGGGAGTATTTAGACGGATACCTAGAGCAGGAATGACAGGGGATAGTCGTGTTTTAATGATGCATTGTCTGATCTTGATACATATACTTCTAAAGTGTGTATTATGAGTCCATAGGTTAGTATGTGATGATGCAAAAGAAATTGGTAATGGATTGTAATGTTGCGAACCTTCATGATAATTTAATTTTGGAGCAGATTGTTATGCACACCTTTAATCCTGCAATCCATAGATGTGACAGCACAAAGAATGATAAAGTTGAATTGAGATGAGAGACACATTGTCTCATTAAGTTGCACACATCCTAGGGACTGGTTCGCCTGACTCATTAAGTTTCAGCACAAAGAATTGACCACACTAAAGTCTTGAAACAAAAATGTAGCGTGGGCGGCAAAGTGGGTCCTTTTCTAAGGGTTTGTAAGAAGAACAGGAGGATCTAAGATGAGATGCGCAGGAGAACAAGATGACAAGCCTACTACGGAAAATGATTCAATAGATAATGGAGAAGTCCTCAACGTAAAGGAAAATGTTGAATTGAACATTATAGATTCCATCAGATTAAAGACTAGACCAGCATGCGTTTTTTGGCAATAGATAGGATAAGAACTCGTCTGGTGGAAGACTTGTGTTCTCCTCACACGATTATTGATGAGCGCATATGGAGGGAAAGAATTATGGAGAAATTAGGACCCAAATTGTTGGAATCAGACCTTAGATCACTAGGTTATAGTGGGGAGTCAATTGAAATGCTGGGTTATAGTAATTAGATTTTCATTTAAATAAAAGTGTCTCTTGAATACACTAATTATTAACATTTTGATGGTAAAATAATCTTTGTTCTTTTATTCTCACATATGTGAAAAAGGAAGTAGGGATATGGAGTTCCCTATGCTCGAAGGGTCCATATGTTTCACTGTTTTAATGTGTTTAACAGATTCATATGGACTAAAGTCAGCACTGTCTCTAAATTCACAAAGCTACAGGCATATAGTCTTACGAGGTATCATAAAAAGGGTAATTAAATATGTCTCCTCCAAAATGAGTTTCTTTCGAACACACCATGCCGAATAGTTTGGGGGCATTTAGGTCGCTACTGACAAATGCTCACATTATAAATGCCACGAATATTTACGAACATTCAATTAAACCTTTTATACTATATTGATCTCTCTGTGCAATTTTCCAAGTAACCACTAGATGGGGTTATTGCACAACATAGAGTTGGCGCTGTCTATTTGTTTTGTTATAATGTCTTCACTTTCAGGTCTGGTCTACAAGAAATGGAGTGTCCTGAATGGCTTAAAACGTGGGGTTAAGAGAGTCATGAGCATTGATACTTTACGATTTTGCACTGAGCCCTTTGCCTTTTCCATTGGAATTGGATCCCATTGTTGCAATTGATATTTATTTACCAGGTTTACGTAATGAACAATACCCAATATCACGTTGAAGTCTTTAAAGATGTTTTCCTTGTGCATGAGGAAGTATCTGTTTTTTTTAACAACAGATGTAAATTGTGATATGGCTCATTATGTAATGCGGTGTTATATGTATGAAAATATGCTTGATATTGGATAGAGTATATGGAGTGGTGGGAGTTAAGGAGAAGTGAATACAGTGGGGGGGGGGTTAAGGCTGTACTTTAACTTGTGAATTTCATTCATGTGTTTTGTTGCAAGCAACATTTTTCACTGACTGTTAAAGTTTTATGTCTTGTTTAATTACTTCTGTTCCTCCCTCTTTGCACAAGGGCGAGGAGGATTTAGTAGCCTTACTCCCTTATTAGGGGGTCCTCCCCAAGGAGATTGTGTCTTTCTTTGCCCATCCCACCTTACCCTAGGGCTGTGGGGTAAGTGAGGCCCCTTGCTTCCGCCTTGTCCAAGGCCACAAGTGTTAATCACATCTCTTCAGCTCTGCCTGGACCTAGGGATTGGGTGGGGGTGGGGGTATGGGGGGTGGCTTTGTTTGCCTCTGCCCAACCTAGAGGCGGGATGTATTGGGCAACTGTAGCAGTTTATTCCTATGCTTACCAAAGGGTGATTTTGTAACACACGTGCAAAATGGTGTTTGGTGATGTGCAGTCCCCTCTCCAATTTGACTAAGGGCCCGGGTTAGTGTGGATTTGAAGCATGTTCTCTCCCACTGTGCACAAGGGTGGCTGGGTAATGTATTACACACACTCGCCTTGCCCCAAGGTAGGGGAGTGTGTTGGCAGTTTTTTAACAAAATCAGAATTTTGTTACAAATGTACCACCTGATACCCTCCACCATTCTAAATGGTGGAGGATGGGTGTAAATTCAATCCTGAACCACCCTGTGCCATGCCTGGCAATAGATGTTTTTGACTTTTTTCCCTTTCCTCCAAATGTTTGCGACTAAAGAAAGAAGGAGGGAGTCAGTCCCTCTTCCTGGCTAAGTACAGAGTAGAGGATACTATGGACCACTCGCTTTTGCCAAAGCATCTCTGTGGACATTAATCCCCCATGCGTTGTCTAAGGGAGGGAGTTTCAAATGTAATAAACCCTCACCACTTTGCTTAGGGGCTTGGGGTACCTATTTCTCATCAAACCCATCCCTCATTGCCCAAGGACAGAGGTACCCGGGGAAAATACCTGCCTTTTACCCCTGCCTTGCCCAATGGCAGGGAGTATATTATTTTCCTTATCCACCGCATTTCTCAAGGGATGGCATAGTGTGTGAATTGTCCAGGAAGATGCTTGGGTGGTGTTGGATAGCTGCCAGATGCCCTTGCACCCTGTTTGTATTTATGAATGGGAGTCTTCTGTGAGCTGTCCTGCTCCTCTGTGGGCCTCAGCATTGTGCATCCAGGCAGAAAATGGTACTGGCACCTGCTCTGGTGCCTTTGTGTCAAAAGATAGCACTGTAGTTTCTGGTAGCAGTCCCTTTAATCCCCCCTCCACCCACCCCCGCCCCCCAACTCTTTGGTTAAACGAGGTACTCCGACAAAATATTATGTAGAGAATATTGTGAGGCACAAATACTGTGACAAAAATATTGTGATGTCAAGAACATCGTAGAAGGTATCATGTTTTTAGGTATTTAGTATTGTTTTTTTAAATTAAGTTTATAAGATTGTTTTTTTAAATATAGTTGTATATATCGTTTTTTATTTAGTTTGAAATATTGTAGTTATTTTAGTATTATAAATTATTGGTATTGTAATAGTATTCGTATGTATTTGTTTTAGTATATCATGTATATTTTTACATGGAATGTAATTTTTGAAAATGTTATTTGAAATTGTTAATTTAGCAGCAGGCCCTTGGGTTTTTAAGAGATTAGGGTGTGAGTTTTTTCTATATTTAAATTATTTACAATTAATTTGTATTTAATTGATTTAATTGATAATAAATAAAGTAAATTGATGTATTGTTTTCATTTATCTGTAGATATTTTTTATTTTTATTAATTGTTAATTAGTTTATCAATGTTTTTTAAACATTTTGGTAATTATATATTTATAATTGTAGTCATTTCAGTTGATATAATTAATTTTTAATGTACTATTGTATCGTTCTTATATTATTTATTTTTTATTCATTTTAATTTTCAGTGTTTGTTATTTAGAGTGACAGGTGTGAAGTGTTTTAACTGTTTCTTTTTTTAAAGAATTTTTATTTGTAGTATAAAACTTGTATTTATCAAATGTAATTTTATTTTATATTAGATGAATAATTATTTAAAGATATATTAATATTTGTTTTTGTCAATATTTAATTAAAAAGAATTTGGAAGTGGGAATAGTAAATCAGCCCCCCTCCTAAGTCCAACACTTTCCTTACTTTTTCTCATAAGTGGAATATGAATAGTAAATCTGATCCCTCCAAAGTCCAAAAGTTTCCCTAGTTTTGCTTTTTCTTACTTTTTTATATTTCTTTTTAAAATATTATTTATAAATATGTAATTATTTTTAATTGTATTATTTTAAACTTTAAATATAATGCAATATGTAGCAAAAACTGATACACTTACCTGCTTTTTGACAATATTCTGACCCACAATATTTTTGTCCCTCCCTGGATGATGTATGGTCTTTTTGTTGCCGTCTGCCCCCTTATCCTAGCCTACCCAGGAGCCTGCAGGTGAATCTGAAGGTGGCCTATATGGCAGACCCATGAGATATCTGCATAACTGTGCGTACAAAGGCGTACCCACTTATGCATCATGGAGTACATACATAAGTACATATAGCTATATACATACATAGATATATATACCGCCACTGGGTAGTTATAGTTAGGTCATCATTATATATATATAATGTGAAAAACCTTCCTTCCTATGTGAGAGACACAAGCGATCTGTTAAGAAAATTGACTAACATTAAGTGGCAACCTGAATATCTTCTGATTTCGCTTGATGTTTCATCATTGTATACGAGCATCAATCATATAGATGGAATGAAGGCAATCAAGCATTACCTTGACACTCGACCTTTATACTTTCACCAACACAACAAGATGTTATTAGCAATGATTACAGCTTGTTTGGAACATAACTACTTTCTTTTCCAAAACCAGGTGTTTCAACAAGTGAGAGGCGTGGCTATGGGGGCTTGTTTTTCCTCTAGCTACGCCTGTTTACACATGGGTTTCTGGGAAGAACAGGTCCTTAGGGTGTTACATGCAGACACAATGTCTAATAATGTCATGCGCTGGTTTCGTTATATCGATGATTTGCTCATAATATGGAAGGGCACTGATTGAGCAGATCAACGATAATAAACTGAATCTACAGTTTACAGGCAATTTCAGCAGGACTTCTGTTTTCTTTTTGGATGTTGAAATCATGGTTGTTTGCAACAAGCTTGAAACCAGACTGTTTAGGAAACCAACAGCTGGTAATACGTTGTTACATGCCTCGAGTCACCATCCGGCACACCTGGTCCGTAGCATCCCTTATGGTGAGATGCTGCGAATTCGTAGAATTTGCAGCACTGATTTTGAATGTGAGTCTGCACAACATGATAGTCGTAGAAGATTCTTGGCCAGGGGTTACTCTGTAGGCGAAATCAACATGGCCATAGAGAAAACTAGTAAAATGAAAAGATCACAGGCCCTGACTTGCAAAGCTGACACCATAACAAAAAAGCCCACCCTATCTGAACAACCATCTAGACTAATCCTGACGTACAGTAATCAACACAAAGCAATACGTAGGATAGTTAATAAAAATTGGACCTTGGTAAAAAATGATCCGATATTGGGTGCCAATCTCACCAAATCGCCCAATTTAACTTTCAGGAAGGCTAGGTCCATGAGTAACTCTTTGGTCAGGAGCAGTCCAGAAGTAAGAACTAATAGCTCTTGGTTAGATTCTAGCAAGGGTTTCCGTAAATGTGCTACTTGCAAGGCATGCAAACACGGGATTAATAAAACAGAATACGACACACCTTTTAAAAATGAGCCCACATGTATAAAAAAGAAACTGACATGTAAAACTGAGTTTGCAGTTTATGTGCTGGAGTGTCCTTGTGGCCTGCGGTACGTGGGTAGTACAAAGCTGCAGGTGCACAAGAGGATACTCCAGCACATAAGGGCAATCAACACTGGTGATCAGTCGTATCCCGTAGCTAGGCATTTTGGTGAGCACCATGGGAAAGATGCTAGTGTCCTCAAATATTTCGTGGTGGACACAGTGCCCACGTTGAGACGAGGAGGTGACCGAGAGGCTCTTCTTAGACAACTTGAGACAAGACATATACTAGAATTAGATTGTAAAACACCTTTTGGTCTTAATTCTAGTGAAGATTTTTATACTTGTTTATAGCTTTACAATTCCCAATATACTTGTTTATATTTTTATCTGCTGCCTCTGCAATTGTTTTTAAAAATTCCTTATTACTATTTGTATTTTTGCACATTGCAACTTTTTGGTGGCACTTTATTTTAATAGCACTTGCACTTTTTAAGACTAGACATTGAGGGTCGAAAAAACCCACTTGGGCTGTATTAACTACTTATTCAGTATGTTTGACAAATTGGGATTTCTTAGTACTGTTGGGAATGTTTATACATGAAAGGTTTTATTTGGAAAGCTTTTTTTTAAAATGTATTTTATCCTATATTTTACTATGAGGTCTCGTTTCGCATTCACATGTTTTTAGCAGTTTTGCACCTATTTAAATATTTATTTATTTTTAAGGTTGCATATTTAATGATATTTAATCATACTGTTTAAAATGGATTTAACACCAGATAAACTTATTGTTGTATGCGGTCATTAATGCTGATGAGTTAACTGACTCTTCTATGTCTATTGTTAGTTTAGTCACCAGGTTCAAGCACTGTCACTTTAAATAGATGTAAACTAGGATTAAGCGCGTCATGTGATCAAGGCCTTTGGAAGGCCGAAACGCGTAATGGCGGTTGGTGCAGGGCACAAAGCAAAATAAATTATTTGCACCAGCATTTTGGGTCCGCATAGTCTTTTTCCGGATTTATGGAAGTGTGTACGAGATGAGTACCACAAAAAAAAAAAATATATATATATATATATATATATATATATATATATATATATATATATATATATATATATATATATATATATATATATATATGGAAATTGAGGGAGAGAGAGAGAAATATATAGCTATTACTTCGTTATGGGGCTAGGTCAATGTTTGTTTTTGTTTTTTTATAGGATGGGAATTGTTGATTCTCTTAATACCTTTGATGTCATTCAATGATTCTGCACAAAACTTTCCAAAAAGAGTACGTACAAACACTTTGGGTTCTTCATAAGTTTCACATAGGTCTGTCAAGTGGGTGCCAAGAAAAGAAAGGGGGGTCCCAAAAGTGCCATATCTCGTTTTATATCCTATTGGATTTATTGCTTTTCAATACAGAAAAGATGGCTGAACAGAATTGCACCAAATTTGGAAAGAAGATAGAACTATACCCATGGATTGCGCTTTTGATGGTTTGATGTAAGTCCATTCCACAATTTTCAAGAAATTATCGTTTTAATAGGTGCTTGGTTTAGGCATGAATAGGTTACATTTAGTGATAACTGGACCGTTCATTCATGAATCTGGCACAGGTTTGCAAATGAACAGAGGATTTGCAAACTCATTTCAACTAGGGAGCTTTTTCCCTCTTTATGCATTGCAGATTTACGAATCTGGTTCCAGAATTGTTAATCTGTCGTGTTCTGGTTGGCTAACCTTAAAGAAAGATTTCTGTTGCGGCCGCCATTAACCAGCACCGAGCACTAAGTTGGGAAAAATAAAAATAAAAAGGGCGTAGAAGGGCAGGTTGAACCTACGCTGACCCCAAGGCTCTTTTGAGATTAGGGTCAGAAGGGAACCCCAAGTATTAAAATAAAAATCCCCAAATAAATACACCTGAATCTCAAATTCTATGCTGGATTCTCAGCTCCTGGTGCAAACTCCTGGGTGTCAAGATTTGCAATTCTAGCATAGGATCTGCAAATCCTACAAATACATTTTCAAAAATTAAGTATTTAGAGTACTAAGGCGGTGCTTGGACAACAGCCACAGGTGGGGGTTAGCCACACAGGGGCTGAGTGCAGGGCCTGGTCATAGTCCATGTTCTGTGGCCAAAGGGTGTGTGCAGTGGAGGTTGGCCATCTATGGAGAGTGGGGAGCAGACCATAGACGGAGGCCAACCACCACTGCACATGGCCAGTGCCCTTGCACAGCAGGTTTTGGCTGTCTGTGGAGGGTTGCGTGCAGGGGCTAGCCCGAGGTAAGGCCCTGGGACTAGCCCAAGGTAAGGCCCTGGGGTAAACACCACTGCAGACTGCTGAAGGCCATGAGCAGCAGGGGTTTGCTGCCTGTGGAGAATTGGGAGCAGTGGCTGGCCAAGGACAAGGTCTTTCAGACAACCCTGCTGCACATGGCCAGTGGTTGTGAACAGAAGGGGTTGGCAGCATGCGGTGGCTTGGATGCAAGGGTTGCCTGAAGGTCAGGACCTGCGGATACCCCCTCTATGCATGGCAAAAGCCATGTGTTGCTGGGGTTGACTGCCCATGGAGGGTTGGACACCGGGCATGTTTGGTGGCTAGGCCCTGTGGCCAATCTCCTCTTTGCATGGCCATAAGGCTGTGGGTGTTGGCTGACAGAGTTGGGTGCATAGGCTTCCCAGAGGCCAGGATCTAAGGCCCAAGCCCAGAAGCTCATACCAAAGGACATGTCCATTGGGGATATAGCGGTTACTCACCAGCGAGTGTTGGTTGCAGAGCTTGGCAAGAGGCCAGGGCCTGTAGCCAACCCCTGTTGCACATGGGCAAAGGCTGTGCTGTGTGGGTGTTGGCCACTTTCAGACAGTTGGGTGCAGGGGCTAACCAAAAGCACTGTTGCAAATGCCACAGCACACAGCGGAGGCCTGGAGGTAAGGCCCCGCTGGCAACTATGCTGCACGCAGCTATGCACAGCGGGGTTCTTCACCCACTGAGTGTTGGGTGCAGGGCCTAGACAAAGGCCAGGATCAGCAGCCAATCCCTACTGGGTACAGCTGAAAGCCATGTACTGCAGGCGGTGGATGCTCACGGAGACTTGGGCACAGGGGATGGCCGGAGGCACAGCAAAGGTTGGCTTCCCCTGAAAGGTTGTGTACAGGTGACCAACCTCGTGTTGCACTGCCGAAAGCTGTGCGTTGTAAGTGTTGGCTGTCCACGATGATCTGCATGCAGGGGCTGACTGAAGGCTGTGCACGGGAGGGAGTTGGCTGCCTGCAGGGTTGGCTGCAGGCCAGGCCCTGTTGCCAAACTCTCACAGTGCCCACGTGGTTGGGTACAAGAGCTGGAAATAGGCCATGCTCTGCGGCAACCCCATGCGCAGCCGATGGTCATGATCAGCTGGAGGTTGGCCACTCATGAGGGGTTGGGTGCAGGGCCTGGCAAAGGGCCAGGTCCTGTGGCCGTACCAACATCACGCACCACCATCGGGTTGTCATCAGTGATGTCATCAATGATGTTATTTAACATGTCATGGGTGATGTAATATGTGAGGTCATAAGCAGTGCATGGCGGGGGCCCATGTTCTAGTTAGCTCACTAAACTATCACTGGTGAATTTCAGTGTTTTTTGGTTTTGAACATCACTTTAACCTTTGTGTTTTTTCAGTCTTTTTCTAGGGTTTTTGTTTAATGTAAGTGAAAATCTTATTACCTCATCTAATTCATAACATCATTTTAACCTTTTTCTAGTGCTAACATTATATATATACATATATATATATATTTATAGTTTGGATCTAGTTTCTATAGGAAAATTGTTTTTTGTTTTGCTAGTAACTTTGGCACTGTTCGACAAATCTTCACAAAAGTTTCAAAACCAGTTTGCTACTCACTTCTGCTGCTGTGCAGAAAGTTTCAGGGTGATCCATCAAACGGGGCCCGAGAAAAAGTGGGATCCCAAAACATGTTTTCCCTATACAATTTCCCATAGGGATTTTAGAAATGACTAAAGCTTGAACCGCTCAACGGAATTGCACCAAATTTTTATCCAGAAAGAGTGCTTTTTGCAATATGGTTTAAATCTGTTCAGTAGTTTTGGCGTTATTAAAGAAAAAAGATTTATCTAGAGACGTGGATCCACACACCAACAGCAATGCCATAATCGGCTAGCCCCAACCTGAGAGAAAGTCTGCAACTGCCATTTTGTCAATTGGGACATGGTTCCCGGGAGGAGGGGGGAGTAAAATAGATATAGGATATAAGGGGCCAGGACAAAGGTATTCTGACCACCATGGGAATGACGGAGGGGGTCTGTGAGGGACCCCTCATGGGGATGAAATAGTGGAAAATGTTTTTTGCGCACATGTGGATCTGCAGATCTACTGCAGCGTGCCCCCCCATGTGAATCTGCGGCGGATCCAGATCCCAATAAAAAAAGATACACCTACTCACAGACCTACTCACATACTCTCTGACACCCCCACACAACCATTCACACACCCACTTTCACACCCATACAGTCACTCACACAACCTCTTGCACACCCATATGGTAACTGATATATCCACTCTGAGACCCAGAGAACCATACACACACCCACTCACAGACCCACACAGGCACTACAGACACTACACAGCCATGTACGCCGCATGCAGGGGGTTGGCGGCAGGGCCTGGCCACAGCCACACACCCACATACACACCCACTCACAGATCCACACAGCCACATACATACCCTTTCACACACCTATACAGCAAAACCACTGACACAGCCACTCATAGCCCTCAGAGACCCACAGAGCCACTTACCCACCCATCACACACACACACCCACCTCGACATAGTCACTCAGATATAGCCATAGAATCACTCACACACCCTCTCACACACCCATATGGTCAGTGATACATCCAACAAGAGAGGGGGACTATGGGCTTTAAGAGAGGTCCAGCATACATGCCCTGGTTAAACTTCAAAAGAAATAGGTATGCAGTTCCTGTTGTGGGAAGGATAAGGAGGCAGGACAGGGGACTGGCAAGGTCCCTGACTACAAAATGGTAGTGTTAATAGGAAAGGGGGGGGGCTGGGAAGTCCTTCCTTTCGGAATGAGGGCCCTCACACACCCAGCCTGCTGGGTGTCATGCTTCATCATCGGGCATGCTCCTCGTCGGGTCGGCGCTGCAATACCCGACGGGCACCCTATGCAGGGGCTCTTTGGCGGAGATCTTTTATTCCTTGCCGTATGGTGCAGTGGGTGTAAGGGGCCTTGAAAGTGTAGGAATGCAAGTGTGTGAATTAAAACAGGGAAATGGAAGAGTCAGGTAAATTAGACTTTAATGATCCTGCCTTCCCCCTGATTAAAAATGGAGTTGGCGACTCACTGCAATGATACTGCAGGGTGTTGCGCTCAGTCTCGTGCGGTCGACATGTTTCTTGCCTGTTTAGTCAGGTGGATCTAGCGGCAATTCCTCAGGACCTAGTGAAAATAGTAACTCTACACTAAAATGTGATGGCACTGTGGTGTTCTACCTATTAATAACAAAAGTGGCACCAAGAGGTAAAGTACCTGTTGATGCAGCAGCCAATCTGAAATAAAAAATAGAAAAATGAAAGCAATTCATATGAGAACAATCGTACTGTAAGAATCCTTCCCTCGTATCCCTCAATAGTGACACCAGATTGTGCACACATGCGATGAGTATTGCTAAAAATGGTCACGCTTGTCAACCAAATTAGCCCCGCAGTGGTCGATACCATTGTATGTATAAATGTGAAGCCCAGCGGGTTCGAATCATGCGGTGAGTGAATAAAAAGACGAAGTAGCAACCTGGTGAGGTAGAAGCAACTCACCTAAAACTATATTTCGATTGGCCCCATCAAATCGCGGCAAGTGTTGGACACGGTAAGGTATTTGTGTCCTGGGGAAGGGGTCCAAAAGAAGTAAAAAGTAAAGTAGTTTGAGCGTCTGGCGTGGACACGTATTTGCTGGTAGACAGGGGTTGGTAGCCTCTGGTGTAGCGAGAGGCAGAAGTGAGGTGGCTAGAAGTCAGGACCCCACGTCAAGGATCGTTCCGGTCAGATAGGCAAAGCACCCAGCCCCTACCCGCCGACGTGGCGGGCGGCCGCCCCTCATGAGGGAGGCACCCGCTCCGTCTGCCGAACGGGCAGTGCGCCGGAGACGTGGACTCGTAGAGTACGCCCCCTGGATCGCGGGTGTGCTGCTGACGCCGAGACTCTGCGTCCAAGCCTGTACCTTAAAAATGTCCTCGTACAGGCAGAAATCTAACAGGGTTCCTCCAGCCCTAAGGAGAAGAAATGTACTCACCAAATAACTGCGCCCAGGTGACGAGTGACCTACCCTGCACTGCCGGATCCGAGAGGTAATGATCCCATCCAGGCTGGGGTTTAAATGATAGCAAAAATGGCGCGCAGGGCAGGAACATCTCCTAAAGGGAGCCGGAGACTAGCGTGTACTTGGCCCCCGGTGGAGAGGAGTGGAAATATATGGCGGCCATCTTAGAAGAATGTCAAGAGTCACATTGGGCGCCATCTTGGAATGAGCAAAATAGAGCGTGACTGTGGCAGAAGACTACTAGCCATGAGTGGGTTTTAACACAGAAGTGTAGCTACGTTCTGTTAAGGCTACTCCAGGGGATATCTTCGTTGAGCCCGTGTTTATCAGTGGCCAGACGGAAAATCCATCTCTGTTCAATCTTAAAGAGTGCCCCTGGGGAGATGGCAGAGTGTGCTTCCAAAATCACCCAACTCAAGTTGTCGCAGGTGTGTCCAGCAGTCTCGAAATGTGTGTAGAGTTTGGTAGTTACTCTGCGGCATCGTATGTTACTCTTGTGTTCGCCGATGCGTGTTTTTGCAGTCCTGGTGGTCATACCCACATACCAGAGATGGCATGGGCATGAAAGCAAGTAAATGCAATTAGTGGTGTTGCAGTTGGTATGTTTAGTTAGTTTCCAAGTGAAGTTGTTTGAAAAGGTTATTTCTTTGGTGGGTTTTGTCAATGAGCATGCAGCACAGGACCCACACGGGTAGTGTCCTGAGACTGGTGGAAGGTCCCATAGAGCTATCTGTGTAGGTGCAGTTTTGGTTTTAGGTCTGGTATGGATCAGTATGTCTTTGAGGTTGCTGGTTCTTTTAAACGCAAACCTTGGAGTGGGGGGGTTGTAAGTCACCAGTGTTGAGGATACCCCAATGCTTGCGAATGATGTTTCTGATCCTGTTTGAGTCTGGTGTGAAGGATGTAACGCAAGTGACTGTCTCCGTGGGTTCTTTGCGATTGTATTCTGTTGGACTTGGCCCTTTTTGCAGGGTCATCCCTGAACTTTTTGCCTTCCTCCTATATTTTCTCTGACCTGTTTTTGTTGGTTTTATGACTCTGGGCACTTTACCACTGCTGATCAGTGCTAAAGTGCATATGCTCTCCCATGATAAATTGTGTTATGGATTAGTGACTCCATGATTGGATGATTGGTTTACTTGTCAGTCCCTAGTACAGTGCACTGAGTGTGCCCAGGGCTTGTAAATCCAATGCCGCTGGTGGGCTTGCAGCACTGGTTGTGCCACCCACAGAAGCGGCTTGTAAAATATGTCTCAGGCCTGCCATTGCAGAGCCTGTGTGCAGTCTGTGACTGCCATGTCGACTTGGCCAGTGCACCCACTTGCCAGTCCCTAAACCTTCCCTTATCTTCATATCGACGCCGTGCACCGTCTTTGTTTTCATCGAATTCCAGGTACTGTTCTTTGGGGGTCTGCTCGACTCCGGGCCCGACGCCGCGCACCTCGCGGTCGGCGCCGTACTTTGGGATTTCCACCGGTCACGACGTCGTGATAACTCCAAGTGGAGTTATTTGTTGCTACAAGCTTTATTTGATTGACTATCCTATTTTTGAAGATAACGTGAACTGTCTCTATCATTTTAAGTCTATTTTTGATTACAGTATTGTGGATTTTTGCTATTGGGTCTTGTGATAAGTCTATATAAAGATTACTTATTTTTACATAAACAACCTGTGTGGTGTCCATCTGTAGTGTTTTCACTGTATTACTGTATGTGGTCACAAATGCTTTACACACTGCCTCTGAGATAAGCCTGTCTGCTCGTGCCAAGCTACCAGGGGGTGAGCAGGGGTTATTTTAGGAGTGTTTCCCCCTTATCCTGACTAGAAGCAAGGGCCCCTATTTGGACAAAGGTGCAAACCATTGCCAACTAGAGACCCCCAGTTCTAACATATTCCAATAAGGCCTCTCTGTTATTGTGCCTAGCCCTCTTCATGGCTTGTGCTACCTTATGTCGTGGATATTCTCGTGCATGCAAGTTAGCTGCTAGATTACTGGCTTCTGATTTGTAGTCCTCAGAAGAGCTACAATTCCTCCTTATATGGAGTAATTGGCCAAACGGTAAGTTCTCTTTGAGGGCCCTGGGATGGTGGCTGCTAAACAGGAGGAGGCTGTTGCTGTCTGTGGGCTTTTTGTACAGTTTGGTACTCAAGCGACCCTCAGTCAAAATGATGTTCAGGTCGAGGAAGGGGACCATGCAATCTGAGATAGTGTGGGTAAATTTAAGGTAGGGGTTTAGAGTGTTGACCCATGCACAAAATTCATCACAGGTTGTCCTATCTCCCTTCCAAAAGATCAGGATATCGTCGATGTAACTCTTCCACAGTATAAGGTTATTTAAGTAGGGATTGCGAACATCGAAGATAAGCCTAGTCTCAAAGGCAGCCACGTACAGGCAGGCCACGCTTGGAGCGAATGTGGTACCCATGGAAGTGCCCTGTGTTTGGTGGTAGAGTTTGTTGTTATACTCAAAAAAGTTCTCGGTGAGGGCAAGGGTAGCACATTCCATGATAAAGGGAACCGGTGTAGGTGAGTTCCAATCGGAAGAGTTGAGAACATCCTCAATCACCTCCAGAGTGGCGCGTTGAGGGATGTTGGTATACAACGCCTCAACGTCCAGGGTTACCAACATATTTATCTCATCCTGGCGTTGGAATCCCTAAATCAGGTGGAGTATATCAGTGGTGTCTAGAAGGAATGATGGTGCCTCCTTAACTAGTGGCTGTAGGAAATGATCACAGAACCTGGACAGGGGTTCCAGCAATGAGCCGATACCTGACACAATGGGCCTCCCTGGTACTGGTCTAACGCCCTTGTGTATTTTAGGTAGGATATAAAAGTACGGCGTTCTGGGATCTTTTGTGACCAGGAATTCAGCCTCTTTTTTGCTTATCCAGCCTTCTGTTTCTGCTGTGAAAACCATGGTAGAGATTAGGGTAGTCAGTCTTTTGGTAGGGTTCACAGAAATCGGGGTGTAGTATTTTTCCTTACTGAGTTGTCGTAGACATTCAGTGTCGTAGTCACTGGTGGACATGATTACAGTGGCACCCCCTTTGTCAGCCTGCTTGATGGTTATGCTCGAGTCATCAGCGAGGGATCTAGCTGCTGACCATTCCTCATTGGAGAAATTGTGAAAGGGGGTATTGGACCTGTCCTCTGTCAAGTCTTTAAGCACCGCTTGCTCAAAGGTTAGAATTTCATTGGGCACCATGCTGTTGTTTGGTGTAAAGGTTGAGGGATTTTGTAACCCCGTGTCGTTTCTGGTTGGTGTGGGTCTGTCTTTGAAAAATGCATTCAGCCTCACCTTGCGGAAGAAGCTATGTATTTCGCATTGATCTCTGAAACGGTCAATTTTAGGAGTGGGAACGTAGCCTAGACCTTTGCGTAGGACTGTTAATTCCGTCTCCGTGAGGTTCCTGGGGGAGAGATTCACTACTAGTTTTTCTTCCCCCTGGTCATGCTCCTGGTCTCTACGGAGTTCTGGGTCTGTTCCTGCCAGTGTACTTGTTTGGCGTTCCCTCTTCTTTGCCCTTTTCCTCTGCCCCAGCCTCTTCCTAAAAAAGGATGGTTGTTGCCAGCGAAGAATTGTGGTGGCCCCTGTGGGTAACATGGTGGTCCCTGAGGGTACCCTGGGAATTGCCACATTGGAGGACCTTAATAGGGTTGCATGGGGTAGTGGGGGTATCCCGGTCGTGTTGTACGTCTGGGATTGTTGTTACCCCAACTGCCTGTGCTAGAGTCGCTGCTCGAGGAGGATCCCCTCCTTGTTTGCGTAGTACCCTCATCTGAGGAGTAACAGTGATACATCCACTCAGAGACACCGAGAACCACTCACACACCCACTCACAGTCCTACACAGGCACTCACACAGCCATGTACGCCAGCATGTGGGGATTCGCCGCAGGGCCTGGCCACAGGCCTAACTCCCCGCCGTGCATGGCCAAAGGCCACACGGAGTGTGAGGTTGAGCGCATGCGGGAGAGAGTTGGATTAACGTATGGTAATTTATTAGTACTGTACATTAAAAAGGTTACAGGGACATTATAGTTAGGAAATCGCATTAAATAAAACTTCGACATTCACTGAAAAAGACAAAGGTTACAGGGATGTTATAGTTGGGTTTAGATTTTACACAGGCAGCCATAGAAATTTGCAGTTATAGTTATCTCAAGTAACTATAACTTGTGCCCTAAGGTAACTATAACTCGCACCCTTGCCATGCACTGCTAATTACTCCACATTATTCATCACTCGTGACCTCTTTTATGAGATTGATAATATCACTGCAACATTTGCAGTAAAATTATTGGTGAGAAACCTGTGCATAGTGGGGACGCGAGGTATAGTTACCTTACGGCATGAGTTATATTGTGATTTTTGTGATTTGGTGTAAATCTGTTCAGCAGTTTTTGAGAAATTAAGGATCATAAATAATTGGATATAGTTTGGTCTGCAACAGTCTCACCGACTCTTGCAGTGGCGCCAGTTTGAAAATAGAGCATTTTGATTTGCCCAGGGAGTTTTATTTACCTTGGGCCATCTTGCCCCACAGGAGTCGGCCTCCTGTGAGAGCGAGCGCTCTGATTGACTGCTAGCAACATGAGAAATATGTAGCTGGTAGCTATTACAGGACTGGGGGGGGGTGTTAGTCCCCTGTCCTGCAGTTATAAAAAGATATATTGGGGCAAGGTAGGGACACCCTGACCCAGAGGGACCCCATCCCCCGGGGCAAAAAAAGAAAAAAAGACTCTTGCATGATCGGAAGCAGAAATGGCCGCCAGGCCGCATTTAAATATCTTATACCCCGGGGAGCCTACCCCTGGGGCTAATTTCATATCGGGGAGGTGGGGCTGCATGGACCTGCTCCCACAGCCTCTAAAGGCCCCGGAGAGCACACTCCAGGGCCAACATTTCTTTATGTAGGGAGGGAGATGTGCGGCCCCCTCCCAGAGCCGATAGGGGCTTCGGGGAGCCCACCCCCGGGGCTGATATTACTTTTTATGGTAAGGAGTCATGCGGCCCCTCACCTCGAGAGGCCTCTGGAAGCCCACCACTGGGGCTGACATTATTTTTTATGGGGGGCTGCACTTCCCTCCTCCCTGAGAAGCCCCGGTAAGCCCACCCCCTGGGCCAAAATTGAAGGAAATGGGGAGAGGGGCCATGTGCCCCTTTTCTGTGCCTCGGGGGGAGCGATTACTGGGAGGGAGTCTTGCAGCCCCCCTTACCTGAGCCCTTAATGGTCCTGGGGACCCCATCCCCCGGGCGGGCTCTGATGCTATGTCCTAGGGAGACCACCTCCGGGACATAGCGGTTTCCCTGCCCTCAGGCAAACCTGTGTTTGCTCTCGCTTGGGTGGAGCATTTTCAAAGCTTCAAAAATGCTCCCGCCCGCTGGGAGCAGACTTTTCATCTGTTTCTCTACCCAGACTGAAGCGGGCAGAGAAAGGGGAGCATTATATGCTGCTCCATGCGGGTGGGAGTAATGCCAAGTTCTGCTGTAAGCAGGGAACTGGCTGGGGCCACAGGGGCTATGGGGCTCAGCCCGTGGCCCCCAACAACAGTATGGTGGGTGCCCTGGGTGGGCCCCATGACACCCACCTTTTATTGTGCCGGGTATGGGGTTGCCGGGCCAGAATCTGCCCGAGGAGGGGTGGCCGCGTGCCCCCTCCACCTTTAAAATGCTGCTGGGCCCTATGGGATCCCTAGGGCCAAAATCAGCCTGGGGAGGGGGACTGTGTCCTGCTCTCCCCCTTCAAAATACTCCAGGGCTGAAATTGACCAGGGAGCCATGCATGTGCCCCCCCCTTCACAATGCTGCCAAGGAACAGGATCTCCGGTGTCGAAATCGGCCTGGGAAGTGGGGGCACGTGTGCCCCACTTTCCCTCCAAATTATGCTGGCCCCAGGTATGGGTTCTCTGGGGCCGAATTCGGACCAGGGAGGTAGGGGGCCACGTGCCCCCATCCCCTAATAAATGATGTTGGACCCGGGGGTATGGTATGCCCAGGGCAGAGATTGGCCTGGGAGGGGAGGGGCATGTAGCCTGCCTCCCTTTAAAAATACGCGGCCCTAAGGGATGGGGTCCCCAGGGCCTAAAGATGCTCAGAGAGGGGGGCCACACGGCCTCCTACCCTTTATTTTTAGAAATGGTCTTGGGGGATGGGGTCCCTGGGGCTAACGAGGCTGGTGGAGGGGGGCCGCGTGGCCCCCCTCTCCTTTAATTAAAAAAGTAATGCCCTGTGGGATGGCGTCCCCAGGGCCCAGCTCTATGGCGGCCGTGAGCAGTGTTGGGTTGGCTGTATGGAAGGGGGGTTGGCTGCAGGTCATGGTGTGGCCCCACTTCCCAAGCCTATTATGGCCCTTGGGACCTAATCGCCCACAGCCGTACATATTAATTAAAATGGGAGTGTGACACCCTACCTCACCAAGGCATATTAGACCCGTGGGATCGGATCCTACAGGGACTTTTTTTTATTAAAGAGGAGGGGGCCATGTGGCCCCCTCTCTGAGTCATTTTCAACCCGGGGCCCACATTCCCCAGGGCCCGCATTACTTAATGGTGTCCACCCAGGGCGCCCACCATGGGCACCCAACATACACCCCAACTGGCCGCCCGCATGCTGTGGGTGCCCGCACTGCTCCCGCCTGCAGGTAGCAGCTACTTCTGCTGCTTCCTCCAGGCATGAGCAATCTCTTGATCTGTTTCCCTGCCGGCATCAGTGGATCCCCAGCGAATTTGCAGTAACATTTTTTTTAATGTTTTTTTGGCCCCAGGCGGAAACCCTCGGGGACCGCACCACCAGTCTGAGGGATCAGGATATCCCTCAATGCCCTTCATGCCTTTTAGGACTCTAGACTGAGTCCCGAGTCCTAAGATGGCTGCCACCGCTTCCTTGTTGATGTGGTAGAACCCAATGAGATCTCAGCAGGAGATCTGTTGGATCTGCAGAGGCTTCGAGGCTCGCCCATAGCCCCGGCGACCACCACCTCTCCGGGGCTAATTCCAATTATGTTGGGGGGGCCTCACAGACCCCTCCTGCCCCGGGGACCACCACCTCCCTGGGGCACACTGCTTTTTTTTTTAAAGTAATGCAGGGCAAGCCATAGGGCCTACCCCGCTGCCCCGGGGACTGCCATCTCCCCAGGGCACATACTTTATTTTTAAAAAAAGCACCTCCCTGGGGCACAAATACAATAATTAAGGTGGTTCAATGCTTACCCCCAGCCCCGGGGACCACCACCTCCCTGGGGCGAATTTGAACAAAGGAGGGGGGGCCGCACAAAATGCTCTTGCTTGCTCAAAGCGGAGCAAGTGTCAGTTTCCCTGCCTGCTGTTTAGCAAGCAGGGAAACAGACACATTGCTTTGGGCTCCAGGGAGCTGCATATTCATTCATTCCCTTTTAAAAAAAAAATTTAAAAAAAAGGGACAGGCGCCAGGGAATGGCGTCCCCGGGGCCGAAATGGCCTGGGAGGGGGGGGGGGGGCACTCCCTCTCTCCCTTTGAATTGTAAAAAAAAGGCTGGGGATGGGGTCCCCGAGGCTAAAATCGGCCTGGGAGGGGGATGCGCGGCCCCTCCCGTTTTTTTTTTTTTTTAGTTAAGAAAATTTAAAAGGGTCAGGCCCCAGGGTATGGGGTCCCAGGGCCCAAAATGGTCCAGGGAAAGGGGGCCAAACAGCCCCCATTCCTAAAAAAGAAAAGTAAAAAAAGCTGGCAACTCGCCAGAGGCTACGTCCCCTTTCTCCAATACCCTGCAAACCCGCCTCCTGGCGTACTCCTGGTTGGGGGATGAAGTCCTCTTGGCTGCTGAGGGTCCTTAGAGGCCAACAAGACCTCCTGTTACCTCCAGTAAGCCCCACACAGTGGGACTGCTGAGGTGGTTGGAGGCCACGCCTCCTTTCTCTGCCAGTCTGCAAACACACCTCTCAGCGCATTGCTGGTGAGGGCCTCAGGACTAAAGTGGACTTCTTCCCCCAACCCGTAGTTCGCCAGGAGGCGCCTTTGCAGAGTGGTGGACCCGCTCCAACTTCCACACTACCATTCTCAAAACCATTGACACACCCATACCAGTACTTATACACCCACTCACTGATTCATGGGTCTACACACACATCCACTCAGTCACCCATACAGTCACTCATACACCAACTCACTCACTAATACAACCACTGATGTATCCACTCATACACCCATACAGCCACTCACACACTGTCAGTCACCCATAGAGCTACTCACACACCTACTCACTCACCCATAGTCAATCACACAGCCACTAACTCACCTATACAGTTATACACACACCCACTCACTTATTCATACAGATACTAACACATACTCACTCACCTATACAGTCACTGACAAAAGCACTCATTCATCCATACAGCCACTCTCACAATCTCTCACTCCCACATAGTCACTCATATACTCCAACACTCACATATACTGCCTTTCACATATACAGTTACTCACCCATATACCACTGACACATCCATTCACTCATCAACACAGCCATACATACACTCAGTCACCCATACAGCCCCTCACAGACTCACTCACTAACCCATACAGCCACTGACTCACCCACTCACCCATACAGCCACTGACTCACCCACTCACTCATCCATGCAAGCAGTCACCCACTTACACAGACACTCATACACCCATACAGGTACTCAGACAACCAATCAGTTGCCCATACAGCCACTCACGTACCCACTCACCAACCCATACAGCCACTTAGACACCAACTGACAGACTGATATAGACATTCACACAACCTAGTCACTCACCCATACATTCACTGAGACACCTAATCACTTGCTGAATCCAGCACTCATACACCCACTGATTCATCAGTACACCTTGGTATATATATTAAACACTCACAGTCACTGGATGATGCCATTAATGATGTCATCATTGATGTCATTTGAGATGTCATCAGTGATGTCACTGACCATGTCATGAGTGACGTAATATGCGAGGTCATAAACAGTGCATTGCGGTGGCGCGAGTTGTAGTTAGCTCAGCTAACTATAACTGCTGAATTTCTCTGGTTTTGTACAAGTGAAACCTGAGCCTAACTATAACGTCTTTGTAACTTTTTTTTTTTTTCAGTGAATATATATATATATATATATATATATATATATATATATATATATATATATTCCAGACACCTTGTCGCTGGACCCTCGCCTTCTTATTGCGGCAAGCACACAGTGGAGTAGCGAACCCCTTAAATCCAAACACACTGTGGTTCACCTTCCTGTGATCCGAAATGCATCAGGATTGTTGCTGCACTTATTTAATTAAACTCGCATCTTTTGCAAACTGGTGCCACGGCGTGTTTCAGCATTTTAGTGGTCTGATGTGACCCAAAGTAAGGTGAACCACAGTGTGTTTGGATATATATATTACCTATGCATTTTTTGTTTTGCCAATAACTTTTGCACCGCTTGACGAATCTGCCCTTATTGGTTCAGCTACTGTGTTGAAAGTTTCAGGGTGATCCGTCAAGCGGGGTCGAGACATAAGGGGGGTCCCGAAATGCGTTTTCCCCATGTTATGTCTATGGGGATTTTTCATTATTTGAACACGACTACAGCCCGAACTGCTGAACGGAATTAAACCAAATTTGCAGAAAGCTAGATGTTGGTCCAGAAAGCTTGCTTTTTGTGATTTGGTGTAAATCCATTCAGTAGTTTCAGAGAAATTAAAGTTTAAAAAATATAGATATGTGGGAATGCGAGTCCTTGCAATGGACTTGCAGATCCTACTAAAATTTGATTGGCTCGCAACACTTTAACCAGGAAGTGTTGACAGCCATTTTGGGACTTGGCTTCAAGCCGAGTCAAAGAGGGCAGGGTAGGAATACCCTGACCCCCCCAGATATGGTGGTGGGGTCCCACAGGAACCCTGCCGGGGTTTAAAACCTTTTTTTGTTTTTATTTTGCCGTGGACTCGGGTGGATCTGCAAATCCGCAACAAAATAAAAATTATTCTAAAGCCCCTGAGTGGACCAAATCCCGGGGGCATGATAAAAATAAAGGACGGGGGCGCACGGGCCGCCCTCCTAGGTTTATTCAAAGCTCCGGGGACCGCTACCTCCCCGGTGCAGTCATATAAATATATGCAGGGAGACCACCACCTCCCTGGGGCACATATGTAATAATAAAATAATGCGGGGGAGGCCCTATGGCCTCCCCTGCAGCCCCGGGGAACGCCATCTCCCTGGGGCAGTAACTTAATTATATGCAGGGCAGCTGCAGCCCCGGGGACTGCCACCTCCCCGAGGCTAAAATAAATAATGCGTGGCGGGGCTCCAGCCCCCCACGCAGCCCCAGGGACACCACCTCCCCGGGGCTTAATTTACAAAGGAGGGGGGCCACACAACCCCCCTCATGGAGCCCTGCATGGCCCTGGGGACCGCCACCCCCAGGGCCGGCTTCAGCAATGTCCCGGGGTGCCCAATCCAGGGACATTGCAGTTTGCTATGGCTTGCTCCCGCCAAGCCATCGCAAACTCAGATCTGTTTTCAACAAGCAAGAGCTAAAATGGTATCGCTTGTTGAAAGCAGAGTAATGTCTGTTTCCCTGCCCGCTGTGAGGTGAGCAGGGACACAGACATTGCTTTGGGATCCGGGGAGCTGCAGGCTAGCAGCTCCCTGGATCTCAAAGTAATGCCAGCTCCCGCAGGAGGCGGGAAGCCAGCAGGGACTGCGGGGGCCTTGAGGCTCTCCCCGCGGTCCCCAGTGAAGATGCCTGGCCCCGGGGGATGGGGTTCCTGGGACCGAAGTTGGCCCAAGAGGGGGGGGGCTCGGCACCCCTACCTTGAAAGAAAATATAAAAAGAAAAGGCCTGGCCCTGGGTAATGGGGTCCCCGGGCTGAATAAGCCTGGGGAGAGGGCCGCACAGCTCCCCCCTGTTTTTTCTTTTTTAAATTAAAAAACAAAAGGTGCAGGCCCCGGGGAATGGGGTCCCCGGGGTCGAAGTTGGTGTCACTGACCATGTCATGAGTGATGTAATATGTGAGGTCATAAGCAGTGCATTGCGGGGGCGCGAGTTATAGTTAGGTTAACTAACTATAACTGCTGAATTTCTCTGGTTTTGTATGAGTGAAACCTTAGCCTAACTCTAATGTCTCTGTGCCCTTTGGTTTTTTCAGTGAATTTCAAAATTTTATTTTATTCCATTTCCTAACTATAATGTCCCTGTAACCTTTGTTTTTTTCTGTGAATTTTCTAAGGTTTTTAAAGGCTAATTCCTAACTATAACGTCCCTGTAACCTTTGTTTTTTCCAGTGAATATATATATATATATATCCAAGCTCCAAAGTACCCAACGTAATGATGAGGGCGGTGTCCTATGCGCCTTCAATTGCCAAAGCCTCTGAAGAGAAGTGGGGACACTTCGAAACGCGTCAGGCATCCATGGCAAATTGGACTGCTTAAAGTTATCGTTGTGCCGAGGGATTGTATACCATAAAGGCTCTTTATGAGCATGTTGCCGTTCGAGTGCTCCTTGTACGTTGGGTACTTTGGAGCTTGGATAAATACGCGGTATACCCTGCCGCGAAGGAGCACCACCCCAGGATGTGGGGGCCACGCGGTCTGTTATCGAGCAGGCCGACTTCGTGGGGCAGCAACGGATTTAGCATATCCACCGGCACACCGAGGCCCATCTGGGGGCTATGAATGTTACAGCAGCAACATTGCGCGCTCCATCTGGAGACAAAGGACACTACAAGGCCCATAATACTCTGCTAGTCGCGGCAGAGCGTCCCATCCAGGGCATGCATTGGAGCATTTAAATGATGAGGGCGGTGTCCTATGCGCCTTCAATTGCCAAAGCCTCTGAAGAGAAGTGGGGACACTTCGAAACGCGTCAGGCATCCATGGCAAATTGGACTGCTTAAAGTTATCGTTGTGCCGGCGGATTGTATACCATAAAGGCTCTTTATGAGCATGTTGCCGTTCGAGTGCTCCTTGTACGTTGGGTACTTTGGAGCTTGGATAGATATATATATATATATATATCACAAAGAAGTCTATTGACAAATGCTCTCAGGAACCACAGACTCACGGAAAATCCAAGGGTGTTTAATCAAAACAACGCGTTTCAGCCTCACAAGAAGCCTTGTTCACGTATGATTATGTGCACACAGAGCCATACTGATAAAGTAAAAAACAGCTAAACATTGTTGTAGGACTAGAGATACTGAAGTCTCAAATTGCACCAAATGCACGGGCATCCTACCCTTTTCCCCCTTCTTCCTTTTTACACCTTCAAAATCTACTGATGGGTATTGTATATACAGCCAACTTTAGTTCATTATTAGGACTTGGGCACTTGCCCTGATACAGTCAATTCACTGACAGCATGACCTGTGCTGTAATATGCACAGACTCACATGAGTCTCTGTTATTAGTTTGTTTTCCATTTTTGATCATGAGCCCGATTATTCTTAAATGTGAAATGGTTAACTGCTTATAATTAGATCTGATAAATTTCAGATATCTCACTATTCCTCATTACATCAATAAGTCTTAGATGTTAGCCATCCACTTTAGTCCGCGATGTTCAGCGGGGCTAATTATCTCCAGCGATCTCGCATTTACCATTAGGATTTGGACATTTGTACTGTTATAGTCATCGACATGACAGCAGGAATTTGGCTGTTTTATGTATTGACTTACCATATATTTTCCCTTCCTTTTTACCATGATCATTGTTATAATTTACAACATGGACGAGCTTTACGCACCTTTGTTGGAATGTATTGCATTATATTATTGTATTGTATCACTGCACTATTGCCGTTAGTCCATTCCAAGATGTCTGCTGTTATTTGGTGCAATTTGAGACTTCAGTATCTCTAGTCCTACAACAATGTTTAGCTGTTTTTTACTTTATCAGTATGGCTCTGTGTGCACATAATCATACGTGAACAAGGCTTCTTGTGAGGCTGAAACGCGTTGTTTTGATTAAACACCCTTGGATTTTCCGTGAGTCTGTGGTTCCTGAGAGCATTTGTCAATAGACTTCTTTGTGATTTAAGTTAACCGGTACGCTCCGCCGGTGTATATGCCACCTCCCACAGGCCCCCAGCAGTCGGCAGGAGCTTTCTGTGGATATATATATATATATATATATATATATATATATATCCCCCATCCCAGTAAAGAGTGCCACTGGGTAGTTATAGTTAGGATCATGTTTCCATAGGAAATGCATTTTTTGCATTGCTAATATCTTCGGCCCTGTTTGATATTGATATATATATATATATATATATATATATCATCATCATCCCCCATGGGGAAACATTGAGGCTTAAAAGGATCTGCAGCCAGGAACAGGAGTTTCAAGGGCAAGTACAAAAAATGAATGAGAGGTTTTGCAAACGGGGATATTTCCCAAAAATGTTAACTGAGGCAAAACGTAAGTCTGATAACATCACTAGAAATCAACTGCTCTACCTCAATGATAGAGTTCAAAAGGAAACTTCACCTGACAGATTTATCACCCGTTTTAACCAAATGTCTCCCAGAGTATATCAGATTTTGAGAAGACATTGGCAGGTAGTTAAGAATGACAACGTAATTGGAAAAGATTTACCTATGGTACCACCAGTGACTTATAGGAAAGGGAGGACATTGGGTGATAACCTGACACATAGTTATTTACCAGGAGTCGTAAACCTGATACTTGGTTATCTACCACGAAGGTTTTTTTTTAGTGTAATCATTGCAAAGCCTGTAGAATGGTGAAAAATGTCCTTTCATTTAAGTCCAACGACGGACATATAAGAAAGATAAATGGGTTTTTCAATTGTAATACGGATCATTGTATCTATGTACTTAGCTGCCCCTGTCCCCTAATGTATGTGGGGAGTACGATTTTCCCCCTTAAAAACGTATACTGGAACTTCAGCGGGCGATTAGGAATCAGGATTTCACATACTCTGTAGCGAAACACTTTTATGACAAACATGAAAGTGATCCTGGGCTATTGATGTTTTTTGCTGTGGACAGAATCCCCCCCAATATAAGAGGAGGCAATAGAACCATGAATTTGAGACGTCTATAATCTAGGTACATCTTGGATTTCCAAATGGGTTAAACAGGGATGAGGAGTTAGAAGTACACTTGGGATGATTTATTATCACCCATCACCCATTTACCTGCTCCCCTTACTCTGCCTAGTCCCATGCCTCCTCCCTAAGGGGGGGGTTACAAAAGGTTTTTATGATGAAGGGCTGTGTATTAATATATGAACCCGCACCATGGCACTTTAGATATCTAGGATTTATTGTTGGCGAACTCTTGCACTCGGACACTTTATGCATTTCGTATATCTTATATATTTATTGCTATTTATTATATTTATATATATAGAGGATTAAATATACATTTTTGTATAAAGCATTTTTGATATGAATATACCTATGCATGAATTTCAGAATTATATATTACATAGTAATTGATTTATATTGTATGGGATTCATCATTAATTTAGTTATTTATATCCTCTCTGTTGGAAGTGGGGGTCCTTATCCCTCACCGCCGCCACCAAATGCTGGAGGCGGGAGTCCCTGTCCCACACCGCTGTTGCCGGGTGCGAGATCTGGACCCCTCGTGTCAACGTTAGGCTAAGTAAGGACACCGTCTGAGATAGCCCTGCTCACCCCCTTAGTAGCTTGGCACGAGCAGCCAGGCTTACCTCCAAGGCACGAGTGTACAGTATGTGCAACCACACTCACAGCAACCCAATGATGTCACCACAAATAGACTCCACACGAGTTTTTATAAAACAAGTATAATCTTTATACAAGAAGATATACGATATGACCACACGTTACAAAACCAACATATAATAATGGGTAGCATTCCTCCCGGTGGATTGGTAGGTTCTAATCCCAACCACCGCTTCTAACCAACAGTTAAGCTGACTTCTAACCGTTTCCAAAAGGTTAGGTAGGTCGTATTGCTAGAATCACACACGTTGCAAAAGAAACAAAATACTGCAATGCGTAACAATATACTCCTGAACTGTGCAATAGAGAAACAATGCCATACGTAGCACCACAGTCATGTACTTTGCAATAGAAGGAATAATGCAATGCGTATCACCACCAGCATGCCCTGTGCAAGGAAGAAACAAAGCAATGCATCACGCTACAATCAAGTACTGTGCACTGAAGAAATAATGCAATGCGCCACGTTATAATCAGGTACTGTGCGATGAAGAAATAATGCAGTGTGCCACGCTTACAATCATGTACTCTGCAAAGGAAAATAACTCAGTGCGTAGCGCACCCAGCATGTAGTTTGTCAGGCACAAATAGAGTCAGGCGTCATACGACAGTTCGTTAGCAGCAATAATGCAAAGTGTAATACGACAGTCTAGGTACTCCGTTAACAGTTGCCCCCGACATGGATCAATGATGACACAAAAATACCGCTTCTCACTCCGGCCCCAGTACTGCCCCTCCTTGGGCCAGCACGGGCCTCGATCTGAGCCGAAGCAACAGGCTCACGCAGCTGCCAGGAGCGAGAGGCCGAGAGAGTGTCCCTCTGAGCCCGCACCCCACCCCAGGTGGTGATCCACGTTACCTGGGGGGGCGCGACCCCACTCTCCTCACCTCCTTCAGCGACTTGGGCCTTGATCCAGAACTCCGTCAATGGGCACGGCGAGCTCGGGCCGGCGACTCCGCTCCTCCGGGACTGCCGGTCCGGGCTGCTACTGTTGCACTCCGAGGGCCCAATGACCTGGCCCTCCTTCCGGCGGTCTCAGTGGACACCGAGACCCGCCCTCAGCCCTTGTGGAGACTTACTTCGATTTCGGTGCACACGCTACCCAGGCACTCCTCACCAGCGCCTCTGGTTGCACCGCGACACGCACTCTGCACGTCCGAGACTCGTCTCTTTTCTGGTGCACACGATGACCAGGCGATCGTCACCACGCCTCGGCTTGCACCTCGACACGCACCCTGCGCGTCCGAGTCTCACCTCTTCTCCCGGTGCACACAACAACCAGGCGCTCTTCACCAATGCCTCGGCTTGCACCACGACACGCACCCTGCGCGACCGAGTCTCACTTCTTCTCTCGGTGTACACAACGACTAGGCGCTCTTCACCAACGCCTTGGCTTGCACCGCGACACGCACCCTGCGCGTCCAAGACTCACTTCTTTTCCCGGTGCACACAATGACCAGGCACTCCTCACCAACGCCTCGGCTTGCACCACGACACGCACCCTGCGCGTCCGAGTCTCACCTCGTCTCCCGGTGCACACAACGACCAGGTGCTCCTCACCAACGCCTCGGCTTGCACCACGACACGCACCCTGCGCGTCGGAGACTCAGTTTACTCCTGCGTGCCCAAGATCACAAGCCACAACTTCTGAGGGTCTCAAGCTGCAAAAGCACGCGCACACCGCGTTGCTTGGGACTTCTCCGGAAACTTTTATGTTCCTGTGTTTCCAAACAGGGAGCCAGCTCACCTCGGGCCCTTGGGGTTCAGGACACAGCACAAAGCACAGTCCTGTTCAAGAAGGGGGGGGACACCACCCACTGCAATGTCCCTTCAGTCTCTTCCTTAGTAAAAGCTACAAACTGCAGGCCAGCCCCAGATCACGAAGCAAGGGTCAGTCCTATCCAGCAGTCTCTTCAGCAACTTCTTCCTTGGCAGAGGTTCTTCTTGACCACGAAAGAGGTCAAAACCTTTGCAGACTCGACCTGTCCATTTCGCCATTCAAAATTACACCAAATTCTAGCGGTTTCAGTTCTCTTAGTTATACCCCTTCATGTCTTTGAAGTTCGTTGTGCTCAGGGGTCCCTGACCCCTGCCTAAATCAGTTCTGGGTGTCTCCCTCCCAGTGTCACCTTTCTCCCTTTGATACTGGGGATCTGGACCCTTAATCACTCAGCAGGAGATGGGTCAATTGTTTTATAGCTGCAACCCAGGCCTCTTCACCTCCCGGGGTTTCTCGCATACTCTCCAGATGCAGGTCAGCCAGGTGCCATCTCACCCCCTCCCATCTCAGATCCAGACAGTCAATCCACATTCAGCAGAGACACACAGAAATGCTTAAAGCACAAAACTCAGCCACTTTCTAAAAGAGTGGTTTCTGAACACACAATGACGAAACCACTTTCATAGAAAGATGTGTTATGACACTGTGAGTTCATACATACTAAACTTCACCTCTCCATTATAAACTTATAGGAAAGTAGGCTAACAAAACACCATACCCATCGTCCCCCATTCTGTCCTATGGGCAGAAGGGCCTTTCACCAGTGAAAACGAAATGGAGTGTTTTTTCACTGTCAGGACATAGCACACACCTCAGTATATGTCCTGCCTTTTACCTACACTGCACCCTGCCCAGGGGTTACCCGGGACCTACCACAGGGGTGCCCACAGTGTACGCAAAAGGGAAAGTAAGGCCTGACAAGTGGTTGCACTTGTCAGGACAACATGCTAACTTGGCAAACTGCGCGCAGGCCCTACACTGAAGGCCTGAGTTCCCTTCTCTGCGCGCCTTTGCATTACTAGCCCTTGCACACACAGTGCACATCACTAGGGACTTTTACTAGTAAGGCAAACATACCAATCATGGCCAACCAATTACCATTGTACTTTACATAGGGAACCCTTGTACTTTGACACTGATCAGCAGTGGCAAAGTACCCAAAGCATCCAAATTGGCAACTCTATGTCAGGAAAACGGTCTAGGGGGAAAGCAAAACGTTTAGGGAACTTTAGCCAAAAAGGCCAAGTCCTACACTCCCGTATATACCTTTTAGAACATGGGATCTATGAAATGTATTTAGGATGGTCTGAATGGTCTGGGTTGGCCATGACTATTCCCAAGAAACCGTTAGTATGATTCCAGTTATGTCAAATGATGTCTGTATTGACGAGGGCACTGGCCCAAGAGTTTACTCCCAGAGCATTCCTTCGGTCCAAGTAGGAGATACAAGAGGAATTGAAATATTAAGTTGGCTTGTTTTTTTTATATAAAAGAATTTTTATAAAAATAAAAAAAGGAGTATAAATATAAAAATATAATATATAAAAAATTATTATGAAGAGTAAAATGAACATGTATTAGCCAGTTTAAAACACAGTATGTATAAGGATTAGGGCATAAAAAGTAACGGAGGTTGTCTTTTTTTATGTCTATGATTTACTGTGCCTTTAAATAAGAATGATTCCAAACATAATGTGACTTTGACAAAGGCTAGGATCAGCCGAAACGCGTCACGACGGACATTGTGTTGTGAGAAAATAAAGAAATTGCTTGACTTGCCTGGAGTGCCCACCTTTGCTCTTTTTTGTAAGAGTTTTCGGGGTATATATATAATATATTATTTGTACTATGATCTTTGTGGGACTATCTGTAGGCTAAAATGTATGAAAGCCAGATATGTTGCTACAACTATGTCTGGCAAAGAAAGTGTCCAAACTCAAATCGTAATTAATCAACATTGTGAATGTGTCCTGAGCCAATTGAAAGTCCTCTTTAAAAGGCTTGGCCTACTGCTAATGGGCGTAGATCGCAGAACAAACTTAGTGGGCCAGGGAACCAACTGTACGCAGGAATCTGAGCGTGAGAATTTGAAAATAGATAAGGAAGATGAATTATATATGGACAACAAGTAGTCGTGGCATATGCATATCTTAAGCACGGCCAGGTTGGTGATTCGGATATTGTGGCATTTCATAGTGACTGCAAGAGCATGCACTGCATGCACTTCTTTAGGGTTGGATGGGCTGCCATGTCTCAGTGTCAAGAGCACTTTACCTACATATTTGAAAAAAATGAGCTGTAATGGGCGTTGTTTAGACATATTAAAAAAAAAAAAAAACCTTTGGGGGAAGCATCCCACATACTGCTAGAGACGATTGGGCTCGCTTAGTATACTCCCTCGCATGGTCCAACGTGGGGCTGATTTTTGCTGGGGCTTCTTTCTAATACCAGTCAGGTCCTGATCCTAAGCCATGGGTTCCCTTCCATCGAAGGAAAAGGCAAGGAATTGATATCACACATGAGAATCTATGTTTTTGTCTCTCTCTACAACTTCAACAGATTGTTCCTCGCTCACCGCTCCTCCAATCCTAGCTCCTTCAACAAATATCCTACTTTATAATGTACAGTCCCATGAAACTGTAATAAATACAGTCACAGGTGTATTTGTTCAGATCCTTCATTTCTGGAAAGCAACTGCTGTGCCCACAATGTAACCTGGATCCCAAGAGCATCACTCAAAAAACAGGAGCTCAGAATATCTCTACAAGTGGAACACAACTCCTCTTAGATGATAGAGAAACCAGGCTAAGGGGTGCTAGATTTAGGCAAGGGTTAAGATGAATGAGTCCAAGATGCAGAGAGTGAGATCATAGTTGGGCAACTGGTTCAATCCCAAAATTAAGAACAATGGCTCATACATATACAGAACTAATAAAACTCTGAGACTTGTTGTAACAAGGATCGCAAACATGGACCAAAAAAGAGGAAAACCTTCTACCGGACTCATTAGACATAGCAAATAAATTCAAAATGCTGAGCTCTGCAGGAGGAAACACAAAAAGCCAAAGACCAATATAAAGAACTGGTGAAACCTAAAAAGAAATGTTCCTGAGATACACAAAGAAAGGATTCATCATGCCACCGCAACCAAAAGCTATTTACATTATACTTTAGTACAGATATGAAAGAAAACAAAAAGAGGTCCTGTGCCGCAGGGGAAGCTTGGTGCACAAAAAAACAGCAGTTGGACCTTAGTTCTTCAGACTGCATGCATTGTCAAGATTTGTCTATGCTACTTTGCACATCTTTCGTGGAATAGTCATGTTTTCCGCCTAGGAGATGATCTCTGCTGTGGCACAAACTGACACATCTCGAACTGACCCCTGTGCTGAAAAAAACATTATGAATTTATACAGCATTGAAATTGTGAAGGTGGGAACTCAGCTGTAACGGACAAATGGCAAAAAGATGTATACTGAGGGTCAAAACATGTCCCCAGCCCTATCAGCCTGTGTTAAAACAGCATTTACAGGCACACCATTATTTTCAGTTCCTTCTTGCATCTAGTTCTGCCGCTGAAGCTATAGTTTCATATTTTCTCCATGATTGACAACTTTGTATTGTTGCTTTGTTCAGGGCTTTGAAAAAATTGCTCAATAAATCCAATAAAATTGGATGAAATTAAATATATCAGTTGGATATGTATTATGGGGGCTAACATAGATACAAGCCATAGTAAATTGAACACCACTTGGCTCCACAGGTATGACAGAGAGGATGGTTTCCAAACTATGAAGGTTCATTAAAAGTGTAGTAAATGTTACAGGTTTTATGCATTCAGTTCGTTTGTCAGTTTATGCATTTAATTCCGTAAAGTTAATCAATCCAATAGAATAAGATTAAGAAGATGGTAACATAAATATTTAAAGAGCACAACATGCAAAGTAGAGAAAATATCAGTTCCATAAAGGAACTTCCCTAAACTAAATAAAGCATCTAAAGATGACAAGGGGAATTCTGAGCAGAAGGTGTCAGTCTGAAGTGAAACAAATTAAAGTTCAGTATAAGTAAGCGGCATAAGGGTTCAAGAGTCTAACTAAAGAACTGGGAATATGAAATCTCAGCAGAGTTTGGGAAAGGTCTTCTCTCTGCAGAGTCAGGACTGGATCTCCTAAACAATATTCTAAGACACATAATTGAATACATTTAATTTCTTCCAGAACTACTTCTTACCAACTCTCCAAAGAGGGTCCAATCAGGTAGCGCCTGCTTCTTAGAGCAGGTAAACTCCCCTTGTTCTCATCATCGAACAAAGTGCACACACTGCTCAACCTTGGATGTATCATCGGTCCGGACTGCAGGGTACATGAGGATCATACTCGTCCCCACATGTGGTGTAAAAAACAACAACTTCCAATTAAGTCTATCTGCTCTAACATTTCTGAAAGCTAAACAATGAGCTACTCTTATAATTATAGTAGCTTATCTTGCTCCTGCAGCAAGAAGGAAAACATGTAAGCACATTTCAAAGTCAACATTATGTTGACAGTAAAAGATTTTTAGCAACTGAGGCCTACTCAAAGTTAGGCGAATGTTAATAATGCACATTTGGTTAACTTGAATATACTGTAGGTTAACTGATTATACTTTATACATATTTATCCACACAGTAACACACAGATTAACATATGATTAGTGAAGATTCTAAAGCATAACATTTTTGCTACTCCAGTCCCCCTCTGATGGCTAGAATAGCCGTCACATAATACATGATAGTACATGCTCCAAATATGGCTGAAAGGTGTACTCCTTAGTAATAACATTGCCATCCATGGATTGCACCACACAAAGAATCGTACCATCGCAAGAGCTGTGTAATGGGATCAGTTCATTTTTCGAGAACAAAATAATAAACATTGTAGATAACTTAAAGAAGAATGACACAGTAACACATCCAGAATCTAGAATCCACAATGCAGGAGGGGAATAACAGGATTTAAAGGGCTGAGATCCTCCAATTATGGAGGAAGACTTCCTGGAGTTGGCGGGAGCCATTACTTCAGGCTCTCTGCTCTGCCTCCCTCCCTCCACAATACTGGAAGGTACTTGCACCACATCTGGCTGAGCCTTTACGATACATCTGTAATCTTTCTCTGGCCACTGCTAAGGTTCCCAAGGCCTGGAAGCAGATGGTAGTAACTAAAGAAACCGTCTGCAAGCCCTAAAAACGTGGCTAATTTTACGCCCATTTCTCTGCTGCCTTTTCGATAAATGTATTGGAAAGTCATGTCAATAAAATTGTATCGACTCATATAGAGGACAGTAATTGGCTCGACATGGCCCAATGTGGGTTTAAGCCTCGTCACTGGACAGAGACAGTTCTGGTGGTGGTCCCTGACAATATCCGAATGGCTGTGGACAGGGGTGGGCAAGTGGTTTTGGTACTTCTGGACTTTTCTGCAGCATTTAATACTGTGGATCACTCCATCCTGCTCAAGAGATTGGAGGAAGCTGGTATAGCGGAAAAGGCCATGAACTGGTGCGGCAGTTATCTATCTGACCACGAACAGGCTGTACAACTCCCTCCTTTGAGCTCCAGCTAAGTCGCACTAAAGCAGGGAGTTCCACTTCCTGCTTAATATATACATCCAATCTCTCATTAAACTCATACAAGGGCTGGGACTGAACTACATTAATTATGCGGATGACACGCAGCTGACAGTCTCGTTTAATCCAGGCTCTGTGGGGTCCTTTGGCTATTTTGACCAGTGCATGAAGGGAATAGTTGACTGATTTAGAAACAACTTGCTGCAGTCTAATGCTAGCAAAACAGAGACATGCTCTGCCAGGTGGGGAGGGCAAGCGTCAGTCATCTAAAGGATTTCTGGCCGACAGGATATGGGTCAATTCCTCTATGGGCAGACTCCGTACAATATCTGAGGGTACAACTAGACGCCACCTTCTTGTTAGCAGACCATGCAAAGAAAATATCCAATATCTGCTTTGCTCTTATGAGAGCTTTACATAAAATCAGCCCACTCCTTCCAAACATCGGTCACTCCTGCATCATCCATAGTACAATCATAAGTTGGATTGATTATTGTAATGCCCTTTTCATCAGCACAGATGAGAAGACACTAAAGTGCCTCTCACGAATTCACGCTGCAGCTGCCAAACTGGCGCTTTGACACAAATGGAGTTCTTCCACCTCTACAGCACCTGACTCCTTGCACTGGTTGCCAGTGAAAAAGAAAATTCCTTTCAAAGTAGCGTGCTTGATGCACAGGAAGGTCTACCAGCAGGCACCTCGAATCCTGGCAGATAGGATTACTCCGTACCAACCAGGCAAATTACTCCACTCAGCCTCTGTTCCTAAACTCCAGATTCCTAGGTACAAGCAAGTAAAAGCCAGAGACGGAGCCTTTTCAGTTCAGGGTCCCAAATTGTGGAACAGTATACCAACACGCATTTGACTGAGTCAGGACCATTTATCGTTCAGGAAACTCCTGAAAGCGTGGATCTACAGGCAGTAGTTTCTTCTCGGGATGATCAGGCTTATGTCCCCCAGTGCAAGGATAGTTGTGGGGTTGCAGTTGTGCTGAACAAATGTTTTTATAATAACATGTGAACACCCCACAACAGCATTAGAACTTTGCTACCTGCTACTGTTTACGATTTGATTTCTCCATTTCCTTCACCTAATCATAAATCCTGCATTGTTCATCTTCCAAACTCCATTTCTTCCCTGTTTCTATTTGTACCCTTACTTTTTGTGGATGTTTTCTTTGTTCTCCTCAAACTAAATCCCTTCATCATAGCAAATAAGCAAATCATACAAACGCCATTAACCAAGATGAGCCTCAATATAGTGACAGTAGTCCACCAGCAGTGTTGCTAAGCCACCTACCTATAGCAGAAAATTATTTCCCAATTGCTTCCCAGGAGCCTGTGTCTTCAAGTTCTTTTGATACTCTAGTAATATTCTTCACATATGTTCTGATCTCTCTGCTCTTGTCTGGGATGTATGTACAGCACTGCTGCACTTTCAGCATTTTAGAGACTCCACCTTCTTTTGCAAGTAAAATGTATAAAGCAAGTCTATGCTACAAAACCATAGTCCTAATGGCTATAAATTCAGTATCAATAGCTAACAAAGCTCCAGCAGTGTTGGTTGTAAGCTGATCAACTAGGGTAGAATGCTTTCTGATGTTAAATCATTAAAGACAACACATAAAGAAGAAATCGTAGCACCAAAGATGTTTCCCACTATTTGTGAAGCACTACTATGCTTACTTCTTCCAGGAAACCCAACTTCCTGACCATTCATACTACATACATGATATACCTTAGGAAACACTATTGCTAAATAGCAGCTTCCCAACCAATTGGCAGGGAGTTTAAAGTAAAAATTCTTTCCACACACATAATAATCTCCAGGAATGACAGGATCATTCCCTGCAAATATCTGATCAGTATAACCCAGAACTTCAAACTTGTGAGGACATTGACTCAATCCCAAAACCATTCTTTGAAAATTACGAACATTTACCTCTCCCCTACTCAAATTTAGCTTCCTTTTATGTTGCTGATCTAAACACAGTTTGGGTTTTACACCAAGCATTTTGTAATTCCTTTCCCCATACATCTTTTGCATGATCTCTCCCACGTATTTTCTATTATCAGTCACTGTTCTCCTATCCCCTAGGTCATCAATGAACTTCTTCTCAATCAGACTTAACAGACAAGTTAAGTTTTGTCTGTTGGCACGTCTGTGTCACGCTTTACTGAGGATCTACAGTGCCATACAGTATCTATGTCTTTTGCATTAGAATGTGGATTCAAATGTTTATATATAGGCACTGCAGATGAAACCAAATAATAAGCAGAGAAATAATATAAAAAATGGCCTTGATGATACAACAAACTAAGGATTATTCTACATGAAATACCATTGGAAAGGGGAATGTGGTGGTAGGTCATATAAAATAAACAAAAATAAACACAGATGCAGGTAAGTGGGAACAGACATAACCGTACTTCCTAAATATTTAATTTTCTAGCTATTCCATAAGAATCCAGTAGATGTAAAGGAATGTTCGACACAAAATTTGGTAAGAGAGAGAATTTCTCTTTTATCTGAATTAATCTTATAGCCAGAAACAAGAGAAAAATCTGAATTTTCTTGTAATAGGTGGGGAATAGAAACCTCATTAGTGGAGATAAAAAGCAGAATATCATCCGCATAGACAGGTAGTTTTAGATGATGATCTCCATAAGGAAATCCAGAAATAGAATCATTATTGCGAATAGAAGATAAAAAAGGTTCAAGAGCTAAGATAAAGAGAAGAGGGGAGAGGGGACAGCCCTGACGAACACCACATTTTAGAGGAACATATTGAGATATGTAGCCATTAACTAATACAGAAGCCATAGGAGCAGTATAGAGTAAAGAGATAAGGGAGATTATATTGGGACCAAAACCATGCCAGATAAGGGCCTTAAATAAAAAAAGACCATCAACCCTATCAAATGCCTTTTCCGCATCTATGGAAACTGCACCTAAAAAATAAGAAAGAGAGGACGGCTTGTTTAAAACATTAAAGAACAACCGAGAGTTATCAGAAGTCAATCTACCCTTTACAAAGCCACATTGTTCTTTACCAATCAAATGTGGCATACGCGGTTCCAACCGTAGAGCCAATAATTTAGCAAACACTTTATAGTCCACATTGTCCAAAGAAATAGTACAATAGTTCTTACAGTGCTGAGGATTACGACCCTCCTTATGAATCAAACAGATCGTAGCTTCTTGAAAAGTACCTTCCGCTTTACCAGAGATAAAAAAAGATTGAAAAAGCTGCAGAAGTTTAGGAAGTAATAAATCAGAAAAATGTAAATAAATTCCACCATATAGCCATGGACCCTGAGTTTGAACTTTTTTGAGCAGATTTAAGGCTTTAGATAACTCTGCGAGCGATAGATCAGATTCAAGCGGAGAAAAATTAAGATGGTCCCGAAGAGTAGAGGGAATGCTCTTGAGGTAAGATTGAATACGGGAAACAGAAGGAGGAGATTCTGGGGTGTATAAATCTTTATAAAATTTCATACATTCATCTGAAATATCTTGATCCTTAAACAGAAGCTGCCCTTCTGAAGAGCGAATGGAATCAATTAATACTCAATCTTTCTAGGATTTAAGATAGTTAGCCAGAAACTTGCCCACTTTATTATGGCCACCATAGTAGCGAGCACTACTACAAAGTAATATAGATGCAGCAGTATCCGTAGTAACCTTATTAAAGTCCAACTTTGCATGTACAAGTTCTTGCAGAATAGAATCAGAGGGGGAGGAGTAAAATTTGTGTTCCAAACATTTAATATTACCTAATATAGATTTATGCTGTTGAAGAGGCTGCTTCTTCTTTTTGGAGACATTATCTATAATAAAGCCGCGAGCTGTGGCTTTAAAAGTGTCCCACAATAAAGAAGAAACATTTGGGTCACTATTTAACCGAAAAAATTCATCAGCAAAAGAGACAAATGAGGCAGAGAAAAGTGGATCCTGTAAAAGAGAGTTATAAAAACGCCATTGAGGGGATCTGGGCTGCAGAGGGAGCAAATTAAAATCAGCAACAACCGGGGTGTGATCAGAAATAACAACAGGTTCAATGGAGGAAGAGATGAGGTTTTGAGTTAAAGATTTAGAAAGAAAGATATAGTCTAATCGAGTGAGGGAGCCATGCGATGGGGGAAAAAAAGGAAAAGTCAATTGCATCAGGATGAAATAACCTCCATGCATCCACAAGGTGTGTTTGAGATCTGGTATTGAGAAATTATTTATGAGATTTATGGGGAATAAAGCAAACTTGGGATTGACGATCAATTAAGGGATCAATAATCTAATTAGGATCACCCCCAAAATAAAAAAATAATCTCTAAATTGGGAAAAAAATTTGCAACGGCGGGCCAAAATGAATAGTCCGGCTGGGTTGGACCATATACATTAAATACCGTCAAAGAATATTATTAATGAGCAATATAACTAACAACCACCTACCCTCAGAATCAGTTTCCTGAGATACAACTGTACATTTCAGTTTTTTATGACATAAAATAATTATTTTGTTTTTCTTGGTGGAGTTAGGGGAGACTGAAACTGAGCCTACCCAACTCCGTTTCAACTTTAAAGCCTTAGACTCCTTGAGATGTGTTTCTTGCAAAAGAACCAAATCTGGGTGATGAGAGGCTAAACGGGATAAGATTCTCTGTCTCTTAACAGGATTAACTAACCTTTCACATTCCAAGAAATAACTCTGAATGTTAAATAACAGAGATACATATAAAACTACACAATCAACATCAATCAGCAGCAGAGAATAGACTAGAGAAAAAGAAAAAGGAGAAGTGAAGAAATTCAACGAAATCACCAAATGGAGTATGAGTAAAAGATTAGATTAGGAAAGAAAGGGCGGGAAGAAAAAGGACAACAAGGATAGACAGTACATGTCAGAACCTGACGACTGTAATACGTACCTTCATGGGAAAAACAGAAAGAATAAGGAGCGGCAACAGACATAATAAGATGATAGTACAGCTAACACAGAACAACGCACCACATCGGGATGCCATATAACACGAACAGGAAACGGGTACGCATGGAATCTGAGATACCTGCAATAGAATTAGAACATTAGAAGAAAAAAGTCAACGTGACATACAAAGCAGATATCAGGAGAAAGAGCATATAAAATAAACAAAAAGGATAAATCACTGCAAATGATAACATTTAAAGTCAAGTTATGGAGGAAGGACCAGCAATCTCCATCGAGGATGTCGAGTGAGAATGGATATATTTCCTGAGATCCGCGGGGTCCTCAAATGAAGAAGTTTTGTTCTGAAAGGTAACCTTAAACAAACATGGGTAGAATAAACCATAGCATGCACCGAGAGTGCAGAGCGCAGGCCGAAGATCCAGGAACTCCTTCCGTCGTTTAGCAGTTATTGTAGAGACATCTTGAGATAGGAACAGTTTTGCGCCAGACCAAAGTAGTTGTTCCTTCAGCTTGGCTGCATTTAAAACTTGTAATAGATTGGTGAATTTAAAAAATAAAAGAATTACTCCATGGGGCCTTGAAGGAGCAGATGAAGACTATAGGCGCAGACCTAATCTATGCACATGCTGAATATTTAATTTGGGCGATGCAGGAAGATCCAGAAGCTGTGGAAGAAAAGTGGCAAAATAAGCAACAGAGTCATCTCCCTCAATGCCCTCCCGAAGACCATATAAGCGGAGATTATTACGCCGATTTCTGTTTTCAAGATTCTCAGCAGATTTTTTAAGCAACAAAACCTCCCTCTCCAAAGAAACAATTCTGGCAGATGAATCCTATATGTTGCCAACCTGTTGCGCCATCAAGGATAAATGAGAGTCTATGGACAACCATTTATTATCCAGAGCCTGCAAACAAGTATTTGTTTCCTCAACAAAAGGTCTCAAAGCACGTATTTCTTCCAAAACAGTGTCCAAAGATACAGGAGACATAGATTTGAGCGGAGAAGGAGGACCCTGCTTAAGCCTTTTATTGGCAGAGGGTGGTAATTGCACTTTTGGCGCAGGGATAGGCGAAGCCGCAGGTCGAGATGAGACCGATTGAGCCATTCTCTCAGAATTATGCAAATAGTCAATGGAAGGAGCAATATGAGAAGAACTGGTAAGGGACTCGCTAGTAGAATCTTTTTTATTGGAGTGCAATAACTTCTTACTTCTGCCCATGAAGCAATTTGATAAGTCCAAGAAGAAATTCTGAAGTAAAAACAATAAAGAGCACTCAACAAACAGCGAAATCCCTCTGAAAAACCTGCTCCTCCCGAGGAGAAATACAGTCAATATGGCCAAAATGAGAGAAAAACTTAGCTAAAGTGCGAAAAATAGAGTCACTGAACTAAACCAGCCAAGCTCTGAGGAGAAATCCTCAAAATATAAAAATACAAAATGGCGGCCGCAAGGCAGTCTTCAGAGCCACCTGATATATGCAGGGTCCAGCGGGAACCCCTTGGAGAAAGGACAGCAGCGTCAGATGGAGAAAGTAATCCACTTCAAATAGATACACGTTTCAGGGACAAAGCAGAACCGCCGTAATTACAGCAGCAGTACCCGAGGCAGCTCAGAGCCCTGGCATCAGGTGCCATTTTAGGTCAAGCTGCGCGCCCCCCTCTACAGGGTGCTCTAATAAATTGTATGTTTGCATTGTCCAGCATTCCGTCCATCAATTGCTTCTTTTGCATATGTCGCCCTAAGTGGGAAGGGTATGCCCAGACGTGGGTCCTGTGCTCACTACACCACTGGATTCAAGCTAGCCTGAGTGATGAAGGGTGATGCCCTGAAACCGGTCCCAAGATGCTTGTTTCCGGTCCAGGGAGGACCTGCAAGCAGTTCGGGCTGAACTGTTCCCATAAGGAACAGGGTCAAGACTGATTTGCATATGGCTGGGTCTAAACTGGGGTGGTGGGGTGAGCAAAAGAATGATGGATTAAACCCAGATCCTTGTGACTGGGGGTGAATGTTTGCATTGTCTAGCATTCTGTTCATCAATTGTTTCTTTTGCATATGTCACCCTAAGGTGGAAGGGTATGCCCAGACGTGGGTCCCGTGCTCACTACACCACTGGATTCAAGCTAGCCTGGCTGATGAAGGGTGATGCCCTGAAACCGGTCCCAGGATGCTTGTTTCCTGTCCAGGGAGGACCTGGACAGGAAACAAGTTTGGGCTGGACTGTTCCCATAAGGATCAAAAGAATGATAGATTAAGCCCAGATCCTTGTGACTGGGGGTGAATGTTTGCATTGACCAACATTCCGTCCATCAATTGTTTCTTTTGCTCTAAGAAATTGGCATGCCTGCAAAAAGATACCTTTTCATTACAATGCTTTTCAAAGTGTGAGAATTGTTCTACGCATGCAGAGAGGTTCCTGTATGCATCCTATTGGAAAACAAGCATTGGCAGAGCCAATAGCTCAGAGTTTGAGAGCAGAGACCTAATGACGTTAAACCTGTAATGAGGCACATTAAAAGGCGACTAACGTTTAAATGACATCATCTATATACCAGGATGACGTGGCAGCGCATTCCCCATACCCTCACAGGGCCTCTATTAAGATGAACATACATCTGTTGTCAGAACATGTAGGGGGCAAACAAAAGCGTAAAAAAGGGGAGGGGTCAAAGAAACAAGAGAGGCAAGCCAAAAAGTAGAGAAAGCAAAGTAGTAGAGGGAAGGGTAAGCAAGGACACATAGAGGACGAAGATTACAAAAATCTATAGATGGGAGAAAGATCAAAGATGTAGTGGAGATGGGGAGCAAAGAGAGAGAATGGAGGCCAAATACAGAGTGGCAAGTCGTAAAAAACAGGGCCAGATAGGCCTTTCATTCCTCAGGGCATTTCCCTGGTGGGTTGGAGTCCTTGAGGGCCGGTTTAAAAAACCCAGAGCCGCTCCTGGCGCCTCTGTCACCGTTAATTGCAGCAAGCACTGGGAGGCTTCAAGAGAGAGAGAAAGAGAGGGAGGGACGGGGAAGTTAGGCCAGCAAGCTTTTTTAGGTATCCCAGTCGGGCCTTCGTAAAAAAGACAGAGGGGAACGATTTTAAATGCACAGCCGTGGAACTCATCATCAAAAGCAAAGGAGGACAAGGAAATCAAAGGCATACATGTAAGAAATACCAAGGTGTGAGAACGTGAGACAAAACTGAAAGATGAAGGAGATCAAATGCATACTATGGATGTGAGAAGTCAGTAAAAGGCCCACTGACGAGCGAGGTAGTGTTTGATAGCATATATGAAGCATATTATTCTGGGGCAATCACGAAAACATGCAAAGACGCACAACGTAAAAAGCACAACAAACTAGAAAACCCATACAAGCAAACTTCCTAAAACAAAGCACCCACACTGATATACATATGTATGTCTGTGTGTGTGTGTGTCTTCATGAGCAGTTGATTTTTATGGCTGTCATCTGGTCGAAAATGTAGATCCACCCATCACTGACATACACTTTCTCTCTCTCTGAAGAGCATTCACTAGACCAAGTAGAATGCTTCCATTGTTCACAATACTAAGAAATAAAATGTTGGTGCTCACATAGTAGGCATGATGTATTTTTTGTAGGATAAGGTAAAATCCCATATATATATATATATATATATCTATATCTATATATATAGATATAGATATATATATATATTTCTGATATCTTCACTCTCAGGAGGCCCAAGAGAATTAATATTTCCCAGCTGACGTGTTTCGTTATGTTCATGGCATCCAGTATGTCAGAAGGTGTGATTTCCCTATACCTCCCCAGCAAATCCTCACATGAGCAAGTCATTTTGGGAGCTGGGCACAGAAATATATACGTGTGGTGGGTGCTTGAATTGTAGAAAGATAAGTGCCAGGGCCTAAGATATTTTTCAGGCAGCCACTACATCTTTCACTACCCACTCTCCCTGCCAAATGCCAGTACCAGCTATCTATGTACCATCACACTTCTCCAAATGTGACAATATGGACTATTCCTGGACATCCACAGCTGTAAATGCCCCGGTTACTTACTGGTAATCTTCATTACTCTGAGTATAGTCTTCCTCGCCACATGAGTTACGCAGTGAGCTTTAGCTCCACACCAGAACACTTCAAAGCAAATTAGCGTCCCATGCCTCCCATCCCTCCCCAACATGGCCGATCATCACCCCTGACCCAGTATAAGGGGAGGGTCGACCCATCCCACTTCCTGTAGAACTACCAAGCCCCAAGAACCACATGAAGCCGATAGCCAAACAGGGAGGGAGGGAAGGGAACTCATGTAGCGAGGAAGACTATACTCGGAGTAATGAAGAGTACCGGTAAGTAACCGGGGCATTACCTCCTCGTAAGTCTTCCTCGCCACCAGAGTTACGCAGTGAGCAAATACCCAAGCCCAGCGGCTTCATGTAAACTCACAAGAAACCACATACAAAGGGACAATGCAAAAACAAGAAGGTGCAATCCAAACAAACATTCGGACACCAACCAATAGGAAGCACAAACAGCGACCAACAAGAACCGGAAGGACCAGCACCCAGAACCGTCCAGCAAAGATCCCAGCAGAAGGACCACTCCACACCACTCCGCAGCGAACCAAGAACAGGAGTGGGGAAGACCAGGCGGAGGCCCAACAGACAGACAGACCCCCGGGAGACCGACCCGGTACCCGGGCAGACACCACAGAACCTGGAGCACAGAGGCCAGCAAGAGAGGCCGCGCAGCCCAGCAACACCGGGATGAGAGAGGAACCAAAAGAGACAAACAAGCTGACCCAGCAGCAAGAAGACGCAGGTAGCCCCAAACGGAGCAACCCCGCTCCACAGACCCCAAACAGCGAGAGAGCAGAATCCACCCCAGACCAACGGCCGGAGGGAAAGAAGGCAACACACCCTCCCGGGAAAGGGCGACAACCGATGGGACCCAGGGAAGGAAAGGCAGGAACCAGATGCAACACAATCCGGAACAGCAGGACCCGCAAGAACGGAGGAGAGCGCAGAAGAACACAGCGCCCCCAACCGACCTTCAGGAACAACCCACCAAGGCGAGGAATACGAAGACCAAGGATCCCCGGGGCACCAACGGACCCACCAGACGGTCCCGCAACACCAACAGAAGAACCCTGAAAGGCGCAAGGCAAAAAGACCCAGGCCGCAGCAGAGGGCCGCGGGACGCCCGCAAGGCCACCCAAAAAGCTCGAAGAGCAGAGATGGCCAGGCCCAAGGCAAACCACACAGAAAAGAAACAAAAACCCCCTCACTGGGAACACCGAAAAAGAGTCAAAAACTCCCAGAAACACAATAGCGCAAACAAGGCCCCAAAAAAAAAAAACAGGCATCAGAGCGCCACACATGAGCATCAGTCCAGAGGTGCAACAGATGGACACACTCACCCATAGTGAGGTACGGGGAGAGCAAGAGAACAGCACAGAAACACAGGATGCTGAGCAACAGAGCCGAGACACAAACCCGGGACACCAGCACCGAGGACGACCGCTGTAGCCGAAAGGCAACATCCTCACCCCTCAACCAATGAGAAAAAGACCCCCAAAGGCGAGAAAACAAGACAGAAGAGAAGCCGGGCAATAGAAGTCCCGAAGCAACTCCATCGCCGCCAGGGAGCATCCCCGAGACAGCAGGCCTAACCAAAGAAGCCAAAAGATGAAGATGAGCCAGAACCCTCACAGGAAACAGGAGGCCATGCAACGGGGAAGGAAGATCCGGGAACACCCAGAACTCCCGGACGGCCACCACCCCCAGCAGAGGAAACCAAGGGCGGCGAACCCAGCTGGGGAACCCCCACAGAACACACGAAAGACTCCGGCGAACAAAACTAGCACAAACAAAGGAAACGGAAAAAAAGCGTAAGCAGGGAAACCGGCCCACAGAACAACAATGCATCCAGCAACCTCACCCCAGAGCATGGGAGGAGAGCGCAGAAGCGAGGCAGAGCAGAACCCACCCCCTCCGTAAACCGAACCGCTCACTGGCACCCAAACAAGGCCAGCAACAGACAGAACATGGCCACACACAGGGATAAGGAGGCCAAGGTGGGAAAAACCCATGCAGGTGAAACGCCCCACAGCACACCAACCCCTGGAGAGAAACCGCTCAGAGTGAGAGCACCAGCAATGGCCAATCTCAACTGTCAGTCCCAGGCGGTCAGCCAGCCAGGGAACAACCAGGCCCGAACCAGCTGAACACATGAGACCAGACGATACCAGGTGCCATCAGGGTGGTACGGCTGAAGGCCCTGGAACAAGGCAGGCCACCACCACCCGCAAGACTGTCCGGACCAGACCAGGAGGACCCCGAAGGGCAGGGACCACCCCCAGACAAGTCAAACGAAGTTCACACAAAACCCAGAAGTAGGACCCGCAACCCGCGTGCAGGCGAGCAAATTGACCCAACACAGAACAGGAATCCAATGTCGCCCCCCAGTGACGCAGGCTGGCAAAAGCCAAAAGTACCCAGGAAGGGGGCACCAGAGAGGAAGACCCCTGGTAGAGGACTCCACCAACCATCAACCCCAAGTGGGCCGAAGCCGCAGAGACAGGGCCACCGGCAGACCACAGATCATGGAACCAGGAGCTCCCGGTGACAAGAGAAGGAACACCACAGGCAAAAGATGGAAGGTGGCGATGCCGGGACACAAAAAAGTGACCCCCAGATGACAGCAGAAAACGACAGGCAGTGAGCAGCAAACAGAGCCTCAAGCCGGCAGGTGCACAGTGGGAGCCCAAAAAGCAGAGAACACACCTGGCCATGCCCAGGTATGGGAACACCAACCAAGATGAAGTGGGCCATGCCCTGGGCCATGGTGTCCCTGACCAGAGAAATGCCACTGAAACAGGATGTGCGAGAAAGAGCGCAACCCAGACCATCTGGTCACCGGAGCACTGGGCACCCAGCCAAAAGCACAAGGCACGCCTAGGCGGACACCCATTCAGGCACCAACCAGGGCAGACCCTGCATAACGTCTGAGACCAGAGAAGAGTAGGGTATGCAGGGCGTATGGCGGTAGGCTAAGGACAGGCACCGTCAGGGCAGAATGCCCGCAGGCATATCCGGGAAAGAAAGACAAAGGACAACACTTAGCCCATCATCCCAGACCGAGGAGGGCAGCGCCCAACACAAACGGTCACTGAGGCCAATAACGGAAAGAAAAGCACAAGCACAGACGCTGTGGGGACAGGAGACAGGAAACGGTGCAGAGCAAACAAATGCACCCATACCACCGAACGACCTACAACGATCCAGGTCGCGGACAAAAGCATAGGGTAACAAAAAAATGGACAAACACAGTCGCCAACGGCCGCAACCAACAACAAGATACGGACAGCCACGACTGGACACAAACGCATAAAGAAACAGAAGAAAAGTGAGCGCTGCCAGGCCGGAACGCAAGCAACATCACCAGACTCGAGGGCGTAGCCAAAGAAAACGGTAATGCCGAGCAACAAAAGGGCAGAAAACCGGTAAAGACCCCAACGAAAGGAGGGGGGAGCCGGAATGAGTAACGGCGCACCAACGCCCGTCGGCAACCACTCCACCCTGCCACCAGAAACTCAAAGTGCGCCAAGTGCCCATGGGCCACACGGACCCACCCAACACGCACTAATGATGGAGGAATAGGCACAGGGCGCTACACACAAGGTGACAACAGGAGCAATTCTCAAGGAAAATACGTGCCATGACCAGACACCATTGAGCCAACACGCATCCCTGGGAAGCTGCACCGTGGGTGCAGACACACCCGAAAGGATCCCGGTTCGAGACCGGGCAGAAACAGCCGCATCTACACAGTGCAAGCGACAACCACCACAACCCCAGGCAAGCAGAAAAATAGAGGCTGACAAACCCACCGCAACCAGACGCCACATGCCCCAGGGGCATAGCACTTGCACCGGGGACAGACCGCGGCCACTGAGGCGGGAGGAGGGGAGTCCGAGCAGGGTATGACCGGCCGCCAACCCCCTCTAGAGAAGTGGGAGGAGGGAGGGTGGGGCTGGGGCCGGAGGCGTAAGCTGAGCCCGGAAGAGTTCCTGACCCAAACGGGAAGACAAAGAGACCGAAGCACTGCAGCGCCGACGAGAGTCAAGCAGCAACGCCCGAAAACGGGCTACAAACAGGGAGGTCAACCGGCACACAAACACCGGCAAACAGCGAAACCGCCGGGAGCGCCAACAAGGAGCACAAGGAAACCCCACAGTGGGACCCAGGGCCGCAAGACCCCCCTAGACAAATGCTCACGGGCCCGCTCGCTGCCGGATGTAATGCCGCCGCGCCATGCACCATCAGGCGCAGAGCACCCAGCCCACTGCTGCGCCTCCAGCACAGCAGCGCCTCCCCGGCCCACAGGCCACCAGAGGACACAGAGCTCCCCAGAACGAGCGCAAGAGAGAGGCAGTGGCATGACCTGTAAACTGCCCCGCAGCGCGGGCCCCAGCAGCCTTGAAGCCGCCGGCGAGCCCCAACCAGTGCCCCTTCCCACGAGGCACAACATGGGACAGAGAGGCTGAGGGGCCCCGACACAGCCAAAGCACCGCCCGCGTGTCGGGGACACCCCAAAGTGCCATAAGGAAGGAGGGAGGGCTGCAAGCACACCACGCCAGGCAACCCACCCCCAGCAGGGAAGCCAAGCAGGAAGCTGGCCGTGCGAGGTGCCACCCCCTGGAGACAAGACGACCGGAGTTTGGAAAAACCTATCGGCCGCCCCACCGCAGTGCTAGCCAAAACCAGGAGATGCACGAGGAAGCGGCAGGGGCCCCAGGTCCCAACAGACCGCCCGCGAATACCACATGTCCCAGGAAAGGCGTGCAGGGCCGAAACACCGCCGACTGCATGCGACCCAGCAAGGGAGGAGAAACGGCTAAACAACAGGTGAGCCCGCTAGGACATGGCTGAACACACACCGAGGAGCCCGCTACCGCCAGAGCCTGCTAGTGCAGGGCTACAATAAAGACAACAGTGCGATGGCCGCTAGCCACAAGGTGGGGGAAACACCCAATGCATGAGCCCGCTCGCACAGGGCCTCCTCCCCAGGGCCCAGGGACCTGCTAGAGCAGGATCTCACCCCCACTTACCTGATACGACATCACGCTCTGGAGAAACTGCATGCAGAACAAAAAAAACAGGAAGTGGGATGGGTCGACCCTCCCCTTATACTGGGTCAGGGGTGACGATGGTCGGCCATGTTGGGGAGGGATGGGAGGCATGGGATGCTAATTTGCTTTGTAGTGTTCTGGTGTGGAGCTAAAGCTCACTGCGTAACTCTGGTGGCGAGGAAGACTTACGAGGAGGTAATGGCATGGAGGTGCTGGTATTATTATTTCTATGTATTTGCAATGTTAAATTGTTTGCTAATATTTGAATATAGACATACAGTGCCATCATGTGGTGGACTGTCATAAATATGCTGGTGTGAAGAAACAAGTGCTGGTGCCGAACTCCAGCAAACACCGTGACAAATTAAGCACTGCTTGTGAGTCACCTAGGTGTGGGATGCATATCATGCATCGTTGAGTCCAGGGTTTTGGGCCTCCATTAAACATAAACAATATCCACTCCCAATATCCTTCTGAGCAATTTTTTGGGTCCCAGCCCTTTCATTTCTTGGAAAGCAAGTTCAGCCCTGTCAGAACTGATGGCACAAAACTATTTATTTTTTAATGATACCTTTTCTAAAGGATTTATCAATAGTTTGCTGACTTCTTTACCCTACTCAGCTGTTTAGTCAAAAAATAGTATTTTAGCAATCGAAAGACCATATTTTCCAAAGTGTCCTTGTAAGTGATACTGGTCAAGAGAGCTCTTTCGCACAGTGATCGATTACTTAGGGTGGCAACAATCACACAATAAATAGTTTTAAAACCGTTTCTTTAAGGTCTATTGATCCTTCCCAAAGTAACAGAGACACAGAGACTACATAGTAGGCAAAGGAATACTTAGAAGAGCATCCTTCATGTGCAGATGGGGGCAAGATTCAAAGGCCCAATTATTGTCTATCTGGTGACATGAGTATACATGCGTATTGTGAAAAATTGTGTTTTTGATTGAGTGGGTTGAAATCTCTACTCTAGCAACAACCACAATCCTGGTCAGGGTGAACCACAAGAGTCACTAAATTAACTTGTGCTTAACCCTCTGGTTGCTTGGCACAAAAGCAGTCCATCTTAACTTAGAGGCAATGTGTAAAGTATTTATGCAGCACACAAAGAGTAACAAAGGGAAAATACAACACAAGAAAAATCCCAAAATAATTTAGAAAAATAGAGTAAATAAAAAAATAAAAAAATGATACCAGAATGACAAAAAACCAATCATTAAATCGGAGATATGCAATTTTAAAACTTCAGGTAGATAAAGCGCCTAAAAAGAATGTAGCTTCACTCGCGGTCTTCTGGTCGTGCTAGACTGGAGGAAAGTCACAAGTTCAGGCTGACCCAAAGGAGCATGGACTGAATAAAGGGATCAGATCAATCCCACTGAAAAAGTTACTTTCTCAAAGTCTGGCACAAAGAGTTCCGTTTTCGGTGTAGGAGGCTGCGAGGAACAGGGAAAGTGTCGCTGATGGTCGTCACTGTAGCGTGAAGGACAGGCCTGGCATTGCGGACAGTTGAAAATGTGGCACAAAGAACTGTTTGGTGGTCACCGTACGTGAAGTGCAATTCTCACATTGCCCATCCTCTCTAGTGGTAGCTGTGGCGCGAAGATTCAGGTTCACCGGAGATTCACCTTAGAGGTTGTTGCGGGAGACAGAGTCTTGGCAACAATAGACCTGGTCTTAGTCACGAAGGCCCCACAACTTCAGGATTTTACTCTTTTTCACATGGAAGTCCACTGTGATGCCAGCCAAGGGTCCAGGAACTGAGGAGGCACATTTTGAGGATCAGGGACCAACTCTAGTAGAGCTCAGGCAGGTCCAGTTTCATGCCTGGCCATCTGGTCAGATGCAGGACAGGTCTCTGGAGCTTGTTATGTCCCTTTAGCTCACACAGGAGACCAGCCCTAGCCCTTGGAGTCACTTTGGTGGTCCTGGCTTCAAGATGCAGGTCCAGTCTTTCTTCCTAAAGCAGCAGTGCAGTCCTTCAAGCAGCAAGGCAGTAGAGCAATCCTTTTGAGTCTTCAACTGGTCCAGAAGTGATCTTATGAATGGCTCGCAAGGTTAGATTTTTACACCTGGTAAAAAGTAAAGTTCAGGACTGGCAAAAGTATTTATACTGCACTACAGGCTGCAGTGGCAGGTTTGATACATGTTTTCAAAGGCTATTTCAGTGGGTGGCCCAATGAGTGCTGCAGGCCCACTAGTAGCATTTAATTTATAGGCCTTAGGTACATGGTATCAATTAGGTTTAGGCCAATTGTACCATGTTTTAAGTGTGCAGAGTACTAAAACCAACAAAAACTAATTCAGCAAAACAGAATGGGTTAAAGCAGAATGTTTGGGGGACTACCACCAAGGGTGCAAGGTCTAACATATACATATGGAAAATGCTACTTACCCTGTAGGCATTTGTTGGTGGCATGTAGTGCAGTAGAGACACGTGCTTAGCATACTCCTGCCATCTAGTGTTGAGCTCAGACGTTTTCAAGTTGTTTTTTTTTTAAGAAGGCTCTTGAGTCAAGAGATGTGGCATGACTTCTCCTCTCAGTGTGTATTGTGCATGGGCACCTACTCCATGTTAGATTATTTTTCATACAGCAGGGGAGAAGTTGTATGGAGTGTGAACAAAAAGTATGTTGCATTAGTGCAAAGTAGAGTAGATATAATGAATTTAAAATTATCTGCCAATTGCTCTCGCAGCCGGAGAGAAGGGTGGTGCATATGAAACTACAGTGCTACATACATGTTATGAACAAATGACTACAGGGCAAGTAGCTGTGAGAAATTGGATTATTTGGGGTAGATGACTATCCACTTCAAAGAACAATCATAACCCTTGTCAAGGTGAACCCTCAAAGTCACTAAATTAATCTGAACTCAACACCTGGGTATCTATGGTACAGACAGACAAAACAGTAATAAAGTCAAATGCAAAACAAAAAAATCCTGAACAGAATTAGAAAAATACAGTACGGGCTGGGAGGTGGGATTTTGTGGCCTTTTTTGGCAAGACCAACGCATGAAGCAAGGACACCGTTGCTTCTGTGTACAAATCACTGCAGCATACTGCTGCTCTTGATCAGCCAATCATCGAGGTATGGAAAATGTGTATTCCCTCCCAGCTACCACTGCCAGACTAAAAGTGAACACTCTTGGGGCTGTGGTGTAATGCAGGCTTAACTCTGAATGCTGACGTGAATTTCACAAGAAAAGCTTGAAATTCTTGTGCCATGTCTTTTCTGATGGGGGTATGAAACCTGATCCAGCTAAAGTACAAGCGTTGTCTACTGTAAATCCCCCACAAGACATTTCTATGGTACGATAATTTCTTGGAATGGCCAGTAACTTTACTAGATACACACAAGACTTTGCTACGGTCAGTGCACCATTACGAGAACTAACAAAAAAGAACGTGCCTTTTCACTGGTCACGAGAATGTGAGAAGAGCTCCCAAAAGATCAAGCAAGCTATTGAGAGTACCACTGAAATAGCCTACTTTGCTCCCAAACTTCATACAGAGGTTGTAATGGACGCTAGCCCTGTCAGGTTAGGCGCAATGCTTGCACAGCACAAAGGACAGCCAAATACCCGGAGACATATCGTGGCATACACCAGTAAAGCCTGTCACAAGTGGAGCATGCTTACTCGCAACCTGAAAAAGAACGTTTGGCAGAGGTTTGGGCTCGTGAATATTTCCATGTGTTTCTGTACGGAAAGTCCTTCCAAGTAGTGACTGATTACAGAGCAATGTTGACGATATTCGGCAATCCCAAAGCCAAAATGCCTCCTAGAATTGAACGATGGGGTTTGAGGTTACTAGAATACAACTACATGATTCTTCATCGTCCAGGGAAAGGTCAGAATCCTATTTATTATTTTGCAAGAGTGCCATTACAATGCACTGGTACCCCATCTAAGACAGTGGAGGCTTATAACTATTTTATTGTGAAATCGAGTGCACCAGCTGCCATGTCTTTACAACAAATTGTCACTGCCACGAACCAAGAAAGTGACATGGTAAAGTTAAAAGATATTATTGATCATCAATCGTGGAACCAGCACTCTCACTAAGGACAGTGAGTATTTGAAGTTAGAAAATATAAGAGATGAACTTTCAGTGACTCAAAAAAGCCTCATTCTGCAAGGTACATGAATTGTTATTCCCGAGAGTCTCTGACAGCAAGTGATCGACATCGCCCATGAGGGACATCAAGGAATAGTAGCCACTAACAAAGCTTTCCATGATCGAGTCTGGTTTCCGTATATCGATGAAAGGGTTGAAAAAGAGTTGAAGACTTGTCACATATGCAACTGTCTTTCATCTCAAGTAATTCATAATCCTATAAACATGTCAGAATTGCCACATCATGCTTTGGAGAAAATTACTATTGCTTTATTTGATCCTCTTGAGAATGCACATCATCTTCTAGTTATTGTTGTTGAATACTCCCGTTTTCCACTGGTAGAAGACCTTTCATCCACTGCACATGAAACGGTTATTCAAAAATTAGATGGCATCTTTGCAACATGGAGTATACCTGCAATCTTAAAATCTGGCAATGGCCCACCTTTTAGTAGTTGAGAATACAAAAACTTTCTAAATCTCCTCAATATAAAGCATCAAAGAAGCACTCCTCTTTGGCCCCAGGACAAAGGTCTGGTAGATCAGATCATGAGTACTCTAAAGAAAGCTGTTCAGCTTGCTGCATTGGAGAAGCTCGACCTCAAAGTTGTTTTGAACACTACTATTTGAGCTTACAGTTCGGCCACTCACACAACGACAGGGGAAAGCCTTGCAACTCATGTTTGGAAGAGCCATGATGACCAAGCTGCCCAATGGACCAACCTCCGATCCAAGAATGAGGAAGACAGTCATGCTATGGACTTTGGTCGCAAACAGAAGATGAAAATATATGCTGACCAGACATCGTCATGTAAAAGATGTCACTTTTACAAGAGAAGATCGAGTGCTTGTCAGACAACACAGAAAAAGAAAGTCTGATGCTCCTTTTGAGGCTGAGCCCTTTACCATCACTGACACCAAAGGACACATGATGTCTGCCCAGTGCCCTGGAAAGTCCATTGAGAGAGATTCCTCTCATTTTTTACATGTGGCCCATCACTCATCAAACATCGATGTCAATGTAGAGCCAGGGGCCCGACAGACTGTTGATGACTCTGTGTCTGCTGGTAATTCCACCACACCTGTGTAGATCGTTGACACTTCAACTGCCAGTTCTTGGTTTCCAGTGACCCGATCAGGTTGGTGATTCAGGCGCCACAATGCTTAATTGAAGAATTGTAATTGCTTGTATATCTATGATTATCTGTGTATTTATTCATGTATTTATTTTGAGCATAAGCCCATTCCCAGTATCAAGCTTTCACCATGGGTTTGGGGGTAAGGCTGCCTATGGACCTATAATCCCAAATCTACAGCAGTCCAATATCAGCCAGCATTGATTTTACATTCCAAAGCCATGCAAGTTTCTTGGATTTATTAAGGGTGACAACCTCTTGGAGAGCCAAGGCATAGGAAGATAATTCAGGCGTAGCCTCAATTTACCTCAGGAATCAATAGGTTCAATGATTCCTTTAATGCATAACCCTTCCAACTCTCTCTCTAGATCCTCCCTAATGCTAAATGGCACCCCTCTGAATTTATGCTTTATAGGTATAGCATGGTCTTTGGTCATTGGACCTGATTACGATGGCGGTCGGACCGCAACCGAAGGTTTGTCGGCTGCGGTCCGACCGCCATCTGCTGCTGTGGTCCGTACAACGCATTACAATGCGTGCGGTCGGAGGCAGCAGTTGGAGGGCCCGACCGACGCTTCCGACGGGCTCTTAGCCAATCGGTGCTTCGGAAAAGCCTCATAATCCCTTTATAACAGCGACTCCTCTGTCAGGATTATGATGTTGGTTTCCAATAGCCATTCTATGTCGGCCTTTCCGAAACGGAAAAGCTGTCGGAAAGTGACATTGGGGGCCCTAGCAGGGCCCCTACCCCTCTGGCCCTCCGCATCGTGGCCCTAAACCTCCCTGCACCGTTTGGCATCTGAATTGGGATGTTGGAACCGCTAACCTATGGTTGGGTGGCTCCTTTCCCGCAACAGTGTCTGGCGGATGCAAGTCCCCCGCGACATTGTAATAAGGCCCTTAATCTTATGTTTGAAACCCTTTATCGTACCAAGTTCACCTGAAAACACTTTAGGGAACTGGTTCAATAACTCCTCTACCCCACTGTCATCACGTACTACAGTTACCTGTTCACTGGTTCCGAGACGCAAAATCATGCCAAACAGTCCTTGATGAAACCATCCCAAAATGTTTAAGCCTTTAACTGCCACATACACTTTACCATAGTTCCTTCTCCCTTGAAAAATCAAGATATCTTCAAAATAACCTTGCAACTCAATATTCCTTCCATCATATGATACCAGAGACCTATCCGGTAGCAACAATTTACGCTCACCCCACTTCTATTCAAATAATTATTGAGTGAGCATGATAATCCTTGCACCGTAGTCTACTAACAACCTTGGAACTTTGTCTCCTATCTGAATATCAACATAGGGATCAACACAGCACTCAGGATTACCCTGGATGACCTCATTGTTGGAAATGACAAGGACCATGTCTTGCATTTCTTCCATTAACTCATCAACATTACTCTCACATTCTACACATGCTGCAGTAACATTATTGGACTTCCGTTTATTGCTCTGGCAAACTTTTGCGGAATTTCCAACTTTCATGCAAATACGACATCCAACCTTCTTAGCAGGACAAGACTTTCCTCCTTTAACATGTAACACATTACAACATCTGAAACACATATGTTTGTTTACATTTTTTTATTTCTTTGACCAAACCTGTTCGTAGCAGACTTTGGTATGACTTTATTGGCCTTGCATTCTTTAGCTTTAATACTATTAAACTTGTCATATGCTTTATCATCTAATTCTTTTGCAGCCTTGACAGACAACTCAATACTTTTCGCAACCCTTATAGATTCTGCTAAGGAAGGATTACCCATGGAGAGTAACTACTGCTTAATAGCCCTATCTGTACAGTGACAAATAAACTGATTGCGTATCAATTGTTCTGTGAAGTTTTCAAATTGCCATTTTGTAATTAACTTGCATAAATATGATAGATAAGTATCAACATCTTCGTTTGCTTTTTGCTCTCTTTTAATAAATGTGTGCCTTAACAGTACTAAACTAGGAGGCATATCAAATCTATCTGCCAGTTTCTTAACTGCTTCCTGAAAACAATCCAGCTCCTCCCCTTCCACTACCTGAATGTTAGGCTAGTGTTTGTAGGTAGACCTTCCCTCAAATCCCAATGAATGTAATAGTAAAAAAAAAATCCATTCAGGCCTAAATCTCGATGCACCTATGGCACCTAAATAAGTTTCATCATACCATTGCCTCCTTGGAATGGGCGGTTCTCTTGGTGATTCTAAAAATGGTGGCGGAGGACAAACCGACTTTATAGCTATATAGTTTTGAGTAGGAAAAACATTTACGAACCACAATTTGTTATTAAACAGTGTACCACTGAACAAAAACACCCTTACCTAAGTTGTTTTTGAGCAGCACAACTTACAGCAGTATTTTCCACAATTCAACTCATAAAACAAATTACAATTCTAGAAAATGGAGAAAAAAAATCAAAAAATCTGTGAGTAGGAAGGTGTGCGTGTAACTGTTGTTGCCACTGTGCTTTATACGCCTTGAGACTTGAGGATGTGTGTATCACCGTAGTAGCTCAAAAATTACACCCTGCAAACTGTGTTCTAAATTGATACAATACATCAAAACAGGTGTGCTTATCACCGTTGTGTAACCAGGAAGATTTCATGCTCTGTGACATGCTATCAATAGTGACTTCAAAGTAGGTGTGCACGTCACCGCAGTGAAAATAGGAGACTTGCCTGTACAAATTCTCTATGTTCTTTTTTTAATTTTTTTATCCAGGAGCACTTTTCGAGTAGAAATAATTTGCCACAAAGGGTATCACACAAACTTGAGCAAATGTTTCAAGGCTGAATTCCAAAATCTTACTTGGCAGATTAAGTGTATAAAAATATATATATATATTTCTTGATATTTTCAAAATAAAATAGTAATATTAAAATTAATATATATTTATTTAATTTATTTACTTGTTTTTTCATCCATAAAATAAGATTGTCTTCCGTAATGCAGCGGTTGTAAAGAAGATCTGCCCAGCTTGTTGTAAGGCCCTCCAAATCAGCTGTGGCTGCCAAGTGCCGAAAAAAACAAGAGCCTGACTTGTTTTTCAGCAATAATTTTTTTTGTTTAAATATCTTTATTGGTATTTTCTAATTTTTACATGACTATCATCACGATTTTGTACAAAAATATTTAGATGTTTATAACAGAAATACAAATCACATATACAGAATAGCATTACCCGTTACAGTAGCATATAATCAACTCTGACGTGCCATTCACCATTACAGATATTTATATCTTACATGAGCATATGTTCTAGCGTCTCTGCATGCCATTGCCCACAGTTTTGCTACATCATGATTAGTAAATTGGTGTCATTGCTATCCCATCGTACTCATAACACATCCTACCTAAGCAGTTATGACAGGATCTTGTGTGTGTATACCATATACATACAAATCTTTGCCATTCGGGCCTGATCATCAATTTACTGCGTTATAGGAAAAAAGGAATTGTATGATGATAGAATGCAAATAGTAGTCACTAGTGAGTACCAATAAGTCCCATTTTCTAAGATATACAAATCAAACTGAAACTTAGAACATAATAAGAAAATCTACCATCTATATAATACAAACAATATCAATTTTGCACGACTGGGTACGAAGGTGCATTATTGGTTCATTTCCACATAACCATGTATCTAATGGATAGTTGAAGTAGTGCATATAACAAGGCATGATAGCTTGCCAGCAAAGAGGGCCTTTGTGCCTGAGGATGGATGGGGGTGTGAGCGGCTATCTATTGCGGACCAGGGTGCACGATATTTTCCTATTCTGTGTGTACTGAGGCGTGTCTACTCCACTTGGCTGAGAAATGGGGGGTTAGTGGGTTTATCACTGATTAACTGTTGGGGCGGTATCAACTGCTATTGGGTTGCCGGTCTGTAAGGCAGTGAGCAATGCATCCCAGCTTTGTGCAATGGGAAATTTACGGAGCCCCGCTGTCTCCTCTCTATGTAGTGTCGTACTTTTTCCGCCTTTGCCCATATTATGAGTGAGCGCTTCCAGCTAAGTATCTCTGAAGGGACTGCATTTTTCCATTTTTTGGTTATTAAACGTTTTGCAGTAATTAGACCCAAATCTCGGAACCTCGAGGTGACTTTAGTTTTTTGGGATCTAGTGTAGAGCCCTAGAAGACAAACTTCCCATGACAACGGCAGCGGCGTGTTTGTGCATGAAGCTAGGACTGTGACTACCTCTCGCCAGTAATGCTGAAGGGATGCGCAAGCCCACAGCATATGAAGCAGGTCTGCATCAGGATACTGGCAGCGAGGACATGCAGAGGTGGCGATGTGAAAATATCTATTTATCATGTTTGGCGAAAGATATGCCCTCTGTATAATATATGTTTGGATAAGCTTGAACCTAGAGTTCCTTGGTATGTTCCTAGCGCCCGCTAATATGGCATCCCATTCCTTGTCAGTCCAAGGCTGGCCTCTATCTGTCTCCCATCTTATTCTGAGCCATTGCATCGGCTTCAACGTGTGTATGAGAAGCGCCTCCACCAGCCAATGTACCACATGAGACCCCGCTCCCATTACGTGTAAATATTGTATTAACATATGTGTCGGTGGCTCAATTGCCAGATCCCCCCAGGCGGCTGACAAAGCCTTCAGGAGGGAGGTGTGTAAAAGAAATTGTCCCGCTGGCAATTCAGTGTCTTCGACCAGCATCTCGAATGTTAATAATAATGTGCCATCTCTATATAAATCGCCCAAAGTGTCGAGCTCTGCCGCATGCCAGGTCGCTAGAGCTGCCTCTGAGGTGCCCAGTCTACCCCTTGGTGTCCCCATCAATGGTAAAATCGGGGCGTATGGAAGTGTCTTGCAGGTGAGATATAAACTTCTTTTGTAGCATTTATGAGCTAATCCCAAGTGCAATTGTGGTGGTTGCGGAAGTTTGGCGACGGGATGGAACAGGTGACAAACTTGGGAATGGGTCCAGGGCTGGTGCATGGTCGCTGTATCTTCCAGGCACCTGCCATTCAACCATTTCGTCACCCATTGGAGCTGGGCAGCTAAGTAATACAGTTCCATATTGGGGACTGACAGCCTGCCCTGGCTTGTGACAGCATACAACTTCCACAAAGCGACACGCGGTCTCCCTTTATTCCATATTAAGTCCCGGAATAGTCGCTCCAGTTCTCGGAATGTCTTAGGTAGGATATAAAGTGGGAGATTTGAGAAGTAGTATAGCAATTTGGGAAGTACAATCATTTTCAGCAAGGTGATGCAGCTCATTACATTTAGCGGAAGCGTCTTCCAAAATTGCATTTGAGCTCGTATGGCCGAGATCGCTCTTGTTAAATTACCTTCCAGTAAGTCTTCAGGTGATCGGTATATAAAAATGCCAAGATATCTGAATGTGGTGGGATACCATGTGAGGGGTGTGCCATTTAGGGACACGTCCACCTCTGTAGTGCTCGCGTTGAATGAATAGATCCCTGATTTGTCCCAATTGACCCGGAGCCCTGACTTCTCCTCAAAGGTTTTAAGTATATCCGCAATGGACGTCGGGATTGCAGTGACATCTCGAAAATACAACAACAAATCATCCGCGTATAGGGAAACGGCGTGTAGTCCATCTCCCAACCGTATCCCCCACTCCTCGCCATCACTCTGGAGCAACATTGCTAAAGGCTCCATAACTAGGGAGAACAATAACGGAGATAGTGGGCAGCCCTGACGTGTCCCCCGTCTCACTCTAATGCAATCTGAGATTAACCTGCCCGTACGAACCCGGACAGTGGGCCGTTGGTACAATAGACAAATCATATTTAAGTAGTGTTCCCCTAGTTCGTATTTACCCAGTACAGACGCCAGATAAGGCCATTCCAATGAGTCAAAGGCCTTCTCCAAGTCCAGTACCAGGCAGCCCGATCGGGGCCAGGTATATGTGGCGTACTGTTGCACTCTAAAAAATCTGCGTATATTAAGAGAAGTACAGCGCGCAGGAACAAAACCATTTTGATCGGGGTATACCAACGTTTTTACGAGGGGTGAGAGACGCCAGGCTAGTAGTGATGCAAAAATTTTATAATCTGTGTTAAGGAGCGCAAGCGGACGATAGGAGCCTAAGAGGTCAGGATTCTTATCAGGTTTAAGGAGGGAGACCAACAGAGCCTACTTGCCAACGAGCATACTTGACCTACTCTCCCCCCCGGGATACTCTATTCTGAGAAAAGATAGACCTGACAGAGTTGGGGGTGGCCTAGCCATTATCTTTAAAAATGAACTTCAGCTATCCCGTATCAATAATTCTGGCTCCTCCTCCTGCGAATACCTGGAAGCTGAACTGACAACCCAAAACTCCCACCCAATTCGTCTACACAACATCTATCGCCCTCCAGGCCCCTCCCAGCCCTTCATCGAGGACTTATCTGAGCTCCTGACACAATCCTCATTATCCAACTCAAAAAATCTCTTTCTTGGGGATCTCAACCTCCATTGGAACGATACCGATGATCCCACTATCCCCCTCCTCACCAATCTACTTGAGATCAATGAACTCAAACAACTATGCCTGTCCCCGACACACACCAAAGGAGCCATCCTTGACGTCATTCTTTCCAAAGAAGACCTGGTCTCCGTGACCAATATCGTCCCCATTGACTGGTCCGACCATCACCTTATACTGTTCACCATTGTTACCAATGCAAATCCCCCCACCTCCAAAATTAACAGACCTAAGAAACTGACCAGAAATCTAAAACATATCCCCCCGGGTGTTCTTGAGTCTAAACTCCAAGCTCAACTTCTGCTCATTCCCCCTCACAAAATGCCAATGAGCTCACCGAACACTTTAACAATACTGTCACTGGAATTCTTGACCAACTAGCCCCGCCCAAACTCAAAAACCAAAGAACCACCCCCTCCAACTCTTGGTTTAATACCGAGCTTAATAACGAAAGACGGTCACTCAGACTGTCGGAAAGAACGTGGAGACTCCATCCCTCTCCCACCCATCTTGCACTCCTCAGACATGCTAGATCCACATACAAAAAACACATCTTCAAGGAAAAGGCCTCCTTCTTCCGCACTCAACTTGATCGTGCCAAAAACAGACCTAGGGAACTCTTCAAAATCATTCGTAACCAAACTTCCCCCGCACCTCCTAATCTGACCGCCTCCTCAGCCAGATGTGAAGAAATTTCCCACTTCTTCTCAGAAAAAATAGCCAAAATTGATCAATCCTTCCGCTCCACACAGCTCCCCTCCAACTCCCAATACAAACCCATCCTCACCTCCAATGCCTACCCCACATCCCCTCGACCAGCTGACCCTGCTACCTCTCCGGAAACCAACTCCCCTAACACACAATTAAAGAACAATGCCTCCCTGCTCAACTTCCTCCCCGTGACTGAGCTAGAAGTCCTTAAAATAATTGGTAATTTTAAACCATCCTCCCACACAAAAGACCCCTTACCCTCTAACCTTGTCCCTGCCCTTAAGCACATCATTACCCCATACTGGACCACAATCATCAACACCTCTCTCTCCACAAGCTGTGTCCCCACCTCCCTTCAACTTGGACAAATCTCTCCCATAATCAAAAACCCCAATGCTGACCCCAATGACCTAAACAATCTCCGCCCCATCACTAATCTCCCACTTCTCTCAAAGGTCCTTGAAAAATGTGTCCTACTACAACTAGACAAACACATCGAAAACTTCAACCTACTTGATCCCTTTCAATCAGGCTTCAGGAAAGGCTGCAGCACCGAAACGGCAATGCTCAATGTCGTCGATGACATACACCACTCACTTGATAATGGCGAGACATGCCTTCTTATCCTCCTTGATCTCTCCGCAGCGTTCGATACAGTCAACCATTCAGCCCTACTCAATGTGCTTAGGACCCGTTTCGACCTCAATGATACTGCCTACAAATGGTTCGTCTCCTACCTACAACACCGAACTCAGCAAATTAAAATTCAAAACTGTCTCTCTAACCCCACTCCCGTCTCCCTTGGAGTCCCCCAAGGGTCTATTCTCTCTCCCTCCCTCTTTAACCTCTTTATGGAACCCCTCACCCTCATTCTTAAACAAGCAGGCATCAACTACCACCTCTACGCCGATGACACCCAAATCTATTACAAGATTAAAACTCATGCCGACATCTTACACCTGAACAACACCCTCACCAAAATCCAAACCTGGTTCCACTCCAATCATCTCAAACTTAACCCTAATAAAACTGAAATCATTCTCTTCTCCCCTAAAAACAACCCGCTCCCCGTTCAATCATGGATCTCTGACCTTAACGCACTCAACTGCTCTCTCACCTTGTCCAACTCCGTCAAATCTCTTGGTATTTCTATCGACAACACCCTAACCCTTAACGTCCACATCAAAAACTCAGCTAAAGGGGCCCTCCTCACTCTCCGTCACCTCAAGAAAATCAAACCCTTTATACCCACTGATGATTTTAAACTTGTAGTTCAGTCACTTGTTCTTTCACGTATTGATTATGGTAACGCTATCCTCAACGGAATCCCCAAGATCCACCTTGCTCCAATCAAAGCTGTGCTCAACCTTGCCGCCAGGCTCATCACAGACTGCAAACGCTTCGATCACATATCCCCGGCTCTCAAATCTCTTAAATGGCTCCCTATTGAAGGCAGATCTGCCTACAAAACTGCCTGCATCACTCATAAAGTCCTCCACCAAAACACTCCACAGTACCTCTCTAAAAACTCCTCATTGCGGGCACCACACGACCCCTGAGAAGCACCAACTCACTCCTCCTTATACCACCACTGCATAAAAAGAAAGCTACACAATCACGCTCCTTCTCTGGGAATGCCCCTATCATCTGGAATGCCCTCCCAAAAACCTGCGCTGCAACCCCTCCTATTTCAGCTTCAAAAAGACCTCAAAATCCACCTCCTCAATTATTATTGGGGATCCTAACCTATGACATGCACTCAATCTCCAAACTCACCATGTTATATTAGTTCAGTAATATTTGTCCATTTCATGAACATCATCGGCCTAATTAATTGATATGTATAGCTCCTGCTTATATATTTGATATGTATAGCTCCTGCTCCTGCTTATTCTATTTGATTAGTTTATCTAATTGTTTGATTTGTTTATCTATTTGATTTGTATATCTCACATGTTGTCATTATCTTTTATCTACTTATACGCCATATTTGGCTCAATTATCATTGGGGGTCCTAACCTGTGACCTGCACCCGATCTCCAATCACCATGTTACTTTTTGTCCAGTATTTTTCTGTCCCCCCCAACATCATATACCTAGTTACTTGAAATGTTTAGCTCTTGCACCTGTATAATTATTTTGTTTTTGTATATTTCACACGTTGTTTCTTTATCTTTTTTATCTACTTGTATGCCATGATTGCGTTATATTATCTTCTCATGTAAAGCGCTCTGATACCTCTGGGTCTAGCCAGCGCTATATAAAACTCTCAAAATAAAATAAAGAGCCTCATTCTGCGTGGCAGTGAGGGTAGAGTCATCTAGCGCTGTCTCGTATACTTTTAGCAGCTGTGGCACTAAAATATGTGTGTATGCCTTATAAAATTCAGTCGGTAGGCCGTCCGGTCCTGGTGACTTCCCGTTAGACAGGGAAAAAATACTGTCTCGAAGTTCCTCCGAATGAAGAGGAGCGTTTAGTTCTTTGCATTGCGCGCGCGTGGGCCGCGGCAGATCTAGGCCGTCCAGGTATGCCTGTATCTCTAGGGGTGTAACTTGCACGCGCGATTTATACAGATCCTGATAATGTGTCACAAACGCACCATGAATGTCTCGCTGTGTATATGCGATTTCCCCAGTCGTCTTTCTCACTGATGCTATGGGCGTCGACGACTCATTCTGACGGATGAGCCATGTGAGCAGTCTGCCTGCTTTATCGCCTATATGGTGAGTTCTTGCCGAATGAGCAGCATAATTGAGGCATCTCAGTCGCTCTAGCAGTCGCGCATGTTCCTCTTTGAGGCAGCCTAGCCGTCCCCGAGTATCATCTGGGTCCGCCTGCTCCGTAGCGGCTAGTCTTCGCTCTAAGGTAGTGAGTTCCTTTTCCAGTTGCGTGCGCATACCTGCCTGTGTCCCCAAACAGTGCCCCCTAACAACCACCTTAAGGGCGTCCCACTCCACCCATGGTGACGTGGCCGTACCTGCATTTTCTTCAAAATATTGAGCCACGGTGGTGGCTAGTAAGTCCCGGAAGGGCGCGTCCAGGAGAACATCTGGCTGGAGGCGCCAGATTGGGATTGGTGGCAACTCATCCTCCCACCGTAGCTCTATGACATGCGGATTATGATCAGAATGCGTACGCCCCATATAGGTGGAATCCGCAATGCATGGTAGGAGGTCGTTTGACACCATGAAGCGGTCCAGGCGTACATGTAATCTGTGGGCTCCGGAGTAGTAGGAATATACCTTATCTAGTGGGTCTCTGTGTCGCCATACATCGGAGAAGCGCCACTGCAGTGCCCAGTTCCCTAACGCTTTCGTGGCTGTGTGTGTGGCGGTGCCAGGCAAGGGAGGGAAGGACCGGTCCAGGGAGACGTCCAGCACACAGTTGTAGTCTCCTCCCAGGATCATAGGGGTATTGTGCCATGTGGACAATTTTTGCGATAAAAGATCTAAGAAGGCTGCCTGCTCAGTGTTGGGTGCGTAAAGTGATGCCAATACCACCAGCTTCCCATCAAAGTGCCCCTTTGACTATAACATATCTGCCCTCCCTGTCCACCAATGTATCCACCACTCTAAATGGAGTACCCGGTCTCACCCACACTAGGACTCCCCGCGCGTATGCAGAGTAGCCTGTCGCATATAATTGCCCCCTCCAACGTCTGTGAAGTCGTGTGACTTCTGCCTGAGCTAAATGTGTCTCCTGAAGGAGCGCTATTTGTATGTGGTGGCGTTTCAGATAGGAGTATATAAGATAGGGGCGCTCCGGGCTGTGGATGCCTCGCACGTTCCATGTGCCTATTTTAATGGGCGCCATAACCAATAAGTGTCGAAAGTGCATCTGGGCCCATCCGGCCGGATGATAGAAGAGGGTGGCAGTAGGTGTATAGAGACCATGCTAGTGTGTGCTTCCCTGCGCAGCCCGACTTTACAACAGTCATACCCTTGTCGAGGAACGATGGCAGAAAAAACATAAACACAACTCCCAATCAAAAATACCATAAGAGCAATTTTGCAACAGGCAATTGCCCAAACTTGAAATGCAATAGCACACAGCTAACGTCTGGGGGAGGCTATTGTGTGCAGCAATCTAAGAGCCAAGGAAAATAAAGGAGGGGATCGTCATGAGTGGCTAAGCCTGTCCCCGGCCAGACCCTTGTAGGACGGTGGCCGCTGCCTGCTTATTATGTATAAAATTCCCATATATTGCGAAGCTAACATAGAGGGTGTGTCGACAGTTCTGGGACCCACCCCACAAAGTTGACCTTTGCATGAATACCAGGCATAATCATTGCAATGCGGAACAGCATACAGAGTTGTTTATACTTGCGTGACCAGTAGGACCGTGCGTCAGAGGAGAGGAAAGGTGGACGATGGACATTCACATGTTCAAGCAATGTTATCGGAGGTCTGCGGAGTGACATGTGGCAGCACACAGGAGCCTTGGGAGACAGGGAAGGTATCCGAAAGTTCCTCGTCACTTTGCGGCCCCTGGTGAACAGAGTCTGAATCGGATTCCCCCTCCGGGGATCCGCTGATGTTTGCCACTGCTTGCACTGCCTCGAGTTGTCCGCTCAGTATCAACTCTGGCATCAGGCCAGACACCTGATGGGTCGAGGATTGCGATTTTCTCCGTCTCCTTCTGCTGCGCCGTAGAGTAGTCTCCGGTAGTTGCTCCCTTCGCCCAGTTTGTGATGAGTTGAAAGAGTCCAACCATTCCTCTGCGCCTTCCGGTGTAGTGAAAAAATGGGTCTTGCCATTTGCGATGACCCTCAGCTTCGCAGGGAACAACAACGAGTACTTAAGATCACATTGTCGCAGGCGTCTCTTCACCGCTAAATAAGAGTGGCGCTGTTTCTGGATTTGGAAAGTGTAGTCCGGAAAGATCATTACTTTGTGATTGTCCACTTGTATGTCCTGCAGTTTTCTAGTCTCTTGGAGAATAGCGTCTCTGTTCCTGTAGTTTAATAAGTGGATTAAAAACGGCCTTGGGTTCGAGCCCGGAGGTGGGGGTTTGGCAGGCACCCTATGTGCTCTTTCAACAACAAAGTGTGGAGACAGGGCCTCTCCTGGCAGCAGCGAACGGATCCAATCTTCCGCGTAGCTTACTGCGTTCTTTCCTTCCACTCCCTCCGGAAGGCCCACAAAGCGTACATTGTTGCGGCGGGCCCTGCCTTCGGCATCCTCCGCTCTATCTTCCAGGAATTCTACTCGGTTTAACAAATCACGGATGTTCTTCTCAGCCGTGGAGACTCGCGGTGAAACCTCTGCAATTTCCCCTTCAGTGGCAGCAGTGCGGTCTGCGAGTTTACGATGGTCCGCATGTAGCAACGTAAGATCAAGTGCCACTTTGTCTATTTTGCCTTCTAGAGAGGTGCGGACTTGATTCATCGTCTCTCCGAGCTTCTCGACTGCCGCCAGCACTGCATCTAGCTTATGCGCCATGGGGTCCACAGTCTCTGCCTCCGCCATCTTGTCCGCCTGCGCCCGGGTCTGTGGGTGAGGGCCCGTCGCACCTCCGGTGCCAGTTTTCATTCGACCCCCTCGTGACATGGAGCGGTAGATAGCGAATGCCAAGCTGGACGTATCACTCCCCAGTTGCCTTTGAAGCAGTGCCCGAGATCCACATCCACCATCTACCGCTGTCTTGTGGATTGTTACCTGCCTTGTTATGGTGGCCTAGGCCTGGCTGCCATGCTGCTTTTCTTTGCGCACGTTACACTGAGCCGGGCCTGCCTCGCCCTTTGCTCGTGCCAAGTTCTTTTGCACTGTCTGCATTTTCTGTTGTTCACCTTTTTGGGCTCAGTCTGCACAAACATGTACAAGGTCACATAACAATGTATTCTGGTTCTTCCTGATATGGCCAGTCACGCGCACCCAGACATAACATTATGTGCAATTGCCATGAAGGATTTGATATGCTTTTCATACTGTGTTTTACTAGCGCTTAACACACTTGGAGAAATCCCTTTCAGTGAGAAGAGCTATGATGTCCTGCTGATGTAATTCTGCATCTAGAGACTGAGGTATGGGGGTTCGCTAGTCAAAGCCCAGAGGTCTTCTATTACTATAATAAACTATCTTACTGCAAGGGGAGGGTGGTAATGTTATTTATACGTTTATCCACTGAGCTCTGAGATGCTTTCCCCGTTTGTATTCTATGGAATTGTAACCATGCTGCTTATATTAGTCATATGCATTATGCTATTAGTACTGACACGTGTACTGTACATTAGAGCACGTAAGTTGGAATAAACATTTTAACCTATCCAGTGTCTCTTACTACGCACCTTGTGGACAAGTACGAGTGAGTGACGAAAGAGTGTTCTTGCTTCTGCGAGTCCTGAGATAAAGATACCGTGTTCTGGGTTGTCCAAACATTAGTACTTGGGTGCTAATGGGATGCTAAGCTAGTTGGGTTGGGGTTTTTGGGTGCTACGGTATATGGTGGCAAACCACTGTATTCCGGGGTCCCATTTTCCTGTGCATAGCTCTGTGTATGTGCAGAAACCTTATGACATGGCGCGACCACCGTGGGGCCGCTTATCTGCGAGACGCTTGAGTAGTACTTGTGCTTGTCCACAAACCCCTCGCGTACGCTTCCGGAGGCGTATGTGATGGTGATACCTCCTATATTGAATGTTTTATAGGTTCTTTCAAGCTTGAAGTTATTAAAAAAGGTTAGTTAGCAGACCCATTTTTGTGCTCCCTGTTAGGTTGTCGAATATAATTGTTTAGTCATGGCTGGTGTGGCGATAGCTGCACATAGTCGAGGAGCACTCCGAGACCACTTAGCTGTGTATGGAGTGCCCGATACTGGGGTCGAGTTGGTCTTTGTGGTTCAAGCCGATGCGGCTTATCACTTTGAAGTGTTTTACACTTGGATCACTTTTGAAGCGGTGGATGCAGGTGATAAGCTGTTTCATGAATATAAGCCCACCGCTGTTCCTGCTGCCTATCGACCCTATACTGCTCTTGAAGTGCCTCTCACGGCTTGGCAGCACCGTGTTTGGTTTAATGGCGCCCTACCACAACCAACTACCGCAGTTCGTTTAGGCCCCTTATCAATTCAGGGGGCCACTTGGCCTGTATTGGCCGGGTATACCCCGCATCCAAATTATCTGGCATTACCGCTTGCGGAACTGCGCACTATGCATACCGAATTGGTACGAGTGCATCGAGCCCTAGTGACATACGTTACAGGTAGCCTCCATGGAGCTGCTCCTGTAGTCGCAGGCCAACCAGCTATTGCAGCTGGGGTGACTATAAGTCCTGTCATGGTAAATTCTGTGATGGGCAAACGTCCACAAAATAAGGACGACTATCCTTACTGGCTTGCAGAAAAGTTCGATCAGATAGAAGCGGTGTTTCCACATACGTCCCCAGTAGATAAACACCGCATCCTCACGATAAGTTTGCCAAAAGACATAATCCCCGATTTGACATCATGTGAAAACTGGGGTAAGGTATTCGCAGCAGTTTATTCAAAATGTTTTGGAACTCCTTCCATGACGGTTCTACCCTCTGTAATTAAAAAGTACAGGACGAACATGGCCCTGAAGCGGCTGTGGAATTAGGGATGAGACTAGTGGGAGTGTTTGATGTAGTAGCTGAACTGATCCTTGGAAATGTCAAGGGCGATGCTATGAACTTTCAAGTAGCGAATGCTTTGGCTTTGGTCCCAGAGTTGGACAGGCCTCGCGAATTACCGAAAATAATAGCCCGGGCTTATAAAACAATTGGAAGAAATAGCCTAGGCAACAAGCCTTTTGTAAAAATGCAAACTCAATCGCAAACACAAGTTATACAAACAAAAAGTGCATCTGAGAAAGATGATAAACCAGTCTTCACTAAAAAGAGTTGGAGACAGAAAAACAGGGTAAGCAACAAAAGAAGCCGGGGTCGAGAGGCGCTTCCCCAGTTTCGGTTTCTTCTGAACGTACTTATGATTTACGTGATAGGTCAAGGATTAAATCACCAGAAAGGTTTCAGAGCTCTGATACGCGTTCTCCTCGTTCTTCACAGGCCCAGACGTCGTCACAGGCTGGTGGAGGAGGACGGCAAGATAGAGGAAGGGGCCGAGAGGCTCCCCAGGAGCGAGACCAACCTCGACAACAAGTCAGAGGGAAAGCAGAAGATTTTCATCTTCCTCGACCGCAATTTCAGAAGAAAAAGGTTGCCGCTGTCACAGCGAAATATGCCTCAGACCGTGAGAACGAGACTCCAGAATTGGACGTGGGCAGTGACCCTCCTAGACAGCGCCGCGGAAGTTACCATAGTGCGGGAGGCGCTACGTCCTCATATGGAGGCGACAGCAACTGAAACATTCGTTACTGTAGAGACAGCTGACACGAGAGTGGCACCCCCTGACAGACTATATAATATAGTTATACAAATCGAAGGTGACATACCGCGTGAAATAAAAGGGATTTTTTGGGAAAATCTAACCTCTTCATATGACATTTTGTTAGCAGAGGTGGATTGGCCACCCCCATTCGTTTTAGCTGCACATAAAGGAGAGGAGGTAATCCTTCCAAGCTTTTCACGGCATGTCCCAAAAGACAAAGCTGAAGCACTTGCAGCTGAGTGGGCAGTGTACCTGGCACCAGCGTTATACCGCAACCATGTGGGATGGGATGAAGAATCACCTCCTCATGCAATACCTTTGCGGTCACTACCGCAGCCACAACCCCAATATCCCATCAAACGGCAGGCAAAAGGCCCCGTCTCCGAAATTCTGACACAGTTGGAATATCAGGGAGTAATCGAACCATGCGTATCACCTATGAACAATCCCCTTTTCGTGGTTTCTAAACCCGACGGATCGTACCGCTTAGTTTTGGATTACCGGCATTTAAATACTCATTGTCGGAACTTTGCGGTGCAAAATACACACAGTTCTGCGCTTGTAGACAGTCTTGTTCGTAAAAAATACAAAACGACACTTGACCTTTCAAACGGTTTCTACACGCACAACCTAGCCCCGGAGAGTGGTCAATGGACCGCATTCACATCCGGTGGTAAATTATTCCAGTTCCGGCGATTACCCATGGGCTACAAAAATAGTCCGGGTATATTCGCCGCCCGTGTTGTTTCTTTGTTAAATGACATTGATCAAGACGCATGTTCGTACGTTGATGACATCTATCTGACAGACGACGAGTTATATCAGCATCTGTCCCGTGTGGACCGCATTATTCTTGAATTCGCGGAGCAGGGTTACAAATTTAACTTTGCTAAATCACACATTGCTGAATTTACCGTTCTGTTCTTGGGCTATGAGCTCAATAACGAAGGTAAGGGCTTAGCCCCCATTTCTTGGAAAAATGTGCACATTTGTGCCCCCAAATACTCTGAAGAAACTTCAGTCTTTGCTGGGTTTCTTGAATTTCGGGCGTACTTACATTCCCGAATATGCCCAGCGTATCAAGCCTTTGTATGCTTTGATACAATCTACTTATTCAAGGTCTTGCTGGCTGCCTGAGCATACCTCAATTCTGCAGTCTTTGCAGACAGACCTTTTGGAGTCTAAATATCTTTTGACTCGTGATAACCACACAAACCTGGTGATTAGAATAATTCCGGGGGCGGTGGGATTCACATACTTAACCTTTAATGAAGGTGATACAGTACCCATCGCATACAAGTCACATCTGTACACTTCCGCTGAATTGCGCTTTACATCTGTCGAAAAAGTTCTAACTGCAGTGCAAATGGCGATTCTAAAAGAACGCGCACTGGCACAGGGAAAGCGGATTCTAGTGGTAACACCCTGTCCTGCCCTAGAGGCAGTAACAAAGGCAAGTGTACCGAACTCAAAAGCAATGCATCCCCGTTGGATACAATGGGCTACATCCTTGACGTCTTCGGACGTCACTTTTGTTTTTGATTCTTCTCTGCAGACTCAGGAGTTTTTGCAGTATGAATTCGTTCATCCTCCTCCTTTGTTTTTATTACCGCTTGAGGATTACAAATGTGTGATCTACACCGATGGTTCGGCGCAACCGGCCACTGGGTCCAAGCACGCTTATTCAGCTGCATGTGCTATTGTTGCGGGTTCCTTTGTGAATGGAACGTTCAAATCCTCTGTAGTGCACACTCGCACACTTGGAGATAGTACCGCACAATTGGCCGAGCTGCATGCATTGCTACTTGCACTTGAGTTCGCTTCACAGGATGAGACCACTCTTATTGTATGTGATTCTTTTTACTGTGTACAATCTTACAATGACAATCTGTTTTTCTGGTCGAAAAACGACTACAAGGACGCAAAAGGGAGCACAATCAAGCATAAAATGCTTTGGGTTCGAGTGGCAGAATTGCAACAACGTCTGCCCCTCACACAGGTGGTTCACACCTTAGGCCATCAGCGGGTGGGCGCACACGCTATTGGTAACGATCTGGCAGATGAAGCTGCCCGTTCAGCAGTAGTCACGTGTTCAGTAGCAGCGGTTACCAGGTCCATGTCTAAAATAGACCCTGTTATATTAGCAGCTATTGCTGCAACCAAGGAAGGTAATAATTACCCTACAGGTTTCCCTTCCAAGTATTCTTACACATTAAGTCCCGATCAGGTTCCTTATGTAACTATACCTGACGTTGGAGATCGGCTGATCCCCAACGCGGACCGCAGGAGTGCCTTGATATCAGCTGCACACGAAGGCATGGCTTCTGCTCATGCAGGTGTGTCAGCTACGGTTTTCATCTTGCAGCAGCGTTATTGGTGGCGTGGGTTATATAAAGACACCCGTGCTTTTGTGCTTTCTTGCGACGTTTGTCAACAGATTAAGCCTTCCACGGTAACACGTCCACCACAAACACCGCTCTGCATTGCTAACAGACCCTTTGGGTGTGTTTACTTGGATCACTGCGGTCCATTCTCATCAGACACTGCCTATAAATACATCTTGGTGGCAGTGGACTCGTGCACACGGTTTCTCTGGGTCTGGCCACAACGGAGTGCTGACGCCCGAAATGTGATCAGGGATTTGCGTGTCTTTGTGGGAATTTTCGCATGCGGCACCTTCCATTCGGACCAAGGTCCAGCGTTTGCCTCTAGGGCTTACAAGGATGCAATGGCTTCGCTTGGGGTGCGGGTGAAATTTTCGTCTCCGTATAGGCCTGAGGGCAACTCTATCGTTGAACGAATGAACCGTGACTTAAAGCAATCCTTAACAGCTAGGGTTTTAGGTACTGGCAGGAACTGGCTGGCCCATTTGTATACCGTTCAGCGTGCACTTAATAATCTCCCTAGAAGACCTCTGGGTGGGCGGACCCCATACGAAATGCTCTTTGGCATAAGAATGTTTGTGCCTGACCTTGAGGGTCCAGACATCGCGGCGCAATCCGCCAAGTTTGATGTAGATAACCATTCTGCTATGTTACAGGACTTACAAGAAGCCCGAGACAAACTTGCAACTACACATTTGCCTTCAGCCACAGATCCTGCGTTGCAGATTCCGGTGGCCGGCTGGCTTCCGAAAGTTGGAGAACTGGTTCGAGAGAAGGTTGAAAACAAAAAAGAATTTGGCCCCTCTTTTCGTGCACCGGTTCCAGTTCTTGGCCTGAAGGGAACACGTACAGTCATTTTACCACCGCTTCCTGGTCGCAAAGAGAACAGATACATCTCAGTTGAAAATGTCAAGCTACAGCGCCTGGCCGATCCTGAATAGTGTCACACCAGCGGTCTCTTGTCCTGCCATTTATCGGACATATGTTCATAGTCCATCTGCACGAACTATCGCTGATGCTGTAATTGAGATGGTTGATTTGCCTGAAACTATGATTGATCCCCAACTCTCCACCAATATCAACGAGGACGAGTATACTTATCCTGCATCAGAATCGGTGGCACATCAACCAACAACGCCACTAAGCCCGACTCGTTATTCCTTTGATTCGGATTCCACATCTTCAAAAGTTCCATCCAAGTTCAGTATTTTTATATCCTGGTTTAGAGACAATTTTTGATTCCCCCTGGACATACATCTGGTTGGTACTTTTCTTGATATTTTTGTTCATGTCCATTGGCTTTGTCACAGTGTTTTTTCTACTAATCAATGGTCACTATTTACCTGAACGCTCTGCTGTAGACTATGTTTCTGGAACTTTGGCTCCTCATTCCTCGTCTCACATCATGAAGCGTGACCACACATTTGTGAACATTTCAGCTTTCCCGTTGCTGATGGCATCGTATGGGATGCAGTGAACTATCAAATCCATGGTCCGACGGAAATTATTAATGTACCTAATGTCCTTCGTGTTTCAATGGGTGATGTAGTACAAAATAATATTCATTCTGATGATTGGGATGTGCATGCCGTTGAAGCTTTGTTTGCCGATTTAAAATATTATGCATCTTTTAATGCTGAAGATTTATATATGAATTCTGCTAATTATGCCGATTTGTATTGTTACCAACATTGGGGTAATCATTTTCTCCATAAACCCAGTGCCCTGCGTAGTTCTGTTAACTATACCCAATGGGAACATTGTCCAAACCCCTTGCCAGGTAGCTCTCAAACTCTTCGAAATAAGTTTAATTATTTTACTGATTTTAATCGGTCGAACCCTGCATCCTATTATTTTAGACTTAATACCACAACAACTCAGAAAACTATGTTGACACACACCAAATTGCTTTATTCAGGTTCCTTTCTGAGTGCCCTAGCTGTGGGTGGTTATGAGTACTGGGATAATACAGTGGATTTAAAATCTGTTTGGGGCTCCAAGCCATGGCAGGTACAGGGAACCGAGGCGTTGCATCGTGCTTGCCTCATCCCTACCCAAATTATGTTCCTAAATGCTTCCATCTATCAGACTACATGTTGGGGCTTAGCAACCACTAAACAATTGAATACGCCATCAATACCATCTCTGTCGAGTTTTCCAAATGAAAGCTCACGATTCAATATGTCCCTCGTGTCCCTGCAGGCAATGTTACAAAATAATTCGTTTAATGTTTCTGAGCTGGTTCAGTCACCCTGGTTAGTATGGCCTATATCATCTAATGCATGTCAAATGCGTTTTCATGATACTGGTGCTAGCTACACACAGAATAGGCCTGATCCGAGGTTTACTGATGCCCGTACTGTCACTACATACTCTGTTGGTAAATTATGCAAACAATGGCTGCAACATTCGTCCCTTGATACTGTTAAACAACATTTGTCCCTCCTTTCAGGCAATATTGATCTGTCCGACTTTGTTTTGGGACCTCGTGGTCCCCGACCTAAAAGATTCATTTATGAAACATATAATGAACTCTGGAAGCTATCACAAATAGAAGCTGCTTCCCGTCTTCGGGAAATAGATCAAGCAAATATGGAAAAGGTGCTTGCTGTTGTTGACAATAGTATTAATACCCTGTCTTCTCGCATTTACACTTTAGAGAATATTGTGTCCTCTGTTGTTGATATTGTACAAGATGATGTTTCTATGTTATATCATGGTCAGACTCAATTGCGCTCAGTTATGCAGTTTGCATGGACTTTGCAAACACTTAAGTTAGGTAAAGTGCCTTGGCATTTCTTGAACACCTCTGCCTTATTTCTACCTTTTAACTTAACTGATAAAAAGCAATTTATGTCCATGAAGGATGCAACTTACAATCTATTACATATCGAAAAGGTGGATCCATTGCCGTTCTCTGTTGCAGAACTCGATTCGGCTGTATGGCTAGTCCATGGGGTTATAGCTTTACCATTTTCCTTGTTTGAATTTGACTCATGCATGAAACATTATCCTGTGGGCCGTTACCGGCCCTTGGGCAGTGCTTTCCTGCATGAACTCTGGTCCTTGCCTTTCATGTATAAATGCCTTCGGGACGGCAAGGAAGTCTTTCTCACGGGGGAGTACTGCGACTCGACTATAGGTCATTCGCTTATTTGTAAACACATTAAATTGCATGGCTCATGCAGCGTTTCCTCTCCTAATCTTGCTTGTGTGCTGAAAGGTATTCCTGCTCCTGTTATTTCACCTACTTTCACTCTCCTTTCCAATGGTAGTTATTTACTTTTAAATAACGAAAACTGTTGTGGCCTGCAGGCTGGCATTCCTTACATTGTAACAGTTTCACACAGGGTTGTCTGCTGCAAAAATGTGCTTTTTCCTCCCCCTCATGGCAAGGTTGATATCTCTATTTGGCCTTCCATCCCTACCATGGAAGCAGATTTCAATAGACTGAGCAGAATAAAGGCACTATTATTAAACGAGGAAGTTATGCTCACGTCCGCCCGGGAGACATTCATTCTCCAGGTGGCGAGTACCCACAGTGAAATACAGGCCCTTTTAAACACTAATCTCCCCCAACACTTTGGGGAGTTAATACATCGTATTTTTAACGCATCTAACACTGAAGGCCTAGTACACTTTTTTAAGGTCGTTGGGTCGGGCTTGGTGTCCTCCTTCCAAACTATTTTTGGTGTCATCCCGGCTTTCATACATTCTATTTTTTCCAGTGTCTTTGGCGGTTTCCCATTGATCCTCGCTTTAGCGGCTGGTGTCTTGCTCTTAATTTGCTTTCTGCGCAATGGCTGCTCCCCGATGGGACCTGCTCGATCCAGAACGCCTCCAGCTGCTCCGTGAGCGCCTTTTGGCCGGTTTTGGTGTCTTGCCATTGGCGACACTGAGTGTGTCATATACTCTTTCATTTCGCTTTGCGTATTTCACTTGCGTGCAACCTGTGATGACTTGTGTCCGCTGTCCTTTCACCTGGACTCTGGATTATTGCCTCTCCAATTCGTCATTGTCTGTTCCGGATTTTGTTCAGTTGATGGGTCCCTTAGAGGCCCATGAGCAGGACTGTTCCGTCGCTGGCTGTATGGCGCGTGCGGCTGCACTGGGGATTTTGGCGCAATGGGATATCTGGGCGGCTGCCCAGGATCTCCTACAACGAAGCTGTTTCAATTATCACGCAAGCTGTCCCGCATTGCTTCTGGATGCTCCCTTTGCTGAGGAGCATTCCTGCTCTTTTGAACTCATGGATTGGATGGCATCTATGTTTTTTGACGATTCCAATGATGAACTCTTGGAGGGTATGGCCTTTTTCTGCACTTTCACTTTCATGGATTGACCTGCCCTTCGCCGTTTGGGCGCTCCCTGTGCTCCGACGTCAATTTTCTCCTCTGATGGGCCTCTGTCCTGGCCGCCAGACTGTCCAGGGGAGGGTGTCTTGTGGATTGTTACCTGCCTTGTTATGGTGGCCTAGGCCTGGCTGCCATGCTGCTTTTCTTTGCGCACGTTACACTGAGCCGGGCCTGCCTCGCCCTTTGCTCGTGCCAAGTTCTTTTGCACTGTCTGCATTTTCTGTTGTTCACCTTTTTGGGCTCAGTCTGCACAAACATGTACAAGGTCACATAACAATGTATTCTGGTTCTTCCTGATATGGCCAGTCACGCGCACCCAGACATAACATTATGTGCAATTGCCATGAAGGATTTGATATGCTTTTCATACTGTGTTTTACTAGCGCTTAACACACTTGGAGAAATCCCTTTCAGTGAGAAGAGCTATGATGTCCTGCTGATGTAATTCTGCATCTAGAGACTGAGGTATGGGGGTTCGCTAGTCAAAGCCCAGAGGTCTTCTATTACTATAATAAACTATCTTACTGCAAGGGAGGGTGGTAATGTTATTTATACGTTTATCCACTGAGCTCTGAGATGCTTTCCCCGTTTGTATTCTATGGAATTGTAACCATGCTGCTTATATTAGTCATATGCATTATGCTATTAGTACTGACACGTGTACTGTACATTAGAGCACGTAAGTTGGAATAAACATTTTAACCTATCCAGTGTCTCTTACTACGCACCTTGTGGACAAGTACGAGTGAGTGACGAAAGAGTGTTCTTGCTTCTGCGAGTCCTGAGATAAAGATACCGTGTTCTGGGTTGTCCAAACATTAGTACTTGGGTGCTAATGGGATGCTAAGCTAGTTGGGTTGGGGTTTTTGGGTGCTACGGTATATGGTGGCAAACCACTGTATTCCGGGGTCCCATTTTCCTGTGCATAGCTCTGTGTATGTGCAGAAACCTTATGACACCGCAGACGAAGCCCAGGATCGATCAATCAATCAATCAATCAATCATATCATTTGTAAAGCGCACCACTCACCCGTGAGGGTCTCAAGGCGCTGGGGTGGGGAACGCTGCTACTGCTCGAAAAGCCAGGTCTTGAGGAGTTTTCTGACGGTCAGCAGGTCTTGGGTCTGCCGTAGGTGGATGGGGAGGGTGTTCCAGGTCTTGGCGGCGAGGTGGGAGAACGATCTGCCACCGGAGGTCGCTCTTCGGAAGCGGGGGACAGTGGCGAGGGCGAGGTCAGCGGAGCGGAGCTGGCGGGTGGGGGTGTAGAAGCTGAGTCGTCTGTTGAGGTACGTTGGTCCGGTGTTGTGGAGTGCCTTGTGTGCATGGATGAGGAGTTTGAAGGTTATCCTCTTGTTGACCGGGAGCCAGTGCAGGTCTCTCAGGTGGGGTGTGATGTGGCTGCGGCGAGGGATGTCGAGGATCAGGCGTGCAGAGGCGTTCTGGATGCGTTGGAGCCATCTCAGGAGTTTGGCCGAGGCTCCTGCGTAGAGGGCATTTCCGTAGACCAACCTGCTGCTGACGAGGGCCTGGGTGACCGTTCTTCTCGTTTCAGTGGGGATCCACTTGTAGATCCTGCGGAGCATGCGGAGGGTGTTGAAGCAGGCGGAGGAGACGGCGTTGACCTGTTTAGTCATGGAGAGGGTGGAGTCGAGGATGACCCATAGGTTGCGTGCATGGTCGGTGGGTGTTGGGGCGGTTCCCAGTGCGGTCGGCCACCAGGAGTCGTCCCAGGCCGAAGGGGTGGATCCGAGGATGAGGACCTCCGTCTTGTCCGAGTTCAGCTTCAGTCGGCTGTTCCTCATGCATTCAGCGACGGCCTTCATTCCTTCGTGAAGGTTGGTTTTGGCGGTGTGGGGGTCCTTGGTGAGGGAGAGGATCAGCTGGGTGTCATCGGCGTAGGAGATGATGTTGAGGTCGTGCCGACGGGCGACGTGGGCGAGCGGTGCCATGTAGATTTTAAACAGAGTTGGGCTGAGGGAAGAGCCCTGGGGTACGCCGCAGATGATCTCGGTGGCTTCGGAGCGGAAGGGGGAAGGCGGACGCTCTGTGTTCTGCCGGAGAGGAAGGAGGTGGTCCAGTCCAGGGCCTTCTCTTGGATCCCGGCGTTGTGGAGGCGTGTTCGTAGTGTGTGGTGGCAGACCGTGTCGAAGGCGGCTGACAGGTCCAGGAGGATGAGGGCCGCCGTTTCTCCGTTGTCCAGCAGGGACCTGATGTCATCGGTGGCAGCAATGAGGGCAGTCTCGGTGCTGTGGTTGCTGCGGAACCCGGACTGGGAAGGGTCCAGGATGTTGTTCTCCTCGAGGTAGCGGGTCAGTTGTTTGTTGACGGTCTTCTCGATGACCTTTGCCGGGAACGGGAGCAGGGAGATGGGCCGGAAGTTCTTGAGGTCCTTGGGGTCCGCCTTGGGTTTCTTGAGTAAGGCGTTGATCTCGGCGTGCTTCCAGCTCTCCGGGAAGGTTGCTGTCTCGAAGGAGATGTTGATGACTTTCCGGAGATGGGGTGCGATGGCTGTGCTGGCCTTGTTGAAGATGTGGTGTGGGCATGGGTCTGACGGAGATCCGGAGTGGATGGTGTTCATGATCTTGATGGTGTCGTCGTCGTTGGTGTTGGTCCAGGAGAGCAGGCGGTTGGTGCGGATGGTGGTCGTGGGGGCGGAGGTCTCAGTGGTTGTCGGGCCGTCGTGGCGTTGAAGCTGTCGTGGATGTCTGCGATCTTGCGGTGGAAGAAGGTGGCCAGCGAGTCGCACAGGTCTTGCGAGGGAGGGACGTCGTTGGTGTTGGAGCTGGGGTTGGAGAGTTCCTTCACGATGTTGAAGAGCTCTTTGCTGTTGTGAGCATTGTTGTCTAGGCGGTCTTTAAAGGAGATCCAAAAGGGCAGGCGTGTCTCATCAGTGTTGCTCGTGACTGTGCCGCCAGATTTTGGTATGGAGGCAGCTAAGCGGATCTCACCACCCCGAACCCGGTGCTATAGTATCGGAAGGCAGGGCGTAGCAGACTTGGCGAATTGTAATATGTGACCAGTCATCAGTCTACAGCATCAGCAGCATCCTAATCAATCCAGTTCAGAATGGTTCCTGGGGGCAAGGCACCCAGTGCGTCGAGTTTCACAAATCAGGACATTCAATAGTGGGGTATCTCTAACATAGGACACCTTGGATCTCCTGAGGAGACTCTGCACGCCCTGCTTGATTCAGTGGGAATGGCGGCTCAGTCTGCTCCGGAAGGTCGCAGTTCCGCTGCCCAGTCAACACAGGCCACAGGTATCAATACGGGCAGATCGCGCGCTATCGCCGCGTAGATTTATAAAGGTGTTGCTTCTCAGTCACAAGGGATAACCGTGATAAGGGGCTCCAATTCAGCTACCCAGACTCAGGGGCGGGGCAGTCACCGATCACAGGCGGACGGCGGCGTCCGGTGTCTCTGTTGTACCCCACGCGGCGGCCAGAGAGGAGGGCGGATCAATCCCCAAGTATAAGCTCCCTCATCGCTAGTCCCCTCGTTGGAGTCTCACCGGCGAGCTCAGAGTCCTCGCAGCAGGTCGCGGCCTCCACGTCGACCCAGCTTCACTCCGCTTGATTAGGCACAGTGGGCGGAGTCAGACCTCGGCCTCGCATGAAGGGCCGCAGCCGGCATCAGCGCTCCACGCCCGGTAGCCTTGGAGGTGGTAGGATTAATTCCGGGGCTAGGCGGGACTTTCACCGTGTCCCCTCTCGGTGTCTATTAGGCTGATTCCAGGCTATCCACGGCAATGGGTGATCCGGGAGGTAAGACGGGGACGCAGCGCACATCGGGGCCTAGGGGGCGGAGCCAATCCCCGGCTCCACGTACCTCGTCGCGCCCGATATCTCGGAGCCGCTCTCAGCAGTAGCATAGGCAGGGGGGTCCTCTTCAGTGTTTCACATCTTCCGTCCTCTCATTCACTCACCGGGACGCCAGGACCATCTCAGGAGGAGTCTTAGCTGGCAGCGGCCCCTTCAGCTCAGATATAAGCGGAGTAATGCGACCAGGGAAGGGAGCCGTTGACGGAGCTCCACAGCTACACGTCTGACTCCATTGCTGGCCAAGCCACGCCCCCTTGTTTTTCAGCAATAATGGTCATGGCGTAGAAAACTCCTCTCAAAATGTCTGCCATGCATCGCTACATAAACCTTTGGTTAGTTTTCTATAGAGAATGGAGCTTGTTATGAATTCTCTTACTCTCCTTCTGCCGCCGATTGGGCATAGTGTGACTTAACTGCTACGGCAGTGCTCCTGTCTGTTGTGTGTTCCAGCTTTCTCCTGTGAAACCGCAGAGCCACTACCAGCTGTTTCCACACCACGCTGTTAGAAACGCGGCCAAAATTCATCTGCACGCCGTGGGCTTTTTTGCTGAGGTGACCACTCTCTCAATACCAAATATGGTAAGCCCATAAATCACGTAGATATAGTAAGATTTACTGTAATTTATTCTTCATGTAGACACTTCGTTGGTCACCCCAGGCTGTTTGCAGGCAGCTCACCAACTGTTTAACTCTATAACACCGAGGTTCTAAAAACAAATAGATAACCTCGCCCAGGAAGGATAAGCCTAACAATATAAATACACCATTACATGTAGTCAATATTGCAGGCTGTTTATTAGAACTTTGAAATGTTGAGAGCAGCGGGCCTATACAGTTCATATAGGCTGCTGCTGCTCCATTATCTTCAATGGAGCTCTCAATATTCCAATGTTCTAATTAGCATTATGGCGGGCCCAGGATCTTCTCTAGTTATATTGTTGGGTGTAACATTTGCTGAAAGTGGGGCACTATGCAGCTTCAGTGTGCTTATGATAATCTTGAAAAGCATTTGAAGAAATTGACATGCTAGTTTATTTTGAGCATAAGCTTGAGTTCATAGTGAGAACTATTACTATAAGCATTTATGAGGCTGTGTAGGGTAGAGACATAATAGGTTTCCAAGATCAGGCCAAGTTGGGTATTTTTCCCACCCGTTTCTGAGTTTCCAGTTAACTTGGGAGAAATGTCAATGTCTAGTGTTGAAATTAATGATTCTGGCATAGAATCTGTGCTTAAACCCATTTCCAGACGTTTTTCAATCCAGAGTCGAGGTCGCCATGGGCTTTGAACATCATACAAAATTAAAGTAGAATTGTCAACCCTGTCAATCAGAACGTTTGTAGTGTTCCATTGAGTAACTTAAAATATTGTTGGATCAGATATGTGAATATCATTGCACCAGCAGAGTCTTCAGAGTTGGTCCCTGCTATTTTTAGTACTTGCAAGAAGTCTGGTGACATTCATCTTTGCGCTGACTTGGACACATTCAATAAGAACATCGTGGGGGACTGTAACCACTTGCCAAAAATCCACAAACTCGTAGCAGCCATAGGGAAAGCTAGGTATTTTTTGATCAATTGACCTAAGATCATCTTACCAGCAGGTACCCCTAGTACTAGGTTCTCAAGGCCTAACCTCTTTTGTAATAGCTTTTGGGCCATAGACATATTTAACGTAAGGTTCCCATATACCTTAAAATACACCAGTTGGGAGCCTGATTCAAGCAATTAAATGTTCACCCAAACTAACTGATAAAGACACACTTTGTTCTTTTCTTTTTCTTTTTAAAAATAAATCTTTTTATTAACTTTTGCTCAAGTGACCATACAGTGCAAGAATCACACGCGTTTGTACATAGTTGACATCTTAGCATTGCAACAATTTTCTGTAAGAGAGGTATGAGATTACAGGTCATACATGGCTCCAAAGGCCCAAATTTGCAACAGGCCATGCATACAAACAGTAGATAAAGAGTCTTAATGTATCGGTCCCTCCCTCCCTCCTGATAATGCGTAACTGATTCTTATCACTCCTCCCCCAGCCTTGCTCTATGCTGGTGCCATGGTGCCATGGTGACCATATTCTCTCCCACTTTTTGACACAACCCCTACTTTTATACACCGTTTCTTCAGCCCGTTGGCACCAATCAAGGTCCCGTTTCCACTCTCCCAAAGACGGCGGTGAAGGCGCTCCCCACCTCCTCACGATGTTCCTTTTGCCAATTCCAGCTGCAAGAGCAAGCCATATTCTCATATGCCTGGGCCAATCAGATTCTCCCTTGATCATTAGGAGAAGCCATCTGGCGTCCATAGGGACCGTCACTCCTGACACCCTTGACATTACATCTGTGACTCCCTGCCAAAACCCTGTTATCTCCGGACATTCCCACAAAATGTGGAAGAAAGTTCCCTCCTGCTTGCATCCCCTTACGCAGAGCGCCGTGCGTGCCTTACCCCAGTTATACAAGAGCGTGCGTGGATAATAAGTACGGTGTAGTATCTTAAGTTGCAGTAGTCTAAATCTTGTCCGGACTGCAATCTCTTTTGGGCTCTGTATTGCTTCCTGCCAATACTTATCATCAATATTCCCGAGATCATCATTCCATGCCGCCCTCAGGGCCACCAGGGGGTCCGGTATGTTGTTCATTAGTTTACAATATATCATGGATGTTGCTTTTTCAGGGATGGGGTCTAATAGCAATCTGTCCTCCAGATGGGAGTAGTCTGGAATGGGAGTGAAATGCTGGATATATCGCCTCAGGGCATGCGTCAGTCTGAGATAGTGGTATCTTTGCGTTTGGTTTAAAGCATATTCCTGCTGCAGGTCTTCAAATGCAAGTGGAGCCTCTCCTCTCCATACATCGCCTAGGTGTTCAATTCCTATCAGTTTCCACTTTGTGAAGTCTGTTAAGGCAGCTACTTCCCTCAAGAGGTCCCCCTCCCACAGTGGGGTCTGGCCAGTCAGTTTCCCGGTCCAGCCCAGCAGTTTGTTAGCTTCCCTCCAACACTCCATGACCACCCCGTGTGCGTCGGACACTCCAAACGCGTCTTTCGGGAGTACAAGAGTTGTACAAAATTTCTTCCCGGCATATTGGCTCAGTCTACTCTGTAAGCTGGCTCATTCATATCTGCATATATCCAGTCATTTATAACCAACAACTGGGAAGCCCAGTAGTACAGCCTAATGTCTCGGACTGCCAAGCCACCATCATACACTCCCTTCTGTAGTTTGTGAAGCGCTATTCTGGGAGAGCCACCCTGCCATAGCAGTATTCTGACTTCCTGAGATATTCTTCTAAAGACTGTTGGGGGAACTTGGCATGGGGTGTTCTGGAGAACATACAGGAGACGCGGCAAAGCCATCATTTTAAACAGGGCTGCCCTGCCCACAAGAGACAATGGGAGGGTACGCCAATGACGTATATCGGCACAAATCCGATCTATCTGGGGCTCAAGGTTTTTCTGCAGGAACGTCCCGTGATCCCACGTGATGTGTATACCCACATCACGAGGGATATACCCCGTTGGTGGGAGAGGAGTTAAGCCCCTCTCCCACCACTGGGGCCGCACATCCAGCCGGTATCCTGGGTGGAGGGCCCGTCAATGGGAATATTGCCGATTTAGACCAATTAATGGTGTATCCTGAGTAGCTCCCAACGAGCTCAAAAATATGGAGCACTCTCGCCATTGAGTAATATGGTCTTGCTAAGTATAGTAGAATGTCGTCCGCATAAAGCGAAATTTGTTCCTCCAACCCTCCCGGTGCCTCTATACCCCAAATCATCGGGTCTCTTCGGACACAGTGTGCCAGTGGCTCCAGCACGAGGGCGAACAGCAGTGGGGATAAGGGGCAACCCTGTCTCGTGCCCCTCCTCAATTGGAAGGATCTGGACATCACTCCATGGACTTGCACTCGGGCCTGAGGTTTCTCATACAATACCCAACTACAGAAGTTAGGGCCGAAGCCCATCCTTTGGAGTACCATAAATAGATAGGGCCATTCTATACTATCGAACACCATCGTTGCGTCCAGCGACATCATTGCCGTTCGTTGAGCAGTGGGGTCAGGTGTCAAATGGAGCACTCCGTATAGCCTCCGTAGATTGTGGCGGGTGCTTCTATTAGGCATAAAGCCCGATTGGTCTACGTGTATCACCTCTGAGATGATTGGTACCAGTCTATTCGCCAAAGCCTTGGCCAGTACTTTCGCTTCCACATTGATCAGGGAGATTGGGCGATATGAGGCACACTGGTCTGGTGGTTTCCCGGCCGTGTGCACCACCGCAATTGTGGCCGCACGTTGATCCGACGGGAGTTGCTCCTGCTCTCACGCCTCTACTAACATATTTAATAGTGGTGGTATTATTATGGAAGCCTGACTTTTGTATATTTCCACTGAGAGTCCATTTGGGCCCGCTGCCTTCCATGAGATCAGCATCTAATGTGCCACATGCTTCTTCAGTTAGTGTGGGTAGGGAGAAGTCTCACAGAAATTCCTCACAATCACCCTCGGATCTAGTACAGACGGGCGCGTACACCTCCTCAAAGTGTGCGGCAAAGACTTCTGCTATGTCTGTACTCGTTGTTTTCAGTATACTTTGTTCTTTTCCTGAGCTTAGCCAATACTGCCCTAGATTTGTTCAGAGTTATAATATAATGGTACAACTTTGTAAGACATTCTCAGCAAAAGAGTATAATTTGAATAGTAAGAGTTATTTGTCAATGCTCCATTCTTGAAACCATTTGTGGCTGGTGAAAAGTCTGCATGAGCTGTTGACGCCAGTCCAGTCAGTCTCGGTCTTGTTTTATGTTAGTGAGCAGACAAAATAATGCAAACTGCGGTTTTTAGGGTTGAGCCTGCGAGAGCATGTGCTAGAGCATGCGTCTTGCTTGCGAGACACTGTTGTATACAAAGCAGGGCTTGGAGCCTGCCTGTTGCTTATCATTTGTCTGCTTCTACATCACTCTTCTTTGCAACCCTCCTCATTGGCTAGTGCAGCTGAAACGTCACTTCCGATGTTTGCCGTGGAGCAACGACCAAGCACAGATTGATTTAGCCTAATCAGTGCTCATCCGCTGCTCCCGTCATGATTGAGGTACTATTTCTTGCCTTAGTTTAGGGAAGCACTTTGGCCGGATGACTATCCTTTACCGGCCTCAACAGGGCAACCCACCAAGAATCTTGGTGTCTGGTTTGAAGAGAACTTGTCTTTCTCTACTCAGATTAAGAAGCTTGCGGGGAACTGTTTTGGGATTCTCAAATCTCTCAGGAAATGTTTACCACTCCTTCCTAGGGCCGCCAAGGAAACGGTCACTCGGGCCTTGATACTCTCACGTATCGATTATGCCAACGCCCTGTATGTTGGCCTACCGGGCTACTTGCTTAACAGACTACAGGTAGTTCAGAATGCGGCGGCCAGGCTTCTCCTCAATATCCCTATAAGAAGCAGTGTAAGGCAGCATCTGCGCTCTCTCCACTGGCTGCCGGTTGCCGAACGAGTAAAGTACAAACCCCTGGTCTTGGCACATCGTGCCCTGCTAGATTCCAGCCCAATCTATCTAAGGAAGCGTTTTATGTTCTACATGCCAGCTAGACAGCTTCGCTCAGCCTCTCAGCTTCTAGCACACATTCCTCGCTTTCGGGTGGAAGTTCTCTGGCTTTTAGGGCTGCGTCGGCCTGGAATTTGCTCCCATTTTCTCTTTGCAGCATCCAGGACCACAATCTTTTTAAAAAAAGATTGAACACACTCCTTTTTATCTAATCAATCTCTCCTCGCTCCGCAAGGTTCGCGCCGGGACACTCCTTGGAGTATCTGTGCACGTTATAAGGGATCACTGACAAAATATCGACACTCAGAATATCGAGGTACATCTACATAATGGTAAGTACAAAAATATCGAGAAAAAAATAGCGTTGTCAAAAATATCGTTGTTAAAAATATCGTTGTTTTTGAATGTTTAAAAAAAAAGTTAAAGTAAATAATACATGTAATTTAAAAAACATAGTTAGAATTATCAGAAAATGTTTAAAATTATAACTAATACATATAATGTAACATTAAACATACATATGTATAAAATATAATATATATACTTATTTAATAATATTTATAAATAATTATTTTATTAAATTATAAAGTGTTAGAAACATATTAAAAATTATAAATACATATACATACACATACACCAATAATAAAAAAATCAAGAAATATATATAACAAATTAAAATATTTTTAATCTTTTTAAAATACATTTTACAGTACATTAACTAAAACAGTAGAGAAAATATTGGATAGCGGAGGGGATAAAATTACTATTCCCACTCCACAGAGTGTAACAGTAGGGAAAGTGTTGGATAGCGTACAGGTAAAAATTACTATTCCCACTCCAGAGAGTGCAACAGTAGGGAAAGTGTTGGATAGCGTAGAATAAAAAATTACTATTCCCACTTCAGTGAGTGCAACAGTAGGGAAAATGTTGGATAGCGTAGGGGATAAAATTTACTATTACCACTCCAGAGAGTGCAACAGTAGGGAAAGTGTTGGATAGCAAAGTGGTAAAAATTACTATTCCCACTCCAGTGAGTGCAACAGTAGGGAAAGTGTTGGATAGCGTAGGGGTAAAGATTATTATTCCCACTCCAGGGAGTGCAACAGTAGGGAAAGTGTTAGATAGCGTAGAATAAAAAACTTACTATTCCCACTCCGATGATTGCAACAGTAGGGAAAGTGTTGGATAGCGAAGGGGTAAAAATTACTATTCCCACTCCAGAGAGTGCAACAGTAGGGAAAGTGTTGGATAGCGTAGGGGTAAAAATTACTATTCCCACTCCAGTGAGTGCAGCAGTAGGGAAAGTGTTGGATAGCGGAGGGGTACAAATTACTATTCCCACTCCAGTGAGTGCAACAGTAGGGAAAGTGTTGGATAGCAGAGGGGTAAAAATTACTATTCCCACTCCAGAGAGCGTAACAGTAGGGAATGTTTTGGATAGCGGAGGGGTAAAAATTACTATTCCCACTCCAGAGAGTGTAACAGTAGGGAAAGTGTTGGATAGCACAGGGTTAAAATTCACATAATTATCAATTAAATAATTATTAAAATTCCATAAACAATTATTAATTTTGTGATAATTAATTAATTAAAAATACTAATAAATAAATATTAATAATTACTTTATTATAATTAAATTCCTTCCCATCCTATTCCCCTATAAATCCACAACCCGCTCCTAAAAAATACAATTTATATTATTTTCAATTAATTAATTAATAAAAATTAATAACTAATTAATAATTAAGTAATAATTAATTATTTATAAATACCAATAAATAAATATTAATAATTACTTTATCATAATTAAATTACTTCCCACCCTATTCCCCTATAAACCCACAACCCGCTCCTAAAAAAACACAATTTATAAAATTATCAATTAATTAATTAATAACTAATTAATAATTAATTAATAATTAATTAATTATAAATACCAATAAATAAATATTATTAATTACTCTATTATAATTAAATTACTTCCCACCCTATTCCCCTATAAACCCACAACCCGCTCCTAAAAAACTTACACAATTAATATAATTATCTATTAATTAATTAATATTAACTAGAACCAAGTAATAATTGATTAATAATGAATTAATTATAAATACCAATAAATAAAAATGAATAATTACTTTATTATAATTAAATTACTTCCCAACCTATTCCCTATAAACCCACAACCCGCTACAGAACTAAAATACGCAAAAATTAATTTACATAAAATTAATTCCTGCTAAAAATTTAACACATTCATTAAATGTAAAAAAATACACTTATACCAAAACATTACATCACATACTTTTAACACACATACTAAAATACAGAACACTAATATAAACATCGATATTGTTAACAACGATATTTTTGCAAACGATATTACTGTCTTCGATATTAAACAAAACGATATTACTGTCTTCAATATTTAAAAAAACGATATTTCTTACCTTACTGTCGATATTCTGTCCACCGATATTCTTGCTGTCGATATTCTTGTACCTCGATATTTACAACTCGATATTATTGTAGGTCGAAATAAAAAACTCGATATTTTGTCTGTGCACCGTTATAAGCTTGAATTACATAACATAACATTATCCCACTCTCACTCCTTGCTGCTGTCCATAGTACTTGCATGTGTTTCCAGCACTCTCCCCCACTCTGCATTCTTGCTTCTCCCGCTTCCCATTCAGCCTTCTCCCGCTGTCACTTGCTCCCTCCCATGCCCTTGTGGCTGCTTGCTCGTACCTCTCCCACCGTCCTTGGGTGTTGCTTGCTCCTTCTCACCTCCTGCTGCCCATCGTCTTGCTTGCCTTCTCCTCCATCCCTCATGTTGTTGTATTCCGCTTTAGATGTCCGTATATAGGTTTTCCTGAAACATGTCCTTATATAGGCACAATTCGCATTGCCCTTATATAGGCATAGAATCCCAGTCCTTATTTAGGCATTAGCCGTGCACTCCAAATACAGGCATGGTCACCGACATCCGTCCACCCTAACGTCACAACGAGTTCTTAGAAACCAGACCCTTAAGCTCTTGGGAGTTCCCCTAGCACAGGATTATTGATTTCTCCAAGAACTCATCTATTATGCATGAACCGCTAAACCTTAAGGGTTCATTCCTGACGTCTTCCTCTGTCCGACTTCACGTCAATGCTAACATTCCAAGGCACCTACCAGGTATAAATATACCTTCCCTTGCCCAAGCAAGTTAGAGGAGACCTCGTCTTCAGAGGAGCCCGTATCCCGGCCTGACGCACTGAGAAGAGACGCTGTCATCCCTGCTCGCAGAGAATCCAGCTTCCAGTGTTCTGACTCCCTTCGCGGGGTGTTAGAGTTCCAGATCCGGAAAGAGATTCCCACCTCTCTCATTCTCAAGGTATGGAGCTGACTAGAACCTAGAGGGACTCTTCGCATACTAGACTTAACATACTCTTAGTATACCATACTAGAGAATACTCCACCTACTTCTTACCTTTTCCTACACCTAGACTAGGTTAGGTACATTGGGGTAGAACTAGCTTAGAGAAGCATCGTATGAGTACTCACATTTTTAGCTCATGTTATTTATGTACGTGAATATATGCTAAAAGATAATGCTAGCGCAGTATTATTTCTTTCTACTGCTTACGCTGTACATTATATATCTTGCATACTGTCTTGTGATCATAACAGCTCATATCTCTTACACGAGAAACAAGACTGTTCAATAAAACCTTTTATTGAAATGCCCGTCTATTCTTTCTGTGTAACTCTGAGGAAACTAAGCATGCACGATTGGCTGAGTGAAACTGTTATCTATTGTTTCCACGATTCTGAGAAGTGTTCCGATTCTAAAGGGAAACAAAGTAGTCATGTTTATACGGTTGCCAGAAACTACTCCCTTCTTGTTTACAAGGAGTTTCTAGTGGCCTCTGAGTTAGCTGGCACAAAGTAATTAAGTTTAATATACTCGATAGGGACATACCGACCTCAGTCCTATGTCAAACCTATAGGGTATATTATTCCAATGCGCAGAGCCTATTTGGGAAATAGGAACTACACTACATGGTGCCCAACCGTTTGGTAAGGCATTAATTTAACGCTAGATACTGAGTAACTCAGTCGTGCTTTTCTCTCAGAGACCCCTACTCACATACTCCATAAGACGTCTGGAGTGGGTAGGGTTAAATATCCGCCAAAACTAAATAGGACAAAAACCCTATATATTAGTTGCTTGGTTTGTTCAACGTTGAAGGATACAGTGTTCCAAAATATTGTGCACCTTATCTTCTGTTTCCTTGAAACTTGTTCTACATTTTTCAAAAAACAAATGTCCACACGCGGGGACAATGACACCGGGAACGGTGTGGCTGCGGCTGAACCAGTCGTAACAACTTTTAACTTTACAGGTTTAAATGAAACCGAGGAGGGTGTTATAGACATCGCTCCAAACTTAAGGAGAGCCATCAGTCTAAAACTTATAAAACATGGCCTACCACCAAGAGGCGGTAGAGCAGTTTTCGTGATAGAGGCACACGAATCCTTTCAGACAGAGGTATTCTATTCATGGATAGTATTCGCAGAATCAAATCCAGTCACAAGAGTGTTTCACTTCTACAAAGAAGATGAACCACCAGAGGAATATATTCCTTTCGAGGATATTGAAATTCCACTAACATACCAGGAGCATCAGCTCTGGTTTAAAGGCGCCCTAAAACATCACAAAAACATTACCAGGCTCGGTCCACTAGGTAGTCCAGGAGCAACATGGCCGATTCTAGCCGGCTACACTCCTCATCCTGACCTCGAAATAATGTCAGACGAGGAATTACTTACTCAACTTACAGAGTTAATAAAAATTTACAGACAATTAGTCCAATATGTCATGCGGACTTTCACAGTCCAACCACCATTGACCATTCCAAATCAAACCCCTCAACAGGGGAATACACTAAAAATTACTCCACAGACTTTATACGCAGTCATGGGTAAAATGCCCACAAAACGTGAGCAAATTCCATTCTGGATAGCTCAAAAATTACTCAAATTGAAGCAGTATTTCCTAATACTAGCCCTTATGAGAAACACAGAATCCTAACAATCTGTTTACCAATGGGGATCACACCACAACTGGAAGATTGCACCACTTGGGGCGCAGTCTTTGCTGCCATCTATACTAAAACACATGGTGTTCCGTCAATTGCAGTAATACCAGATGTCCTGAAACAAATTCAAAAACGAATACGGGGCAGAACCTGCTCTAAATTTAGGTATGAAATTACTGAAAAATTTCGACCAGGTCTCAACCATAATATTATCTAATATTAAAGGGGAGGCAGCATCAGTGGCGATCCGCCAACGCTTAAGGGAATTTGATGTTACAGAACATCAAACTGAACTACCCAGAATAATAGAACAATCTTATGCAGAATTAGGCAGAGATAGTTTGGGTGGAAAACCTTGAAGACAAAACTATCTGAAAGTCCTGAGAAGGACTCTATTAAACAAAATCCTACATCTTCTAAAAAGAAGTGGGAAACTAATAAACAAAATTCAAACGAGAAACGTTCTCAATCTCGAGGTAGGTCTCCTCAAAAGGAGCTCCTCTGAAAGGAGGTATAACCTCAGGAATAGGGATAATTTAAGAAAACCTGACAGGTATCAAGATACTGATACACGTTCCTCTCGTACCTTTCAGATATCGTCACAGACATCGGAAAGAAGAGGACAGTCAGAACATAGAGAAGAACGCGTGAAATCCAAAGACGACAAACACGTTCAGAAAAATAAATCAAAACCTCAATTCTCAAAAGAAGGTAGCAGGTCTGAAGATCAGACATGCCGAGGATACTGAGAACACAGCTCAAGAACGGAGAATGGGCTCAGACAATGCTGGACAGTGCAGCAGAAGTCACAATAGCTCGCCAGAACCTGAAGGAACTTCTGGAGGTAGTGGACTTGAATGAGTACATCACAGTAGAGACTGTAGACACCAGGGTTAGTACTCCACAAAAGTTATATGAAATAACACTCCGAATGGAGGGAGACATACCAAGAAAGGTGAAAACGCTCTTTTGGGAGAAACTTTCAAGGGGTTATGATATACTTCTAGCAGAAAAAGACTGGCCACCACAATTTGTCAGGGAGTGCCCACATGGTGAGGACATCATTATGCCTGCCTTCTCCAACCATATTCCAATTCACCTAAAATATACTTATGCCAGGAAATGGGCATTTGCCCAGGCCCCAGCATTATATAAAAATCATGTAGGATGGGATGAGGACTCACCTCACCATAAAATACATCTAAAAAATGAACCTACTGCACAAAGGCAGTACCCAATAAAGCAAGAAGCTAAAAAACAGGTCAGAGAGATCTTAGATCAACTTGAATACCAAAGGGTGATTGAAACATGCACCTCCTCAATGAACAATCCTTTGTTTCCTGTATTCAAACCAGACCATACATATCGTCTAGTTTTGGATTACAGACACTTAAACACTTGTTCTAAAACATTTGCAGTGCAAAATGCACATAGTACAGCATTAATGAATAACATTGTGCGTAAAAAATACAAAACCACATCAGACATTGTGTCCTGCACATCTAACCTGGGCTTCTATTGGAATTCTATAACGCATATTAGCAAGCCCATTATCGCCGTTTTAGCGGCAGTTTCCTGCCGCTAAAACGGCGATAATTTTAACGTGGGTCTTGCTAATATGCCCCTCAATCTCTAGGAGATTGTACAGCTCAGCGAGCTGAACTACAAGCATTCCAACTGGCACTTGAAAGTACAGTTCGGGAATTCCCCACACTCAAAGGGGCCGATTCCGATTCGGGCCGGAAAACGTACCGACCGACTCGGAGCCGGAATAAATACCGACCGACACGTACCGGTGCAGCCCGACCCGCAAAGTACGATGAGAAGCGTGCAAAATACGACCGACGCGTACGGAACACAAGCCGAACGACCGAACCACGCGGAAAACAGCCATCCGGCCGGAAAACCACGTGAAACAAACCGACCGACACGCACCAGGAATAATCTCGAACGAAACGTACCCGCGAACTCCTACCCGCCAAGTACGATGCAACACGTGGAAAACACGACCGAGTCGCACGGGGCCCAAGCCGCACGACCGACACGCATACAAAACTGCGAGCCGAAGCAACCCAAAACCCCGCGACCGACGCGTACGCAGCACAGAAAACAGCACAAACACAGCGTGAACGAATCTGAGAGGCTCGCACGAGACAACTTGAGGGTCCGACTCGGTCAGAAGAACGTCTCCTACATGCACAAAAAGAACCAAGGAAAAAAAAAACACAAAAAAAGGCCAAACAAGCAATCACAAAGCAAATAAATACTGGGTGGGGAAACAGGGAACAAAGATACATCCACAACTCCACCCATATAAAGGACACAAATCCCTACCATGATCCTTTGCAAATTCAAATTACCTGCCAGCACTCAACACCAACAGACAGCAACCACACACACACTCACAGCTCATCCATCACACAAGCCACACACCAGCAGCACCACAACAAATAGCACCCTCACATACACCCAGCAAAACACACACTCACACACCCTCACTTGCACACCAACACAAACATCACACACCAGCACCAGCACCACCCAACACCATGCCCCCAAAGAAGAATCACAAGTTCCTAGATAGTGAATTGGAAGTCCTGGTAGATGAGATCCTCAGGGTAGAGCCACAGCTGTTTGGTACATTGGTCCAACAGACACCCATGTCGCAGAAAACCAAGATGTGGGAGAAGATCGTCGACAGGGTGAACGCACAATCACCATGTTTGCGCACAAATGTAGACATCCAGAACAGGTGGGATGACGTGCGCAGGAGGGTCAAGGAGCTGTTGAAGAAGGACTACATCGTGAGCCAACACACTGGCAGTGGCCCTCCTGCCAAACCAGTATACCTCAGGCCCTGGGAGGAGAAGGTGCGGGCAATCCTACCACCAGTGAGCGTCTATGGACTAGAAAATATCCCAGAGCCTGGTGAGTACACAACAAATGTACACAATATTGTGCCACAATACACACACATCACTGTCAAGGGGAGAGTCAAACCATGCACCCTTAGCAAATACACACCAACCAAAACAGATCATCCCAAAATGTGTATGTCAGCCAGATAAACACAATACATGCCAGCTCATAGTGAAATGTAACTGTGTCATGACATGTACAAACCTAACAACAAATAGAGCTAGGCAGTGGCACAAATCTAACCAACAAACACAGTCAGACATGTAGCCACCACCACAACACCACCTCACAGGGAAGCTCACTGAAAAGAAGGAATACTGCGTATGCTGGGCAAGTCAGTGTAGCCAATAGCATCATGGGAGTCGTAGTCACAGAAATTGCCCACCCTCACAATGCGCACATCAACACCACCATGAACCATGCCCACATCACAGGGAGTGGAAAACAACTGACAAGATGGCTGACACTGGCTACTGCTGTGGGGAGCACAAGGCCCTGCTGGCAACTGTGCACCAACCAACAGCAGGACACCACTGACTGACATCCTGAAAGACAACTTGCACTCCCTGCAATGGAAGCACGTTCCATGGTGGGATATCTGGCTGGGTGGGAAGGAGGACTCACAGCACTGACCATAGTCACCAGCAGCTCCACCCACACCCCCCTAACACAAACTACACACAACTCACCTGGGAGAAAGCATTGCCTCACACACCAATCAAATATCCCACAAAGAACCACAACCCTGGGTCATGCAGTGTGAAGCACAGGGACACACATGGGACTTGTAGCAAAACAAACCCCAGGATAACACTGACAGCCATCTTGTCAGCACAGGCACACAACCCCACAGGGAAGCAGAGTCAAAAGGAAGGAAGCATGGGCATGCTGGGAAGGGGGTGGAGGCAAAAGCATGATGGGAGTGGTAGTCACAGCCCAACATCCCCCACCCACATGGCCCAGCAAGAACACACCCAAGCATGCACACCTCACAGGGAGTCAAAAGCCACTTCAAAGATGTCTGACACTGGTGCTCTGTTGTGGGGAGCACAAGGCCATGTTGGGAACTGGCCAACAACCAACAGCAGGACACCACTGTCAGCCATCTTGCCATTGCTGTCACACCCACACACAGTGAAGTACACTCAAAAGGAAGGAAGTATGGGCATGCTGGGAAGGGGGTGGAGGCAATAGCATGATGGGAGTGGGAGTCACAGCTCAACATCCCCCTCACATGGCCCAGCAAGCTCACACTGAAGCATGCACACCTCACAGAGAGTAGAAAGCCCCATCAAAGATGTCTGACACTGGTGCTCTGTTGTGGGGAGCACAAGGCCATGCTGGGAACTGTGCCAACAACCAACAGCAGGACACCACTGTCAGCCATCTTGCCATTGCTGTCACACCCACACACAGTGAAGTACACTCAAAAGGAAGGAAGTATGGGCATGCTGGGAAGGGGGTGGAGGCAATAGCATGATGGGAGTGGGAGTCACAGCTCAACATCCCCCCCCACATGGCCCAGCAAGCTCACACTGAAGCATGCACACCTCACAGAGAGTAGAAAGCCCCATCAAAGATGTCTGACACTGGTGCTCTGTTGTGGGGAGCACAAGGCCATGCTGGGAACTGACCAACAACCAACAGCAGGACACCACTGTCAGCCATCTTGCCATTGCTGTCACACCCACACACAGTGAAGTACACTCAAAAGGAAGGAAGTATGGGCATGCTAGGAAGGGGGTGGAGGCAATAGCATGATGGGAGTGGTAGTCACAGATATTGCTCACCCTCACAATGCGCACATCAACACCACCATGAACCATGCCCACATCACAGGGAGTGGAAAACAACTGACAAGATGGCTGACACTGGCTACTGCTGTGGGGAGCACAAGGCCCTGCTGGGAACTGTGCACCAACCAACAGCAGGACACCACTGACTGACATCTTGCCATTGCTGTCACACTCACACACAGTGAAGTACACTCAAAAGGAAGGAAGTATGGGCATGCTGGGAAGGGGGTGGAGGCAATAGCATGATGGGAGTGGTAGTCACAGATATTGCTCACCCTCACAATGCGCACATCAACACCACCATGAACCATGCCCACATCACAGGGAGTGGAAAACAACTCACAAGATGGCTGACACTGGCTACTGCTGTGGGGAGCACAAGGCCCTGCTGGGAACTGTGCACCAACCAACAGCAGGACACCACTGACTGACATCTTGCCATTGCTGTCAAACTCACACACAGTGAAGTCCACCCAAAAGCAAGTAAGTATGGGCATGCTGGGAAGTGGGGTGGAGGCAATAGCATGAAGGGAGTGGTAGTCACAGATATTGGTCACCCCCACAACTGTCCCATCAACACCACCCTGAACCATGCACACATCACAGGGAGTGGAAAACAACTCACAAGATGGCTGACACTGGCTACTGCTGTGGGGAGCACAAGGCCCTGCTGGCAACTGTGCACCAACCAACAGCAGGACACCACTGACTGACATCTTGCCATTGCTGTCACACTCACACACAGTGAAGTCCACCCAAAAGCAAGTAAGTATGGGCATGCTGGGAAGTGGGGTGGAGGCAATAGCATGATGGGAGTGGTAGTCACAGATATTGGTCACCCCCACAACTGTCCCATCAACACCACCCTGAACCATGCACACATCACAGGGAGTGGAAAACAACTCACAAGATGGCTGACACTGGCTACTGCTGTGGGGAGCACAAGGCCCTGCTGGCAACTGTGCACCAACCAACAGCAGGACACCACTGACTGACATCCTGAAAGACAACTTGCACTCCCTGCAATGGAAGCACGTTCCATGGTGGAATATCTGGCTGGGTGGGAAGGAGGGCCGGATGTCAACCAAATACAACCAATGCAGACCATGTACACACCCCAACATTCACATAGAAATGCCCAAATAATGCAGGACAATGTGCTACACCAATATCAACCCCTGACTGTGACAACTTAGGACAATGCAATGTACAGGCCCGCATCCAGAGGCACAGTCACAACTGTCAGGTGTGTCAACCATTGATGCCTGCAGAAACATAACATACATTGTGTGTGTCTCCCAAAAACAGGTGATGATGGGGACACAGCAGCAGACGCTGAGGAGTCCCCGTCCCAGGCTCAAGAGGATACGGAGCTCACTGGTGTGGAACAGCCTCTGCCCTCCTCGGATGAAGAAGACCCACCTGGCACCTCCGGAGCAAGTCATCATGCAGCACCAGCAGGACCACCAGCTGCACCCCCTGCACCCACCCCTCCAACGACTGTCAACACACATACCACCCCAGCCGACATGGACAGACCAAGGAGCACCACCACCACCAGCACAGGGACCCTGGACCAACGTGGGGCCATGGACACCAACACCACCAACAACCCCCAAGGGGGCCCAGGGTCACCTGTGCGTGCCACCTCAGGTACTGCACGTGTCACCAGGGGTGGTGGGAGGGGTGGGAGACATAGGTCGCTGATCGCAGAGGGGTCTGGACTGCATGATGACCCACAACTGGCACGCATAGCCGATGCATACCAGTCCAGCACCGGAGAGCTCAGCCAGGTAGTGGGGCTCCTCAGGGACATTAAACAGCAGCAGGCTGCCCATCATGCCCGCTTGGACTCACACATGTCCAGCGTGGAGTCCAAGTGGGACACACTGCAAGAGTTGACGGCGGTGCATAGGGACATATTACAATGCCTCCGCCAGATGAGCAGCAACCAGTCAACACCTCCCTGTGTGCCCACAACATCTGCTGCTGAAACAACTGCAACTGCCACAGGGAGGCAGGATGACTCTGGCGGAGAGTCCCCTGCACCGCAGCAGCCTGCACTTGAGGGTCCCCCCCCAAAGAAGAGGGGTCGTCCGAGGAGAGGCAACTGAGAGGCCGATGGCCATGTGCAACCCCCAGGAAGCCAACACCTGTTCTGGATAATCACCTTTGTGCGCAAACTGTTCGCCCTGTTGACTGCAACACAACCCCCCCACATGACATGGGGAGTACAAGTTGGACCAATGTCTCAGATGACTGTGGACTTGATACAGGACATTTCTGCTACCAGGACTTCTAATTCATCTAGGAACTTAGGATTGCAATCAAAATGTACAGCACTCACCATCCTGTGCACTATTCGCACACATGTATGACAATAAACACACTAATACACCATACCTGCCTCTGTCGTGATTCCAACGTGGTTACTGTCATGGAGATGATGACCAGCCAAATTACACTGTGCATGCTAACTGCTACAGCAAGTACAACACAGGCATGTGAGTCATGGCAACGTGACACATATGAGGGAGACTCACCACCACGGCTACACAACAAATACACACCTAGGCCATCTGACTCATTGCCTACACTGATGTTGCCAGGAAATACGGTGCAATGCACAGACACAACACCTATTCCCAGTCTTAGTCAACTAGCCCACTGGTGCAGTAAGCAAATGTCAGTCAAATGTGTGACCACAGACTACGCACATCACAAAGTGAAGCACAGGTTAATTACACATTTGCAACATGTTGTAACCACTACAGATGCAAGGTAATCCCACCTGGCAGCGGGCACACAGTCAACAAGTGTAGAAGGAAGGAAGTCCATGGGTGTGGCGCACATCACCTGTAGGGACACAACAGCTACCACCCTGGAAGTCGAATCACGGTGTCGGGGATCACAGTTGACCAAACCACTCTGAAAGTACCCTGTGAAGGACAGAAATGACACACAGTCAAAAGCACTGAAGAACAGGACAGAACTGCAATACTCATGCCCAATACATGTCACAAGATACCCACCCAGAACCAAGTAAGCATGTCAACACTGTTGGGGAGTACAGACTACCTGTAAGGACACATCGCTACACGCATACAGTCATGTAGCACATGGACACACTCAAACAGCACCAGAGCACCACCAACACATATCATGCAAACTCACATCAGTTACATGACATCTCTGGATACTTACATTCAGCTGAAGAAGTTGGTGATGAGCTGTGTGCGGACATCACCATCATCATCATCATCATCACTGGCATCGTGGTCCAGGCCAGGATCCTCCACAGGTGGCAGACGTTGGTCATCGTCATCCAGGATGAGAGGCAACTCCTTCCGCACTGCCAGGTTGCGTAGCATGCAGCAGACGATGACAATCTTGCACACCTTTGCCGGGGCATATGGGAGGGACCCTCCTGTCTTGTACAGGCAGCGGAAGTGGCTCTTCAGGAGACCAAATGTCCGCTCAATCACTCTCCTCGTCCGACCATGTGCCTCATTGTAGCGCATCTGGGCTGGCGTCACAGGGTTCCTGAGGGGCGTCAGCAACCACGGCATGTTGGGATATCCGGAGTCACCTACATACAGACAATTGCACATTAGCTGAGTTGGAAAAGAGGGTGGAACACTACATTGCAGAACACACACAATGATACAAAGTCAGTACACACCAACAAGCCAGGCACACTGGTTCCGCATCTGTGACATCATCCTCGGGATGCGACTACTCCTCATCACGTAGGCATCGTGTGCAGAACCGGGGAAACGGGCACACACGTGTGAGATGGTCATATCTGCAAGACAGACCACCAGTGCATTGACCGAGTGGTAGTGCTTGCGGTTCCTGTATGCCTGCTCCTGGGCCTGTGGTGGTACCAAAGCCACATGTGTCCCATCAATGGAGCCAATGACATGCGGCATCCTCCCCAGGGCATAGAAGTCACTCTTCACGTCAGTGAGTTGTTGGAGTCTAGGGAAATAGATGTACTGGTTCAGGTATATCAACATAGCCTCCAATACATCGCGGAGCACACGGCTGAACATGGTCTGTGACATCCCACCAGCAGTCGCCACAGTGTGTTGAAAGGTACTGGTGGCAAAGAAGTGTAGGACTGCCATCACCTTCACCTTGGGGGTCAGCGCTGTAGGGTACGGCCGGCCAGGTTGCAGGTGTGGTGCCAAGCGCACTGCCAAATCATCAATCAGCTGCCTGGTGAAGCGGTACCGTCGGATGCTGTCACGTTCCACCATCGTTGCCAGGTCAGGGAATGGTCTATGGACAGCTGGTGCCCTGCAGTGCATAGGTGAAGAAAGAAAGATTGTCACTCACCCCACATATGTGGCATTGTACACACTCAATATCACACGATACATCATTATGAGGCACAAGTACATGATGTGTGCAGTTCCGTAAGGACATGTATGGCACATACATGGCCAACATCCAACATCACAGTTCAACAAGTGGCATCAATAAGTCCCAGGTTGTGCCATTGGGTATCATGAGGACGTGTCACATTTCCCATCTCCTGCTGCCACGTTACAAACACACCCCACAGTGACATGTGAGGACAGATGTGCCCCAGGCATCACAGCTCAACGACAGGTAGATTCCCAGGGACCCTGTATTGCCACATGGACACTGGCATGACATGGCGTATCATGTATACACCACAGCAAAACAACCATGACCCCCACAGGTAGTGGTCCCTGTTGCCTCGGCAGGACAGACATGGACGTCTGTGACACACACACGCACAACATCAAAGTCCATGCACAAACAACGTGGATGTGGAGACTGTCTCCCATTGTGCACATGAAATCCGAGACATTGTAAACACAACATGCACACAGACTGTGGAGGACCATCACTATTGTGCCAATGGGTCACCCTGGGTTAAACATACCGTCCCACATGGGACTCAGGGGGCATGTGACATGACATACACATACACCACCGTGAAATGTGACCATGCCACATGCTCAGATATGAACAGTTGCACATCACAGTGGTCATGTACACGAAACACCAAGGATACTGTCCCCATGAACACGTGCACAGCCTGGGGGTGGCTGCCCCAAGTGACACCCACAGAACAACATGTTCACCCCCATACACGGAATAGGTAATGCAGCCTTACATGCCTTAGGATACAGTTTGGACAGGCTGAGGTGTTGTAGGTGTGCCCCTCACTCCCTGGGAAGTATATGTGGCTGGTATATGTTCACCTGTGACAGGCATGGTGACATATGCCAGTGACATGTACAGGGACGCGTTGGACAGCAATGGACCGATCGGTGCGCACACATTGGCCATTGCATTCAATGTGTGCTGGTACGCGTTGTATTCGCAATACGCGTTGGACAGCAAGGGACCGATCGGTGTGCACACATTGGCCATTGCATTCAATGTGTGCTGGTACGCGTTGTATTCGCAATACGCGTTGGACAGCAATGGACCGATCGGTGCGCACACATTGGCCATTGCATTCAATGTGTGCTGGTACGCGTTGTATTCGCAATACGCGTTGGACAGCAATGGACCGATCGGTGCGCACACATTGGCCATTGCATTCAATGTGTGCGGGTACGCATTGTATCCTAGGTACGCGTTGAACAGCAATGGACCGATCGGTGTGCCCGGCCGGCCCATTGCATTCAATGTGTGCGAGTACGCGTTGTATCCTAGGTACGCGTTGAACATCAATGGACCAATCGGTGTGCCCGGCCGGCCCATTGCATTCAATGTGTGCGGGTACGCGTTGTATCCTAGGTATGCGTTGAACAGCAATGGACCGATCGGTGTGCCCGGCCGGCCCATTGCATTCAATGTGTGCGGGTACGCGTTGTATCCTAGGTACGCGTTGAACAGCAATGGACCGATCGGTGAGCCCGGCCGGCCCATTGCATTCAATGTGTGCGGGTACGCGTTGTATCCTAGGTACGCGTTGAACAGCAATGGACCGATCGGTGTGCCCGGCCGGCCCATTGCGTTCAATGTGTGCGGGTACACGTTGTATCCTAGGTACGCGTTGAACAGCAGTGGACCGATCGGTGTGCCTGGCCGGCCCATTGCATTCAATGTGTGCGGGTACGCGTTGTATCCTAGGTACGCGTTGAACAGCAATGGACCGATCGTTGCGCACCCATTGGATATGGCCTGGCCTGGCAACGGACGCGTTTTCAAATCTTGAACGAGTCTGATGCTGGAAATTCAGTTGGTCACCCACAACAATGTTGCAAATTCATGGGTGTCATGAAGTTGAACTTTTGAAGGATGCTGTGGGCGTGTGTAAGTGGTGCAATTCCATGGATTGGCCAGATTCAGAAGATGCTAACGACTTGGACCTATCACTTTGGACACATGGGACAGTAACTGCCTCTGCAGCACACATATAATGCTGGCTGTTCCCCGGAGAGCTCACTTGCCTGCACTACATGCTCCAGGACGACATCTGCCACCACCACTGCTGCTGTATCTGCACCCTCTGGACCCTGCAATGGCACGTACTGTGAAGAGAGCCCCAGCCTTCAGCACTGAGGAGAACCAGGCCCTGCTGGACAGCCTCCTTCCACAGTACAGCAAGCTGTATGGGAAAGCAGGGGAGCAGGTGAGTGTTCTGTCCACTGCCTTCCTAAATGTGCATGTTGTCTGACTAGCAAGGCTAACAGTCTGCACGCCACTGGCTAGCAGGCTCACTGAGTAGTTGTCACCCCCCATAGTGTGTAGTTACATGCACTGGACAGGTATAGTGCAGTGCCAGTGCATTTAAACAAGGTTTTACTTCCCAGGCAATGATACCATGTAGTAACTGCTGGCATACTGTCCATGGCCATCGTTGCACTGCCTGTGTACATCATGTGCCCCTGTGATTGAGACATGTATACACAACTGTGTAATGCACGGATATGTTGCATGTGTAGTAATAGCATTCTCACTTTGTCATCCTCACAGGTTGATGCCCACCAGAAGCAGAAGATATGGCTGACCATCGTCCGGGCAGTGAGATCCGTGGGGACTACAAGCGCCGGATCCGCAACTGCCAGAAGAGGTGGCAGGACCTTCGGGGCTGGACCCGGAGGATCGCACGGATGCAGCTGAAGCTGTCGCCTCCTCGCAGGAGGGGCGGACATCGGACCCTGATCCCCCACATGCTCAGGATCCTGGCGGTGGTCTTCCCTGATCTGGATGTGCAGCTGAAGGCCAGGGAGAAGCACGGAGGGGGTGAGTCCATGACTGCATTGTGAACTTTGTCTGCCATGCTATGTGCCCTCCTCTGGCCTGGTTAAACTTCCACAGCACATCAGTCATGTGGTCCAGGACCCATGTCCCTCGATTGTGCACTGCCCACTCCTCATCTGATACCCAGGTGTGGCCCTTGCAGTCAGGGAATTGTGTCACTTGGGTACTGTGTCCTTGCAGTTTTCTTGACTCAAGGTGGGGGACAGCATCTGTTCCCCTAACTGTGGTGGGCATCATGGGTGGGTCCATTGCTTACACAATGCCTGTGTTCTGACATGTAATCTGCGTGTTACTTTGATATGTGGTCCAATTGCTGAGCTGATCCACCACATGTGCCTGGGGTAACTGGCACACACCCAAGCTGCGGGTGGGAACAATGTTTGGGCCCCAGGAGTGTGTATATTACGTGTGTCACACATACTTAGCCAGCTGCCTACTGTCCAGGGTTCATCCCTCATTCATGTGGGGCAGGACAGTCATGCCTACTCCAGGCCATGCAATGCACTCTGTACTCCCACTCCCGTGTATCAGCTGACACGTTGTGCTCAGTGATATGTCCCCTCAGGTGTCAGCCTCTGTGTCAGTGTGCTGTGGCTTCGATGTCAGGACTGCTGGGGTGTTTATCGGTTGGGGCTCAGCATGCCACCGGAGATGTGACCATAGGAGACAATACTTGTGTGACACATAGGTGTTTGAACACCTGACCGTGCAGACTGGGGTATGCGAATGTGAAGTCCATGCAGCCATTTCCCATTCACAGCAGATTGTGAGGTGCTCAGGTTCAGAGGCTTGTGTTACTGGTCACACATATGTCCAATCAGTATGACCTGGACAGATAAGGGTTCAGATGATGTGGTGTGTGGGGGATGTACATGTGCACTTGTTCAGCTCCAGGACTTGCATTCCCCATGACCTACTATTGTGACACAGTGCAGACTGTTGTTGTGTGGCTGCCCTGCCCATGTGACTGGAGACAGTGATGTATGACTTAGCAGGCATGCCTGTGCCATGGCATGTGACTTCCTATGAGTGATCCTGCAGGGGAGTGACATGTGCTACATGCACACCATAGTGGCAATGGCTATCAGCACATGGGTGCATCATGGTGTCTGTCGCTGGTATGCATCACATGCATTTCATATATCTGACTCTGGGCATCACTTTCATCCGGACACCTGTACTGACTCAGTGGCAAGAGTTGTGATGTGTGCATGTTCACATGCTTCACCGTGTTCTCTGCACCGTCCAACTGCTGTGTAGGTGGTGCATGTGTCCACACTGGGGTATTGCCAGCCAACGGACGCCAGACAGATGGGTGCAAGGCCAGGTGGGATGTGAGTGCCATGGTTGACGATCAGACTGACGATCAGACTGACAATTGGCTTCTCCTATTCTGTTTGGGCACTTTTAGCAATGTTCAACTAAGGATGCCAGGCCTTGCTCTGTATTGTGCTGTACTTACTGTGGTGTGTGCGTTCGGTGCAGGTGACTGATGTCTGTCTGTTTCCCTATTGTTTGCAGATGCATCCACGGCCACAGGAGGGGACAGCTCCACGGACCAGGAGGAGCCGCAGAGCCAGACTGGGTCAGCAGCCGAGGAGTGGTCGGAGGGACCCAGTGGCACGGAGGGCGAGGGGAGCCACACCGAGGAGTCCTCAGCACCATCCACCTCAGCTGAGGACCACAGCAGCTCAGAGGATGACTCCCTTATGGAGGCGGGTGTCAGCAGCCACCACACCCCAGCTAGTGTTGCTGTCCCCACCACCACCACCACCACCACCGCCCTCCCATCGGCTCCCATTCCCGAGGTCCGTGGAGGCTCCCATGTTCGGGAGCGTGTCTCCTTCGGGCCAGGCACCGCACCCCCTGCCCCTGTGTCCCCTGCTGCCCTGAGTGAGGAGTCTGTGTACCTCCTTCGCCAGCTCCATGTAGGGCAGACAGCGATGCTGAGTATCCTCCATGCACACACCACTCTGTTGACTCAGCTGGTGTCGTTCATGGAGGGCATCTCATCGGGCATGTCTGCCCTACAGAGGGGCAATAGGTCCATGGACTCCTCCCTGATGGCAGCAGTGTCCCTCCTCCAACAGTCCCTCACCCCTCCTGTCTCTGCCCCATCCACACTCCCCAGCACCTTACCTGTCCCAAGCACACACACACCGGCACAGGCACACACCAGCACAGACACGAGCAGCACACACACACACACGCCACAGACAAGAGGCACGCACGCACACACGCACGCACGCACACACGCACGCACAGTCAGGGGACTGAAACCACACTCACAGGGGATGGGGCCCAGTCACACACACACGCATCCACGAGCACTGCGCAGTCCACAGTTGCCTCTCCCTCCAAAGCCCCCTCCGTTGCCTCACCTGCAACCCCAAAGACCCAGCGGCTCTTCCTCAGTGACCTCGGCCTCTTCCCCTCCGATCCAGCTGATACAGCATTCAGGGGGAAGAGGAAGCCCACCCACATGGAGCGGAGTGCCCCTCGCCACCGGACACCCTCCCCCAGGCGCAGACCGACTGACGCCCCCATCCGCAAGTCCCCCCGGACCCGGAAGAGCAAGACCCCGCCGCCGCCCTGCAGCTCAGGCACCAAGTCTCCTTCCTCCATCCCTCAGGCCCCCACTCCACAGGTGCCCCCACCACACCCTGCCCCAGGTTCCCCCACCCACAGATACACCATCCCCAAAAGGATCAGGCCTTCTCCCCTTGCCACTTGCTCTTCCGGCCCCACACCCCCGCTGCGCTTGTCTGTGCCACTGGTGTGGAGACGGTGTCCTCCCCTCTGTCCTGCCCACCTTACCTGATCCCCATTCTCCTCCCCTGGAGGTAGGCACTGCAGTGGAGTCCACTACCACCCTGTCTGACTTGGGCACTGCAGTGGGGAACCTGTCCACTCCATCTGCACGGTCCCCTGCAGTCTTGCCGGCACCCACACCATCAGAGTCATGCCCCCCACTTGTGCCGGCACACACCATGTCAGACACCTCCACTGCAGTTGTCAGTGGCTCTCCAGCACCCACCACCCCTTCCCTGCCTCCTTCTGGTGAGCCATGATCCTGTCCCTGCGGTGCCTGGCCTGCCCCCCGTATGCCCCTCCGAGGGGATTGTCCCTGGTTTTCATCAGTGCAGGCATGCGTAGGGTGACATCTGCCACTGTCACCCTGTTTTGACTTTCATGTTGGACTGGCCATTGGCCTTTGTTAATTTTATGCTGGACATCAACTGTTAGACCCACATATGCTGAATAAAGAACCTTTCTGTTCTCTAGTGCTTTTGCTTCTGATGTACATGTTGTTGATGATGCTAACCATGCCCTTGCTGCAGTGATGGTGATATTTGGTCTCATGATAATGAAGTGTTACTGTGCAGGAACACATGTGGTCCAGGGGGAATGTGTCCTATCCTGTGGTGTATCCATGTCATCCTTAGCAGCATCTGAGGGTGTCATGTGTTCAATATTTGGCAATGGGATTTCCTACTTACATTAGCAATTTCACATCTGTGGCTTCCACCCCTGCACATCTGTTGTGCCTGCCATTGTTCAATTAGTCTACTTCCCTGACCGTGTGGCCATCTCCACTGGACATGCAGGTTTGGGCATCAATGGGGAAGGACTCATCTGTGTTGTCAGTGCAACATTGCTATACAAGTGTGTTGGATCTGTGCTGATGATTTCGTTGGCACTCCCATGACCAGGCTGATGTGACGGGAGCCTTCATTTGGTGCTAATTGTTGACTGTGTGACCAAGTGCTCAGCTGACATGATGGAGCCCTACTGAGGCAACATATGGCACAGCTTTCCTCACACAGGAGTGGAGTCCCCTAATGGCAGTGTGTACTCCTGTGACATTGCCTGCGCCCAAGGTGTGTGTTGTGTGAGCATGTCTGTGTGTTCACTTCCGTTTTGCTGTGCATGCTGGGATCCCTAGTGTTGTTCCTGTTTGTGATGCTTGCTGAGTTGACCTATGTTCCCCCCAAGTCTTCTCCCTGGATTCTCTGTGATGTGGGTGCATGGCACATTACTGGTCATCAGGGTGTCACCCATAGGTGTGTTTGCTGTCAGGGCTGAGTTTGTGTGCAGACGCAGATGGGTCACAGTCAGGATTCCCCTTGGCACTTGTTGTTTATACCTGTCATGTGATTTCCAGTTTGTGTTATCTTTCAGTGATTGCGACACGTTGTGTGTGTGACTGCTGGCACTCCTCAGGGTCCGGGCTGCAATGTTGGTAGTTGTCTATGTGTGTTCTTTGTGGGTGACCTTGGCTTCTTCATTGGTGTGGGACTGTGGCTGGGATCCCATTGGTTGGTGTAGTATTGCCGTCATGTCCATGTACAGCATAGTGTGCAGTGTGTCAGACATTCAGGAGTCTTGAGGAGTGGCCATGTGTGATGTGTTTATGCACCTTGGTTCCCACCCACCACCCTGGGATTGTCATGGGTGCATGTGCAATGTCACCAGTGCATGTGTGCTTCACTGCTGCACATTGTTGGAGGTCGAGGTGTGTGGTGTTGAGTGTGTGCAGATGAGAGTTGTTGCCCGGCTAGACCCCTGCCTCCATGTTGGCCTTGGCTTACTGGCCGTGCTGATTGATTTGTGCTTGTGTAGGTGTGATGGTAGTTTGTTGCTCAGGACACATGACTGTGGTTCACAGTGTGAACGACATTTAGCTTTGTCATCACAGTGGGATTGTAATGCAGCCCAGGGTCACCACATTGTGGGGGCCCTGGGGGTAGTGCTGTGGTGTGTCTGTGTCTTGCTGTGTCAGTTGCTGTTCCTACATGCTTGTGTGACATGTGTGATTTATGCTCCCTCTCATCTGACAATGCCTGATTGCCCACATAGGGGATTTGGATCCATGAGTTACCTTTGTGTGGCACTGTATGCACATCTGTGTAATTGGTATTCAGGCCTCCTCATGTGTTGTGTGGTTGCCTGGGGACACTGGCACCCCCCCTCACCTGTTGTGTTTGATGTGCAGTGTGGGTCTGCCTGTTTGTGTTTGTGCATCTGCACCACTGCATTGGCATATCTTTGGTGTGCCATTGGCTGTATGTTGTTTGGTGGGTTTCCCCTGCTGTCCATGGGACTCCTAGGTCATCGGTCAGCACAATGATCATGGTTTGTGTGTCCCATTGCTGCCATGGTATGGTATCTGTTCACCTCACATCTACAGTCTCCACAGGGTATCTGCATTTGTGTGCCCATTGGTGCAAATATGTGGGTCTGCATTCTGATGGTCACTTCTGTCATTGTGTCATTGATGAATGTTGACAGTGTCAGCCCCCATGGGTGATGTTTGTCTGCACATGGCCAAAGGTATGTCTTATTTGCACTGCAGTATTTGCCTCCCCCAATCTATGTTGCAATGGGACACATGCACTACTTTGCCACTGATGTGTTTTATGTTCTGTGACCAGGAATCATCCATGCAGTTTGGCAGTTGCAGCTTTTTCTTTGTCAACACTTGCATTTTGGTCACTGTGATGATGGGAGTTTGGACCCCATTGCCACAATGTTCAAAATGTGCTTCAGCTATGGACCCCACACTTACCTTTTGGTCACTGTGATGATGGGGGTTTGGACCCCATTGCCACAATGTTCAAAATGTGCTTCAGCTATGGACCCCACACTTACCTTTTGGTCACTGTGATGATGGGGGTTTAGACCCCATTGCCACAATGTTCAAACTGTGCTTCAGCTATGGACCCCACACTTACATTTTGGTCACTGTGATGATGGGGGTTTAGACCCCATTGCCACAATGTTCAAAATGTGCTTCAGCTATGGACCCCACACTTACATTTTGCTCACTGTGATGATGGGGTTTTGATCCCCATTGCCACAATGGTCATGGCCTGCTTTCATTGTGGGGGCCACACACATATATGTGTGGTACATGTGATAGGGGGTCACATTGTATGTTCAAAGTCATGTTCAGTGTTGTAGGCATTTGACACAGTCTACACACGCTTGTCATGGTGTTGGGGGGATGTCTTTTTCTTGCATTCCCTAGGTTGTAGTGTGCTGGTTGTGTCATGCATTGTCCATCCTATGAGTGGGGGTGGTGTTGGTGGTAGGCATCCAGCCCCCCATGGGTAGAGGTGGTAGTAGTAGTGGTAGGCATCTGGCACCCCCTGGGTAGAGGTGGCAGTAGTGGTAGGCATCTGGCACCCCCTGGGTAAGGGTGGTAGTAGTGACAGGCATCCAGCCCCCCATGGGTAGAGGTGGTAGTAGTGGTAGGCATCTGGCACCCCCTGGGTAGAGGTGGTAGTAGTAGTAGGCATCTGGCACCCCCTGGGTAAGGGTGGTAGTAGTGACAGGCATCCAGCCCCCCATGGGTAGAGGTGGTAGTAGTGGTAGGCATCTGGCACCCCCTGGGTAGAGGTGGTAGTAGTGGTAGGCATCTTGCACCCCCTGGGTAAGGGTGGTAGTAGTGACAGGCATCCAGCCCCCCATGGGTAGAGGTGGTAGTAGTGGTAGGCATCTGGCACCCCCTGGGTAGAGGTGGTAGTAGTGGTAGGCATCTGGCACCCCCTGGGTAAGGGTGGTAGTGGTGGTTGGCATCCAGCCCCCCATGGGTAGAGGTGGTAGTAGTGACAGGCATCCAGCCCCCCATGGGTAGAGGTGGTAGTAGTGACAGGCATCCAGCCCCCCATGGGTAGGGGTGGTAGTAGTGACAGGCATCCAGCCCCCATGAGTAGAGGTGGTAGTAGTGGTAGGCATCCAGCCCCCCATGGGTAGAGGTGGTAGTAGTGGTAGGCATCTGGCACCCCTGGGTAAGGGTGGTAGTAGTGACAGGCATCCAGCCCCCCATGGGTAGAGGTGGTAGTAGTGGTAGGCATCTGGCACCCCTGGGTAGAGGTGGTAGTAGTGGTAGGCATCTGGCACCCCTGGGTAAGGGTGGTAGTAGTGGTAGGCATCTGGCACCCCCTGGGTAAAGGTGGTAGTGGTGGTAGGCATCCAGCCCCCCCATGGGTAGAGGTGGTAGTAGTGGTAGGCATCCAGCCCCCCATGGGTAGAGGTGGTAGTAGTGGTAGGCATCTGGCACCCCCTGGGTAGAGGTGGTAGTAGTGGTAGGCATCTGGCACCCCCTGGGTAAGGGTGGTATTGGTGGTAGGCATCCAGCCCCCCATGGGTAGAGGTGGTAGTAGTGACAGGCATCCAGCCCCCCATGGGTAGGGGTGGTAGTAGTGACAGCATCCAGCCCCCCATGAGTAGAGGTGGTAGTAGTAGTAGGCATCCAGCCCCCCATGGGTAGAGGTGGTAGTAATGACAGGCAACCAGCCCCCCATGGGTAGAGGTGGTAGTAGTGGTAGGCATCTGGCACCCCTGGGTAAGGGTGGTAGTGGTGGTAGGCATCCAGCCCCCCATGGGTAGAGGTGGTAGTAGTGACAGGCATCCAGCCCACCCTGGGTAGGGGTGGTAATAGTGGTAGGCATACAGGCCCCTATGAGTATGTGTGGCATTGGTGAGGGCCATCCCGCCCCTATGGTGCTGCTGTTGCTGGTGTAGGTAATTCTGCATCCCTCTGTGTGTGATGTGTCGGGTACGTGTAGTTTGTTTTTGTTGTTGGTGTCTGACTTACCTTCTGCGCGGTATGCGTCCGTGCCTGTTCCGGTAATAGAAGTAGAATATTGGTAGGATCGGCACGAAGGGATTCATGGTTGGTTCGTCTCGTTCGTCTTTCTCTTTGCTTCGCCTCGTCCTCGTCTCTGGCGTGTTCGTCTCGTAGCCGTGGATCGTGTTGTGGCTCGAATCGGAGCTTATGTGCGCCTCGACCGGATGCTTTGACGTGCCGTGCGTAGCGACGGGTTCGGCGCGTACGGGAAGCGCATCGTACTTGTCCGGCCGGACGGGGCTGCATTTTTGCTTCCGTGCGGCTCGATTCTGCGATTCCGGATCCGCCTCGGTCTGAGTTCAGGTCCTGTATTGGGTGAGTACGACTGGGTCGGGATTTGGGCAGTTGTGCGCATCGTACTTGCTTGTTCGGACGGCCAGGGCGACTGACGCTGGAATCTGGGGCTCACGGTTCGATCCCCGGCACCGGCGGCAGGTCAGCCCAGCACCATGTGACTCTGGGCAATAGCGTGCTTAATCTTCCCGTCGGCCCCCAGCGCCGGGATACCTTCGGGTAGCTGTTCGCGCTTTACAAATACTGGATTTACATTTACATTTACATATGTGCGGATTGGTCGGGAAACAGGCATTCGCCTGGATTTTTTCCCGACCGAATGGTATTAGGTGCGCCTCCGACCGGGATTGGAATCGACCCCAAAGTGTGCGATTCTTTTTACTGTGTTCAGTCGTATAATGAATATATACAAAATTGGCTTGAAAATGGGTTCAAAGATGCAAAAGGTGGCACAATAAAGCATAAAACGCTTTGGGAACAAGTAGTTCAGTTAAAAAAACGAATTACCAAAAGCTCACGTGATACACACGCTGAGTCATCAACGTGATGGCGTTCACGTTTGCAGGGAATTCATTGGCTGACGAAGCCGCAAAGGGGGCTGTTCAAACGGCTTCCGTAGCTGCGATCACTCGTTCAAAAACGAGAATAGACAGTGAGATATTGTTGGCTGTCAATGCTACAAGCAAAGGCAGTGGTGCAGCGTTACCAAAAAAGTTTCCACTCAAGTACTCTTATGTAATTGATGCGAACAACGTTCCTTTTGCTCGAATCCCTGGAGTGGGGGATAGGGTAATTCCAAACAAGGAACATAGATTAGGACTAATCCTAGCAGCACATGAAGGGATAGCCTCTGCCCATCCAGGTGTTTCTGCAACAGTATCTTTACTTAAACAAAGATATTGGTGGCCTGGCATTAGGAAACAGACCAAGAACTATGTTCTAGAATGTGAAATATGCCAACAGATGAAAGTCTCCACAGTGAAACGTCCTGCGCAGACACCCCTGTTAATTTCAGACAAACCATTAGCTTGTGTTTACCTGGACCACTGCGGTCCCTTGCAACGGGACGGTAACTGGATTCGTGCTCAAGGTTCCTATGGATATGGCCTCAGCGCTCGGCTGACGCTCGAACTGTTATAAAAGATTTGCGAGTCTCTATCGGCACATACGCAATAGGCACACTACATTCTGACCAGGGCCCTGCGTTTAGCTCTCGGGCTTACAAAGAAGCCATGGCCATTTTGGGCGTTGCATTGCGGTACTCCTCTCCGTTTCATCCTGAGGGAAATTCTGTTGTGGAAAGGAAAAACCGGGACATAAAGCAGTCTATAACAGCTAGGGTATTAGGTTCGGGTGATGGGTGGGTCAAACATCTTTATGGGGTCCAACGCTCATTAAATAATTTGCCAAGAAGTTCTCTAGGGGGTCACTCCATATGAGGTCCTATTTGGGACAAGAATGTGGGTTCCTGATCTCGAATGTAAAGGCACAGTGGTAGAAAATAAACCCTTTGATATCAAAGATCGTTTGGCTGTTTTACAGGATCTAAATGAACTAAGATCGAAACAAAACAATGTGTTCCTGAAGCCAACCACCACTGGGGAAAAACCGGCAGTCCCAGCAAGGCCTGTCTGGATCCCAAAAGTTGGGGATCTAGTCAGAGAGAAGATTGCGGACAAGAAGGAATTTGGACCTTCGTACAGACGACCAGTACCTGTCTTAGCCGTTCACGGAACAAGAACAGTACTTCTGCCGCCCCATGCTGGAAAAAAGGAGAAAAGATTTGTGTCAATCGACCTCATCAAACCACAGTATGTGGCCAATACTAAATAGTAGGCCTCGTGGACTCTGACCTAGTAGCAGACGCACTCCTCTCGCTACTATCCAAGAGGTTCAGACTGAAAGACTGATAACCATCGAGAATTCAGCAGTAACAGATGAAGGACTAAGCAACAATGCTATGGAACTCATCCCTCTTGAAACTCAAGTAACAGTTCATCCAAATACACCTGTCTACACCAACGTAACAAGTGATCAACTGGTTCCAGCGATTTCAACAAATCCTGATGCAATTCCAACAATTGACCGAACTGCTTCTGGCTACTTCATTAACTTTGATACGTTTTCTGAGGATCCGAGTGAGCCTGAAACAACGCCAGCATCAAAAACTTTCAAACAGCAAGTACAAGACTTTTTTCATTTTCTGAAAAAGACTTATCTGGTTTCACCATGGATTGAACTGTGGATTATTTCTGGAATATTGTTCTTTCTGCTTTGGCTAGCTTTGGTTATGACTATCAGCGTGCTTATAAATGGCAGATACATCCGTTTGGACATTGAAAGTAAAAATGTGAACTTACTTTTAAAACCACACAAATCATCCCATCGTGAAGCAAGAGACTTGTCAGCAGTGAACATCACAGCCGTTCCTATACAGGATGGTATAGTGTGGGACAAAACCGATTTCGATATCTTCGGCCCTACGGAACTTTTGAACATTCCACATTTATTTAAAATTTCACTAAGTGGCTTTATTTCGTCCAGTACCTATTCTGATGATTGGGACTTTGAGACTGTAAATGATATGATGTCTGACCTAGAAAGGTCTGCTGCATTCTCTAACAATGAATACTTCGAGGGTTCATCAGACTATGAACAGCTATATTGTTACAACCACTATGGTCATCATTTCTTGCATAAATCTGCAACACGTAGAAATGTGTTTATGTTTAACCAATGGGAGCATTGTCCTACACCACCAAAAGGTAGTTCAAAAACGTTTGCTAAAAAGTTTCCCTATTTTTCAGGGTACAATACATCTGATCCAGAAACATTTTACTATAAAAATGTAAACATAACAAGACAGAAAATTATGTTAACTAATACAAAACAGATTTATTCTGCAGCCTTTATTACCCAACTGTTTAGACAAGGATTTGACTTTTGAAAGACACAATAGACACAAAAACTGTCAGGGGTTCTAAAGAATGGCAAGTACAGGGGATAGAAGCTTTGTTTAGAGCATGTATCATCCCTCAGCAAATAATGTTTTTGAATGACACTGTGTAACAAACGTCTTGCCTTGGTTTAGCCAAGATCAAAGACATGAAAACACCTTCTGTACCAACACCTGCAAGTAATAACACTACACAGGCAGCGGTTACAGTTGACACAATACTACAAACCAACAGAACAGATCGTGATTGGAAAAACTGGTTACTCTGGCCTACAGACTGAAACATCTGTCAAGAAAGATTCCTGAATAGAAGACAGGGCTTTACTATCCATAGACCAGACCCACGATACGTTCAAAGACAACATCCGGGGGTAGTAACAACATACAGTGTAGGAAAATTGTGCCTCGACTGGCTACAAAAATCTACACTTGAGGATGTGAAACAACACTTATCTTTACTTCAAGAAGACGCAGACCTTAGGGAATTCTTGCTAGGACCGAGAAAACCGCGTCAAAAACGTTTCATATATGCCGGCATCTATGCTGCTTATAATAAAGTATTGAAGGTTTCACAGGCAGAGGCCGCAGAACGAATACGTGAACTTGAGCGTATTAACTTAGAGAAAACTCTCTCTGTGGTCGACAATGGGTTAACAACTTTGTCATCCAGAATTTATTCATTGGACAACATTGTATCCTCTGCTATTGACATACTGGAACAGGATTTAGCCATGTTACAACAAGGCCAATCTCAGTTACGTTCTATTATGTTATTAAGCTGGACGCTGCAATCTTTGCATGCGGACTATGTGCCTTGGCGTTTTATCAACACGTCTTCTCTGTTTGCAGAATACAATCTGACTGATAAACAGATCGAACTGGCACAAAGGGGAGCAAAGTATACAGTGCTGAGCATTGAAAAACTGGAAAAATTACCATTCACAGTGGCAGAAAAACCAGCTACAGAATGGCTTATTCATGGCAAAATCACTCTGCCTGTCACTACTTTTCAGTTTCAGTATTGCCTCAAACAAATGCAAGCAGGCAAATATGAAAGTTTGGGTAAAGAATACATTAAGATATCCTGGGATTTACCTTATGAATACAGATGTTGGAGTGGGGATCGTGAAGTGTTTCTTAGCGGTATACACTGTGAAAATGCACTAAGCGGTTCACTCATATGTCAGGACATTTCTTTACACGGGGCTTGTAATGGTTCTGTGGCAAATTTGACCTGCCACCAGCAGGGTACACCAGCTACTGTGATTAATCCAACGTTTGGCCAACTTTCTAACGGGAGTTACCTTATGTTGAATGATCAGAGTTGCTGTGGCATGTTGCCAGGCATCCCATATCTGGTAACGCTGGACTCCAGGGTCACTTGCTGTATGCAAGTATTGTTCCCCCCAATAGACACAGTCAGGGAGTCGCCTTTATGGCCTTCATTGAATGTTTCTTTTACACGATTTGATACGTTAAGCAGAATGAAAGCCATGCTTTTGCAACAAACCGTGCCTTTGACCTCGGCCAAAGAAATCTATGATTTACAAATTTCAAGGACTTCGGCTGAGATACAGGCTTTAATTCGTACAAACTGCCCTATACATTTCGCAGAAATGATGGGACGTATCTTTAACATGTCTGATACGAGCGGAATTGTACATGTATTTAAGACCATCTGCTCGGGACTGTTAGCACCTTTTCAAGCAGTCCTCGGAATCATCCCAAACTTCGCACATTCGGTGTTTGGTGGTGTGCCATTAATTCTAGCACTTGTTGCAGGAATCCTATTTCTATTCCTACTATTACGCTATGGCAAGCCTATCCGGCGACATCACTCCAAGCGATGTGGAGAAAGCTCTCCTAGAACGGAAGTGCCGTGAGCGCATAGTGCAACTTTTGGGCATACCTCGTCTACGGGAACTTAATACAACATGGTTCCTGTCATTCAGACCAATCTGGCAAGATTGCATCTTACCTGTTCTACGCTGCCTGCTTTGCGGTGAAGAATGCGTGCTAGACACCTGTCTAACACTCCCATCAGTCATGCCAATGGATATCGATACTCTGCTGGACCCGGTAACGGCCCATGCTCTGTGTTGTCCCCAGAGGCTACCAATCCTGATGACGGCATTCATTGAGATCTCACAGACGCTTCCTGCTGCTGCTGAGGTACGAGATGGATCAACAGGCACACAGGTAACAACGGACGCGAACATTGCTGCGGCATCTTATGCTGAGGGCGATGCTTATCATCTCTGTGCAGTTAACCTTCTGAACGAGGTGTTCCAAATGTCACCAACTTCGGTAGACGATATTTTGTCTACAGAAATAGATGATTTCATGTTTTCACCAGACCCATACATTGACTTTGATTCGGCTCACAGTGTAGCAGGGACGCAATGAATTTGACCTTCATATTTTCAAAACTTGGAACTCTTCCTAAAATTGAACTTTTTCCTTTTTTTTATTATTTTTTTTAAAATACATGGCAAAACAATCTGCTTACAGTAGAACTATTCTTATAAAACGGACTTCTTTGAATACTTCCAGGGACACATTGTCACTTTATTTTACTAAAATTTCGTTTAATACCATGATATGCAATGGCTTTGATTTTTGAAAACTTGTCAACCATTTCATCATATGTATATATTTATGTTTATTCATTCATGTTGCATTTATTTCCTATATATGCTTAGAATGAAAAAATGCTTTAAAATGTACAGTACCGATTGCATTCAACAGTTTATTTTTAAACTACTTTTAATATGCTTTTAGAAATGTTTTTAGCAACATGTGGTACTCAGTTTAATGTTTAGCATTTAGTATTATCGTTCATTCGAAAGTGGAGTGGGTGTTGTATTCCGCTTTAGGTGTCCGTATATAGGTTTTCCTGAAACATGTCCTTATATAGGCACAATTCGCATTGCCCTTATATAGGCATAGAATCCCAGTCCTTATTTAGGCATTAGCCATGCACTCCAAATACAGGCATGGTCACCGACATCCGTCCACCCTAACGTCACAACGAGTTCTTAGAAACCAGACCCATAAGCTCTTGGGAGTTCCCTAGCACAGGATTATTGATTTCTCCAAGAACTCATCTATTATGCATGAACCGCTATACCTTAAGGGTTCATTCCTGACGTCTTCCTCTGTCCGACTTCACGTCAATGCTAACATTCCAAGGCACCTACCAGGTATAAATATATCTTCCCTTGCCCAAGCAAGTTAGAGAAGACCTCGACTTCAGAGGAGCCCGTATCCCGGCCTGACGCACTGAGAAGAGACGCTGTCATCCCTGCTCGCAGAGAATCCAGCTTCCAGTGTTCTGACTCCCTTCGCGGGGTGTTAGAGTTCCAGATCGGGAAAGAGATTCCCACCTCTCTCATTCTCAAGGTATGGAGCTGACTAGAACCTAGAGGGACTCTTGGCATACTAGACTTAACATACTCTTAGTATACCATACTAGAGAATACTCCACCTACTTCTTACCTTTCCCTACACCTAGACTAGGTTAGGTACATTGGGGTAGAACTACCTTAGAGAAGCATCGTATGAGTACTCACATTTTTAGCTCATGTTATTTATGTACGTGAATATATGCTAAAAGATAATGCTAGCGCAGTATTATTTCTTTCTACTGCTTACGCTGTACATTATATATCTTGCATACTATCTTGTGATCATAACAGCTCATATCTCTTACACGAGAAACAAGACTGTTCAATAAAACCTTTTTATTGAAACGCCTGTCTATTCTTTCTGTGTAACTCTGAGGAAACTAAGCATTCACGATTAGCTGAGTGAAACTGTTATCTATTGTTTCCACGATTCTGAGAAGTGTTCCGATTCTAAAGGGAAACAAAGTAGTCATGTTTATGCGGTTGCCAGAAACTACTCCCTTCTTGTTTACAAGGAGTTTCTAGTGGCCTCTGAGTTAGCTGGCACAAAGTAATTAAGTTTAATATACTCGATAGGGACATACCGACCTCAGTCCTATGTCAAACCTATAGGGTATATTATTCCAATGCGCAGAGCCTATTAGGGAAATAGGAACTACACTACAATGTTTCATGTTAGATAAAGCATCAGCCGTTGACATTAATGAACACAGGATGAATTTATGGTCTTGTGTAATGTTACAAGATTGCTTTAGCACACAATAAAAGTGTTGCAAAGAGGCCCCTGTCTTCAAACGAGTATGTTTATTTATTGCCTCTCGTCTTCTAAATATTAGTCAGGGAGGAGCAGCGAAATTAAAGGCATTTATGGTACATCATGTTCAATGAGGTAGCGTGTGGCAGTCTGACAAGGTCGTTCAGCTGCTCTTTATTGTTAACCTCCTAGCGTGCAGAAGGATATTAATGACTTTCTCCCCACCCTAGGCTGGTAAACAAGATCTTTTAAAGGCAAACATGAGCCAAGAAAAAGGTATGTGAAATCTGTTGCCTGGGGTTTCTCTAAAGAAATAGTAATGAGGTTGGCTTTGCCAGGAGGTAAGGGCTCCCAGCACGCCAGGGCTTAAGCAGCTTGGTGGGTGGCAGCAAAGTCAGAAAAATAGACATGGTGCAGAGGCAATCCCCTGCTTACCTAGTGGCACCGCAGCATGCAGACTTTAAGATATGTTTAACAATTTACAAGATTTACTTATGGTAAAACATTGACAATTAGTCCTGCACTACAGTTTATACTGTTGGTTAGAGACAGTTCCTAATAATTCCAGATGTAAATCCAATTACAGTACAATGAAATACAATAAATTACAATGCAATATGCATGTTTACATTTATTTCCTATAATTGTAGCAGAAAAATCTGTAGAAGTGATAATGGTAATTTCTAGGTCGAAGCCTACCACACAGCAAAGCTATCTGGTTTGCAAAGACTTCTTCTTGGGTACATTCGGAGAGCTTCCCTGGGAATGCATTCTACCTATTGGCTTTGTGGTTTATAACTCTACATCCCTCCACTCTACGAGACTCTACTCCACTCCATGCCGCCACACACTACGACACTCTATGCCTCTTCACTCTACATCGATCCACTCTACACCACTCCACTCTACTCTAAGACACTCTATGCTATTTACACTCCGTGATACTGCATTCTACTGTCTGCCACTACAGAACAGTCTATGCCACTCCACGCCACTCTAAGCCACTCTACTCCATGCCACTCTTCTCTACACCACTAACTTTTAGCTATGTGGAACAGCAGTCACGCAGGTTTACAACATGCATAAAACACATTGGCGAAGCCAATAGCTCTTGCACAGGCGAGAAGTATCGGCTTTGCCAATGCTTGCTAGTTTGTATTCGCTTAAAACGTACATAGGATTATAGAGCCGGAAGCCCTGGCCTGTTTGTGGGCTGTGAAAAAACTAAACATCTACTGTTAGACCTGTCACCCTTAGGGTGGTCTTCCCCCAAACATTTTGCCTGTTTGCCTTACTTTTTGCTGATCTGTTTTTGTTGGCCTTAAAACTCTGGACACTTTACCACTGCTAACTAGTGCTCACGTGCATGTGCTCACTCCCCTAAAACAAGGTAATATTGGTGTATCACAATTGGCATATTTAATTTACTTATAAGTCCATATTAAATTGCACTATATGTGCCCAGGGCCTGTAAATTAAATGCTACTCGCGGGTCTGCAGCACTGATTGACCCACATAAGTAGCCCTCTAAACATCTCAGGCCTGCCACTACAAAGCCTGTACATGCAGTGTGACTGCCATGTCGACTTGGCATTTAAAACCCCTTGCCGAGACTTAATCTTCCCTTTGATTACACATAAGTCGACTCCTAAGGTAGCCCATAGGGCAGTGGTGCTGGGTAAATAAAAGGCAGGACATATACTATTTAGTTTTACATGTCCTGGTAGTGAAAAACACCCAAATTAATTTTTCATTACTTTGAGGCCGACCCCTCTCATAGGTTAACATTGGGAATTCCTTATTATATTTAATAAGTGTACCTTCTGATTGAAAAGGAGTGGAACTATCATTTTTGGTGCCTATGCACTTTTAATAATAAACCCTCTTTAATGGTAAAGCTGGATTTATTATTACAACTCTAAAAATGCCACTTTTAGAAAGTTACACTAACACATATTGCCAAAACTGACTGATTCTCTTCACAACCTTAGTTCATTTGTGAACACTATACCCAATAAAAGTGATCACCATTTATTCTTCAAATATTCATTAGAGTACTTGTCTTTTTTGTCATACCGAGAAGACCAATCCAACACTAATCATACATTTTTTCCCTCCCATCAACATTAATTTATACACAACAATGGATACAAATAACAAATTACATAGACAAATCTTTACAACAATACACAAACAAACAAAGTAAACGACAATGTGTCAGTTCTGATTTTTCAATGTCCAAAACAAGAGCTAAAAATGAACAAAATATACATCACACTACTATGAATGCAAGTGCAGATAATTAACTTGATGAGGCTGCCTTCTAGAAGGTGCTTTAGAATGTTCACAAAGGTTGCGTCCTGATTGCTTATAGCAAGGAACAGGTGCAGATGATTAATTTGATGAGACTGTCTTCTAGAAGGTGTTTTAGAATGTTCACAAAGGTCGCGTTCTAATTGCTTAGAGCAAGGAACGGGTGCAGATGATTTCTTTGATAAGGCTGTGTTCTAGAAGGTGTTTTAGAATATACACAAAGGTCTCATTCTAATTGCTTATAGCAAGGAACAGGTGCAGGGGATTCATTTGATGAGGGCTGTCTTTCGGAAGGTGCACGTTGAGGTCATCTATGCCGGTTACTTGATGCTTATTCTGGTGGATTTTCTGGATGTTTCCGTGGTGCCTGAAACCTGACCTTGCATGTGCGTGGTAAAACATTTGTAAAAGCTATTAACCCTTTTCAAACAAAACGGAGAACACCAGCTGCAGCTAGCTATTACCAACAGCATGTAATATGGTCAAAAGTCAGAGTACAAGACGTTTGTTCTTTCGTAAGTGTTGGGAGGAATGATATGAGTCATGCTGGTATATTGTGATAGTCAAGAGAGATGAGCTGTGGCAGGAATCCTGACACCTGCAACAGCACCTGGACTCTGCCATCTGAGAGGCCTGCCATGCAAAGGGCTGCCATTCCAGTCCTGGGCCCTTGGAAGTGGGCTTTTCTGTGCCGAACCAGCAAAATCCACGCATCGCCGCCGTTGCACCGATCGGAACCGGAACATTTCCTTCGATGCATCCCTGCTCAAGGACATCATATCACCGGCTGCATGGCTCAACGTAGACGCTTTACCATCATCGTAAAGGGCTCGATGACGACGCATCTCTGACTGCGCAGATCGGAACCGACGCATCACCTACATCCCAAAGGATCAACGCTGATGCAGTGCCTCCTCTGCTTCCCGCATCAGATCTTCAAAGTCGACACCTCCTCCATCAAAGGTACTTTTTCAGCAGGGACAAGGTTGGTCGCTGTATCCGGCCCGCACTCCATTGCGATCGGCATGAACTTTCAGATTTGACTCGGTCAAGCTCGACCAGGTAGCCTGGTTGGCGCTTTATGTTCCTAAGCATTATCTTTCAGGATATTCTTTAAAATGTATAACCCTGGTTCTATTTATTGGATTTTCGGTTGTTTTGATTCTGTTTTATTCATTAAATTAAGCTCTATTTTTCTAACCTGGTGTGGATTATTTTTGTGTGGTGTTTTAACTGTCTTACTGTTTTAAGTACTGCACAGATACTTTACACATTGCCGCTTAAGTTAGGCCAACCTGCTCTGTGCCAAGCTACCAGAGGGTGAACACAGGTTAATTTAGGGTGTGTCTCTGACTTACACTGACTAGGATTGTGGTCCCTATTTGGACAGGGTGCATACCTCTGCCAAGTACAGACCCACATTCTAACATCTACCTTTGGGGAACACATTTCAATATATACACAGACCATAAACCACTTATTTATATGTTAAACTTTATGGCTTTTATCTTTTACCTGTCTCAAAAAGGCTTATTTAATTGATTATGCTACTTGATTTGCAGTCCAGATCTTATCCTGCAGAGGCATACTTACTCACATATCTTGAGGACAACACTGCCTCTGATCCTGTGTAGGTGCTCGTCACATTCTCTGATAGGACAGTGTCAAGATGTGCAAGGAGGAGTAAAAGATGAATACAGATATGTCTTAGCTTTGTGGGTTAACACACTTCGATGTCTAAGTGCTTGCATGTGTGTGACCTCAAAGTTGTATCTATTTTATATTAGAAATTTAAAATAGTGTGAGCCCAACTCATAAGAGCCACAGGGCACTATAGAAAGCATGTTTTTATATCAGTAGGAACACTGCAAATTTAGCTGCAGCACATTAGACTGAATTTTGCATGTTGTGTGTGTTTGCAATTAGACTGAGAAAAAGTCAGAACATGAAGAGAAGCTGCATGATAAGAAGATGTCTTTGGGAAGCTGTATGCATTACTTAATTTTCCTCTATAAAACATAAATAAAGGAGGGGATGCACACTTGTGTCTTATACTCCATCTACTGCTATATTTTTTGTCATTTTCTCTGTGCCCTAAAGTACGTCAAGGAAATAAACTGCATATTTGTTTAGGACAAACTGGATTTTAAAAGGTGTTAAATTTAGAAGGCTTCTCTGCACGACATAAGAGCTATCCAGTCCTTTGTTTACACTTGGCCTGCTCTGTGTGAGAGGGATAAGAAGGGGTGAGTGTATGCAAGCTCTGCGAAGTTTAATGAAGGCATGTGTCGATGCTATGAGGGCTGTTAATCCCAATGTGGAAACCCAAACACAGACACTACTAGCCTGAGTGGAGGTCCAGAACACCAGAATCCATTTATGTGAGGGATGTCACACCCCAAACAGCCTCTGGAGCTACTGAAGATGGATTCTATTGCTATGAGGAAAGGTGCTATGAGGGACCATGCTACCTCCATGTAAGATAGGTAGGATGGAGTGGGTGCTGTTAGAAGGTAGACTTCCACACATGTGTGGAAGTGAAGTGGTTTCTCCAGAGGAGGACCCGTTTGTCTTTCTGTGCTGGGGTAAAGAAGCAGAATTCCGATACTTATGATGAGTGACATGACAAACATCATATTGCAGTGCTGTGGGCTGATCCAAAACGTGAATGGCATTTATAACAAAGCAATAGCTTAAGTGGGGTCATCCACTTCCCCATTCTGTGTATGCAGTCTTGTGGGCTAATAAAAAATGTGAATGACATTTCCTGCAAGGAATGACAGGGGCTGACGCATTGCTCCCCTCTATGTAAGCTTAACTGCCATGTGTGTAGTTTTGCTTATAACATGTTTTCCTAATGTTTGTTAGATTTTACACCTCTTATTTATTGTGAAAAAGTGGGTTATTGGTTGAGCAGGGTAAAACCCTACTCAAGTAGCAACCACAATTCTTGCCAGGGTGAAACAGGAGTGACCCCAAACTAACCTGATCCCAACCCTCTGGTGTTTTGGCACAAATACAGTCACGCTTAACTTACAGGCAATGTGTAAAGTATTTTTGCAGCACTTCAAATAGTAATAAAGTGAAGACACAACACCAGAAAAATCACACACTGATTTTTAAAATAGAGTAAAATGTAATAAATCATTTGACACTAAAATGACACAAATCCAATCAGTTGAACCAGAGTTATAGATTTTTAAGGTTTAGGTAAAATCTAGCACCTAAAAGATCAAAGCGCCATATATATGGATATCTGGTTACATGAGACCTGGACAAAGTCGAAAAATATGGCCAGCTGCAATGAAGCGGAAGTCATATACAAGAAGAGGATTGGGCCCAGTCTGCACTTACCTTTGGACCTAGAAGGATTTTTAAGCAAAAAGTTGTCTGAAAATGTAAAGCTCAGAGGGGCAAGGTTGAAGGCAGTGTCTGCGGAGGAGGTGTCATCATTAGGGAGCCGCTGGATGAAGATTTCTAAGTTCGGAGTTACTCTCTTTTTGGAAGTCGGTAATCTCCAGAAGGATGAGGCTGGAGGCTATAGCCAATAAGAGTTCTACGAGGCCGGATACCATTTTGGTGAAGGACCACTGAACAGGATTTGCTGCAGTAGAGAAGAATGTAGCGGGAGCTGCCACGAAGTCATGCTGACCGGGATACACCTTGGGCGGATAGACTAGCAGGTTGGTTCCGGTCTCCTCTCGGTTTTCAGAGCAGGTTTTAGCCAAGAATTTCTGAAAGTCCCAAGTTTTGGATTTTGGCTATCTGTGCAACTTTCGCACCACCTGCAAGGGTACAGGACTGGATGAGCACCACTTGGGGCTCAGGACCCACTCAGGCTTGGTCCAGGTGTGGGTTCAAGATGGTTAAAGCCTTTTCTGTCCTGGGGGCTAGGAGTCCAGCCAACTAGCTCTTGGAGCCATTCTGGTAGTCCTGGGTTCAGCAGTAGAACAGGGCTCAAGCAGCAGGACAGGCCTCTGAGGGTTCAAAGCAGGCTTCAGGCAGCAAAACATTCTGTCCAGGAGCAGCAAAGCAGTCTTCTGGAGTACAAAGCAAGCCACAGCACGTGCAGTCCACTGAGATTTCCTCGCAGGCTCAGAAAGTGAACCGTACAATGGGTCATAGAGTCCTATTTTTATACCTGGTGCCTTCTTTGAAGTAGGAGAAGTTTCTAGAGAATTCCCTTTGAAGTGCTTCAAGTTTCCAGCTTCTCCAGCCTTGGCTACAAGCTGGCTACATGAACAATGCAGATGTGACAAGTCCTTTGTTAATATGGAAAAAGCCGATGCTGATATGAAAAACGATACATTCATTTATGTGAACTAAATTGCGTCTTTATTAACAAATTTGCGCATTGTGAACTCCACATCAACCCGACTCGCAAATATGTAGCCAGGCAAGCACTGAGGCCTAGGCCCGAGGTTATTGATTTTATAGTACATGGGTGGGGTGGCACGTAGCCATCAGAAAAACGCATGGACAGGAAACCTTAGATCAATCCTACAGATAGGTGCAGCGACATTACAATGGTCATTGGAGATTGACCCCAATAAAGCACACATAGCTGGGAGGAGTACTCATGCTCCTAAAACACCATAAAGTTAGCTGTCACATATGTTAGGAACACATAGCCAATCAAAACACAGCACACGCAGTGACCACACACTCCCCATGCCGGATATCTGGACACGTTACCCACTGGCCGCATTGTATCCACGCAAGGTCGAGGCCCACTTATATTATCCATTAGACAATTAATTTATGACTCCAAAGGCAGCAACTTACATTCCTCACTATATAAGGATCGCCGGAAACATTTATTACTTGCAATGAACTGTATATAAGAAAGTCCAAGGTAAAATGAGGTCAGTCTTCAGACCCTGTAACTGTTCTCCCGGCTGCACTGTTTATTTAAACAAACTGTTCCTGTTTTGCCAAACACCTCTTGTCTCTCAGTTTTTTGAAGTATTTAATATTCAAGTAACACCTTTGTGTGAAGGCATAGCACAGCCTATTCAGTTGCAAGTGGGGCATCTCTGGCCTCCCATCCTCTCAGTGATGGCCTATCAAGACACACCTAATCCCTCTATTGTGTGGCTGTCTGGAAGGAATAATCAAACTCCAACTGCCAACTACACCCACTGACAGGCTGCAAGCACCAAATAGTTGAAGCAAGAATATGCCAACTTTCTAAAAGTGGTATTTTCAAAATTGTAACTTAAAATCAGAGTTTACAATTAAAGATGATTTTTAATTACAATTTCTCAGACTCCAAACATGAAATCTTTACCTATTCCCAATCAAAATTTTGTACTTATTATATGTAATAAGGCATCCCAACACTATCTAATGGGAGAGGTGGTACATGTCAAGCCTTTCAATTACAATGCACTCTGCCTTTTGGCTTATCTACAGCCTACCTTAGGGGTGACATATATGTAAGAAAAGGGGAGTTTAAGGCTTTGCATGAGGGTTATTTTGCCAAGTCAAATTGGCAGTTTAAACTGCATTCAGGTGTCAATGGCAGACCTGGGATATGTTTCAAGTGGGTGGCACAATAAGTGCTGCAGGCCCACTACTGTCATTACATTTACAGGCTCTGAGTATATGGCATACCACTTCAATAGGGACTAATAACTAAATTAAATATGCCAATCAGGTGTAAGCCAATTTTACCATGTTTTAGGGAGTAAGCACAAGTGCTTTAGCACTGGTTAGCAATAGTAAAGTACACAGAGTCCAAAAACCAACACAAAATAATTCCGGAACTTAAGAGGGTGAAGGCAAAAGGTTTGGGGAAGACCACCCTAAGGCTGACATGTCTAACATGTGTCCCCCTAGCTGAAAGTAGGGAGAACTACCCAACCTCCTGGGAGTTCTGATCACTAAGGCAGAAGAAGCAGGACCAACCATCAGTGCTTGATTGGTCTGACCGAGGATGGTGTTCCACTGTGAAATCTATTCCTCGTAGGGAGATGGACAACCTCAACAGTTTTGGATTCTCTCCCCTCTTCTGCATGAGCCATCATGTTCATTGCGTTCTTTAGCATATATCAAGACATCATCTTGAAAGATGTAAACATTGGAAACCCCCTTAAGCATTGAGATCAGCACTCGCTGAAACACTGAAGCCACAGACGCAAGGCCAAACGGCATCCGGCAATATTGATAACTTCCCCATGGAGACACAAATGCAGTAAGGTGGCGGGTTTCGGGTTCCAAATCCACCTGGTGATATGCTGACACCAGGTCAAGTTTAATCAAATATTTTGCTCCAGAAATCGTCAACAACATTTCATTGATTTTAAAAAAAATATATTTATTGGCATTTTCTCAATTACAATACAAAAACATTTTCCAGCAGCAAAACATGTTAACATATTCCATTCGACGTCTGTATCATATTCAAATAGCAGTGGCGGACAGTCAAATGATTGTAGTATACACCAGTACATCCCCGTGTGGCCCTTCCGATCCCTCCACCCGTATACCCACAATAGGAGATTATTGTGAATCAGAGAATGAGAGTCCATAGTGTGTAAGCCATGGTTTCCATATTTTCCAAAACTTTTTAGGGCAGCCCCGTGCTTTATAATCATCTCTCCCAGGATAGTTCCCATTTCCTCCAACAGGTTAGCCCAATACAGCTGGATCTTTGAACATTCCCACACTGTATGAAAGAATGTACCCTCTGACGCTCTACAGCACAAACAGTCCGGTGCTTCCGCCCTCCCTATGCGATGCAGTCGTGCTCTGTCATTGTATACTCTGTGCAGGAATTTGAATTGGATCAGCCAAAGCCGTGACTTAATGGCCACCTCTCGTGGATGCATCAACGCCATTTCCCAGTCTAAGTCCTCCATCTTTCCCAACTCCGACTCTTATTTCGCCCGCAGCTTCTGCAATGTGTCTGGCTTATTATTGATTATCGTTCTATATGTCCATGAAACCGCCTTTTCCTCTAACTCCCCCATCAGGAGTCGCCCCTCTAAAGGTGCGTATTCCGGGATGTCTGAGGTGTCTACGTGCTGCGCCCGCCATGCATGGGCCAGTTGCAGATACTTGTAGTGTTGGGTTGTGTTCATATCATATTCAGCCTGAAGGTGTGGGAAAGTGACCATCTCTTTATGGTGCAATATGTCCTTAAGTTGTGAAATACCTAGCAGGTCCCCTTGCCGGAATTTCGTGATTTCCTGAAGCCGGTTCCCCACCCAAAGTGGGGTTTCTCTGGTGACCCGGCCATCCCATTTCATTTGTCGTTCAGCCTGTTTCCATGCTGTTACAACAATCCGTGTCGCAGTCAGGAGCTGCATGGCGCCCTTCCCCCCGTATATGTAGTGTGCGTATGGGCGCTTAATGAACTGTGTGTGTTCCAGTACGTATGTGGGATAGTCTCTCTCCACGTATTGCCATTCGTTCACAACCACTAGATGGGCTGCCCAATAATATGCCCGAAGATCTGGCAGGGAGATTCCTCCATTATATTGGTTGCGTTGTAGCGTCGCCAGCGCAACCCTCGGCGGTCACCCGTCCCAGAGAAATGTCCGTAACGTGTCATCAATTTTTTTAAACACCTCAGCTGGTATTAGCTGATAGGTGTTTTGCAGTACGTAAGGGAATTTAGGGAGCACTATCATTTTGTATAGTGCTGCCCTGCCTAGCAATGTCAGCGGTAAGGTCCTCCATCTCTCCACGTCTTCGCGAAATTCCCTGAGCACCCTATAGAGGTTGCGTTCCAGCGCCATTGCCGTATTTGTTGTGACGTAGATCCCTAGGTATTTTATACCCTCTCGAGCCAACTGGAGTTGGCTTGGGCCAACTGTATAGCCCCCGTTCTTATCTACGGGATATAGGTATGATTTTTCCCAATTGATTTTATACCCCGCATGTGTACCATAGGTTTCGCAACTGTCCATGATTGCAGGGAGTGCTGTTTCTGGGTTTGTGATGTACAGTAATATGTCATCCGCATAAAGGGATAAGCGTTCGTCTGTCCCATCATTCTCTCCACTCCGAAATCCCGTTATGTCCGGGTGCATTCTAATCACACAGGCAAGTGGTTCCAGCACCAGAGCAAAAAGTAATGGGGATAGTGGACATCCCTGTCGCGTACCCCTACCTATAGGGAAATCCCGTGACACTACCCCGTTGACTCTGACCCTGGCCATGGGTTTTTCGTAGAGTACGGTGATCCAACGCCTAAATAACGGACCAAATCCGAACTCCTCTAGCGCAGAAATGAGAAAGGGCCAGTGTACAGTGTCGAATGCCTTTTCGGCATCCAGTGACAGGACGAGATGTGGATCTTCTCTTTTGTTCACTACCTCCAGCCAATTATGCAATCTCCTCAGGTTGAGCCTCGTCGACCTTTTAGGAAAGAAGCCTGACTGGTCTCTATGAATGAGACCCGTAATTACCACTGTGAGCCTGTTTGCTAGTATTCTGGCTAATATCTTAGTCTCCATATTTATGAGGGAGATAGGGCGATATGAGCTGCACACCTGTGGTGGTCTGTCCTTTTTAAGGATTACCACGATCGTGGCCGTCCGCAAGTCTCTGGGGAGGCATCCTATCTCGTGCGCCTCCAAATATAATTGGAGGAGGTGTGGGCCAAAGAGCGTCGCGTGTTGCTTAAAGAATTCCGGGGGTAACCCATTAGGCCCTGGGGCCTTCCCAGTCTTCAATTGGCTGATGGCAGCCGTTATTTCTTCTGTTGTAATCTTATCATCTAGTGTCTTTGATTCGCTATCTGTTAATTTGGGGAGCTGTAGTGCCTGAAGATATACCTGAATCTGTGTCGGTTCGGCTAACTCGCGTTGCGTGTAAAAGGTCTCGTAGTAATCTGCGAAGGCATTATCTATCGCGACCTGGGTCAGATGAGTTTGTCCGTCCTCTGTCTGTATCTGCGAAACCCATCTGCTGTCAAGCTCTTTTTTGCTAAGCCAAGCCAGCAGTCTACCTGTCTTGTCACCTACATCGTATAGGCGCTGGTGCATAACTTGGATCGCGTGTTGCGCGTCTTTTCTGGCCAATGCGAAATATTCATGTCTAAGGAGTTGCAAGCTGCATAGCAGAGAAGGATCACTGCCCGTACTTGCCTGTGATTCAAGCTGTTGTAGTCTAGCTTCCAACCCGGTGATCTCCTTATTCTCTTTCCGCTTTTTATGGGCTATAATGTTTTGTGCCCTATCACGTAATACGGGTTTGTATGCCTCCCATAATGTGATGGCCGAGTCCACCGACCCCACGTTCTCTCTAAAATACAGCTCCGTGTCTACCCTGAGTTCCCTAGCAACCTGAGTATCTTTGAGTTCCCAGGGGTTCAGTTTCCATTCCCTGTTCTGTCGTTGTGTGCGAGCACCCGCTGTGAGCCATAAAGGGGAGTGGTCCGAGAGGCCCCTTGCCAAATATTCTACCTTATGTATCTCTCCTAGTTCCCCTGCCGGGGCAAATATGTAATCTATCCTTGAAAAAGCTTTGTGGGCTCCTGAATAAAATGAATAGGTTCTACCCTGGGGGTGCTGCCTACGCCAAATGTCAGTGAGTGTTAATGTATCTACAAACCGTTTAAGTGGCTTCTCCTTGGGAGCTCCCGTTGGGACAGTCGTGCGGTCACTAGTAGTGTCCATCACGTCATTAAAGTCGCCCCCAATAATGTGTGTGTCTGAGCCCGCCTCCAATAAAATCTCTGCAAGTTTCTCCATTGTTTGCCTTTGGAGCTTGGGTGGTGCGTATACACTAATAAAGGTGATGTGTCTTCTGTTCCAAACTCCTTTGACCGCTACATATGTACCGTAGGGGTCCACCCAAGTGCGTTCTAGTCTGAAGGGTGGGTTTTTCCTAATGAGTATCGCCACCCCCCCTCGCCCCGGTGGAGAATCCGGCGTGGGCCAATGTTTTATATGCCCCTCGACCTAGGAACCCACATTGAGTGCCTTTTAAGTGAGTCTCCTGTAGGAGAATAACATCTGGTTTCAATCTTTTAAAGTATGTGGCCACCAGTCCTCTCTTAACCTTATTCCCCATCCCATTCACGTTCCAGGAGAGGATCGAGTACATTCCTGGATTAGGTATAGCCATCTCGGTGGTGCATGGTGTTCAGTCCAACAGCTAACCTTGCTCCCCCTCCCCACTGCTGTTGTTTCTGCAATTTCATGATGCCTGACGACTTATTGTTTTGCCACATAACTGTAAAGGAACCCCAACCCCAATCCCCCCCACCCGCCCTCCCACACCCCCCCAGTATCCATCCGACTATTCCAAGGGTCAACGGGACCAACTGTGTCGCGATCAGATAGGCGAGGTCTTTCGCCCACCCCCCAAAAACCTTATATCTTAAACTTTTTCCTGTCCCTCCAGCCCCCCCCCTAACGAAATCGCTGGCCCCAACCGGGCTAAATGGGGGTGGGCCCTCAAGCTTTAGAATTCAGAACCCGGCTAGTGGGACAGGTGTTTCCACTGCAACTTACAACAGTTCACGCAGTCCGAACCTAAAATGAAAAAAGAGAAAAGGAAAAAAGAAAAGAGAACAAAGAAGAGGGGTGCGGGTGAAAGGGGCAGGGGGAGATGAAGAACAAAGGGAGGGAGGGGAAGACAGGGAGGGAGGGAGAAGGGAGAGAAGTAGGCGCAAAAAAAACCAGATACCACAGGGAACAGGACACGTAGGGTAGCGTGCGATGTCCTTCTGTGGTCTGTTCTTCCTGCTGCTCTTCGGGCTATTTATTGCTCATCAACTTCATCATCCACGGGTTGGTTTCGAGTGTCTTTTCCATTCCCTGTGTCAGTCTCTCCTGTACATTCCAGTAGATTAATGTTTTGCAACAACGGATGGTCTTCCTCTGATTCCGTCGTAATGTCCTGATCAGTGCAGTCCGCCGAGTGTCTCATGACAGGTTCCTTCGGTCTTCCTGTTCCACTGGAGCTGTCTAGGCGTTGCATGTTTTCTGAATCCAGTGCTTGTGGAGTGGTCGCTGTCAGTCTCCTGTTCCTGTATGGCGTCGATCTAAGTGTTGTGTTCGGGACTGTCTCAGTATTTCTCTTGATACGATGCTGAAATCTAGGCCTATTACTACGATGTGACTGGACCTTCCCAGAGCGCGGCAGCACCTCTCCGGTGACTCTCGGCATGGGGCGCTCCTCCAGCCAGTGCCACGCCTCTTCCGGCGTATTGAAGAATAGGGTCCTGGCTTGATAAATCACTTTAAGTTTAGCAGGGAAGAGGAGCATGTACGTGATTTGCATTTGCCGCAATTTGTCCTTTACCGAGTCAAATGTTTTGCGTTGCTTCTGTACCTCCCGTGAGTAGTCTGGGAACACCATGATCCTCGTGTTGTCCAGCCGGACTTCCCCTTTTTGCCGGAATGCCCTAAGAATGATGTCCCTGTCTTGGTAGTTAAGGAACCTTGCGATCAATGGTCGCGAGGGTGCTCCCGTCGGAGGTGTGGTCCCAGGTAATCTGTGTGCTCTCTCTATAATAAAACATGGTGAGAAATGGGCATCCGGGAAGGTATCCAACAGCCATTTGCGCAGGTAGGCACCAGCATCTGTCCCTTCAATGGCCTCCGTAAAGCCAAGAAAGCGGAGATTGTTTCGCTGAGCTCTGTTTTCTGCATCATCGACTCTCCAGAGGACATCCTTCATGGCAGCCGTGAGGGCCGTGACCTCGCCTCGCAGTGCATGGGTGGTGTCTTCGACTTCCGAAATACAGTGTTCCGCTTGTGTGACTTTCTCAGAGACATTCCTCAGGTCCTGACGTAACATGTTGACGTCAAGCTTAATCTCGTCAATTTTACCTTCAAGCACCTTTCTAGAAGACTGAATAGCCTGCAGGAGAAAATTGTTATCTGGGGGGTACGCCGGGCCCGCAGCGGAGGGGTCCGGTGCCTGCAGCGGTTTAGCGAACTTGTCCATTTTCCCCAGCCTCTGCGTTTTGGGGTCCTTGTCTCGCGCCATCTGCGGCCGTCGATCGGGGGTCAGTCGGGACACAATTGCAGTTGGGCCCCGGGGTTCCCACCTCAGCACTCTGGTTGTTTCCCCGACACCCTCAACGAGCGTCCAGTTCAGTGCCAAAGAGTCCCCCTTCCGGTCAGGTCACAGTACACTCTTGCGCTCCTGGGTCTAGGATGAGTTATTATCCCGTCGCTGCATGTTCAATCAATCAATCAATCACAGAATTTGTAGAGCGCACTACTTACCCGCGAGGGTCTCAAGGCGCTGGGGAGAGGGAAGGGGGGGGGGGTGCTGCTACTGGTCGAACAGCCAGGTCTTGAGTAGCCTCCTGAAGGTCAGCAGGTCTTGGGTCTGTCGTAGGCTTAGTGGAAGGGTGTTCCAGGTCTTGGCGGCGAGGTGTGAGAAGGATCTGCCGCCGGTGGTTGTTCTTCGAATGCGAGGGACGGTGGCGAGGGAGAGGTCGGCGGAGCGGAGCTGGCGGTTGGGGACGTAGAAGAAGAGTCGTCTGTCGAGGTAGGCTGGGCCAGTTTTGTGGAGTGCCTTGTGTGCGTGGATGAGGAGTTTGAAGGTGATCCTCCTGTCGACGGGGAGCCAGTGCAGGTTCCTCAAGTGGGGGTGATGTGGCTGTGGCGTGGTACGTCGAGGATCAGGCGTGCGGAGGCGTTTTGTATGCGTTGCAGTCGCTTGATGAGCTTGGCCGGGGCTCCCGCGTAGAGGGCGTTCCCATAGTCAAGTCTGCTACTGACGAGGGCCTGGGTGACTGTTCTTCTTGTGTCTGTCGGGATCCACCTGTAGATCTTGCGAAGCATGCGGAGGGTGTTGAAGCAGGAGGAGGAGACTGCGTTGACTTGCTTGGCCATGGAGAGCGTTGAGTCGAGGATGACTCCCAGGTTGCGTGCGTGGTCGGTGGGTGTCGGGGCTGCTCCCATTGTCGTTGGCCACCAGGAGTCGTCCCAGGCTGAGGGGTTGGAGCCGAGGATGAGGAGCTCCGTTTTGTCCGTGTTCAGCTTTAGTCGGCTGATCTTCATCCAATCGGCGACGGCCTTCATTCCTTCATGGAGATTGGCTTTGGCGGCGAGGGGTCCTTGGTGAGGGAGAGGATCAGTTGAGTGTCGTCGGCGTAGGAGATAATGTTGAGGTCGTGCTGTCTGGCGATGCGTGCGAGCGGGGCCATGTAGATGTTGAACAGTGTTGGGCTGAGGGACGATCCCTGGGGTACGCCGCAGATGATCTCGGAGGCTTCGGATCGGAAAGGTGGGAGGTGGACTCTCTGGGTTCTGCCGTCGAGGAAGGAGGTGGTCCATTCCAGGGCCTTGTCTCGGATCCCTGCGTCGTGGAGGCATGCGCGTAGAGTGCGGTGGCAGACACTGTCGAAGGCGGCGGAGAGGTCCAGCAGGATGAGGGCTGCGGTCTCACCATTGTCCAGCAGGATCCTGATGTCGTCGGTGGCGGCGATGAGGGCAGTCTCAGTGCTGTGGTTGCTGCGGAACCCTGATTGGGATGGGTCCAGGATGCTGTTTTCTTCGAGGTGTCGGGTTAGCTGTTTGTTGACGATCTTCTCGATGACCTTGGCTGGGAACGGAAGCAGAGAGATGGTCCGGAAGTTCTTGAGGTCTCTCGGGTCCGCCTTGGGTTTTTTGAGTAGGGCGTTGATCTCTGCGTGTTTCCAGCTCTCTGGGAAGGTCGCGGTCTCGAAGGAGAGATTGATGATGTTGCACAGGTGGGGTGCGATGGAGCTGCTGGCTTTGTTGAAGATGTGGTGCGGGAAAGGGTCTGACGGGGAGCCGGAGTGTATTGTGTTCATGGTCTTGATGGTGTCCTCGATGTTCACGCTGGCCCAGGCTGGCAGGGGGTCGTGGTCGATGGTGTGTGGCGGGTCTGGTGCATCGATCTTAGTTGGGGCTGTCTGGGTGTTGAAGCTGTCGTGGATGTCGGCGATCTTGCGGTGAAAGAAGGTGGCGAGGGAATCGCACAGGGGTTGCAACGGCGGGATGTCGTTGGTGTTGGAGCTGGGATTGGAGAGTTCCTTCACGATGTTGAAAAGCTCCTTGCTGTTGTGTGCGTTGTTGTCGAGGCGGTCTTTGAAGGAGATTCTCTTGGCGGACCTGATGAGGTGGTGGTGGTTACGGATGGCGTCTTTGTGGGCTGTGTGGCTGTCCGGTGTCTTATCACTGTGCCATTTCTTCTCTAGTTTCCGGCAGGTACGCTTGGAAGCTAGGAGTTCCGATGTGAACCAGCTGGCTCTTTTGGTGGTGTCGCTGTAGGTGAGCTTTTTCAGCGGGGCGAGGGTGTTGGCACAGTCGTCCATCCATCGTCTGAGGTTGCAGGCAGCGTCGTCGGTGTTGAATGGGTCGGAGGGAGGGCTGAGAGCGAGGGTTGCCCGGAGTTGGTCTTCGGTGACTTTACTCCAGCAGCGGCGTGGGATCTGTTGGGTGCGGTGGTGTGTGGTGGGTTTCTGGAAGGTGAAATGGATGCAGCGGTGGTCGGTCCAGAGGAGTTCCGTGGTGTGGCTGAAGGAGACGTGGGAGCTTGAGGAGAAGATGGGGTCAAGCGTGTGGCCGGCGGAGTGGGTCGGTGTTGTGACGAGCTGGCTCAGGCCGAGGTTGGCGAGGCTGTCGATCAGGGTGGTGGAGTTGCTGTCGTTGTTGTTCTCCAAGTGAAAGTTCAGGTCTCCGAGGAGGATGTAGTCGGTAGAGGTCAGGGCGTGCGTGCTGATGAAGACGGCGATGGAGTCGCTGAACTGGGGTCGGGGCCCAGGGGGTCTGTAGACAAGGGTGCCTCTAAGGGTGGTGTTGGGGTCCGTGTGGATCTGGAAGTGCATGTGTTCGGCGGTGCTGAGAGTGTCGTCGGTGCTGGTCGAGACCCTGATGGTGTTCTTGTGGACGATGGCGATTCCTCCTCCTACTGCGTTGGTGCGGTCTCTGCGGGTGATCTTATAGCCGTCTGGGATGGCTATGGCGATGTCGGGGGCGGAGGAGTCTTCATCCAGGTCTCAGTCAGGAAGGCGACGTCTGGTGATGATGTGTCGAGCAGGTCCCAGAGCTCGACGGCGTGTTTGCGTGCGGAGCGGGTGTTCAGTAGGATGCCCCGGAGGTGGTTGAGGTCCTTCTTGGCGGGCGCCTCTGTGGCTCTGAGGCTGGTGTAGCTGCAGTTCCGGCAGGTGAAGGGACCATGGGTGCGTTTCAGGGCGGCCTTGAAGCAGTTGTGCGTCCGTCCGGGGTTGAGAGCGTGGAGTGTGGTGGCATCGTATCGGCGTCAGTCCTCAGGGCTGGAGCGGGGGGCGCGTGGCCCAGGGGTTCTGGCGCTGGGCGCGGTCCAGTCGCGGACGGGCGCAGACGGGCTTGCCTTAAGCGCGCCTTCGGCGCGCCAGCGGCGCGGCCGCGCAGCGGCCGCCATATATGGGGAGGTGGGAGGGAGGAGCAGCTGGGAGGCAGGGGCAGCGAATGGGCAGTCAGGGGGGCGGGGCCGCAGGGACGCAGCGGCGGGAATGGAGAGAGGCAGCGGGGGCACAGAAGGCAAAATGGACAGCAAAAACAGAAGAAATACGGGCACAGTACAGTGGGGCAGCGGGGACACAGAAGGCAAAATGGACAGCAAAAACAGAAGAAATACGGGCACAGTACAGTGGGGCAGCGGGGGCACAGAAGGCAAAATGGACAGCAAAACAGAGGAAATACGGGCACAGTACAGTGGGGCAGCGGGGGCACAGAAGGCAAAATGGACAGCAAAAACAGAGGAAATACGGGCACAGTACAGTGGGGCAGCGGGGGCACAGAAGGCAAAATGGACAGTAAAAACAGAGGAAATACGGGCACAGTACAGTGGGGCAGCGGGGGCACAGAAGGCAAAATGGACAGCAAAACAGAGGAAATACGGGCACAGTACAGTGGGGCAGCGGGGGCACAGAAGGCAAAATGGACAGCAAAAACAGAAGAAAACACGGGCACCGAGGCCACAAGCGGAGGGGCGAGCTTACCAGCAGCAGCAGCGGGCGGACAGCACAGGCGGAGCTGTGTGGTGGGGGAGCGACCTACCTGGCAAGGTCAAGGGTCGCTCTCCTCACCGCGCAGCGGCCGCCATATATGGGGAGGTGGGAGGGAGGAGCAGCTGGGATGCAGGGGCAGCGAATGGGCAGTCAGGGGGGCGGGGCCGCAGGGGACGCAGCGGCGGGAATGGAGAGAGGCAGCGGGGGCACAGAAGGCAAAATGGACAGCAAAAACAGAAGAAATACGGGCACAGTACAGTGGGGCAGCGGGGGCACAGAAGGCAAAATGGACAGCAAAAACAGAAGAAATACGGGCACAGTACAGTGGGGCAGCGGGGGCACAGAAGGCAAAATGGACAGCAAAAACAGAGGAAATACGGGCACAGTACAGTGGGGCAGCGGGGGCACAGAAGGCAAAATGGACAGCAAAAACAGAGGAAATACAGGCACAGTACAGTGGGGCAGCGGGGGCACAGAAGGCAAAATGGACAGTAAAAACAGAGGAAATACGGGCACAGTACAGTGGGGCAGCGGGGGCACAGAAGGCAAAATGGACAGCAAAAACAGAGGAAATACGGGCACAGTACAGTGGGGCAGCGGGGGCACAGAAGGCAAAATGGACAGTAAAAACAGAGGAAATACGGGCACAGTACAGTGGGGCAGCGGGGGCACAGAAGGCAAAATGGACAGCAAAACAGAGGAAATACGGGCACAGTACAGTGGAGCAGCGGGGGCACAGAAGGCAAAATGGACAGCAAAAACAGAAGAAAACACGGACACCGAGGCCACAAGCGGAGGGGCGAGCTTACCAGCAGCAGCAGCGGGCGGACAGCACAGGCGGAGCTGTGTGGTGGGGGAGCGACCTACCTGGCAAGGTCAAGGGTCGCTCTCCTCACCGCGCAGCGGCCGCCATATATGGGGAGGTGGGAGGGAGGAGCAGCTGGGAGGCAGGGGCAGCGAATGGGCAGTCAGGGGGGCGGGGCCGCAGGGGACGCAGCGGCGGGAATGGAGAGAGGCAGCGGGGGCACAGAAGGCAAAATGGACAGCAAAAACAGAAGAAATACGGACACAGTACAGTGGGGCAGCGGGGGCACAGAAGGCAAAATGGACAGCAAAAACAGAAGAAATACGGGCACAGTACAGTGGGGCAGCGGGGGCACAGAAGGCAAAATGGACAGCAAAAACAGAGGAAATACGGGCACAGTACAGTGGGGCAGCGGGGGCACAGAAGGCAAAATGGACAGCAAAAACAGAGGAAATACGGGCACAGTACAGTGGGGCAGCGGGGGCACAGGAGGCAAAATGGACAGTAAAAACAGAGGAAATACGGGCACAGTACAGTGGGGCAGCGGGGGCACAGAAGGCAAAATGGACAGCAAAAACAGAGGAAATACGGGCACAGTACAGTGGGGCAGCGGGGGCACAGAAGGCAAAATGGACAGTAAAAACAGAGGAAATACGGGCACAGTACAGTGGGGCAGCGGGGGCACAGAAGGCAAAATGGACAGCAAAACAGAGGAAATACGGGCACAGTACAGTGGGGCAGTGGGGGCACAGAAGGCAAAATGGACAGCAAAAACAGAAGAAAACACGGGCACCGAGGCCACAAGCAGAGGGGCGAGCTTACCAGCAGCAGCAGCGGGCAGACAGCACAGGCGGAGCTGTGTGGTGGGGGAGCGACCTACCTGGCAAGGTCAAGGGTCGCTCTCCTCACCGCGCAGCGGCTGCCATATATGGGGAGGTGGGAGGGAGGAGCAGCTGGGAGGCAGGGGCAGCGAATGGGATATCAGGGGGGCGGGGCCGCAGGGGACGCAGCGGGGGCACAGAAGGCAAAATGGACAGCAAAAACAGAAGAAATACGGGCACAGTACAGTGGGGCAGCGGGGGCACAGAAGGCAAAATGGACAGCAAAAACAGAAGAAATACTGGCACAGTACAGTGGGGCAGCGGGGGCACAGAAGGCAAAATGGACAGCAAAAACAGAGGAAATACGGGCACAGTACAGTGGGGCAGCGGGGCCACAGAAGGCAAAATGGACAGCAAAAACAGAGGAAATACGGGCACAGTACAGTGGGGCAGCGGGGCACAGAAGGCAAAATGGACAGTAAAAACAGAGGAAATACGGGCACAGTACAGTGGGGCAGCGGGGGCACAAAATTCAAAATGGACAGCAAAACAGAGGAAATACGGGCACAGTACAGTGGGGCAGCGGGGGCACAGAAGGCAAAATGGACAGCAAAAACAGAAGAAAACACGGGCACCGAGGCCACAAGCGGAGGGGCGAGCTTACCAGCAGCAGCAGCGGGCGGACAGCACAGGCGGAGCTGTGTGGTGGGGAGCGACCTACCTGGCAAGGTCAAGGGTCGCTCTCCTCACGCGCAGCGGCCGCCATATATGGGGAGGTGGGAGGGAGGAGCAGCTGGGAGGCAGGGGCAGCGAATGGGCAGTCAGGGGGGCGGGGCCGCAGGGGACGCAGCGGCGGGAATGGAGAGAGGCAGCGGGGGCACAGAAGGCAAAATGGACAGCAAAAACAGAAGAAATACGGGCACAGTACAGTGGGGCAGCGGGGGCACAGAAGGCAAAATGGACAGCAAAAACAGAAGAAATACGGGCACAGTACAGTGGGGCAGCGGGGGCACAGAAGGCAAAATGGACAGTAAAAACAGAGGAAATACGGGCACAGTACAGTGGGGCAGCGGGGGCACAGAAGGCAAAATGGACAGCAAAAACAGAGGAAATACGGGCACAGTACAGAGGGGCAGCGGGGGCACAGAAGGCAAAATGGACAGTAAAAACAGAGGAAATACGGGCACAGTACAGTGGGGCAGCGGGGGCACAGAAGGCAAAATGGACAGCAAAACAGAGGAAATACGGGCACAGTACAGTGGGGCAGCGGGGGCACAGAAGGCAAAATGGACAGCAAAAACAGAAGAAAACACGGGCACCGAGGCCACAAGCGGAGGGGCGAGCTTACCAGCAGCAGCAGCGGGCGGACAGCACAGGCGGAGCTGTGTGGTGGGGGAGCGACCTACCTGGCAAGGTCAAGGGTCGCTCTCCCCGCGCGCAGCGGCCGCCATATATGGGGAGGTGGGAGGGAGGAGCAGCTGGGAGGCAGGGGCAGCGAATGGGCAGTCAGGGGGGCGGGGCCGCAGGGGACGCAGCGGCGGGAATGGAGAGAGGCAGCGGGGGCACAGAAGGCAAAATGGACAGCAAAAACAGAAGAAATACGGGCACAGTACAGTGGGGCAGCGGGGACACAGAATGCAAAATGGACAGCAAAAACAGAAGAAATACGGGCACAGTACAGTGGGGCAGCGGGGGCACAGAAGGCAAAATGGACAGCAAAAACAGAGGAAATACGGGCACAGTACAGTGGGGCAGCGGGGGCACAGAAGGCAAAATGGACAGCAAAAACAGAGGAAATACGGGCACAGTACAGTGGGGCAGCGGGGGCACAGAAGGCAAAATGGACAGTAAAAACAGAGGAAATACGGGCACAGTACAGTGGGGCAGCGGGGGCACAGAAGGCAAAATGGACAGCAAAAACAGAGGAAATACGGGCACAGTACAGTGGGGCAGCGGGGGCACAGAAGGCAAAATGGACAGTCAAAACAGAGGAAATACGGGCACAGTACAGTGGGGCAGCGGGGGCACAGAAGGCAAAATGGACAGCAAAACAGAGGAAATACGGGCACAGTACAGTGGGGCAGCGGGGGCACAGAAGGCAAAATGGACAGCAAAAACAGAAGAAAACACGGGCACCGAGGCCACAAGCGGAGGGGCGAGCTTACCAGCAGCAGCAGCGGGCAGACAGCACAGGCGGAGCTGTGTGGTGGGGAGCGACCTACCTGGCAAGGTCAAGGGTCGCTCTCCTCACGCGCAGCGGCCGCCATATATGGGGAGGTGGGAGGGAGGAGCAGCTGGGAGGCAGGGGCAGCGAATGGGCAGTCAGGGGGCGGGGCCGCAGGACGCAGCGGCGGGAATGGAGAGAGGCAGCGGGGGCACAGAAGGCAAAATGGACAGCAAAAACAGAAGAAATACGGGCACAGTACAGTGGGGCAGCGGGGGCACAGAAGGCAAAATGGACAGCAAAAACAGAAGAAATACGGGCACAGTACAGTGGGGCAGCGGGGGCACAGAAGGCAAAATGGACAGCAAAACCAGAGGAAATACGGGCACAGTACAGTGGGGGCACAGAAGGCAAAATGGACAGTAAAAACAGAGGAAATACGGGCACAGTACAGTGGGGCAGCGGGGGCACAGAAGGCAAAATGGACAGCAAAAACAGAGGAAATACGGGCACAGTACAGTGGGGCAGCGGGGGCACAGAAGGCAAAATGGACAGTAAAAACAGAGGAAATACGGGCACAGTACAGTGGGGCAGCGGGGGCACAGAAGGCAAAATGGACAGCAAAAACAGAGGAAATACGGGCACAGTACAGTGGGCAGCGGGGGCACAGAAGGCAAAATGGACAGTAAAAACAGAGGAAATACGGGCACAGTACAGTGGGGCAGCGGGGGCACAGAAGGCAAAATGGACAGCAAAAACAGAGGAAATACGGGCACAGTACAGTGGGGCAGCGGGGGCACAGAAGGCAAAATGGACAGCAAAAACAGAAGAAAACACGGGCACCGAGGCCACAAGCGGAGGGGCGAGCTTACCAGCAGCAGCAGCGGGCGGACAGCACAGGTGGAGCTGTGTGGTGGGGGAGCGACCTACCTGGCAAGGTATTAATAGCATGTTGTGCTGTTGTGGTATTAATAGCATGTTGTGCTGCGTCCCGCTACCTCACTACAATGAATGCCGTCCCTTCGGTGCAGTGACCTATGGCTGAGCTATGTCCGGTGACCAACAGCAGGGGCGCATATAGGGCGTCTTGTGATTTGCCTGTGCACCAGTCTTTTGTACTCGTGCGTCTCCCACACCACCGGGCGTCTCAACATTTTTCCCCCGATGGGTTTCCCCTATGTTCTGCCAGTGTGTGCCCTTTAGTGTCCCTTCGTTACATATCGCGCCTACACCCCAGTGTTCGCATGAATTCTCCGAGTAATCCGAGCTGATATCAGTCCCTCTCAATCACGTCTCCCACCTGAGGTCCCGGCAGCCCCTCTCCGGAGCTTCTGGAATGTCTCTGACCGCTCTCGGAGCCCCATGGGGTGCCCGTGCCTCACTCTGTGCTGCTTCGGACTCGGACCTGCCTGGGCCTCTTGGGGTCTGCCGTCTTCGCACTGAGCCAGAGGGCGTCGTGCCTGTTGATCTCGGCGGGTTTTCCCCTGCTCCAGTCGCTCTAGGTGTCACTCACGGCTGGTCTCTGTCTTTGCAGCCCGGCGGGCCTCGCCGCCGGTTCGTTGGGCCGAGCCGGTACGGCTCTACGTTCCGCCCCCTTGCAGTGCGCGGTGCAGTTCAACCAACCCTGCGTCCTGTGGCCAGTGAACGCAGCACCGGTGCGCGGTGGTTATTTGCTGGATCGCGAGCGGCGATTCCTTCCGTGGAGCCTGGGGGTTCCCAGGCAGAACCGCTCCGATACTGCAGCCAGTCCTCCGTGTGGTCCAGGACAAGCCGTCTGCACCGTCCCTGCTCCTGCAACCGGGTGCTTCCGCCGCTATGGACCTCACGTCCCCGCTTCCTGTATGCCGCGATGCCGCTCGCAGTGAGGGCAGGTCTCCGTCTCCTCGCAGGATCTCCCGGATCTCCAGGTATGCAGTGTTTTCCTTCCCGGAGCTCACACCGCCGCCATCTTGTTCGCGGCAGAGTCTACGCCTACCCTGTCCTTTTCGGGCCGATTCAGGCCGATTTTGTTCAGTTGGGGCTGGTCATTGCATGGATAGCGTCTTCCGGCACTCGGTCCATGTTTTTAGAGTGCAGGGTAAGTCAGTTGAACCCAGGATTACAGCAGGATCTTGTCTTGGCCCTCGGGGCTCCGGACGGACACGTCTAGTCCGCCATGCTGACGGCCATGCCCCCCTTTTCATTGATTTTTGATAAAGGGTGTATATCAACCCATATTTCTCTGTTAAGTGCCCTAAGATCCACACACACTTGTATTTCCCCATATTTCTTAAATGCAACTAATTGGGGTGGAAGCCACAAAGATGAATTAATAGGTTCAATGATTCCTTTGCTGCATAACCCTTCCAACTCTCTCTCTAGATCCTCCCTAACGCTAAATGGCACCCCTCTCAATTTATGCTTTATGGGTATAGCATGGTCTTTAGTCATTGGGCCTGATTACGATGGCGGTTGAACCGCAACCGAGGGCTCGTTGGTTGTGGTCTGACCGCCATCTGCTGCTGTGGCCTGACCGACGCAATGCAATGCGTGTGGTCGGAGTCAGCAGTCGGAGGTACCGACTGACACTTCTGATGGGCTCTGAGTCTATCTGTGCATCGGAAACTCCTCATAATCCATTTATGACAGTGACTCCGGCGTCGGGATTATGATGTTGCTTTCCGACAGCCATTCCATGTCGACTTTTCCAACATGAAAAGGCTGTCCGCAAGAGACATTGGGGACCCCTAGTAGGGCCCTCTTCCCCCTGGCCCTCCGCATCATGGCCCTAAACATCCCGCCGCACAAGCTCCCATTGAAAAATTGATGTTTTCGACCGCTCTATCCAAATTGGGATGTAGGAACCGCCGACCTACCCAGCATCATAATTAACCCTGGGCAGTAAAATCCGCTCTGCTCGCGGAGTTTGTGGATTTTTGGCAACTCCGCGTTCCGCGTAGAACGCGGAGTTACCGAAAACTCCGCTCTCCGCAGCGTAGCAGAGTTTTTTTCTTCTTCGCGCTTTCAAAATACGTTTTCGCGCACGCGGTAGCGACTTACCTGGATCCCTGTGTTCGCCGACGAGATTTCCTATCCGTTCGCGTGCGCCACAAGATTTGGTAGCCGGCCGCACAGTCCCACGAGAGTGTGCGATCGCGAACACGTAATTCGGACGCGCCATCTGACTTCCGGCGGAAGTTCAGTGATGCTCGCGATGCCGAACACGCAAAATTTGCAATCTGGAGAAGAATATCTCTGGAGCAGCATAAAACCTTCTCGAAAATGATGATTTGGATGAAAAAAACTCCTCAGATTGACATTTGGCTGTACTTTTTTGTGCAAGGAGTCCTTTTTCTTTTTTTAACTTTTTTTTTGGAGAGGAAGGAAGTGCCCCAGAGTCTCCAACTTCCTGTTCCTGTCCAGCAGGCTCCTCCCAGTGCTTTGTCCATGTCCTGTTCACTTTTCATTTGGATTTGGAGCTGGAAGGATCACTCTTTGTGTCTGCTGCATCATATATCATTGGATTTGAGGACTTTTGGATTTGAGGACTTTTGGATTTGAGATTTTACAAGTAAGTTGGTGTTGTTTGATTGGGGCATTACAGTTGCTGCAACTACATTTTTTGTACTTTTCATCATTTAAAAAAAAGTTTATTGTGGGTAGCCAGTAGGCCCAGAGCTACTCATGGGTGCATGAAACAACTGTTTCTGTGGTGTCTGTTGAATTTAAACATCATTTAGGGCATGGATGGCATTGGATTGAATTGCAAAATGTGTATTTTTTGGGGTATTTCACTTTTTTGGTGTGTGTTAAATAAATGCCTTTGTTGTGTGTGTGTGGTGTGGTTGTTGTATAACTTGCACACCTTGTTTAGCCCTGTGGATTTTCGTTTTTGCATTTTATTGCATTAAAGCTGTGTTGTTTAGCATGCCTCCTTTGCCTGGCCATTATAGGCCTGTTTCAGTTGATTGTTTTCCAGGCCTCCTGCTTGTTGCGACTGTGAGTGACCATGTAGCTGGTGGCCATTTTGTGGTGGTAGTTTAGTAGTGTGCTGCTTTTGCCATATAGGCCTGCATGTGTTGATTGTGGATTGATCACACGCTTGCTGGGGCGGATGTGGTGAAAGCAACACTAATTCAATTTCAAGGCAGGGCGAGGATCTTCTTCTGCTTGCCCACCCATGCTCAATATATTTGCAAGTCATTTTTTTTTCAAAGGAACCTAATCTATCATAATTAATTGCTGGCTTCGATTGGATTCATCATCCTCCTACACAGCACTAAAGGTTACGCTTGTGTCGAGTGACTCAACACAACTACAGTTTGTAACTTGTTGTACTAGACTATCCCCGCCACCATTATGTTTTATATTACTTTAGCATTGCTAATCAGCATTATTATTATTGTTTGGCAGTCTTCTTGTGTACTGTACTGTACTTCGTTCTACTACTCCTCCCAGAGTCTCCCTCAGGCGACTGACTGTCTCATTTTCTTTTTTTGCAAATGCTACTGCCAGTGTCTACTACTACCACCACAACCATGGCATCTTGGGAAACCAGACCATCATCGCCATGCAGCCATCGCTGTGCCTAAGTTAAACATCAATCACAGGTAAGAGAAGAAGTTTGGGGAGGTATAATTAATAATGGAAATTAATTAATTAATTCACACACTCCTTGAGTCCTCCTGTTGCAGAATGCATAGACTAGGAGGAGAGACTGACAGTACTAGTAGGACAAGTCACTCAGTGAGGGGTACCGCATCTATCTGTTTATGTGTTACAGATTATTTAAATCAAACACTGGCTGCGGCCCTGCAGCAGCAAGGAAACCGTGTGATGTAAAACAGTAACCCCCCCACAAAACATTAACATTGTATGTAAAGTTTAAGTATAAATATAATTTAATCCCCTAAGAAAAATAAACTATGTAAAAAATCCCACAACACCTGACCCCCCCCTCTCCCTAACACCAACCAATGTCCAACAAGAAAAAGTCCAACCAATGTCCGGTGAATAAAACCCCAACGCCCAATTCCCACCCACCAAAAAAGGAATAAAAAAGGGGCAATCCAACAGGGTCTTTCTTATCGGCGGGCTCTGAGTCGCTTGTCCACCAGGACCTTTACCCACTCCTCTAGGTGCTCCTCTAGGCGTGCCATTCAGAGGAGCATGCAGCGCTTGAATGCCCTACAATTGCATCCACAGGTGGGGGGAGCAGTGTTGGATGAAGTAGTGCGGCAGCGGGTGGCTGCCTGACCCCGGCGCCGTACCACTGGAGGGGCCTGGGCCTGGCTGGGGTCCGGGGCATTGGAGGAGGCTGCAGCTGCTGCTGCCTCCTCCTCCTCCACCAGAACCACCAGCCGCCGGTATTCGGTTTGGATGGCCTCCAGCTTCCGGCGCCGGGCCATGGCTGCCAAGTCCTTCCTGTCCGGTTTCGATTTTCCTTTGGAAGGAGTAGCTATATCATGAAGAAAAAAAGACTATTGTAACAATATACTCTTAGCAAAACAGTAAGACAAATTAATTCTACACATAGTGGCACAGTAGCACTAGCAAGCACAGTACATAACATTTGTGGTATGTATCTATCCTCCCACTTCCTCGGCCTCTAACATTTGTGGGAGTTTCAGGCATTATACTAGCACTATGGACTCGAGTACACAGTACACCAGTCTTCTTCTCTCTTGTTTAGCGAAATTACGTAACCTTGTTGTAGCCGGCATGCCAGCTCAGTCAGCTTGGGCCCAAGACAAACATACTCGTGACGCAGACTCACGTTAGTTTTATTTACTACTGTCTGCAGGTGGGGAAGCTGACTACACAATCCTCGTATTTTTCTATTACGGGTGGCACTGGCCATACTCTGTTACATCAAGGGCAACTGCTCAATTTCACTTTCACCCTGCCCTGACTACTACAAAAAGGCAGATGATATCTGATCCAAATGATCATTGCTTATATATGGGACGACATGAGGTACTTTGTTTTGATTGATTGTGTAAACAATAAACATGCAGCCGATAGGCCACCCATGGCAGGCTGACACAGTCGAAAATAAATTAACATAGGTAGGGAGTGGGCCTCGGAGTCGGAGGGAGGCGCTTGATAACAACATACATACACAATATATATGCTGTGCTTGCAAACTACTGTGAGTCAAGGGTGTATTCTGAAAATACAACTTCTATTCTCCTTGGCTTTGCTACTCTGGCGCGGTTTCTTTTACATTCTCTTCAAACTAAGACTCTTCATCCAGTGACAGTCTCCACCTATGCTATCTATGATGAATACCATCCAGGCATCAATCCATTCAAAGTAAACATGTCTATCATTCTTCTTAATCTCTCAACAAACCTTAGTTTGTTTCACCAACAATAAACATTTATTCTTTTTTAAACCACCACCCATGCGTCCTTCCTTCCTTGCTTGCCTTGACTTTGAGTTTGACCCATGAAACACCCAGGAGGATTCTTGCTATCCACCCATACAGTTTCACCCACCCAGGCAGGCATCTTTTCTTTCACCTTCCACCCATCCTTCAACCACCCATGCATCTGATTCATATCAGCCACCTATGCATGCATCCTGCGTATCCTTCTCTGCCAGTCATAAATATTACATCTCGCCCGTCCTTCCTCCTCCCACCCTTCTTTCCCTTTTCGTTCAACCCATCCATCAAGGTCATCTGATCGGACTCTTAGTCTTCTCCATAAAACTTTCACAGCTGAGTTGAAGTCAGATAGAAGAGGCCATTAGTTACTCAACTCCCGCCGCTAATGCTATTGCTAATGCTAAGTAAAGGGTGTCTTCTTCAACTGTTGTTCACAACAACTTAGTCTCTCTCAACAGTACAGTGTACACCCTTGCAGCGAGTATAATGTCAATAAGTAAGGAATATAACTTACCACCGCCCGCCACTGCTGCTGGCTCACCCCCTGCAGCTGCCGCATCTTCTGCTCCCTCCTTACTGGCCGCATCGCCTTCGCCACTGGCCCCGGCACTGGTGGTCAGTACGCCTAGAAAAAACATTGCACATTTTTTAGATGCCATATACACCTTCCCCTATTTATTCTTTTTCACTAGCAAGATTGAAAAAAAAGTTAAGACATACATATACAACATACATCACTAGTACAAATCGGGTACTAGAGTAGAGTAGACTAGTGGTAGTATGTCCTATCCTATCAAAAATAGTAAAATATCTGGTTGGGCATTTTGTTGGTGGGAATTGTCGAAAAGCCTCAGGATTAAGAAGACTAGAAGAGGACAACCCAAAGGACTGGACTCAGTGGCTACAGCTATTGGTGAATCTGAGTTTTAAAACCTTTTAAATAAAGAGTGGCCAACTGGGCAAGCTTAGCTACAGACAGACTAATAGTAGTAGTACAGAGAGTCATAGCAGAGGCAGTTAGAGGCAGGGATAACAAGAATTTAGAAACAGATAATCTAGATCGAAGAAGAATTGGTAAAAAATACAATTAGGAAACGGAAATAATAGTTCGGAAAAAATAAGGTGCAGTACAAGTTAGGGAAGTATAATTATTAATATTAACAACAGGAGGACTTATTGGGGCCAGCAGCAGAGCCCTCGGTAGAGGAGCGGTCCTTGCCGGCATCTTCTGCAGCTGCTCCCGCCGACTCCAACGATCCAGTCTTCTTGCCCCTGGGTGCTGATCATGAAAGATATAAGAAAGAAAGAGACAAACATTGATGATTGGTGTGAAACAAATAAAATATTTTTAAAAACGCTCAAAAAAACATTTATGGAAACAACAATTGCAATAAAATTGGCCTATCTAATCTGGTCGACTAGTAGTATTGCGGGATTCGCGGACCGTCTAGTTATTATTTATGAACACTAATCCAGTGTTCCATTCTGATTCCAGAATACTAACTAAGCCTAAGTACCACCTGACCTACCCCACCTATTCCAGATGGGCCAATTGTTCACTAAGTCTGCATTTCCATTTATTTTAGTCCTCAAAAATGCATAGATGGAGGACACATGCATACATTTTTGCATACACCAAATTGTTGGTTGGTTGCTGCTGATGTTCTGCTAGTTCTAAGCCTATTACCACTCACTAAACAAACTACAAAAGATTTTACTAAGGACTGGGGTAAGCAGCACTCAGCAGCACGAGACGTAACAGAGGATGCGTCACGCAGACCGCTAAAAAATTACCAACTAATACTAATAAGTAACTAAACCTATCAATCAACCACTATCGCTTAGTGACAGGAGGACAAAGGAAGGACTCGATTCTCTCTAGCATTACCTAACTTAAGTTCTCTAAAGTAAACTCTTACATAATCAGCCCAAGCGAGCGCAAAGTTGCAAACAAGTAAGATTAGTAGCGCCGAGCACCTGTGGCATAACAATCACAGAAGATTTTTAAATGTAATTTACCTGCAATGTAAGCAGCAGCATTCTTGCTATTTGGAAAAAAATTATATTCGCAATATATAACACAGAGCAGAAGAACACAAAGTAGTAATATTAAATAGCTACTCACCAAGCCCCGGGACCTCAACTCCTAGCAGGTCCAGCAGGTCCTGCTCCCGGTCCAGGATATCGGACCACCGGTGCGTAAGCTGGTTATGGGTGCGCCGGACCCCAGAGCAGTGAAACACTGCCCGGCGCACCCTTCCCCACCGCTGGTGACGCTCCCGGAGCCCGTACCCGGACCCAGGCCTGTCGCCTGCTGCCATGGTTAAGGGGAGGTGGCGCTGCACAAAAAAAACAAGTGCGGCCACCTCCGCCTCTCCAAATAAGGCCCGTGCCTGCACCCCTTTTGGGCGCAGAAGGCGGTCGCGGCTCTGGCTGCGGCTACGAGCCTTGCCCTTTGCCATGGTTCTGGTACTCGGCGGGGGGGGGCAGAAAAGAAAAGGTAAGAATTAAAAAAGTAAGTAAAAGAAATGAAAAAATCAAGTAATAGAAAAAGAGTGAAAAAGTAGTGAAAAACACAAAAAGTAGAAAAAAACTCAAAATATAGAATCAGGAAAATAGAGAGATAGATAATAAATAAAAAAGAACAAAAAAAGTTTCCAGAAACAAAGGATTGAAAAGATAGAGGGAGGATAGCAAAGCAGGCCCAGAACCATAGCAAAAAAGTGAAAAACAAGATGGCCGCGCCCATTGCGACCGCAGGGGCAAGTTTGCGTGATATTTCCCCCCCAAGCACGCAAAAAGCGTCGCGAACACGCAATACGCGTTCCCGAACAGGAAATATGCATTGCGAACCTGCGGGAACACGCAATACGCGTTCCGGAACAGGAAATACACATCGTGAATGGGCGGGACAAGTGAAAAACAAGATGGGCGCGCCTATTGGCGACCGCATGGGCAAGTTCGCGAGATATTTTCCCCCGAGCACGCAAACAGCGTCCCGAACACGCAATACGCGTTCCCGAACAGGAAAAAAGCATCGCGAACGGACAGAACAAGCAACTCTGCTTGCTCGTGGAATTCCGCGTAGCTTGCTGAGTTTGTTTACCACTTTGCGGAACTCAGCTTAGCGCGACTCCGCGAACTCCGCCCAGGGTTAATCATAATAAGGCCCTTAATGTTGTGTTTGAAATCCTTTATCGTACCAAGTTTACCTGAAAACACTTTAGGGAACTGGTTCAATACCTCCTCTACCCTGCTGTCATCACAAACTACAGTTACCTGTTCGCTGGTTCCGAGGCGCAAAATCATGCCAAACAGTCCTTGATGAAACCATCCAAAAATGTTTAAGCCTTTAACTGCCACATACACTTTACCATAGATCCTTCTCCTTTTAAAAATCAAGATCTCTTCAAAATAATGCTGCTACTCAATCTTTCTTCCTTCATATGATACCAGAGACCTATCCGGTAGCAACAATTTACGCCCACCCCACTTCTGTTCAAATAATTATTGAGTGAGCATGATAATCCTGGCACCGGACTCTACTAACAACCTTGGAACTTTGTCTCCTATCTGAATATCAACATAGTGATCAACACAGCACTCAGGATTACCCTGGATGAACTCATTGTCGTAAACGACAAGGACCATGTCTTGCATTTCTTCCATTAACTCATCAACATTACTCTCACGTTCTACACATGCTGCAGTAACATTATTGGACTTCCGTTTATTGCTCTGGCAAACTTCTGCAGAATTTCCAACTTTCATACAAATACGACATTCAACCTTCTTAGCAGGAGAAGACTTTCCTCCTTTAACATGTGACACATTACCACATCTGAAACACATATGTTTGTTTAAAAATGCATTTCTTTGACCAAACGTGTCCATAGCAGGCTTTGGTATGACTTTATTAGCCTTGCCTTCTTTAGCTTTAATGCTATTAACCTGTTCATATGCTTTATCATCTAATTCTTTTGCAGCCTTGACAGATGACTCAATACTTTACGCAACCCTAATAGATTCTGCTAAGGAAGGTATTGAAAAGCAGGAAACTGGAAATACTTAGATATCTTTAATCATAGAGAAACCATCAACAAGTCAGCTAGCCAGCTCATCAACAGAACGAATGACCCATGACAATACCATGAGGTCACACCATTCCACAGCTCAAGCTGTACAATCTAATTCCACTAAGCTAATTACAACACATTCTCCTTACAACACAAAAAAACCAAAAAAAACTCAATTTGCACTAAGCTCATGACAAACAAGGCAAACCAGCGATGAAGATGACAGAAGGAAAACAAGAACGTGAAACAAAGAAAACCTCACAATATACTTAGTAAAGAACATAATCACTGAACCTTCCAGGTAATTTTTTGCACCTGCTAAAATTACTTATGTCACCATCCAAAGAAAAATTATTTTGAGAATCAGTAACAACTGCACTGTGAGATTTCTCAGAGAATTTAACAAGTCTAGACATACTCCAGGTACAACCAGTATCAACAGTCACAACATTCTTCCTGATGGCAGTGATGGTGTAAGGGCCCATGAAACACGAGGAACCCTTGTAACCATGCCTTGCTTTCTTCACCAGCACTAGGTCACCCAGACACCACTTCTTTCTTTTGACAGACATCTTGGTGTCATATCTCAACTTATACTTTTGTTGATAATCCAAAAGTCTCGCTTTTCTTAACTCATTAGACATGCCAACTCTATCACAATCAGGAAGCCATGCAGGGTTCAATTTAGAAATGGCTAACCTTCCCCTTAAAGCCTCAAAGGGAGATTTTTGCGAAATCGCATTAGGAACAGTACGGTGTGCCCACCAAGTTTCTCTTAACACACTACTAAAAGACACCCTCGAATCTAAAGCTCGTTGAGCACAGCTTTTGACAACTCTATTCATCCTTTCTGTATGACCATTGGCCAGTGGCGCATACAGGGTAGTCTTCTGATGAATAATCCCAAAATCCTTGAGAAAGGCATGCATCTCATGTGAAACAAATTGCACCCCGTTATCAGTGACTAAGTACTTCGGAATTCCCTCAGACACAAACACATCCTTCAAAAATTCAGTTATCGTCCTGGTGTTGACAACATTCACACACTTGGACACAACCCACTTGGAAGTGTAATCCACCAGAAGAAGGACAAATATTTTGTAAGAGGGCATAAGCTCGAATGGACCAATTATGTCCAACCCCAGTTTGGACCACACTGCATCAGGAACCTCAACAGGAGACAAGGGAGTATGATTCGTGACATGAGACTTATAATTAGTGGCACACAAATGACAATCCTTCATGAGCTAAGTTGACAATTTTATGCCTAAGCTAAGCAGGAGGAACAACTCTATCTCCTCTCATGAGATTACCTTGGCAGAAGGTAAGATCATTCTTCACTGCCCAGAAAGGTCTTAAATCGAAGTCAAGATTTTTGTAATCTGGCCAACCCTTAGAGATGACAATTTTGAGAGAAGAAAACACCTTGTCATTGTTAACACTGTTTGACCATTCTTCTTTTAACAAGGTGGGTTCAGCTACCCAGTACACACATTCAACATCCTCCACGCTTTGCTCACAATCCAAGGGTAGGCGTGATAAACAGTCAGCAGACCTGTTATTTTGCCCAGGAATATACTGCACTCGGAAATTATACTCTTGAAGACCTTCACTCCACCGTTTAAGCCTGGGGGTCATGTGATCACTATGGTGACAAGAGAAAACCTGCAACAGAGGGCGATGATCAGACTTGACGAGGAATGGAATACCCCAGAGGTAAAACTTAAAATGACGCACCGCCCAGAACACACTCAAGGCTTCTCTCTCTATGCAAGAGTAATTGACTTCAGCATCTCTAAGTGCCCTAGAAGCAAAGGCGACAACCCTTTCTTCTCCACCAACAATTTGTGAAAGCACAGCCCCAAGTCCACTGAGACTGGCATCAGTAGTTAACATTGTCTTTAAGTTAACATCAAAATGCCCTAGTGTCGACATCTTACCAATTTCAGTTTTGATAGCTTCAAATGCTTTCTCACACTCAGGAGACCACTCAAAACGCACACCCTTCTTCAATAATGCCCTGATATGTTCAACTACACTGGCAAATCCCATAACAAATTTGGAGTAAAATTCCGCCAGTCCAAGAAAAGACCTTACCTGTTCTTTGTCCTTGGGTGCAGGGGCCTTCACAATACTTTCAGCAAGTTCCAACTTGGGTTGAATTCCTTCTCCTGATATGACATGACCAAGGTAAGTAACAGATTTCAATCCAATGTGACACCTTTCTTTCTTAACTGTAAGACCTTTCTCATTCAATCTTTCTAACACAACCCTCAGGATCACTCTATGTTCTGCCTCGTCTTTGCCATAAACCAAGATATCGTCTTGGAAAATCTCTGAAATATTCTTCTCCACCACTCACATCATCAACTAACATAACTTGGTCTTGGGGATTACTAGCACCAGGGTTCAAAATTATGCCTAAATCACGCTGATGTCTCCATCCTAATAAGTTGTCCCCTCTTTCAGCCACTTACACCTTTCCAACAGTTTCTCTTCCCTTAAATTCAATCCTTGCCACCACATAACCAATGACATTGATGCGCGAGCCTCCATAGCTAAGTGGACTAATGTCAGGAGGAAGCAGTGTCACCTTATTCAAACCAACTTTCTTGTCCCATTGTTTATTACCAATCAAGGTATAGGGCGAACCTGAGTCAGCCATGACATTAAACTCTCGTCCATCCACTCCAATGTTACATAGCGGCATATTGACCTTCCCAGAGTCAACTTCACCATCACCACCACTGACATTTGAAACCACAATAGTACGAATTGCCTCAGGAGTGCTCTCAGACACACGACCCTTCCCAGAGGACCTAAACACGAGCATAATGTCCCTTAATGCCACACTTTTTACACACAGATCCCCTGGCATAGCAGTTAGGATAATTCGATAGATGAGAAAAACTTCCACATCTATAACACCTCCCCCTTTGACTGTCACTGGTGTTTTTCTCACGAAAGTCACGATCTGAATAGCGTTGTTGAACATCACGTTCAGGAAGTGACTGAGTATCTCTGTTGGAGCTGCGTCCAGCACGTGTGTCTTTCTCACACCCCCTTCCTTTAGTGTTTAACAAAACTTTGGCAATGTTATCAGAGAGTCCCTCAGAAATGTCAGTGTCTAACAAAGAATGAATGTCACTCTGGGCTTGTTTCTTGTCTTCAAGATATTTCCTCATCTCTTTCACCCAAGTTGACGTATTTTCAACCCCTTCCACAATAGCAATGGCTTCACCCAAAGATGGATTTTTAGATAAAAGTTTCTCTTGTATTCTGGTGCTATTGGTGCACCTCACCAACTGATCTCTCACCAAAGAATCTGAAAGTTCACCAAACTCGCATGTACGTGCAAGAGTCTTTAGAGAGGCAACATAACTGCCTACACGTTCCGTCGGCCCTTGGACCCTCGTGAAAATTTGTGAGGCTCCAAAACTACATTGATGCAGGGTCCAAAATATTGTTCTAACATGGTCATTGACATTTCAAAGACGTCAGCAGGTTCTCCATCTCCATTTCCAACAGGTATAAGGTCCATGCTGTCATAAATATTTCTGCCTTCGACACCTAGATTATGTAAAAGAATGGCCTGTTTCCTAAAGGCAGAGAACTTTTCACCCCCAATTGCCACGATATATGAATCAAAGAGATTCCTCCACCTTTTCCATGGAAGAATTGGTTCCCCTTTCTCTGACAAAAATGCAGGGGGTTGAGACATACTTGTAGTTGATGCCATAATTGCTTATTAGTATTTGTAATGAAGGAGAATAGTTAAATTGTAAATTGGCAAATGTCACCGTACTTGCTCAGGATTCAATAAATCTCATCACTTTAGTGTGCTTGAAACGCTAAGCAAATGTGTCTTTGATGAAAAACTACCCCAAACTGAAAGAAAATGTCACTGCATTCGCCATATTTGCCCAAAGCTCAAACAAGTCTCACCTTCCACTTTTTAAGATGTGCTGTGAATGCGTTGCTGCGTTGCAGTTAGTGCGCTCACAAGAATATTCTTTTACAGTAAGAAAAATGACACTGCATTTGTAAATAAACCTCACCTTCCCCTTTTGAGAAACGCGTTGCTGCGCAACAGTTGGTGTGTCTTCAAGAGTATTGTTAGCCTTTCCTAAGATGGCCGCACGTTGCATGTTGCATGACACGACGTATATGTCAGTGTCAGCGTTGCCGTGATAGATACCAGTAAGGCATGAGAAGAAGGCACAGGAGACAGGCACGCGTGGAACTTTAAAGACGCTTTGAGGTGAGCGTGAGCAATTGCAACGGTAACTTACAGTTTCAATGACGATTTTGTGGAAATTAAAAATTACACACTCCGGTGTGTCAAAGTTGAGAAGAGTCGAGTAGTGGTGAGGATCCAAGATTAATAGTTTTGTGGCAGATGGGTCCGGAACTGCCGTCTTCTGTAGAGATTGCAAGCAGGCTCAAATCAGGTTCAAATCAGGTTCAATTAGCAGGGGAGTTGGTGGTCCATTGCCTGTCCTCCATCAGGCGTGTAACTCGTCGCCAGTATTGAAAAGCAGGAAACTGGAAATACTTAGATACCTTTAATCGTAGAGAAACTACCAACAAGTCAGCTAGCCAGCTCGTCAACGGAACGAATGACCCATGACAATACCATGAGGTCACACCATTTCACAGCTTGAGCTGTACAATCTAATTCCACTAAGCTAATTACAACAGAAGGATTACCCATGGAGAGTAACTTCTGGTTAATAGCCCCATCTGTACAGTGACTAATAAACTGATTGTGTATGAATTGTTCTGTGAAGTTTTCAAATTGCCAATTTGTTATTTACTTACATAAATCTGATAGATTAGTATCAACATCTTCGCTTTCTGCTCTCTTTTAAAAAATGTGTGCCTAAACATTACTAAACTAGGAGGCACATAAAATCTATCTGCCAGTTTCTTAACTGCTTCCTGCAAATCATCCAGCTCCTCCCCTTACACTACCTGAATGTTAGGCTAGTGTTTGTAGGTAGACCTTCCCTCAAATCCCAATGAATGTAATAGTAAAAAAAATTCCGTTCAGGCCTAAATCTGGATGCACCTATGTCACCTAAATAAGTTTCAAACGCATCATACCATTGCCACCATGGAATGGGCGGTTCTCCTGGTGATTCTAAAAATGGTGATGGAGGACAAACAGACTGCATAGCTATATAGTTTTGAGTAGGGAAATTATTTTAGGAATCACAATTTGTTATTAAACAGTGTGCCACTGAACCAAAACAACCTTACCTAAGTTGTTTGCGAGCAGCACAACTTACAGCGGTATTTTCCACAATTCAACTCGTAATATAAATTACAATTCTAGAAAATGGAGAAAACAAAACACAAAAATCAGTGAGCAGGAAGGTGTGTGTGCAACCATTGTTGCCTCTGTACTTTACACGCCTTGAGACTTGAGGATGTGTGTATCACTGTAGTAGCACAAAAATTACCCCCTGCAAAGTGTGCTCTAAATTGATTAACATGAAAAACAGGTGTGCATATCACCGTTGTGAAACCAGAAAGATTTCATGCTCTGTGACACGCTATCAATAGTCACTTCAAAGTAGTTGTGCATGTCACTGCAGTGAAAATAGGAGACTTGCCTGTGCAAATTCTCTATGTTTTTTTGTTTTTTTTAATCCCCGACACTTTTCAAGTAGAAATAATTTGCCACAAAGGGTATCACACAAACTTGAGCAAATGTTTCAAGGCTGAATTCCAAAATCTTACTAAGCAGATTAAGTCTATAAATATATATATTTCTTTATATTTCAAAATAAAAATATTAATATTAAAATGAATATATATTTATTTAATGCATTTACTTTTTTTCCATCCATAAAATAAGATTGTCTTCCTTAATGCAGCAATTGTAAAGGAGATCTGCCCAGCTGGGTCCAGTGATCTCCATGCCACTTGAGAGTCAAGCTATCCTGGCTGATGGGGGGTGAAACCCCGAAACCGGTTCTAGGATGATTGTTTCTGGTCCAGGGAGGACCTGTCTAAACTGGGGTGGCATGGTGAGCAAAAGAATGATGGATTTAACCCAGATCTCTTGACTGGGGGTGAATGTTTTGATTTGTTCTGCATTCCGTCCATCAATTGTGTGTCTTCAGCTTGTTCAAAGGCCCACCGAATCAGCTCTGGCTGCCAAGTGCCGAAAAAAACAAGAGCTAGACTTGTTTTTTCTCAATAATGGTCATCGCGTAGAAAACTCCTCTCAAAATGTCCGCCATGCGTCACCACATAAACCTTTGCTTATTTTTCTACAGAGAGTGGAGCTTGTTGTCTGTTCTCTTACTCTCCTTCTACCGCTGATTGGGCACAGTGTGACTTAATTGCTACAGCAGTGCCCTGTCTGTTGTGTGTTCCAGCTTTCTCCTGCGAAACCACAGTTCCACTACGCCGCAGAGTCACTACCAGCTATTTCCACACCACGCTGGTAGAAACAGGGCCAAAATTCATCTGCATGCCGTGGGTGGTTTTGCTGAGGTGACCACCCGCTCCTCGCCAAATATGGTAATCCCATAAATAACGTAGACATAGTAAGATTTACTGTAACATATTCTTCATGTAGACACTTCGTTGGTCACCCCAGGCTGTTTGCAGGCAGCTCACCAACTGTTTAACTCAACCCCCAACATCCTCAGAACTCTATAACACAGAGGTTCTACAAAAGAATAGATAACCTCGCACAGTAAGGATAAGACTAACAATATAAAGACACCATTACATGTAGTCAATATTACAGGCTGTTTATTAGAACTTTGAAATGTTGAGAGCAGCGGGCCTATACCAGTTCATATAGGCCGCTTCTACTCCATTGTCTTCAATGGAGCGCCCAACATTCCAGTGTTCTAATTAACATTATGGCAGGCCCAGGATCTTCTCTAACTACATTGTTGGGTGTAACATTTGCTGAAAGTGGGGCACTATGCAGCTTCAGTGTGCTTATGTTAATCTTGAAAAGCATTTGCAGAAATTGACATGCTAGTTTATTTTGAGCATAAGCTGGAGTTCATAGTGAGAACTATTACTATAAGTATTTATGTGGCTATGAAGGGTAGAGACATAATAGGTTTTCAAGATCAGGCCAAGTTGCGTATTTTTTCCACCCCTGAGCGGAGTGTCCAGTTATCTTGAGAGAAATGTCAATGTCTAGTGTTGAAATGAATGATTCTGGCATAGAATCTGTGCTTAAAACCATTTCCAGAATTTTTTCAATCCAGAGTCGAGGTCGCTATGGGCTTTGAACATCATACAAAATTAAAGTAGAATGTCAACCCTGCCAATCAGAATGTTTGTAGTGATCCGTTGAGTAACTTAAAATCTTGTTGGATCAGATATGTGATTATCATTGCACCAGAAGAGTATTTAGAGTTGGTCCCTGCTATTTTTAGTACTTGCAAGAAGTCTGGTGACATTCATCTTTGGGCTGACTTGGACACATTCAATAAGAAAACTAAATTATAGAGAGAAGGAGCGCCACATCTATCAATTCGTGTAACAATCAATTATTGAAATCCTTCAAAAAGATAAGTCTTCAGGCAGTGGATGCGATACAAAAGTTCTTCTTTATTGCAAATCAACAGAAAATCATTTCAAAATGCGGCACTCTCATTTCCAGTAGCTGAGCTGAGCTGTGCTCCATAATTTAGATCAGATTCCACAATATAAATCAGCCAACGCGTCTCGTCCTAAAAGGACATCATCAGGGCTCCAAATTTAGCAAAACGTTCTGTCTTGATAATCTGCACTGAAGGATTTCAATAATTGATTGTTACACGAATTGATAGATGTGGCGCTCCTTCTCTCTATAATTTAGTTTTCTGTAAGGGTGGTTGTTGTGCGGTGGACCACGAGGAGTGAGCACCAAGATTCATTTAATATATATATTTTTTCAATTTACTAATCAACTAGTGCGCTGTTGTGCAAAGCCCTCACCGCTGGTGCTTGATCAATAGACATTCAATAAGAACATCGTGGGGGACTGTAACCACTTGCCAAAATCCACAAACTTGTAGCAGCCATAGGGAAAGCTAGGTATTTTTCGATTAATTGACCTAAGGTCATCTTACCACCAAGTACCCTAGTACTAGGTGCTCAAGGCCTAAGCTTTTTTGTAACAGCTTTTGGGCCATAGAAATATTTAACGCAAGGTTCCCATACACCTTAAAATACACCCGTTGGGAGCCTGATTGAAGCAATTAAATGTTCACCCATACTAACTGATAAAGAAAAACTTCATACTTTTCTTGAGCTTAGCCAATACTGCCCTAGATTTGTTCAGAGTTATAATATAATGGTACAACTTTGTAAGACATTCTTAGCAAAAGAGTATAATTTGAATAGTAAGAGTTATTTGTCAATGCTCCATTCTTGAAACCATTTGTGACTGGTGAAAAGTCTGCATGAGCTGTTGACGCCAGTCCAGTCAGTCTCGGTCTTGTTTTAAGTTAGTGGGCAGACAAAAGAAGGCAAACTGTGGTCTTTAGGGTCGAGCCTGAGATAGCATGTGCTAGAGCATGCGTCTTGCTTGCGAGACACTGTTGTATACAAAGCAGGGCTTGGAGCCCACCTGTTGCTTATCATTTGTCTGCTTCTGCCTCACTCTTCTTTGCAGCCCTCCTCATTGGCCAGTGCAGCCGAAACGTCACTTGCGATGTTTGCCGTGGAGCAAGGACTAAGCACAGATTGATTTAGTTTAATCAGTGCTCGTCCGCTGCTCCCATCGTGATTGAGGTACTATTCTTGCCATCTCCTACTCTCGCTCCCCGCTGCCAACCATAGTACTTGCATGTGTTTCCAATCACTCTCCCCCACTTTGCATTTTTGCTTCTCCCACTCCCCATTCAGCCTTCTCCCACTGTCGCTTGCTCCCTCCCGTGCCCCTGTGTCTGCTTGCTCGTACCACTCCCACCATCCTTGGGTGTTGCTTGCTCCTTCCCTCCCCCCTCCTGCTGCCCATCATTTTGCTTGCCCTCTCCTCCGTCCCTCATGTTTCATGTTAGATAAAGCATCAGCCATGGACATTAATGAACACAGGATGGATTTATTGTCTTATGTAATGTTACAAGATTGCTTTCGCACACAATAAAAGTGTTGCAAAGGAGTATGTTTATTTATTGCCTCTCGTCTTCTAAATATTAGTCAGAGGAGCAGCGAAACTAAAGGCATGTATAGTAAATCATGTGCAATGAGGTGGCGTGCAGCAGTCTTACAAGGTGGTTCAGCTGCTCTTTATTGTTAGCCTCCTAGCATGCAAAAGGATATTAATGACTTCCTCCCCACCCAAGGCTGGTAAACAAGACCTGTTAAATGCAAACAAGAGCCGAGAAAAAGGTATGTGCAATCTGGAGTCTGGGGTTTCTCTAAAGAAATAGTAATGAAGTTGACTCTGCCAGGAGGTAAGAGCTCCCAGCACGCCAGGGCTTAAGCAGCCCGGTGGGTGGCAGCCAAGTCAGCAAATTAGAAACGATGCAGTGGCAATCCCCTGCTTACCTAGTGCACTGCAGCATGCAGTCTTTAAGATATGTTTAACAATGTACAAGATTTACTTATGGTAAAACATTGACAATTCATGCTGTTGTTCAGAGATAATTACAGTTCCTAGGAATTTAATATGTAAATCCAATTACAATAAATTACAATGCAATATGCATGTTTAAATTTATTTCCTATAATTGTAACTGGAAAATCTGTAGAAGTGATAATGGTAATTTCTAGGTCAAAGCCTACCACACAGCAAAGCTATCTGGTTTGCAAAGACTTCTTCTTGGGTACATTCGGAAAGCTTCCCTGGGAATGCATTCTACCCATTAGCTTTGTGGTTTGAAACTCTACATCCCTCCACTTTAAGAGACTCTACTCCACTCCATGCCACCACACACTGCGACACTCTACGCCTCTCCACTCTACATCCATCCACTCTACACCACTCCACTCTACTCCACGACACTCTATGCTATTTACACTCTGCGATACTGCATTCTACTGTATGCCACTACAGAAAAAGTCTATGCCACTCCATGCCACTCTACGCCACTTTACTCCATGCCACTCTCCTCTACACCACCAACTTTTAGCCATGTAGAACAGCAGCTATGCAGGTGTACAACATGCATAAAACACATTGACAAAGCCAATAGCTCTTGCACAGGTGCGACGTATCAGCTTTGGCAATGCTTACTATTTCTTGTTCTCTTACAAAGTCCATAGGATTATAGCGCTGGAAGTCTTGGCCTGTTTGTGGGCTGTGACAAAACTAAACATCTACAGTTAGACCTGTCACCCTTAGGGTGGTCTTCCCCCAAACATTTTGCCTATTTGCTGATCTGTTTTTGTTGGCCTTAGAACTCTGGGTACATTACCACTGCTAACTAGTGCTAAAGTGCGTGTGCTCACTCCCCTAAAACAAGGTAATATTGGTATATACACAATTGGGATATTTAATTTACTTATGAGTCCATAGTAAATTGCACTATATGTGCCCAGGGCCTGTAAATTAAATGCTACTAGCGGGTCTGCAGCACTGATTGACCCACATAAGTTGCCCTTTAAACATCGCAGGCCTGCCACTGCAGAGCCTGTATGTGCAGTTTGACTGCCATGTCGTCTTGGCATTTAAAACCCCTTGCCAAGTCTTAATCTCCCCTTTGATTACACATAAGTCGACCCTAAGGTAGTCCATAGGGCAGGGTGCTGTGTAAATAAAAGGCAGGAAATATACTATTTAGTTTTACATGTACTGGTAGTGAAAAACTCCCAAATAAATTTTTCACTACTGTGAGGCTGACTCCTCTCATAGGTTAACATTGGGAATTCCTTATTGCTTTTAATAAGTGTAGTTTCTGGTTGAGAAGGAGTGGAACTGTCATTTTTGGTACCTATGCACTTGTAATAATAAACACTCTTTAATGGTAAAGCTGGATTTATTATTAAACTTTAAAAATGCCACTTTTAGAAAGTTACACTAACACATATTGCCAAAACTGACTGATTCTCTTTACAACCTTATTTCATTCGTGAACACTATACTCAATAAAAGTGATCACCATTTATTCTTCAAATATTCATAAAAGTACTTGTCTTTGTTGTCACACAAAGAAGACCAATCCAACACTAATCATAAATTTCTCCCACCAACATAAATTTAAACACAACAGTGTATACAAATAACACATTACATAGACAAATATTTACAACAATACGCAAACAAACAAAGTAAACCACAATGCTTCAGTTCTGATTTTTCAATGTCCAAAACAAGAGCTGAAAATGAACAAAATATACATCACACTACTATGAATTCCTGTAGCTCTTTTTCCATGGACGTTGCACCCTGACCTAAGCACTACTACTATGACCAGGGCAAGGTATGATCATCATTCTACATGTGTTAGTTGCCCGGTTCTAAGTGTCATTTATTTTTGTTCAGTGCGGGCACAGATGCTTGTCAATGCGTTTCGAACCCAATGAAAAGACTTTGTGTAGGTGGATTGCAAGCTGTGCAATGGGTGTGCCTACTTGCCGGGTGTGATGGTGGTAATATTGTTTCATTGTAGAGTTATATCCTCCTTTGAAAATTGTGGAGTCAGGGCATAATCCGGGACCGGGATTTGAAGCAGGGGCGTTAGGCCCTTAGTGAAGAAAGAATTTGAGCATTGTGTTGGTGCCAATGCAGCAACTTTTATGAGAGTGGATAACAGTTCTATGTCCTGAGGAGAACCCTTAGATTATTCATTGGGTTCGAAACGCGTTGACAGTTGTCAATTTAAGGGTTCTCCTCAGGACACAGAACTGTTATCCACTCTCGTAATAGTTGCTGTATTGCCACCAACAAAATGCTCAAATTCTTTTTTCAATTTTATTGAGTATAGTGTTCACGAATCAACTAAGGTTGTGAAGAGAATCAGTCAGTTTTGGCAATATATGTTAGTGTATATTTAAGGTGGCTCAGCCTTACTGACTAAAAGAGCCCTACCCTTTTTTTTGGTGTAACTTTTAGAAAGTTGGCATTTTTCTGCTCTTAAGCCCTGTATGCCTGCTGCCTGTCTTCAAAACACGTCTGGGTTGGGTGACAGCTGGGCGTTGCCTAGACAAAGGGAGCCTAGGTGTGCCTGATGGGCCATTCACATCCTGATGGGTCATCCTGGGGCAGGATGGGAGTGAGGAGCTGACACTTGCACCTGAATGGGTGGTGTCCTGCTCCCAAAGGATTGCTTAACCCCCTGGAGGTACTGCTATGGGCGCCAAATTTGCACCACTGTATGCATGCATCTTCATGAGTCACGTCGAGAAATTTTGGCTATGGGACCTTAGGTTTGCAGATTTCAACCCACATATAATTGTTTGGGGTCACTATATAAACGACATCCTATGCATTTGGCAAGGGGAGCAAGACCAACTACAACGATTCCTATACCAATTGGATGACAACCCCTGGAAGATCAAATCAACACATGCATTCTCCAAATCAGAGGCTAATTTCCTTGATCTCTCACTGGATATTCATAATAATGAACTACAAAGTAACATTTTCTGAAAAGAGACCTCTGTCAATTCCATGCTAAGAGCGGACAGCTGTCACCCACGACATAACATTGCCAATATACCTAAAGGGGAGTTTCTGCGTAACCAAACGCAATTGCAGTGAAGACTCAATTTTCGAAATAAAAAGCCAAGAAGCAATGACACCCTTAGCAAATCATGGATATAAAAACCAACACCTACGGGCAGTCATGAACAACGTCTCAAAGATGACAAGATCCTTGACACTGTGTGAGAAACAATCACTACCTAGAAAGAAGGAAGATAGAATTTGTTTTGTCACAGATTACCATAATGGGCAACACAACGTAAGAAAGGTTCTGAAACGTCATTGGTGCCTACTCCGCTATACACCAGGAATTAACGAACATCTATGCGAAAACCCTGGACTGAGTTTTCGCCGAGCTCCAAACTTGAAACAAATGCTATGTCAGTCGGAGTTTGTTGACAAAAGGATAATCAAGAGCACTTTTCTTGAGAGACCAGCCGGCTTCCATACATGCCACAACTGCAATGCATGCAAATTGGGCAAAAACAACACAACAGTGATCTTTATAGGTTCTGGTCCACCCATTAAGATAAAAGAATGGATTGACTGTAATAGCAAATTCATGGTCTATATCATCATCTGCCCTCGCAATCGCCCTTACATTGGGAGTACAATCTGTCCGCTCAAAACTCGGATCCAGGAGCATTACAGGAACATTCACAAATGTACATCGCGACATCCTCGAACGGAATACTTTCAAGTGACACATCCCCATAACAAAACATTCACCTTTTTGGGTATTTAAATAGTACAAAAAAACAGGCGGGGAGGGAATCGTGAAATCAAACTTCGGAGTAGAGAAAGCAAACTAATTCTGCAATACAGAACCACGAAGCACGGACTTAATAAAGACGCAGAACTACAATATTAGCTTGAGCAAGATTTAGACTTTTTCCAATGATGAATCACTCCCACAGCGTCCTCTTCCATTGGAAGGGACATCCAATGGACTATTGTAGTATCATGGTCTATTATGTGGTTGTAATGCTCTAATCATGTTAATGCCAATATGGTTAATTTAGCAACCTGTAGTTCTAAAATCTCGTTACCCACCCACCTATATGGTTGGTGCTCGATATTTCCATCAAGGAGACTTACCATCTCTTGTCTCTTAATCTCTAAGATTCATGTTGCCACCTTATATATTTGGACGGCACTTAGTACTATCTCTTGTACGAATTATATCAGGTCCTATACAAACACTCGACCTTATGCTACTGGTTATCGACCCCTTTACCCACGAACCTACAATTATCAGCCTTAGTCAAGATGGCTCAGTGTTTTAATATTCATAGGGAGAGCCCAATTTTTCCTTGGTTTACATCATAAAAGTAAAAAGTTTGGAATTTTTTACAGATGGCCCACCACTAGGAGGCCTATCTTTAGTTTCCAAGCTCCCTGTAGTTGGGAGTCCTGACCACAGCTCAGTATCGTCATAGACAACATATTGTACTCAATCCTAATCACATTCACCTTCTCCCTATCATTTGAAGTAGGATTTGACAAGTAATAAACGGCAGAATATTCATCTAGACTGCCTCACTTTGGAGTCAGTCAATCCCGCTTAGTACCTCGCTAATTAATTCGGACTCCAATCCTTTTTCCTTCTCATGGCTTCATTACTTATTAAGTAGATCCCCTTCACCATTTTACATCCTTGTAAAACTAGGTATTTACATTTCGAGAATAGATCCATTCCAAGATGGCGCTCCGCCCGCAATACGGACGAGCACCATCGACATCGGGAGGCCACCAGCCGAATGGCAGTGCGGGTACTCCTGAATTCTTAGTGGTTAAACTCTTCCCTGATTTCGGATAAGTTGCTGTTGCCGACTGACATGGACGTGGATACTCTCGCACTAATAGGTAAGGTCCCACAACCGGGGGGTTTTGCAGTTTCATTTTACAGAAGGGATGAGGAAACGTAATTAATTTCTATCCTTGTCCCCGTTCCACAAATCAAAATTTCGATTATCCTCAATAATGCTCGCCGACTTGATTGTTCCCTGTTTTGAATTAGACATGTTAACGTCACTCCCCATCTAACTTTGGGGTGCTGATTAATTTGAGCTCTTATACAATTTGATAACAAATGATGCGTTTCTATGGGATTGATACAAACGGGTATCTCGCTTTTCAGAACAATACTGCTCCTTCATTTGAAGTGTACATCTGCTGTGACTTCCTTTCCTATTGATCATATGGTAAGACCTTACCCTCGAGCCTACGTGTGAGGGGATGAGTCCGATTATCCTTGCTTCACATTTTACTAGCCTTAGACACAGGGTTACCGTTGAGTAAGGTTCTTAATACTTTCTAATTGCGACGCATTTGTAACAGTTTGCCTTCTGAACACGTACCAAACTAGGACCCCACACAGGCTTTATCGATACTACCCCAATACCTATTTCTACTTCCTAGGCACATGATATTAGATGCATGACAAACCCCTCATGACCAGACTTTACTATTATTATTACCTTTAGAAACAACGCACTCCTATCTTGCCAGATTTTAAGACACGCATTGCTACTTGGCAAGAAAGAACAGGACTTACTTACTGGTACTTTTTGGATTATTTGATCACATCACTACAAAGGTGTTATTGGTTAAGGGCAGCTTATTAGCTAAATATTTACTTAATGTGAATTCTTCTGTCTTCCTTTGTCCTATGGCTCCCTGCTTTTTGTATCATCATGATTCATGAATTTCCAATTCAACACGTATGTATCTCATCTGCTTCTTCCTTTGCGATGTTTATAATCATGATTATGATGTTTTGATCATTGGTGTGTCACTGCTGGCTCTTCGTTTTTTCCGTTGGAAACTCATGTCTTGTTGTTATGCATATCATGGAAACAAATAAGAGGCAAACAGTGGTCAAGGCATATCATTGTCTGCTTCTCAATACCTGGTCCCTCATCAAACATAAACTGGAATTCGCAGATCTAATGGCCCAGCACGATCCCAACATTATTTTTCTCACAGAGACCTGGGCCGACAGTACGTCTGATCCAGACATCAAAGCTGCGGTCCCGTGTGGGTTCAATATTGAAAGGCTAGACAGAAGTGATAAAAAAGGGGGCGGGCTAGCCATTGTATATCGCAAATCGTTTGTGGCCAGTTTCACACCAATGCCTCATTTAGACTGCGAGGCATTTAGGTTTAGTATTGATCTGAACAAATCCTATACATTCCAAGGATTGCTAATATACCGGCCACCTGGTCCAAGGATGGGTTTTATTGATAAAATCCAATCCTTTATGGAGTCCAGTATAACGTATGCTAACTTTACGCTGGTAGGGGACTTTAATTTTCATTTGGAGCTGCCCTCGAATGCGGATACAGGCTATCTGATTGATACTCTTAGCAGCTTCAACTTATCCCAACGGATTGAAGCACCTACCCACATAGCCAACCATATGCTGGATGGTATCTTTACAAACAATGCTGAACTTGGCATTGACAATATCCTTCCACTCCTATGGTCGGACCACAAGGCCATCTTTTTTTCTATCACGATTCCGTGCGCCAGAGCTGAATTGAACAGTACAGCTAGGATTATTAATTACAGGCCCTGGAAGGATGCCAAGGTAGAGGCTCTACAGGAGGTTCTTTCTAATTCGGCTCCTGCTTCTGTTATGGGTATCGACGATGCAGTTACTAACTACACCCGCTGGCTGGACACATCATGTACTAAAGAGGTGCCGGTGAAAACGCTGAAGTGCCACAGGAAAAACTCATCGGCTCCTTGGTTTTCGCCAGCATTGAAAGCAGCACAGCTGAAGTGTAGGCGCGATGAGCGTGTTTGGAGGGTTGATTACTCTCCCGGGAAAAAAGCCACTTACAAAAAAACCTTGGCGGAATACAAGGAGCTCATTAAAGCCGAGAAAACCAAATTTTTCACAGGAAAAATTAGTCTAGCTGATAATTCCTCCAGGGAACTTTTTAAAACAGTTAAAGAGTTGTCGAACTGGAACAACAGCAACTCTTTCGTCCTGGACGAATCTTTCTGCAATAAGCTGGCTGATTTTTTCCAATGCAAGGTTAACCATATCTTTGAGGTATTCTCCCAGCAGTCACCTAGTACGGACTCTATTTTTAAACTGGATGAGGCCCCATATTCAGGCCTTCTCATGGGTCACGGAGCACCTCCCATCTTTGAGAAGTTTTCTCTTCTCACTTTGGATAAAACAACGTCCCTTATGACCTCCATCAAGTCTGGGGCCCCCTCTGAACCCTGCCCTCCGGGGATCATTAATAAGCTGGCTAGCCAGCTGGCTGGACCACTTAAAGATCTACTGAACCAAGTATTGAGTTCAGGGTACTACCCGACATTTGGAAGAGGGCCTCAATTCTTCCTTTGGTGAAGAAACCCTCCTTAGACCCCAAGCGGGTGGACAGTTACAGGCCCATCTCCCAACTCCCGTTCCCGGCTAAGGTGCTAGAGAAGGCCATAAATGTGGAAATCCTGACATTTCTGGACACCCATCAATTGCTTGACCCCGCTCAATGTGGGTTTAGAGCGAACCATTGTACGGAGTCCGCATCAGAGGAAATCAAAGACCGGGTGAACAAGGGTGGCAGAGCTGCATTAATTTTACTTGATCTCTCGGCCGCCTTTGATACGGTCCACCACGTGCTTCTCATGAAACGCCTGCACTGCTTGGGCTTCAGGAGCACTGCACTAACTCTGCTAAGCTCTTTTCTCAAAAACAGAGAACAGTGGGTTGAGGTGAGAGATGCAAAATCCAGCTCCTTCTCCCTCCCCTGCGGGGTGCCTCAGGGATCGTCACTCAGCTCCACACTTTTTAATGTGTGCATCACCCCACTGGTGAAGCTTATTCTGAGTTTCGGCCTGACCGTACTATCATACGCAGATGATACTCAGATAGTGGTATCCGTTTCATCCCAGTTTGAAAAGGACGCCAACAATTTCTGCAATTGTATGGCCGCAGTTGCAAGCTGGATGAGGGAGAATTGTCTTAAATTAAATTCGGAAAAAACTGAGGTGCTGCTCTTTGGGAAAGAGACTTCCTTCTGGAATGGATCCTGGTGGCCTCAGGAGCTGGGAGACCTGCCCAAGCCTGTGCAGAAGGCAAAAAACTTGGGAGTCATCTTTGACACCAAATTATGTTTCAATGCTCAGATCAATGCAGTGACCTCGGGGGAAACTTTATGGTTCGGGTTCTCAAAAAAATTCTGCCATTCATCCCAATGGATTTACAGAAGACCGTTATGTTGGCCCTTATAGGATCCAAACTGGATTACTACAATGCTCTTTATCTGGGCACTTCAAAATATCTGCTCAAAAAATTGCAGTCCCTACAGAACGCGGTGGCTAGAACCCTCTTGAACATCCCCAAGTTCAAACCAGTATCTCACCTGTTGCTTGGCCTTCATTGGCTACCGGTGGAAAAGAGAATTTCATTTAAGGCTCTGTGCCTAATACATAAGGCACTTCATTGTACCGGTCCGCTCTATTTTCAGGAACGTTTCACCTGGTATGCGCCCAGTAGGATGCTAAGATCGAGCTCGGCGCACATGGTTCTGATCCCCAGAATCAAACGAGCAAACTGGGGCGGCAGAATGCTCACCTTCCTGGGGGGAAAGTTATGGAACTCTCTTCCTCCTTCACTCCGGTCTCAATCTAGCTTGTAGCTATTCAGAAAGCAGCTAAAGACCTGGCTCTTTTCCGCTGGTAACAACTAAGTGACGTAGACCTATCTCGGCTTACTGCCATGTCCTCAGTCCTTGATCCGCCTAGTGCTAAGACACCTCCGGGTAATGCGCGCTTTATAAAACCACCTCATTCACCTCATTCATTCACAACGTATATTGTTTCTGACATTTACGTTGACTGCTGCTCTGATTGGGAAATTCGTAATAACGTGCTAATCCCATATCTTATCCTATCGACAAACTTTTTTTTTTTTATGGTTACGATTGACGTATTATGACCCATTGAAATGCCTCTATTTCTTACTCTGAAGTATACTTTTCCTTTCATCATTTTTTCTCACAATTCCTATTCTTTCATCTCTAACCTCTTCCTTAACTTTTGGCTTTTTTCTTATCCCTTACTCTTTCTGGCCTTTGTCTCTCTTTTTTTGTTTACTTTACTTCTCTTTTATTCCCTTTAATTCTTTGTATCTGCTTTCGCCGGTGGATTTTTTCTTCTTTTTTATTTTTTTCTTGTTTTCTCTTGACGTCGCTTTCATGCCTTACTGATTCTTCTTCTTCGAAACAATGTCTTGGGTGTTTCTTATGATGTTTAATGTATTCAATACCCTTTTGGGTTGAGTCTTTGTTGTGATGAAATACAACTGATACCACGCGAATGGGATATGTTTTGTTCTATTTTATTTTCACTTTATTTCATTTAGTTTTTCTTGGATTTGTATTATGATGTTGTTACTCATCTCAGCCTTGAGAATGCCCCGGCTTACGGGCCACATGGGGCGAAACAGGTGTTGGCTGTGCCTCACAAAAGTGGCTTTACTTTAATCTTTTTTGCTTTCAAATAAACTTTGGACAATCCAAGTGAAATATACGAGTTTCCAACTTCATGTCTCACTCTGAACTAAACTAGATCTTGTATAAGGTCTATCAACAAACTTCTACAGAACAACCACTTGTCCTGGTGCATTCTTTAACCCTCTGGAGGGTGTCTGGAGTCAGGGAGGAAGGGAGGACCTCTGTGCATTTCAAAGCCCCTCTTTGAAATCCCCCCAACTTCAAAGACACCACTGGGTATCAGAACTGGACTTCTGACCATATACACTCAGTACACTTCTGGACCTGTGGACACTCTGCCAGGAAGAAGGACTGCCGTGCAGCTGAAGGTCTGCTACTCTTCTGGACTGCTGCTATGGAAGAACTGCTTTTCTGCTGTGCTGACCTGCCTGCTGCCCTCTCTGCCTGGGTGAGAAGGACTGGACCTAGACCACTAAAACCCCAGAGTGACTCCAAGGGCTTGTCTGCTTGCCTCCTATTCTGAAGTCTCAGTGACATCAAACACTCTCAGCAACCCTGCTGTCATAAGCCACCTACCTGGATCACAGATGATCCCAATGGCCTGCGACGCTAACTCCCGAATCCTCCCGAGACTTGCCCTCGGTTAACAGGAGGAGACACTGCTCCGTTGGCAAATTCCAGAGGAAATGGGGTTGGGATGGATATAGCGTGTAGAGTCAAAGATGCTGTGGCTCGTCTACTCAACGGCAACACTTCAGCAGGCATTCATACCAGTCTGATGAATGGTATTGACAGATATAGTACCTATAAACAAACAAATAATAAGGCTTTAGTCTAGTTTTAGCTCTTTCTCTTAAGGTATCACCTCATGAAAGCTTTTCAAATCTCAACCAACCATTAGTTTTGTTGTTGTTTTGTTTTCATTTAGATTGCCCGTAGAGGCTCCTTTATCAACATTTTCAAAACTGTAGTGAGTATGATTTCAGCATCAAACCCACAAGCAAATTTGGACGGGGTTAGCTTCACCCAAATTCTCTATGGCCCTGCCAATAGTATGTACAAGATGAACAAAAACACTAGGATGCTTGTTTCCAGTCCAGGGAGGACCTGGCTTGGCAGTTCGGGCTGAACTGTTATCATGGGGAACAGGGTCAAGACTGATTTGAATATATTGCTAGGTTTAAACTGGAAAGGCATTGGGAGCAAAAAAACAATGAATTTAGGCCCAGATCTCTGTACTGGAGCGAATGGATGACCTTTTTCAGCATTCTGTCCATCAATTGTTCTTTTTGCATTTGTCACCTAGAGTGGGACAGGTATGCCCAGCTGTGGGTCCCGTGCTCTCCATGCCACTGGAGTCAAGCCAGCTTGGCTGATGAGGGATGATACCCCGAAACTGGTCCTAGGATGCTTGTTTCCAATCCAGGGAGGACCTAGCATGGCAGTTCGGGCTGAACTGTTCCCATGGGGAACATTGTCAAGACTGATTTGCATGTGGCTGGGTCTAAACTGAAATGGCATGGGGATCAAAAAAACGATGGATTTAGGTCCAGATCTCTGTTCTGGGGTGAATGCATGACATTGTTCAGCATTCTGTCCATCAATTGTTCTTTTTGCATTTGTCCCCCCGAGTGGGCCGGGTATGCCCAGACGTAGGTCCCGTGCTCTCCATGCCACTGGAGTCAAGCTAGCCTGGCTGATGGAGGGTGATACCCCGAAACCGGTCCTAGGATGCTTGTTTCTAGTCCAAGGAGGACCTGGCTTGGTAGTTTGGGCTGAACTGTTCCCATGGATAACAGGGTCAAGACTGATTTGCATATGGCTGGGTCTAAACTGGAATGGCATGGGGAGCAAAAAAACAATGGATTTAGGCCCAGATCCCTGTACTGGGGTGAATGCATGACATTGTTCAGCATTCTGTCCATCAATTGTTCTTTTTGCAATTGTCACCCAGAGTGGGACAGGTATGCCCAGACGTGGGTCCAGTGATCTCCATGCCACTGGAGTCAAGCTAGCCTGGCTGATGAGTGGTGATGTCCCGAAACCAGTCCTAGGATACTTGTTTCCAGTCCAGGGAGGACCTGGATTGGCAGTGCGGGCTGAACTGTTCCCACGGGGAACAGGGTCAGGACTGATTTGCATATGGCTGGGTCTAAACTGGAATGGAATGGGGAACAAAAAAACTATGGATTTAGGCCCAGATCTCCGTACTTGGGTGAATGCATGACATTGTTCAGCATTCTGTCCATCAATTGTTCTTTTTGCATTTACCTTTGTTTGCAGCATGATGTTGCGACTGAGCTCAGTGTGTAGTAAAATCAAGTCTGATAATGTGTCTCTCCATTTCTTTTTGTTCTAATTTCCATCCAGGTGCAAGACTAATGCAGGACGTTCTTTGTGGTGAGTTCGAAGCGGGAGGATCAAGGGAGCTGGCGAGACAGAGTCCTGGAAGCTGGGAAACAGGTAAGTGGCAGGCGAAGGGACTAAGCGAAGGAGAGGAGTTTGGACGGTCTTTAAGTAAGACTGCATTAGAACGTTCATAAAGGTCACATTCTAATTGTAACAAGGAACAGGTGCAGATAATTAACTAGAAGGTGTTTTAGAATGTTCACAAAGGTCACGTTCTAATTGCTTATAGCCAGGAACGGGTGCAGATGATTAATTTGATAAGGCTGTTTTCTAGAAGGTGTTTTAGAATGTTCACAAAGGTCGCATTCTAATTGCCTATAGCAAGGAACAGGTGCAGGGGATTCATTTGATGAGGGCTGTCTTTCGGAAGGTTCACATTGAGGTTATCTATGCCGGTTGCTTGATGCTTATTCTGGTGGATTTTCTGGATGTTTCTATGGTGCTGAAACCTGACCTTGCATGTGCATGGTAAAACATTTGTAAAAGCTATTAAGCCTTTTAAAACAAACCGGGGAACACCAGTTGCAGCTAGCTGTTACCAACAGCATGTAACATGGTCAAAAGTCAGGGTAAAAGACATTTGTTCATTCAGAAGTGTTGGGAGGAATGATATGAGTCATGTCGGTATATTGTGATAGTCAAGAGAGATGAGCTGTGGCAGGAATCCTGACACCTGCAACAGCACCTGGACTCTGCCATCTGAGAGTCCTACCATGCCAAGTGCTGCCAATCCAGTCCTGGGATCTTGGAAGTGTTTTTTTCTGTGCTGAACCAGCAAAATCTATGCATCGCTGCCGTTGCACCGGTCGGAACCGACACGTTTCCTTCGACACTAATGCATTGCTGCTCGAGGACATCATGTCACCGGCTGCACGGCTCAATGTAGATGCTACGCCTTCATCGTAAAGGGCACGATGACTCCGTATCTCTGACTGCGCAGATCGGTACCGACGCATCGCCTACATCCAAAAGGATCAACGCCGACGCATTGCCTCCTCTGCTTCCCGCATTGGATCTTCGACGCCGACACATCCTCCATCCAAGGTACTTTTTCAGCAGGACAAGGTTGGTCGCTGTATCCAGCCCGCACTCAATTGCGATCGGCATGAACTTTTCAGATTTGACTCGGTCAAGCTCGACCAGGTATCCCGGTTGGCACTTTATATTTCTAAGCACTATATTTCAAGAGATTCTTTAAAAATTCATAACTCCGGTTCTATTTATTGGATTTTTGGTTGTTTTGATTCTGTTTTGTTCATTAAATTAAGCTCTATTTTTCTAACCTGGTGTGGATTATTTTTGTGTGGTATTTTAACTGTCTTACTGTTTAAGTGCTGCACAAATACTTTACACAATTCCGCTTAAGTTAGGCCTACCTGCTCTGTGCCAAGCTACCAGGCAGTGAGCACAGGTTAATTTAGGGTGTGTCTCTGATTTACACTGACTAGGATTGTGGTCCCTATTTGGACAGGGTGCATACCTCTGCCAACTAGAGACCCAATTTCTAACATCTACTTTTGCGGAACACATTTCAATATATACACAGACTATAAACCACTTATTTATATGTTGAACTTTATGGCTTCTATCTTTTACCTGTTTCCAAAAGGCTTATTTAATTGATTTTGTTACCTGATTTGCAGTCCAGATCTTAACCTGGAGAGGCATATTTACTCATATCTAGAGGACAACACTGCCTCCAAACCTGTGTAAGTGCTCTTTACATTCTCTGATAGGACAGTTTCAAGATCTGCGAGGAGTGGTAAAAGATGGATGCAGACACTTCTTAGCTTTGTGGGATAATGCACTTGGATGTCGAAGTGTTTGCATGTGTGTGACCTCAAAGCTGTAGCTATTTTATATGAGAAATTTAAAATAGTGTGAGCTCAACTCATAAGAGCCACAGGGCACTATAGAAAGCATGTTTTTATATCAGTAGGAACACTGAAAAATTAGGTGTAGTACATTAGACTGAATTTTGCATGTTGTGTGTGTTTGTAAATTAGACTATGAAAAAGTCTGAACATGAAGAGAAGATGCCTGATAGGAAGATGTCTTTGCAAAGCTGTATGCATTACTTAATTTTCCTCTATAAAACATAAATACAGGAGGGGATGCACACTTTTGTCTTATACTCCATCTACCTCTATATTTTTTGTCATTTTCTCTGTGCCCTGAAGACGTCAAGGAAATAAACTGCATTTTTTTAGGACAAAATGCATTTTAAAAAGTGTTACATTTAGACGGCTCATCTGCACAACATAAGAGTTATCCACTCCTTTGTTTACACTTGGCCTGCTCTGCGTGAGAGTGATGAGAAGGGGTGGGTGTATGCAAGCTCTGCAAAGTTTAATGAAGGCGTGTGTTGGTGCTATGAGGGCTGTTAATCCCAGTGTGGAAACCCAACCATAGGCACTACTAGCCTGAGTGGAGGCCCCTGGACACCAGAATCCATATATTCGAGGGATGCCACACCCCAAGCAGCCTCCGGAGCTACTGAAGATGGATTCTATTGCTTTGAGGAAAGGTGCTATGAGGGGCCATGCTGCCTCCATGTAAGCCAGGTGGGATGGAGTTGGTGCTGTTAGAAGGTAGACTTCCACATATGTGTGCAGGTGAAAGTGGTTTCTCCAGAGAAGGACCCGTTTGTTTTTCTGTGCAGGGATAAAGAAGCAGAATTCCGATACCTATGATGAGTGACATGACAAGCATCATATGGAAGTCCTGTGGGCGGATCCAAAATGTGATTTACATTTATAACAAAGCAATAGCTTAAGTGAGGTCATCCACTTCCCCATTTTGGATATGTAGTCTTGTGGGCTAATAAAAAATGTGAATGATATTTCCTGCAAGGTATGGCAGGGGTTGACGCATTGCTCCCCTCTATTTAAGCTTAACAGCTGTGTGTGTAGTTTTGCTTATAACATGTTTTCCTGATGATTGTTAGATTTTATACCTCTTATTTATTGTGAAAAAGTGGGTTATTGGTTGAGCAGGGTAAAACCCCACTCAAGTAGCAACCTCAATTCTTGCCAGGGTGAAACATGAGTGACCCCAAACTAACCTGATCCTAACCTTCTGGTATTTTGTCACAAAACAGTCACACTTAACTTAGAGGCAATGTGTAAAGTATTTTTGCAGCACTTCAAACAGTAATAAAGTGAAAACACAACACAAGAAAAATCCTGCACTAATTTTTAAATTGGAGTGGAATGTAATAAATCATTTGACACTAAAGTGACACAAATCCCATCAGTTGAACCAGAGTTATGGATTTTTAAGGTAAAATCTTGCACCTAAAAGATCAATGCGCCAACCGTGGCTATCTGGTTACATGAGGCCAGGACAAAGTCGAAAAATATGGCCAGCTGCAATGAAGTGGAAGTCGGATACAAGAAGAGGATTGGGCCCAGTCGGCACTTACCTTTGGACTTAGAAGGAATTTCAGCAGAAAGTGTTCTGAGAATGTAAAGCTCAGAGGGGCAAAGTTGAAGGCAGTGTCTTAGGAGGAGGTGTCATCATTAGGGAGCAGCTGGATGAAGATTTTTAAGTTCTGAGTTATTCTCTTTTTGGAAGTCGGAATTCTCCAGAAGGATGAGGCTGGAGGCTGTAGCCGATAAGAGTTCTACGAGGCCGGATACCCTTTTGGTGAAAGACCACTGAACAGGATTTGCTGCTGTGGAGAAGAATGTAGCGGGAGCTGACGCGATGTCATGCTGACCGGGATACACCTTTGGCGGATAGACTAGTTGGTTGGTTCTAAGTCTCCTCTCGGTTTCAGAGCAGGTTTTAGCCAAGAATTTCTGAAAGTCCCAAGTTTTGGATTTTGGCTATCTGTGCATCTTTCGCACCACTAGCAAGAGTACAGGACTGGATGAGCACCACTTGGGGCTCATGACCCACTCAGGCTGGGTCCAGGTGTGGGTTCAAGATGGTTGAAGCCTTTTCTGTCCTTAGGGCCAGGAGGCCAGCCAACTAGCTCTTGGAGCCATTCTGGTATTCCTGGGTTCAGCAGTACGAAAGGGCTCAAACAGCACGGCAGGCCTCAGAGGGTTGAAAGCAGGCTTCAGGCAAGAGAACAGTCTGTCCAGGAGCAGCAAAGCAGTCTTCTGAAGTACACAGCAAGCCACAGCACATGCAGTCCACTGAGATTCCCTCGCAGGTTCAGAGAGTGTACCGAACAATGGGTCAGAGAGTCCTATTTTTATACCTGGTGCCTTCTTTCAAATAGGATACGTTTCTAGAGAATTCCCTTTGAAGTGCTTGAAATGTACTGCTTCCCCTGTCCTGGTTCCAAGCTGGCTGCATGAACAATGCAGACGTGACAAGTCCTTTGTTAATATGGAAAAAGCCAATGCTGATTTGAAAAACAATACATTCATTTATGTGAACGAAATTGCGTCTTTAGTAACAAATTTCCCCGTTGTGAACTCCACATCAACCCGACTAGCAAATATGTAGCCAGGCAAGCACTGAGGCCTAGGCCTGAGGTTATTGATTGATAGGTCACAGGTGGAGTAGCCCGTAGCCGCAGACAAACGCACAGACAGGAAACCTTAGATCAATCCCATAGATAGGTGCAGCGACACTTCAATGGTCATTGGAGATTTACCCTAATAAAGCACACATGGCCCGGAGGGGTACACATGCTCCTAAAACACCATAAGGTCAGATGCCACATAAGTTAGGAACACATAGCTAATCAAAACACAGCACACGCAGTGACCACGCGCTCCATGTGCCAGACATCTGGACACGTTACCCACTGGCCGCATTGTATCCACGCATGGTCGAGGCCCACCTGTATTATCCATTAGACAATTAATTTATGGCTCCAAAGGCAGCAACTTACATTCCTCACCAAACAAGGATCACCAGAAACATTTATTACTTGCAATGAACTGGTCCCAGATAAATTGAGAAAGTCCTCAGACCCTGTAACTGTTCTCCCGGCTGCCCTGTTTATTTAAAAAATAAAAAAAACACCTCGTCTCTTGTTTTTTCAAGGTATTTCATGTTCAAGTAACACCTTTGTGTGAAGGCAGGGCACAGCCTATTCAATTGCAAGTGGGCCTGTGTCCATCTCTGACCTCCCATCCTCTCAGTGATGGCCCATCAAGACACACCTAATCTCTATTTTGTGAATGTCTGGAAGGAATAATCAAAGTCCAACTGACAACTACACCCACTAACAGGCTGTGAACACCAAATAGTTAGGGCAGGAATATGCCAACTTTCTAAAAGTGGTATTTTCAAAATTGTAACTTAAACTCAGAGTTTACTATTAAAGAGGATTTTTAATTACAATTTCTCAGACACCAAACATGAAATCTTTACCTGTTCCCAATCATAATTTAGTACTTATTGTATTACAATGCACCCTAGCCTTTGGCCTATCTAGAGCTTACCATAGGGGTGACATATATGTAAGAAAATGGGAGTCTAAGGCTTTGCATGAGGGTTATTTTGCTAAGTCAAATTGGCAGTTTAAAACTGCATTCAGGTGGCAATGGCAGACCTGGGATATGGTTCAAGGGGCTACTTAAGTGGGTGGCACAATAAGTGCTGCAGGCCCACTAGTGTCATTAAATTTACAGTCTCTGTGTATATTTCATACCACTTCACTAGGGACTAATAAGTAAATTAAATATGCCAATCAGGTGTAAGCCAATTTTACCATGATTTAGGGAGTGGGCACAAGCACTTTAGCACTGCTTAGCAATAGTAAAGTGCACAGAGTCCTAAAGCCAACAAAAACAAATTCCGGAAATCAGGAGGGTGAAGGCAAAATGTTTGGGGGAAGACCACCCTAAGGCATGCCTAACATGTGTGTCCCCCAGCTGAAAGTAGGGAGAACTACCCAACCTCCTGGGAGTTCTCATCACTAAGGCAGAAGAAGCAGGACAGACCATCAGTGCTTGCGTGGTCTGACCGAGGACAGTGTTCCACTGTGAAATCTAATCCTCGTAGGGAGACGGACCTCCTAAACAGTTTTGGATTCTCTCCCCTCATCTGCATGAGCCATCTGAGGGGTCTGGGTCTTGTGGTCTGTCTGAACCCGGAAGTAAGTTCCAAAAAGATATGGACTCAGCTTCTTCAGTTGCCAGACCATGGCAAAGGCTTCCTTTTCAATAGCACTCCACCTCTGTTCCCTGGGAAGTAGCCTCCTAGAGATGACAGCTAAAGGTTGGTCTATGCCCTCCTCATTTAGCTGTGATATCTGCCCATATTCAGCGCTCTGAGGCATCAGTTTATACAATGAATTAATGGGAAAGGTCAGGGGCCTTTAGTATAGGGGCTTTACACATGGCCTACTTGCTCGGATTCGTGTTGGATTACTGACCGCGCCTGTCACGGTTTTTGAATACTGGCATTTATCGTCTTTGCTTTGGTCATCACGAGTGTGTTTGGAAGTGGTCGGAGTCTGTGTTTATTCTTGCACAGAGTTCCGAGCGGTTATCACGATATGTACTAACCGCGTTTAATACGGTTCTGTAACATTGGAGCCACCGTTTCCGCTTTGGATATCACGAGTGTGTCTGGCAGTGGTTGGACCTTATGTTTATTCCTGCACAGTGTTCTGTGTGGACATCTCTTTTTGTACTTTTTTGATTATTTCCAGTCGTCTCCTCGGGGAGCTCATTTTGTAGGCTGACGATTCCCCTGGCGAAGGGCAGCTGTTTATGCCCGAAATGCATTGGGATTTGTTAAAAACTCGTGGGACTCATGCAATGATCATTCAACGCATGTGAATGAAGTTTCTCCCTCGGGATATGTACCAGCTTACTCAATAAAAGTTGAATGAGCAACAGTCAGCGTTCCAGAGAGTACTTCATGATGAACTTTTCATATATTTGAATGTGGTCTTTGGATTTAAATTCTGAACTTTTATTAGTGATATCTGATTACTTTTTGATGTAAATGGAGAACACTCTTTTGAGTGATTAATGGTAGTGCACCTGAAGTCTATGACATTTGTCCTAGTTTTCTTTTTCACTTTGAACAAGGGGGTTGGGCTGTTCCTCCTCTTCGGGTGCACTCCGAACTGTATATTGTTGTTTCTATTGATGATTTTATAGTTTCATTTGTTTCTTTGAGTGCAAACCAGCTGTTAGTTTATATTGTAACTTTCCAAATGTGACATTTTTAGAATTTCAATTTAAAATCTGACTTCACCATAAGTTAGTATTATAAATTAGAATTCCAGATACACCAAACCTGAACCAGGCATATCTTCCCATTTGGACATTACACTTATAAAATGTAATAAGGTAATCCCAATGTTATCCTATGGGAGATATAGGTCTTGTAGTAGTGAAAAACAATTAAAGAGGTTTTCACTACCACTTAAAAGTACATGTCCTGCTTTTTAAATACATTGTACCCTACTCTCTGGGCTGACCTGGGCTTACCCTAGGGGTGGCATAAGTATTAAAAAGGAAGGTTTGGGCCTAGCAAAAGGTTCATTTTGCCATGGCGAAATGGCAGTTTAAACTATACACACAGGCTCTGCAATGGCACGCCTGAGCCATGTTTAAAGGGCTACTTAAGTGGGTGGCACAATAAATGCTGAAGGCCCACTTGTAGCATTTAATTTACATGCCAATTGGGTATGGGCCAATATTACCATGCTTAGAGGAAATATCACATGCACTTTAGAACTGGTTAGCAGTGGTAAAGTGCTAAGAGTCCATGCAGAAAGGGCCATTTCCAACACTGCATATTTTGTTTTTGACAGGCAGGCTGTCCCCAGTATCAATATAATGGGTACACAAATGTGTAAGTCCAGGAGTGAGGAAAAACAATGAAGCAAATTGTCCCATCAACTGGTGACTGTCCTTTTGTTGTTCTGGGGTCAGGTCATGAGAGAGGTTGACAACGTCCACTGACCCATCTCTCTCTTTGGATGATATAAGATCAGGGAGAGGTTCATACTTCTCTTCCTCACCATCATCTGTCACCAACAGCATGGTGACCTCAGACCTCTCATAGTGAGGTTAGCGGCGATTGATGTGGAGCAGTCTTAAGAGGTTACTGGTGGTCTTGACATCCACTAAGTAGATGACCTACCCTTTCTCTCAATCACCTCATAGAGCCCCATCCAACAGTCTTGGCGGGTCCTGGGCTCCACTGGCCACACTTTCTGGGCAGGCTGAAACTCCACCAGAGTGGCTTTTTGGTCATACCAGAGTTTCATGACTACCTGGCTACCCTCCAAGCTCTCAGAATCTTTCTTCCAGGATTTGGCCATATGGTTTCTGAGGGCTAGTATGTAGCTAACCACATCGGGGTGAAGTGGGGCTTCTTGGGATCTTGCTCCCATCTCTCCTTCACCAGACTGAGCGATCTACTAACAGGGAGTCCACACAGAAGTTCAAACTGGCAACTCCCTTCTATGGCATCTGTAGGAAGCTGGCTATTTATGTAGTGTAACAAATATAGAGGTACATCATGCAAATAGCCCAGATGACCCTTATTGGTTTACAGGGGCTTATTTTAATATTCCCAAGTGTTCTTTTAGTGGTAGTGAGGGCGAGCATCTTAGGCTTAGTAGAGGGAAGTGTTGAGAATTTGTTGTACACACAAAGTCAATAAATCAGACACACACTCAAAATGAAATTTAGGACCAATTTAGAAAAATAACACAGATTTTGATATAATTTTAGACATCAGGATCATTGGATTCAGGTACTTTTGGAGTTATAGATTTTTACGGTATAGAAAAATACAGTCAAATAACGGTTTTGAGGTATGAACCTTGAACGCGGTAATGTAATCCTATGGGAGAAACATTCACTGCATAGGTACACTTGCGAACGGTTTTGGATATCTTTAGTGACATAAGATGCTAATGGGCCAAGTTCCAAGAAAGTACCAGCAGTTTGGGTTTACCTGCCCTGGTGAGTCCGGGTGCAGAGGTGCTGGTCTTGTTGGTAGCCTTGAGTGCTATGCGGTAAAGTCAATGGCAAAGGTACTTGGAAAAGAAAGGCTGCAAGTGAGAACAAGTGCGGCAGAACCCAAAGGGGGGACTCGGCTCTTGAGAGTCTCTCAAGCACAGGTACACAGTCAGTTTCCATGAACTTGGACTGGGAGGCTCGGGTGCAGAGGTGTTTTGGGCTGTCGGGTCGCTGTGGTTAGAGGCTCTCACTTGGCTTTGGTGACCTGGAGAGGGAGAGAAAACAAGACAGCAGGGACACTCTCTGTGTTGGCCTCGTGATCCTTATGTCCCTAGTTGGCAGGTCGGCTTCGGTGGTGTCCGGACTGGACACACAACAAGCCATAGTTGCGGCAAATGCTCCGGTACCCAGGCTATTGGTGCTGGGCAACTCCTGGAGGGCCTGGCGTCTCCAAACTCGGCAGGGAGACAGACCTGCCCCCCTGCAGTAGCAAAGATTTCTTCCTAGTGAGATGCTCCTTCTGAGTTTGTGGTGTCAGGAGGCCATCTAAATACTGAACATAGGGGCATTAAGGGGAGTGTAAGGTAGTAGCCAATGGGCTACCTACCCCTGGGGTGACTATACCCCCTATATGACCACTTCATGTGGAGAGTGGGCATAAACCTGACCCAGAGTTCCTACTTTCACCCAAAACAAGATGCTGAAACCCTTCTTCAAGTGTCCACTTCAGGTAGCCCTCCTTAGGGGTGTGCCTAGCCTGATAGTGTGACACGCCTACTGACTTGCTAATTTTCCCACTTGCTCTGGTGCCAAACAGGCCCCAAGGCAAGGGGTGGCATTCCCCAGGTGTGGAGGAAGTCCGGCTTGCATATCAAAGGCGGCAGAGGCTTTGAAGCCTCTGACCTTGGTATGCTATTTCACTAGCCATCCTACTGGAGTAGGTGTGATCATCTTCCTCCGTAGCGGACATTGTTCTTGACCTCTGAAAGCATTGGCTCTTCCAAGCAGTGGGGCAGAAACTCGTCTGTGGTGGAAGACCGGAAGAGTCTAGTCAGCCTGCACACTAGAAGCCTGTTAGGTTTCAGGGGGTACCTCTGAGGTGCCCTCTGGGTGCATGTCATAATAAATCCAACATTGGCATCAGTGTGGATTATTAGGACGAGGTGTTTGATGCTAAACACCATTATTTTTAGGGAAGCCATTATGAAGCTTGGTAACCCGTAATGACCAGTGCCCAGTAAATATGCTTAAGATGGCTTCCTGATCACTTACAATGTCATGACAATGGAACCAGACATCACAGAGGCATATCTGCTCAAGCAGATATATCCTCACATTTAATATAATGCATCCTGCCTTAGGGCTCTAAGGCCTGCTGTAGGGGTGACTTACATTTAGTATATGCAGTGCATAGGAGCATGGCACAGACAGAAGTGCTTCTCAGTTCATGTTTAAACACTCACTTTCAATAAATATATTACTAAAGCATGATGTGATAGCGCACTGTCATTTATAGACAGTAAATTTCCAAGAAACTACCAAAAACCTTCCCACTACTACCTTGCAGCTTTGTTATGTTTCGTAGGGTACCCCAATATAGGTTTGCGTAGTCACCTGACCCTTCACCTACATTTACCGTAACAGGTTTTGGTATTGACCTTTTACCTAGTTAAGCACTGCATAAATGTCGTGTTGTTTTCCCCGAAAACTAGCCTCATTAATTATGCATAAGGATTCTCAGAATCACAGCAGGATTACCATTTTCTGCATAATAACTATGTATAAGGGTCATCCCTTCCGTCATCCTCGACCGACATGACACAGCAAGGTAGACTCCCTTGAGGGTACCTTTTGGGTATTTATACATGACATCTTTGCCGGGGTAGGCAAAGGAGAAAAACTTCCGTGCTGACACACTGATGTGAGACGCAGAGGTTCCTGCTCTCAGACACTCCAGCACGCAGTGGTCTGACATCCCTCACGGGGTGTCCATTTTGAGACCAAGACAGGGTCCTTCATTCCCTTGCACCAGGTAATGGGGTTGGCCTCATCCTAGGGGGATTCTTGGTAACCCTGGGCGTAGTTCACGTAGTAGCGCTACGCGTAGCTACGCGAAGTGCACTTCGCACTACGTGAGCTACGCGTAGCACTACGCGAACTGTGTAGTGCGGTGGGAAATGCTGTTCGCAATGATTGCACAGTGCCGGATGCTTGTCCGCACTGTGCAATCATTGCAAACGGCATCTTGCACAGTGCAAGCGGTCGTTTTCTGCCGCTCGAGTAGATTTGTACTCGAGCGGCAGTTTTCTCAACGCGGACTGGTAGTTTCTCATCGCGAGCGGTCGCGAGCATACGCGACCACTCGCAATGAGAAACCTGACCTCCCCGCGTTGAGAATCTCGCCGGGAGGTTTATTTTCCACGCTTGCGATCGGCAACTTGATGTTGCTGATCGCGAACGAGGAAAAAGTCTCGCCGGGATGTCATTTTGCTCGCTCGTGGTCGCTAACTTGATGTTGAGGACCGCGAGCAAGCAAAAAATGCCCGCTACGCTACGCGTTTTTGCACTGTGCTACGTGCAATTCGCGTAGCGCATAGTTGCGCAAACTACGCAAACTACGCGAGCGTAGCGTAGTTTTCCGCCCAGGCCTAATTCTTGGCTCTACACCTACATACATGCTAGGTACACTTAGGTACATCTAGTTAGGGTTGCATCGTAGGAGTACGCATTGTTATGCTTGCATATATTCATTGTTTTAGCACAATGGTAGGAATCTACCATCCATTTACTCTGTTGGTGCTTATAATTATTTATATCTGCTTCTGTCTTACGGTTGTTACAGCACACCTATTTTACACTAGAATGATGCTGGCTCAATAAATACTTATTGAAAAAAGCCCCCACCGTTTATTCTGTGTATCTCTCCGAGACAAAGTGAGCAAAAAGTACTGTTGTCTTTCCACGATCCCTGATGGGACAGAGTTGTCATGTTCGATAGTTGCCAGGAACTATTCTCTCCTTGGTAAGAGGAGTTTACAGTGGCACTGTGAGCTAGCTGGTATACAGGCGAACATATCCGATTGGGGTGTCTGGAATCAATCTGGACACCAATCCCACAGTTTATGTTGTCTAAACACGCAGATCCTATATAGATTTATAGGAACTACACAACATGGCGCCCAATGTTGGGTTGGTTCTTATCTAATGGTCAAATCTGAGTAGTTCAGTCATGCTTTTCTCAGAGACCCCTACTCACATTTACCCAGAGACGTCTGTGGTGGTAAGGGAAAAATCCGCCACAGCTAAGTAGGCATATCCTATGTATTGGCTGTAGTTTTATTCAAGCTTGAAGGATAAATAGTTCCTATTGTGCAAAAAATGATATTACGTGTACATGCAGAGGGGGAAGAGGAACAGGAAGGTGCGATAAACATTTCAGAAATATTTTAGAACTGCCCTCACTTTAAAACTAGCAGACTACGGAGTCACATCTAGAGGTGGGACAGTAACTTTCGTGATTGAGGCACACGAGTCATACAAGACGGAGGTATTCTATTCATGGGTCAAATTCCCGCCAGCAGATGCACGCACAAACACATTTCATTTCTACACTGAAGATGAAATACCAGAGGAATACTGTCCATATGAGGACACTGAAGTTCCGCTCACCTTCCAGAGACACATAAACTGGTTTAAAGGCGCCCTCCCACACACAACAGATAAAGTGAGACTCGGTCCGCTCGGCAGAGACGGAGCCACTTGGCCGGTCCTAGCAGCTTACACACCGCATCCAGACATTGACACAATGCCCGTAGCAGACTTACGTCCACTACACAAAGAAATAATAAAAAGTTACAGAATTCTGACACAGTTCGTTATGAGAACACTCACACTTCAGCCAACAAGGGCTACACCAGCAGGACAAATTTAGGGGGCTGCAACAAAAATAACTCCACAATAATGGGTAAAATGCCCACTAAGCGTGAGCAAATGCCATTCTGGATAGCTCAGAAAAGAACACAGTTAGAGGCAGTGTTTCTACACACAAGCCCTCAAGAAAAACATAGAATGCTAACAATATGCTTGCCAATGGGGATAGCTCCCCAGATAGAGGATTGTGCCTCTTGGGACACAGTTTTCGCTGCCATTTATATCAGAACTCATGGTATCCCTTCAATAGCAGTAATACCAGACACATTGAGACAGATACAGAATGAGTATGGAGCAGAACCTGCTCTGAACTTAGGGATGAAATTGTTGGGAAATTTTGCCCAGGTATCCGCAATTATGTTAGCAAACATAGAAGGGGAGGCAGCAGCAGTGGCAATACGCCAACGCCTGAGGGATTTCACTCCTATACAACAGGAGCGTGAATTACCTAAAAATATCGTAGATACATATGCATAATTAGGTGGAGATAATTTGGGAGCTGGAGCAACAAAACTAATGGGTGATCCTGAAAAGGATAACACCAAGCAAGCACCTGATTCTTCGAAGAAGAAATGGTACAATAAAAAACAAAAGAATCGAGAGAATAGATCACAATTAAGGGGTGGGTCTCCTCAACATGAGCCCTCCGAAAGGAGGTACAACCTTAGGAATTGTGATAACATTAAAAAACCTGGCAGGTATCAGGATACTGATACACGTTCCTCTCGTTCCTTTCAGGGTTCATCAAAACACTCCGAGAGGGAAGGACGGTCAGAACGCAGACAAGAAGAACGAACAAAGTCCAGAGATACACATCGTACTTCGGACTATAATACCAAGAAAGAAGATAAACAAAAATCAAAACCCCAATTTAAAAAGAAGAAGGTAGCTGGCCTTAAAGTTGGAAATGCCAAGGATACTGAGGACTCAACTTCTGAACAGGGAATGGGCTCTGACGATGCTAGACAGCGCAGCAGAAGTAACAATAGCTCGCCAGAACCTGATGGAATTTCTGGTGACATCGGCGTTGAATGAACATATCACGGTAGAGACACCTGATACTAGGATAAGTGTCCCACACCCGTTATTTGAAGTAACACTCCAAATGGAGGGGGACAAACCCAGAAAAATCAAAGGTCTCTTTTGGAAGAACCTGACTTATGGCTATGCCATCCTTTTGGCTGAAAAAGATTGGGCGCCTGAGATTGTTATGGAGTGCCCGAAGGGAGAAACAGTAATTTTAATGGCTTTTTCCGACCTAAACATTCATACGTGCAAGAGTGGGCGGTAGCACTTGCTCCAGCATTATATCGCAACCATGTAGGGTGGGATGCTGAGTCACCTCACCATGTAATTCCAGTAAAAACTACTCCAACTCCACAAGGACAGTACCCAATAAAACAAGAAGCTAATAAACAAGTCAGGGAGATCTTAGATCAACTTGAATACCAAGGTGTAATTGAGAATTGCACCTCCTCAATGAATAATCCTTTGGTTCCCGTAATGAAGCATGATATTTCATACCATCTAGTTTTAGACTACAGACACTGCACAAAGACATTTGCAGTACAGAATGCACACAGTGCCGCATTAATGAATAACATTGTGAGCAAAAATACAAAACAACACTAGATATCTCAAATGGATTTTTCTGCCAAAATATAGCACCTGAAAGCAGATATTTGACAGCATTCTCAGCCCTAGGCTCTCAGGGTCAATTCTGTCAACTGCCCCAAGGGTATAAGAATAGCCACGGGTTGTTCTCAGTAAGGGTAACAGAGTTGCTTCAAAATTTTGATGAGGAGGCATTGTCCTATGTGGATGATATTTATCTGACGGATGATGATTTATTGGATCATTTGACCAGGGTGAGCAACATAATTTTGGGATTCGCCTCTGAGGGCTAAACAATTAAACTTTCAAAAATCGAATATAGCCCACCTCAATGTCCTATTTTTGGGATACGAGTGATCAAGCAAAGGGAAAAGCCTTGCAGCTAAATTTTTAGAAGAGTGTGCGCTGCTCCAACCTCCAAAGACTCTGAAAAGCTTACAATCCATTTTAGGCTTCCTAAATTTTGGCAGAACATACATTTTGCATTACAATCAGACCTGATTTTTCAATGAGACATTGGACACAGGAACACATGGATATCCTTCGTTCCTTACCAGCTGACATGATAGCTTCAAAACACCTACACACATGTGTAAATACCACAAATCTGGTGATCTGTGTAATAGCGGGTCAATCAAGGTACACTTACCTAACCTTCAATGAAGGCGAAACGGTACCCATAGCATACAAATCACACTTGTACACAAATGCTGAAATGCGCTTTGCTTCTACAGAAAAAAGGCTGACAGCAGTACAGACTGCTGTAGTGAGAGAAAGAGCACTGGCTCAGGGGAAGCAAATAATTGTCGTAACTTCGGGACCAGCCTTAGAGGCTGTTACAAAAGCTAGTGTTCCAAACGCAAAAGCAATACATCCGCGATGGATACAAGGGGCTAATTCTCTCACTGCAACAGATGTAGACTACAAATTCGATTCTACATTAAAAACACAAGCATTTCTGTAATACGAACAAGAATACCCTCTCCCAAATGAAATAATGCCTCTAGATCAGTATGAATACATTATTTACACTGATGGTTCAGCTCAGCCTGCCATAGGAAGTAAGAAACAGCAATACAGCGCGGCTTCTGCGATTGTAAAAGGACGTATGCAGGAAGGCAAGTTCCATCCTAGCAGTACGAAAACACTGTCTCTAGGAGACTGCATGGCACAGCTGGCAGAATTGAAAGCTCTATTACTGGCACTAATAAATATGGATCGGGAATTCCCAACACTTATAGTGTGCTATTCATATTACTGTGTCCAATCTTACAATGAATAGCTTCACTACTGGGGTCAGAATGGGTTTAAAGACTCAAAAGGTTCCACAATAAAGCACAAATTGCTTTGGGAACAAGTGGCTGAGCTGAAAAAATACTTGCCGCAGGCTCACATGATTCGTATGCTGAGTCATCAACGTGATGGCGTTCACGTCGAAGGGAATTCATTGGCTGATGAAGCCGCAAAGCCTTGCTTAATTTGTGCCGGAGCTTTCCGGTGCTTAGCACCGGCACTTATTCATCAGGGCCGGGTCTACATAATACCACGCTTCTACAACTCTGCACACATACTGGTCCAGAGTATTCAGTGCTTTACAGAGTAAATAAACTGGGACATTATTGAACGTTACGTTACACTGCCAGGAGCAGATCTAAAATCCAAGGCTTTCCCTAAGAAGGTGCCAACCCCGCAGTCCTCCGGCCTCTAATCACTCACTTATTACAACCTGACATGGCTCGCTTTCTCCTCACGGTATTCAGCTGCCAAATGATCCCAAGCTGCAATCAATACACCTCGAGGTGTATGCACGCCCGTCACACTCCCCGAGCACGGAGCACCGGGGATTAATGCCCTTTCTGCACTTCAAAAGAACGTCGCAGTCTGCAGGTCTACTGCGGGAAATGAACAGCTCAAGGGCTGCGTGCGCTATGCGCAGGACATAGGCGCAGTGCGGTGGGCGCTGCACGGCGCCACACAGGGCAAAGACGGACCAGGCTGGGTAGGACACGTAATGAATGAGATAAGAGAAATGTTATACTTATACAGCAGACCGTCCGACCTATAATGTATTTACTGCATGAATGAATCCAATATGAAGATCAGATTGATTCAGTCCTGAGTGACGGTCACGATGCACATTTTGAATTTGCTTTCTTTAGTTAGGTGGTGGCCCTTGCCGGTGGGTGAGACACTGATTGGGCAAGGGGCCTGGATTTAGTTATGAGGGGGTAGGGGGGCTGTACGTCAGGCAGCGTGGGTAGATTTTTTTCAAAATGCCACGCCCCGGAACACCCGCACGCACCGGTCCCCACCACGAGTCATCAGCGGTTGAGGCAGTACTGGGTTGAAGTGTTTAGCCCGGCCCAGACGACGTCGTAGTGCAGGCAGCAGCTTGGCCCAGGCCGCCTATTGAATATGAAGGCAAGCAGGCCAGTGCCCGGCCACTCACCACCACCAGTGCAGTAACCGTAAGTAACAGCCATAATATAATAAGCCACTACTAACACTGTTTCTTTTTGGAGGGTCGTAGAATCATGGGTGGTGTGACGTGACGGTCATCGGCGTCGGCGTGGTAGCTCCGGCTCCCACTTGGCTCCACATGAAGTCCGGGGTTAAGTAAGTTAAAGCGGCCGTGCGGCCCTGCAGTGCACCGGCCCATGCCCCCCTCCTTCCAGCCTATTCCTGTCACTAAGCAATCTAGCCATTACTCCTACTTCCCATGGCCTCTTACCCTTTGTTACTATTGGGACTTGTCAAAAGACCCACATTCTGACAGACCAAGAAGCATCACACAGTTAACTCAACAGTGCTGCAAAAACTAACAGACACAAACGGAATTCCCCAAGAATTTGCAAACGACTGCAACACAAAGTCTGGAGAGGAACGCCTCCTTATCCAAAACCCGTACAGTTTAAAAGAATTGAGAATCGCCCATGTCGCTGTTTTGCACGTCAATGAAGAAAACTTCTTGCACGTTTTCTCGAGAAGTACGATGCTCTTCCTTGAATTACCCCTCGTTAGGCAGGAGGGGGTGCAAGCCCAGCAGGAACCACCACTGCAACTCAGTTCCCGTCTGCCCAAGACAGGAAAAATACAGCAGGGATTGTGGATGAATGGATGACCCACGTTTCCTACCCTGGGGGGGTAGGCAGGACCAGGCTTAGTTTTTATAAGCAACACGTGGTTCCTGTTCGGAAGATATTCCAGATCATTAGGAAGCTCTGCCAAGAGGAATGGGGACTTAGGAGGGTGGGTAAGGGGAATTCCCTGCCTTTACCCAAATGACATTAACAGGTGGAAGGCTGTGCACACACTTTATTCAATGGGCTCGATGTGTACACCCTTGTCTTCCACACGATGTTACAATCAATCCTGCTCAAAGTAAAAAGTGCAAATTCGGGAAACTGGGAAAAAATTACCACACTCACACTCTAATGAAGAAATGTATTTGCTTAAAACAGATTATGAACAAAAGGAGGCAATTATTGAGTTAATACGAATCCCTGCTAATTATTCTGAACGTGTTTCATTCCATGTTCTCATGCTGTCTGTGCCATTACAGAAGACTGCCGACCATATGCAAATCAGTCTCATTCCCAAAAACTGCCTCCTGACGAGAGCCCCAGCACTTATTTTTTTACAAATTAACCACTGCCGCAAAGGCGACAGTGCGAACTGGTGCCGCAGCTGCAATCACTTGTTCTAATACGAGAATAGACGGAAGCACAATGGTAGCTGCCATTGCTTCACGCAAGAACAGCTCAGCCTTGCCAAAAGGCTTTCCACTCAAGTACTCCTACAAGTTAGATGCAAAAAATATTCTGTATGCTCAAATTCCAGGAGTGGGGGATAGGGTAATACCAAACATGGATCGCAGATTTGGTTTAAATCTTGCTGCACACGAGGGTCTATGTTCAGCGCACGCAGGGATTACTGTGACTGTTTCACTATTGAAACAACGCTATTGGAGGCCAGGTTTAACAAAACAGACAAAAGGATTTGTCCTTCAATGTGACATCCATCAGCAGATGAAGGGTTCCACTGTAGCATGTCCAGCGCAAACACCACTACTAATATCAGACAGACCTCTTGCTTGTGTCTATTTGAACCACTGCGGCCGCTTACAATCTGATGGGGCTTACAAATATATCTTGGTGGCAGTGGATTCATGCTCTAGATTCCTGTGGGTTTGGCCTCAGCGCTCGGCTGACGCCCAAACTGTTATAAAAGATTTGCGAGTCTTCATAGGATCATACACAGCTTACAAGGAAGCCATGGGAAGTTTGGGTGTTGCATTGTGGTACTCCTCTCCGTACCATCCTGAGGGAAATTCGGTAGTAGAGAGGAAAAACCAAGACTTAAAGCAATCTTTAACAGCAAGGGTATTAGGTTCAGGTGATAGTTGGGTCAATCACCTAAATGGGGTCCAGAGGGCACTTAATAACATGCCAAGAAATTCCCTAGGAGGTATCACCCCTTACGAAGTCCTGTTTGGGACGAGAATGTTGGTACCTGACCTAAATTGTGGCAGCACAGTGGCGGATGAAAAATCATTTGACATCAAAAAACGTTTGGTTGTTTTACAGGAACTCTGTGAATTCCGGGCACTACAAAGCAACGTCCAAATTAAACGCACCGCGACTGGGGAAGTAAATCAGTCACAGCAAGACCTGCCTGGATCCCAAAAGTCGGGGATCTGGTCAGAGAAAAGATTGTGGACAAGAAAGAATTTGGGCCCATCTAACTCCTGTACCTGTCCTGGCTGTCAAAGGAACAAGAACAGTATTTCTTCCGCCTCTTGTCTGAAAAAAAGAAAAGAGATTTGTCTCCATTGATTTGATCAAACTGCACTATGTGGTTGATCCTGAATAGCAGGCTGCGTGGACTCCTGGGTAGCCGCCGCTCTCCTCTCGCTACCATACAGGAGGTTCAGACAGAAAGACTAATAAGATTTAAAGATTCTACTCTACGAAGTAACGAAGTTGCCAACAATGGAATGGAACTCGTGACTATTGAAATTGAACAACAACAAAATTTAAATGAAACACAGATATCAATTCAGCCTAACACTGACATTTACATCAATATGCCTCTACAAGAGACATCTGCAAGTTCAACAAAACCTGCTGAGCTACCAAAGATAGATCGAACTGCATCTGGTTACTTCATCGATTTCAACACTTTTTCTCTGGATCCAAGTGAACCTGAGTCACCGCCAGCTCCAGTTTCCTGTAAAAAAAGACTTCATGATTTCTACATTTTTCTGAAGAAGACATGCCTAGTCTCACCATGGCTACAGCGCTGGATAATAACTGGAATACTGTTCCAACTATTCTGGGTAGGTTTAGTGACTGTCTTTTTTCCTGAATGGACACTATCTCCCAGAACGCTCCGCAGTATCACATTTGAACTAGGTACTGAAACCTCAAACGTCATCTCATCGTGAACAGAGAGACCTGTCCTATGTGAACATTACAGCAGTTCCAGTTCCTGATGGAATAGTTTGGGATAGAGTTTCATATGATGTATTTGGTCCCACTGAACTTTTAAAAATACCTCATGTATTCAAAATTTCTTTGAATGATATCATCACATCCAGTACATACTCTGGCGATTGGGATTTTGAAACTGTTAATAATATGTTGTCTGATTTAGAACTTTCTGCATCATTTACGAAAAATGAAATGTTTGACGACTCGTCTGATATTGATACCATGTACTGTTACCAACATTATGGTCATCATTTTCTGCATAGAACGAGTGCACCACATAATGTTTTCACATACCACCAATGGGAGCATTGCCCAACACCACCGAAAGGTAGTTCACAAACGTTTGCACAAAAGTTTGCTTATTTTTCTGGGTTTAATACAACAGATCCGCGCTCATATTATTATAAGCTTGCACCTACATCTGCAAAGAAAAGTATGCTCACTAAAACGAAACATCTATACTCTGCATCCTTTATTGCCCAACTGTCTGAACAGAGTTTTGACTTATGGAAAGACACCATAGACATAAAATCAGTCTGGTGTACTAAGGAATGGCAGGTTCAGGAAACTGAGGCACTATTTAGAGCATGCCTCATACCACAACAGATGATTTTTCTGAACAACACTGTGCAACAAGCTTCCTGTCTTGGGTTAGCCAAGATTAAGGACTTGAACACACTGCGTATTCCCTCACCCTCACACATGGGGGGATGGCAGAACTATACAGAAAATGGTGAAGGTACACTCGATGACATCATGCATGACGTTTCATACAATTCAACATACCCCAATTGGAAGGGATGGTTAGTTTGGCCTATCGACACAAATAGGTGTCAGTCAAGATTCAGGGGTACCACTGAAGGGTTTAGTATCCATAGGCCCGACTTACGCTAAGTACAACGAGAACACCCGAGGGTGGTGACATCATACAGTATTGGGAAGCTATGCCTAGATTGGCTAAGAACCTCAACACTGTCTCAGGTGAAACAACACTTGTCTCTAGTCTCAGATGACATGGATCTTAGTGATTTTTTACTAGGTCCCCAAAAGCCACGTCAGAAACGCTTCTTATACGCCTTTTATAATGAAATTTGGAAAATCTCTCAACAGGAAGCTGCGGAGAGATTGCGTGAAATTGACAGAATTAACTTAGAAAAGGCTTTGGCTGTGGTTGACAATGGCATGATCACACTAACATCCAGGATTTATTCACTGGGCAACATTGTATCTTCTGCTATAGTTATAATGGAACAGGATATGTCCATTTTACAACACGGACAATCACAGTTACGTTCGATTGTGTCATTAAGCTGGACGCTACAATCACTGAGTTCTGGTTATGTGCCCTGGCGATATATCAACAGTACGTCTCTGTTCTCTGCATATAATTTGACTGAAAAACAGACAACAATGGCACAAAGGGATGCGAAATATTCAATGCTGCGCATTGAAAAATTAGACCAATTACCTTTCACCGTGGCAGAGGCACTGTGCACTGAATGGTTAATTTAGGGCCATATAACATTGCCAGTAACAACTTTTCAGTTTCAATATTGCCTAGAACACCACCAGGTAGGCAGGTATGAAGCAATGGGTAGGGAATTCATCCTTGAACCTTGGGAATTACCGTATAGGTTTAGATGCAGGAACTAGGACACAGAAGTGTTTCTCAGCGGTACAGACTGCGAGATTTCTTTGAGTGGATCTCTCATTTGCCAGGATATTATGCTTCACGGGGCCTGTAACGGTTCAGTAGCTAACTAATCCTGTCATTTGAAAGGTTCCCCAGCGGCCGTGATTAATCCGGTGTTCAGGCTGCTCTCGAATGGGAGTTACTTAATGCTGAATGATCAAGGTTGTTGTGGGATGCTTCCAGGCATCGCATATCTTGTCACTGTAAGTTCCAGGGTTATTTGTTGTATGCAAGTATTGTTTCCACCAACCCACACAGTCAGGGAGGCTCCATTATGGCCTTCATTAAATGTTTCCTTTATACGGTTTGATACTCTGAGCCGAATGAAAGCCATGCTCTTACAGAAGGATGTGCCCTTAACCTCAGCCCGAGAGACTTATGATCTCCAGGTTGCAAGGTCCTCAGCTGAGATACAGGCACTGGTACAAACAAATTGCCCTTTCCATTTCGGAGAAATGGTACAACGTATCTTTAACATGTCTGATACGAAGGGTATAGTACACCTATTTAAGACCATAGGTTCTGGACTGTTAAGCACCTTTCAGAAAGTCTTCCAAGTGATTCCAGCTTTTATACACTCCGTATTTGGAAGTATTTTTGGAGGGCTTCCGCTGATCCTGCTACTGATAGTGGGTATCCTGATTTTTATTTTTCTGCTGCGCAATGGACATCCCAGTCACCAAGGAAATGGAAAAAGCGCTTTTGGAGCGACGTTACTGTGATCGCATTGTACTCCATCTAGGCACACCTTGACTTCAGGAGCTAAGCCACTCTCGGTTCCTATCATTTCGACCAGTCTGGATTGACTGTGTTTTGCCTGTTCTCCGCTGCTTGTTCTGCGGACAAGAATGCGTGTTGGACCTCTGTCTAACACTTCCATCGGTTGCGCCACCGGACGTGGATTCCATGCTGGACCCGTTAACGGCCCACATACTGCAGTGTCCCCAGCGTATTCCAGTGTCGATGTTGGCATTCTTACAGCCACCACAGGATGCTTCAGGTCCTGTTGGATTGGATACTGGCTCTACTACAGGAACACAGGCTTTGGATGTTTCAAATGCTTCCCCAGCATCGACTGTGGGAACTGAGGAAGATCATCTTTGCTCAATTGACCTGATCTGCGAGGTATTACAGGGACCGTCGTGTGCGAAGGCAAGCAGCAGTGATGTTGCGTCTCCCACACAGGACACATAAACATTTGGCTCTCTGTGTGCTGGGAAGAATTCAGCCTTTTTTCCAAAACAACCGAAATTGGAATTTTAAACAAAATTTCTGTTCTCTCTTATTTACTCTTGCTGAGCACCATGGCTTTCAGACATACTCAGTTGCTCAGACTATATATTAACACTGGGCGGAGCTGGCAGAGTGCAACTACGCGGAGGTCCACGGAGTTGGGGGAAAACTCAGTGGAACTCCGCTCCGCTCCGCCACCCGCCTCCACCCCCTCTAATAAAATAATAGTGATAACTTAATTAAAAAAAAATAAAGTCACTTACCTGTATTGTGGCGTCCCCGGGCTGCCCTCCTCCTCCTCCTCCCATGTAGCGCGCGCGTGCCTGCGCAGTTCGTGCAAGATGTCCGGCGAGAAGGAGGAGGGCATCCCGGGACGCCTGCAATACAGGTAAGTGACTTTATTTTTTTAATTAAGTTGTTTCTATTATTTTATTATGGGGGTGGAGGCGGTGAGCCAATTTAGCGGGGGGCTGGCTAACTCCGCTCCGCTGCGGAGTCGGAGTTTTTTTCCCTACTCCGCGTTCTCAGCGGAGCGTGGAGTAGGGAAATCTCCGCACACTCCGCCGGCAGAGCGGAGGTCTCCGCCTGTGCCTACTATATATATGAACATATTTTAAGGGACTTTTAGAGTTTCTTTTTTAGAGATTTTATGAACTTTTAGAAAAATTTTAACAATGTCTTTTAACAATGTTTAATACTTTATTAGAAGGACAATTCCTTTTTTAGTATGTCGTCCGGTCGGATGAGGAATGGGTGTTATGTTTCCTAGGTTACCCCAATATAGGTTTCCGTAGTCACGTGACCCTTCACCTACATTTACCGTACCATTGTACTACATAACGGGTTTTGGTATTGACCTTTTACCTAGTTAAGTACTACATAATTGTCATGTGGTTTTCCCCGAAAACTAGCCTAATTAATTATGCATGAGGATTCTCAGAATCACAGCAGGATTTTTTTTAATATTCAAATTTTATTTGGTTGTAAACAGACATTGTAACGACACAACCACATTTGTATATGAGTTGCGGATGGGTAACTCAGACCACATATAGAATGCCCAGTACACGCCCGCATACAACTTATTAATGCACATATGTGTAACCAGGTGATGGATCAAGGTCTAAGACCCCCCCAGGCCTGCCTCCCCTTTCAACCCAGCAGACCCAACCACTTGCCCCACACTCGTTTGTATTTCTTTGGGCATCCCAGAGCAAGGTATACTGGTTGTTCCTGCGAGGCACACGAGTCTACGCCCTTCCTCCATTGGGTAATTGTGGGGGGGGTGGAGTTCTTCCATCTGGCGGCAATGTCTCTCTTGGCCACCACCAAGGCCACACCCAAGAATGTTCTGTCTACTCTAGAACCTCCTATACCCTCCAGGATTCCTAGGAGCACAACCTGGGGTGTACAAGGAACCTCCCATCCCCATGTCCTGTTCAGTTCCCCAACCACTGCCGCCCAGTATTTTGATATGGGGGCGCAGGACCAAATAATATGGTAAAAGTCTGCAGGTTCTTCTGCACAACGGGGGCATCTCGGGGCAGGCAGACAGCCGGCTCAGTGTAACCTGATGGGGGTGAGGTATGCACAATGGAGGTAGTAAAGCTGGATTAGTCTCAGTCTGGTTGAGATGGTGATCACCCAGGGGGCCATAACAGCAACCCTCCAGTCATCATCCTCCATAGGGCCCAGCCAACCCTCCCATCTGGTCCGTAGGTAGTCTAGCATGGTAGGGGAGTTTATGATGAGGAATTTGTAGATCTGGGAGATCCCTCCTTGTCCCAGTTCCCCCATGAGTATCTTCGCTTCAAGGGGGCTGAACTCGGGGATCCTGGTGCCCTTGGGTATATGTGTCGCAAGCACATGCCGGAGCTGCAGATATTTGTGAAATTGTGTGGTGGTAAGTGAATATGAGTGTTGGAGGTCCTGAAATGTTTGGAGTTGACCTCCCCTCCAGACGTCTCTGATTTGGGAGATACTGATAAGGTCCCACTTCTGGAATCCCTCTAGCCGTGCCACTGCACCCACCCATGTGCCCTGCCACAAGGGTGTTTGCAGTGTCAATTTATTCTCCCATCGGGGGTAGCGAAGCGCAGATCGCCATGCCAGGAGGATGGATCTGGTGACAGAGGGAATACTCTGAGGGATTGGTGAGTCATAAAGCATTGCTTGGATCCGTGGGAGTCTCAATCCTTCGAGCTCCAACTGGTAGGCCGGGTCCGCCCACCCTCCTGACATCCACTCATTAATCACCAACAGGCGTGTGGCCATATAATACAGGTGTAGGTTTACCATTCACATGCCCCCATCGTACGGAGTCATTTGGCACTGAGCCAACGCCATGCGCGGCCTCTGGTTTCGCCAAAGGAACGAGGTTGACATTTTGTCTAGGGCATGGAACCAGTGTCTTGGAAGGTGCAAAGGGATATTTTGTAATATGTATAGGAAACAGGGAAGGTTCATCATCTTGTACAGAGCGATCTTCCTCATCGGGTTTAAGGGAAGAGTTTGCCAGTTCCTCAGCTCTTCTTTGGTCCTCTTAAGCTATGGGGCCAGGTTAAGGGACCACGTGAGTTCCGGGTGTAATGTTACCCATATCCCCAGGTATCGGAAACTCAGCCGTCGGATTGGGATGTTTCTTTTCCAATCCATGCATTCTCGGGAAGGGTGTAGCGGGACCAGTATGGATTTAGCAGGGTTGATTTTCAGTTCTGAGTTTCAAGAGTGTGGATCTGTAAGCATCGGGGACCCGAGTGCGCAGGGTCTGCCATGTAGAGGAGCACATCGTCCACGTACAAGGCAATACGGTCTTCGTGGGATGTGCTCCACCACCATCCCTGGATTTGGGCGTATGATCTAATGAGGCAGGCTCGGGCTTCAATGGCTAGGGCAAAGAGTAAGGGGGAGAGGGGACAACCCTGCCTCGTGCCACGGCCTATGTGGAACTCCTCCGATAAGATACCGTTGGTCATGACCCGGGCCAGAGGGTTAGAATATAGCACCTTCACAAGCCCTCTGAAGTAAGGACCGAAGCCCGTATGGACCAGTATGGCTTCCAAGTATCCCCAGTCCACCGTATCAAAAGCCTTCTCAAAGTCTATTAACAGGAGAGCCAGGTACGGTAGAAGGAGATGCCGGTGAGCCAGGGCCACCTGTAGGCATCTCAGACAGTGTCTCGTGCTGCTACAGGGCATAAACCCACATTGATCGGGGTGTATGAGGGTTGTGATAACCCTCTTGAGCTGAGTCACCAGGATTGAGGCATATAGTTTAACCTCAGTGTTGATGAGTAAGATTGGGCGGTACGCTGATCGATCAGTGGAGGGGGGATCCGTTTTAGGGATTACCACAATCGTTGCTGCATCAATGTCTCGCGGGAAGCCTCCTCTCGCCACTGCCTCTGTATACAGGGCATGCAGGTGCGGGGTCAGAAGCTTCCTAAAGGCCAGATAGTACTCCACTGGGTAACCATCGGGGCCTGGGGTTTTGTTCGTGGCCAGCGATTGGGACTCCATTTCGGATAGTCAGGAGAGTGGAACATCCCGTAAGAAGTTCAAACTCGGGTTTGCGACCGGGGCGGGGCAGTGGAGTAGAGCTGGTTGTAGTCTGACACGAATGTCTGGGCGATCGCCTCCGACGCGTGGTGCGTGTTGCCGTCTTTGTCCCCTATTTCGGGGATAATCCTATTGGCGAGGGGGCGGGTTGCTAGCCAGTAAAGGAGCTTACCGTTTTTGTCTCCCCACCCCTATACCCACGCCGAGGAGGATCTCCACATTTGCTTGGCAGATTCCAGAGAGATGTGTCGGATTTCTTCACAAATGAGGTCGAGTTGGCAGGTCTGGATATCTCCTGCCACGGCACCACCGGCCCCTTCCAGGAGTACTGCACGGGCCTCCAGGTGAGACGGTCGTCTCTGGCCTAGTACTTCTTTTTAGCATAGCCCTTGGCGAAGCCTCTAATAGTCGCCTTACCGACTGCCCAGAGCATGCCCGATACGGCAACCGATCCTTCGTTCCGCAGGAAGTATTGGCTCAGTTCCCCTTTGATCGCTCTTTTGCAGCCCCTGTCCTGTAAAAACTAGGCATTAAGGCCCCAAATGGGGCGAAGGGCGCCAGTGGGACGTCCTATGTCCAGAAGTAGCGGAGAGTGGTCTGTGAGACTTCGGGCAAGCGTTTGGACACTTGCAATCTGTCGGCAGTCGGGGCAGGCATGAACAGCATATCAATTCGTGAATGGGTATGTGGGCAGTGGATCCATGTGTGTATTGGTGGAGGCGAGGGTGCCACGTTCTCCAGATGTCACAAAGTCCCAGACGGGAGGCCCATGTTGTGAGCTTCTTAGCGGATCCAATCCGCTGAGGGGAGGGGGTGCCAGACGCATCCCATTCAGGGTTCATAACTGCATTAAAATCTCCTCCCTCCACGGTGACACCCTAAGGTAGAGAAGACAGTAAGTTTCAGAGTTCGTGGAGAGAGGGATCACGGACCGCTGAAGGCACGTAGGCTGTAATCAAATTGAGAGAGTGCCTTCCCATTGCACCCGAAATGGCCAGAAAACGCCCCTGGGGGTCACAGACTATTTGGCTTCGAACAAACTAGAAGGATCGGCGGAGGATTATCGCCACTCTGCGGGACCCCTGCCTGAAGCCTGCATGGTATACCCTGTCGTACCCCTGTCTGGCGAGGAATGGGCAGTGATCCCCCAACAAATGGGTCTCCTGCAACATGAACACGCAGGGGCTGGAGCGAGTGGATGTTTTCAAGACCGCTGCACATTTCACCTTGTCCAGGATACCGTTAACGTTACAGGAAAGGATGCGCTGGGACTGTAGGTCATGGTGGGCGGTTGCCATGGGTGGGATCACCAAAGGGGCAGCTGCGTGTGGCCCGGGTGTGTTGGGGCCACTGTGGGAATTGCCCATGGGGGTGGGGTGAGGAAGTGATGCAGAAAGAGTGGCAGCATGTGAGTGGTACAGGCCTGTCGTGTGTCTCGGTAAGCCTAGCCAGAGAAACCCTAAACAAATAACAAAAACCCCGAACAAACCCCCCAACCATCCCCCCTCCCCATACTTCAACCCCAGAAGCATCTGTCGCCCTGTAAAAGAGAACTAGAACATAATCAAACATGGTTAATCAGGGACTGATGTCTGTGAGTTCAGAAGTCGGGGTTTGTTTGCAGCCGGCAAGGCCACTTCACGATGGCACCTGCCACTCTCAGGGACCTTAGTTCAGATTGTTGGGCTACGTGAGAGCTCTGAGTCCGGAATCTCTACCATCGTCGGCATAGGGGATCGGGTCTGGGGCCGCTCCACATCAGGATCCCTCTCATCCGAGGGAGCTTGCAACTTCCTTCCGGCCGGGGAGACAGAGGTACTTCTTGTGGTCGCCTCAGGTGATGAGGATTTCTTCCTGCTTGCTGTGCGCCCCTTTATTCCATGTACTCCAAAGTTTTTTTATAAACTCATTCATTTCTCCTTTCACATGAAAGGTGCTTATGTATTCCAATATTTCAAATGCGACAGATATGCCTATCCAGGCCTTTTTTCTGGGGCAAGCGTGAATACATAATTCATCCTCGGCAGTTTATCATGTTTAACCCAATGCATTTCGGGCTTTCATAGCCCTTCTTCAGGGGTTCACTGCAAAATTAAAGAAATTGCCATTTAGATTTTACTGTTCAGACCTCTATACGTCTAATTTCATTTTCACTCGTTAAGTTATGTAAAAACTCCTACCATATTTACAACCATCCAGTGCACAACGCTATCCCTCAAAGAACATATTTTAACGTGTCTAAAAAATTTGCCCAAAGAAAACTCTCCCAAAATATACCTCTCTTAATTTTTTTACCTCCGTGTTCCCATGCAAGATTACACCCATCAAAATTCCTCATCAACTGATACTCCAAACCGCCTTAATTTTAAAAAGTTGGCATTTTCCTGCCTTAGCCATTTAGTGCCAGTAGCCTGTCTCTGGGTCACATGACTGGGTATAGTGGACAAATGGGCTTTGTGTATTCCTCCTAGACAGCCACACACAATAGAGAGCTTAGGTGTGCCTTGATTGGTTACCACTGGCAGGATGGGAGGACGGAGCTGGGCACAACCCTACTTACACTTGAGTAAGCTGTGTCCTGCCTCAACACAAAGGGCTGCATACCCCCTGTAGTTAGTCAGAAGCCATAGGGGTGGAGGCAAGAAACCTCTGCACATTAAAGGGAAATCTCTAAAAGCTTCTTCTGCTTGAAAGGAGGCAGCATGTATAAATATTGGACCTCAGACACCAACTCTTCAGTACACTTCTGGACCTGTGGAGATTCTGCCAGGAAAAAGGACTGCTGAAAGGACTGCCACTCTGCTGGACTACTGCCTTGCTGGACTGCTGCCTTGCTGCCCTGCTGCCCTCCTACCTGAGTCAGAGGGATTGAACCTGCACCTAAACCCAGAACTCCCAGAGTGACTCTGTGTGCTAGTCTGCTGAACTTATGTTCAGAGCCACAGGGACATAACAGGCTCCCAACCACCTAAGCCAGCCCCTAGATTCAGCTGGAGTATCCCTTGACCCTTAGGGGGTACCCCTCAGGTCCTGGATCCTTGGTGTGGCTGCAGAGGAACTGAATTGAGGTTTGTGGGCTCTTCGCGACAGCCGAACGGGCCCACTGGCTCTAAAACCTTGCCGCTCCCACTGTCCACCAACACGAAGTTCAACAGCATCGACCACTCACTGTGAGCACCAATGCAAAGTTCCAGCCCTGACCGTCCGCGACGCCGACAGGATCTTTGGGCTACAGCAACAACCATCTGTGACGCCTACACAGCTCTTCGCACTATTTTGATGGACACCTGTGACACTCTCTCTTATCCTCATGGCCCCTTCCTCCATGAATAGAAGTCTTGGTGCTTGTCAGGTTTCAACTTGCCACAGACTCGCCCCACCACAGTGCCCGCTACATGCCACACTGGTTCTAATCCCAGCCTCCCAACCAGCCTATTGCCACACTAGTCGTGACCAAAGTATGTGAGCCCCACAAGCCACACTAGTCAGACCCGCATATCTCAACCACTGAACAACACTAATTATGACCTGTATATCTGTGCCCCGAGTTTCTCACCCGCAATATACATTTCTGTTTTTTATTGTTGTGCGTATTTCAGCCCCCCGAACCACACTAATCATGACCAGCACATCTCAGTCCCCCGTCCCGAGTCTCTCAACCCCAATACCCATTTCTGTTTTATTGTTGTACTTACCTGTCTGTAACCGCAGAAGTTGACCAAGATTCCACGGGATCTCAGCAAGTCTCAGCGGCCATCTTAGGCGTGGTTGAGTATTTAAACCACGCCTGGGACAGGAGGCCTTACTTTGCCTTGAGACTCTCAGAAAGAAACAAAGTCCTTATATGTGATTGGATTTCGTTGACGCCAGCGTCCTGTTTCTTTACCCGCACTTCAATCTCAGCATCACATCTCATCAGGTACCTGCAACGGAAAAGACAACATGTTACTCTAGAGTAATACCGAATGCTTCTCAGCTTTAGACCAAGACAAAACCTACAGTCACCGCATCAAGGTATTAGGACATAAAGGTACTGCATAACTTTTATTTCATTATCAAGCCATTGTGTTAACAACGATGCGCAACAACCCCTAGACGAAAGACTAAACAAAGGACCAAAGAGGACATTGAGCAAATGTGAAGAAACATTTGTGAACGTGACTAAAGGCTACAGGTATTCTATAAGAGATGAATACCAAGTAATGTTGTCCAATTTCTGTGAATATCTGTGAACGATAGTGAGGGTGTAATGAATATGTGTCTCTCCTACACTTGTAGTGTTTTGGCTCCTCGGTCACAATTAACCAGTGGAAAGAAAACCAGGTCACGAGCTGTTCCCAGACAATCAACCCTGCAACCTGGTGCTGATCTCTATACAAGCTGACTCGCAGGTATATCTAGTGACACATAGTGGGAGGTGGCATGACAGGTTAGTAAGATGTTATGTTATGTTATCGCAGATTTATAAAGCGCTCGGATACTCAAGAGTGTCCCGGCGCTAGAGCCAGTAGGAGTGAGACAAAGGGTGATCGTAGAGCAGAAGATTAATTAAAAAGCACGGTTTTTAGCTGCTTCTTAAAGAGCCTGAGGTCTTGAATTTTTCGCAACTCATGGGGGAGAGTATTCCAGGCCTTAGCCGCCCTAAAAGCGAGGGATCTTCCCCCTGTTCTGGCTAGTCGGTACAGTGGAATAGTGGCTAGGCACTGTGTTGTAGAGCGGAGCTGTCTGGAAGGCGCATAACAGTTAAAGCGTCTTCTGAGATAGGGGGGCCCCAAATTGTATAGAGCACCATGAGCAAGGGTGAGGGCTTTAAACAGTACGCGACTTCCCACCGGAAGCCAATGCAGATCTCGGAGGTGTTGCCTGGCACTGGTCCTGCAAGAAAGACCCAGAAGCACTCTCACTGCTGCATTCTGGATAGACTGCAGTTTTTGCAGCTGATAGGCAGGAAGGCCAATGTATAAAGCATTGGCATAGTCGATGCGTGACAGGATGAGAGCGCGTGTCACCATTTCCTTTGCTGGTTTGGGCAACAGTGGAAGAAATTTCCTAAGCATTTTGAGTGTGCCGAAGCACACTCCAGCCACTTTTTATCTGAGGAGCGAAGCTGAGGTCCTCACTAAACCAAACCCCCAGATTCTTTACTGGGATCCCCGAAATATTAGGCAGGGGGTAGCCTGTTGGCCAGAGGTCCTCCCTAAAATGCGGCGGGAAGGACCCGTAAAGGAGGACCTCCGACTTCTCCTCATTACATTTAAGTTGGGCCCTTGCAAGCCATTTGAAAACAGATGCTAGACAATTTTTGGCTGCATCGGGAGACAGATCATTTTTTTCCCAAGTAAAGAGGAGCTGGGTATCATCGGCGTAAGCGATGATCTTAGTGCCCAGCTCCTCTGCCAGGTAAATTAGCGGCGTAACGTAAACGTTGAATAGGGGGGGCTCAGGGTAGAACCCTGAGGCACACCCTTAGTCACCTTTCTTGGGACCGAGGAAAACGGAGGCAGCCAAACCTGCTGTGTCCTATTTTCTAGGAAGGATGCGATCCAGTCCCAGGCCGTGCCCGAGATTCCAATGCTGGAGAGACGAGCCAGTAGCTGATGATGGGGCACCGTATCGAAGGCGGCAGAGAGGTCCAATAGAATCAGGGCCGCTCTGCCGCCTGAATCAAGGTAGTCTCTAATAGCCTCCGACATCTCAACCAGGGCCGTCTCCGTACTGTAGGATGCCCTGAATCCCGACTGGGCGGGGTGGAGGGCGCCCGAAGTCTCGACAAACTGAGAGAGTTGTTTATGTACCGCCTTTTCACACACCTTCGCCACAGCCGGGAGAAGAGAGATAGGTCGGTAATTAGCTAAAATAGCAGGATTCAATGTGGTTTTTTTTAGCAGGGGGAGAAGTTTCGCTTGTTTCCACTCCAGTGGCACCAGAGCCGTTTGAAGCGAAAGATTGATGATGTTGTTAACCTCTGGGTTAACAACCTCCGCCACCGCTGCTAGCTGTCTGGCCAGACAGGGGTCCGCTGGGGACCCAGATTTGAGAGATTTAAGAATGGCCAGAGAGTCCGGCAAAAAGATAGGTAAGAACGCTGCCAGGGAGGTTTGGACTGGGTCAAAATTCCAGCAGGTCGGAGAAAGGGGAACCATCAGCCCTTGGGAGGTGGGCCCGAAGCTGTTCTGAATGGCTTGAATCTTATCAATAAAAAAGTCAGACAACTTCTCACACCAAGAGTCAGAGGCAGGGGAGCTAATGTTCGCCGCACGCGGCTTCAGGAAACTCTGAGTGATAGCAAAGATTTCTTTTGAGTTGTTTTTGGACTGAGCAATGCGTTCCGCGTAAAAATTGCCTTTGGATTTTTTAATAGCGGCATAATACTCCTTCTGAGATTTCCTCAAGGCTATTTTCGCCATTGGGCAGTGGGCTTGTCTCCAACTGCGCTCCAGCTTTTTACAAGTATGTTTTAGCTCTCTAAGCTCACCAGAGAACCATGGTTTGGGTGGAGCACTCCTTACTCCTCTCTTAACCACAGATGGAGAGGAGTGATCCACTGCCGAAGAGATCCATTTATTAAAGCCTCTCACCGCATCAGTCAGGTCCATGGAAGCGGCGGGACGGGTATCTAACATGACCTTTAAAGACAGATGGTACCTAACCTTAAGCACTCTACCCTTTCTCCTTTTCTGACCAAGAGGTCGACAGTTTGATGGGACTAACCCAAGAGGCACCACCAAACGAAAAGATCCACATCCCTAATCCTCATTGGTATATATAGTGTCTCGCAAGTAGGAACGGTCACGGACAAGAATTTGGGTCCATATCATCGCAGCAAGGATACGTCGCGAACTGCAAGGTAAGAGTTTGTGGTGTCTCCTCTAATAGCACTGGACTGAGAAGGCAACTTTTTCGGCAGGACTAACTTGGTCCCTATATACGACCCACGCTCCATCGCGGTTGGTCTCAACTTGTGACTTTCTACCGGTCTCGCAAGACAAGATAGCCATGAGTGGCGCTTTGTGCTTTTTAAATATAAGACAGTGGTGGTGAGATGCACACCTTTTTAAATTTTTTACTGCATTTCTATTCTCCATGTTTATTCACTAGTTTCAACCTTCTGTTGGCGTGCACGCTTGCTCCGCGCTCCGCCCAGTTGCGCTGCAATCATAAGTAGCAAGGAAGCTTGCCTATGTGTTTAAAACTAACAAATAACGCTTGTCTCTTCTAAAATGGCCGCTAAAACACGGGAACTTTACTGCGCATGTCTCAACCATATCACATGTTGTGACGTCTTTCTTTGCTTGGTGGGAAACTCCTGCTTCTGCGCAGTGTGCATTAAAATGGCTGCTTGATGTTTTCACATGCTACCGCTTGCTCTCGTGTTATAATTAATTTGTCGTTTCTCTAACGCTATTAATGCGGGATAGATTTTATAAGTAAATGGGAATAGAATAGAAAGAGTGGGTATACAGTGAAACATTTTGTTTGTGATTTTAATATTTTCTCCTTTACTTTTATTAGTTCGTAAAATTTGGGCCTGGGGTTTGGTGAACCGAAAACTCGTGTGACAATGATCCTGCGCATGCGTCCTGCATGGCTGCCCAGAAAGAAAGGGATGAAGTCAACCTGGACATCGTCCAAGGCCATGACCTGATGGCCAGCATCGCTGTACCCATGATGTACCAGTTGAAATGCAACAATGTATATGAATTATGAATAAAATTTGTCGTGAGACGGGTGGGAAATAAAGCAAATGTAATAAAATTACATTGATGGGCGGTATTTTAAAACAATGGGCTTTAGGAAAATTAACCAAATCAATACGGTGTGAGGATCAACCCCTGTCCCCGTCCAATCAGAAATAGTGGTCCCATATTTTGGCAACATTAAGGGGAGGTACATGGGCGTAGAAGGGTATAATAGATATAGCATTAGTTAATTAGTTAGACTAGACGCTGACAGGCAGATGCTCCAGACCGACAAGCTGATTGATTGCAGACTGAACCGCTGTCCAGAGAGGTCCTGAGGAGGGGGGCGGCGGAGTCCATTAGAAGGAAGGCTCGGGAGAATCGAGGAGAAGTCGAGTATCAGAGAGGGGAACGACGCAGGCGTCGTTGGTAGAGAGGTCACCGGTCCTGTCCTGAACCTGGAGGAAGTCTTTGCTCTTCATACTTCTTGGGTCCTATCTTTTCCAACTCCTTGGCAAGGGGTTTGGTTCTCGCACTTTAGGTAAATATACCTGCAACCTTAGTTGCGTTGCTGTCTCTATCTTCTCCTTTCTGAGGGACCGTCATTAATCAATAATTATTATTCTATGCTTCATCCTTGATATGCGACTGAGTATCATGTGGTTCTGTATTTACTCTGCTAAAATCTTTAGATACCATAAGTATTGCGTCTCTCGAGTACTATCAACGTGTAGTAACCCGGGGTGAGGAGTGAATAATGTGGAGCGGTTTTTACGAAGGCATTCTGGGAAATTGAGTACCATTAGGGCAGCAGTTTAAACGCATGCCAGCATCTTATAGTTGATATTTGACTCTGAGGCTTGGGACTGCATCACGATGCAGTGGAATAGCCTAAACGTACACCTACGTGAAATAACAGCATTCCGGTCCATAGTTTAGTGAGTGCACAATGGCACGTGATTGACTTTCAGGGGGGAAGGGAGGGGAAATATAAGAGTGAGAAGGTTGAGAATGGCGTTAAGCAGACAACATGGATAATGGAAGCCGTGCAGGGGCATGGGTAAACTGGATGATGAACGATAGAGCACTGCTAATAAGTGACATTGAGTAATGTTTTCAGAGAGTGAGAAACACGTGTTACGGTAAGCGCATATTTCAACTGGGCGGTTTACTGAAAATGAGACTATATAAAGGTTTCAGTGGGAAGTACGGGGTTATGAGCGCATTTTAGAACTTTGGCGTGTTGCTGATATAGAGAAAAAATGAAGATGCCTAGGGGTAAAACATGGCGGTAGAAGTAAGGAAATAACGTTGCAGGTTTAGATTTTACATATGTGCAATGTGGGGGTTATGAGGACGTTGAAGTACGGTTGTTATTTAAATAGACGACTGCAGTAATATATAAATAGGTGGGGCAAATGCAAGAGCGCTTTATAACTCCAATTAATGTGGATTTGAAAAGGATGGTTTTTGGGCAGTGTATTGTATCACAAGTGTCTCATTTAGCAGATGGTTATTAACTTTGAAATAATTTGTTTGTTTTTATAGATACCCCTGATGAAGGGTTGTCCCGAAATGCATTGGGTGTTTTTTAAATAAATCGTGACATGTGGAAACATGGCATTCTCCTGTGTTTTTGAGGAAAATCGTGAAAAATAAAAGAATGAATAGAATGAATTGAAGAAAACTAAGCGTGAAAAAGTGGAAAACTATGGAGACACAAGTGGATTAATGGAAGAGTTTTACATGGATTTGATTTATTGGATTCATTCGATTGTAATGGCTGTGCAGCTTGTGGAATCTCACTCGGTTCCTTCGTGTTCGTTTATGATTGCAGCGCAACTGGGCGGAGCGCGGAGCAAGCGTGCACGCCAACAGAAGGTTGAAACTAGTGAATAAACATGGAGAATAGAAATGCAGTAAAAAATTTAAAAAGGTGTGCATCTCACCACCACTGTCTTATATTTGAAATGAACTTTCCGTCCTAAACCGGAGAGATTGCACCCACGATGAAAGAGGAGTACTGATTCAGTGAGAAATCATGGGATAAGCATATTAAGTGAACTTTTTGGATTACACAGGAGCCAGGTTTCCCGTCACGTATAATTATAATCATATGCAAAACAATTGACTATGTTATGTATCACTTGGACATAAGTATGGGGGGCAAAAGCAACCTGTCAGTGATATTATTGTTTAACATGTGCTGTTTGTGGTGCGATGTTTAAAAACCTGTAGCGTCATCTAGTGGTTTAAAAGATACCATAAGTATTGCGTCTCTCGAGTACTATCAACGTGTAGTAACCCGGGGTGAGGAGTGAATAATGTGGAGCGGTTTTTACGAAGGCATTCTGGGAAATTGAGTACCATTAGGGCAGCAGTTTAAACGCATGCCAGCATCTTATAGTTGATATTTGACTCTGAGTCTTGGCACTGCATCACGATGCAGTGGAATAGCCTAAACGTACACCTACGTGAAATAACAGCATTCCGGTCCATAGTTTAGTGAGTGCACAATGGCACGTGATTGACTTTCAGGGGGAAGGGAGGGAAATATAAGAGTGAGAAGGTTGAGAATGGCGTTAAGCAGACAACATGGATAATGGAAGCCGTGCAGGGGCATGGGTAAACTGGATGATGAACGATAGAGCACTGCTAATAAGTGACATTGAGTAATGTTTTCAGAGAGTGAGAAACACGTGTTACGGTAAGCGCATATTTCAACTGGGCGGTTTACTGAAAATGAGACTATATAAAGGTTTCAGTGGGAAGTACGGGGTTATGAGCGCATTTTAGAACTTTGGCGTGTTGCTGATATAGAGAAAAAATGAAGATGCCTAGGGGTAAAACATGGCGGTAGAAGTAAGGAAATAACGTTGCAGGTTTAGATTTTACATATGTGCAATGTGGGGGTTATGAGGACGTTGAAGTACGGTTGTTATTTAAATAGACGACTGCAGTAATATATAAATAGGTGGGGCAAATGCAAGAGCGCTTTATAACTCCAATTAATGTGGATTTGAAAAGGATGGTTTTTGGGCAGTGTATTGTATCACAAGTGTCTCATTTAGCAGATGGTTATTAACTTTGAAATAATTTGTTTGTTTTTATAGATACCCCTGATGAAGGGTTGTCCCGAAATGCATTGGGTGTTTTTAAATAAATCGTGACATGTGGAAACATGGCATTCTCCTGTGTTTTTGAGGAAAATCGTGAAAAATAAAAGAATGAATAGAATGAATTGAAGAAAACTAAGTGTGAAAAAGTGGAAAACTATGGAGACACAAGTGGATTAATGGAAGAGTTTTACATGGATTTGATTTATTGGATTCATTCGATTGTAATGGCTGTGCAGCTTGTGGAATCTCACTCGGTTCCTTCGTGTTCGCTTTGTGCTTTTTGCCACAATTTTCACTTAAATCTGTAAAAATTCATAACTTTGGTTCTACTGATTGTTATGTTTGGTCCTACTGGTAAGGGTAAAAATCATTCCTTTACATAGAGTAGATTGGCCAAATCGCCAATACTTCAGGGCTATTGATCAATGGGTAAGCCTGTCCTAGATTTAATGTGCAAGAACCTCAGGATACGTTGTCGGGTTCAGGATTTGTGAAAGCAATTGAATAAGAAAATGCTTTCTTTTTTTCTGTTAATAAATACACATAAGCATAATTTCTGCATCATGTCTGATTTGAGTTGCTTATACATCCTCATATAACATACAGATTGCAATGAAGAGGAAAGGCGAGGAGGTAATGTCTGGATTATATGCGGGTAATCGTCATTTCTCCGAACCTTAGTCTTGCTCGTCTAATTCTACTTGGTGCCCCCCGCCCAGCCTTCACAATCCAGGCATTTAGTCTTGACACAGGAATATGGATATTTATTGATTCAGCCTGGTATGTTCAGGAAGTGCATTAGGAAAATAATGGTATTATAGGAAAAGGATTGCTTACAACAAGGTAAAGTGTAGTAGGACTATTGTTTAGAGGAGTATTAGTCTTTTTTCCTTTCCATAAGTGGGTATGAAAGCTGTTGTGAGGTGCAGCCCCCTCACGTAAAGTACAGATTGAGGCAAGGAAGCCTAAAGCTCAGAGTAATGAAGATCTCCACAAGTAATCCAGATGTTTTTTCCTTTAAACAGTAATTGCTGTGAGGTAAATTGGTTTAACTGAGGCAAATCAACACAATAGAATGCATTGCTTTGTAAGTCAAAGCACAGAACTGGAAAAGGAACATTCCTGTTGATCCAGCGCGATATTAGCAAACAGCATTCATACACCAAATACTCACTTGGGCCCATACATTCATACTACGCTAATACTTACGCTGGGGAGTCAGTTGTACTCTTTATCAAAATCCCTGCTACCAATTACCTTTCTGATTGAAGAGTAATGACTTACCAATGAATCCTTTGCTAATTGGGAAGTTTAAAATGAGTGACGTTCTTTACAGTACATAATCCTGAAATAACCACTGAATCAGGAAGTTTTAAAATGTTTATCTAAAGATTTTAGCAGAGTAAATACAGAACCACATGATACTCAGTCGCATATCAAGGATGAAGCATAGAATAATAATTATTGATTAATGACGGTCCCTCAGAAAGGAGAAGATAGAGACAGCAACGCAACTAAGGTTGCAGGTATATTTACCTAAAGTGCGAGAACCAAACCCCTTGCCAAGGAGTTGGAAAAGATAGGACCCAAGAAGGATGAAGAGCAAAGACTTCCTCCAGGTTCAGGACAGGACCGGTGACCTCTCTACCAACGACGCCTGCGTCGTTCCCCTCTCTGATACTCGACTTCTCCTCGATTCTCCAGAGCCTTCCTTCTAATGGACTCCGCCGCCCCCCTCCTCAGGACCTCTCTGGACAGCGGTTCAGTCTGCAATCAATCAGCTTGTCGGTCTGGAGCATCTGCCTGTCAGCGTCTAGTCTAACTAATTAACTAATGCTATATCTATTATACCCTTCTACGCCCATGTACCTCCCCTTAATGTTGCCAAAATATGGGACCACTATTTCTGATTGGACGGGGACAGGGGGTTGATCCTCACACCGTATTGATTTGGTTAATTTTCCTAAAGCCCATTGTTTTAAAATACCGCCCATCAATGTAATTTTATTACATTTGCTTTATTTCCCACCCGTCTCACGACAAATTTTATTCATAATTCATATACATTGTTGCATTTCAACTGGTACATCATGGGTACAGCGATGCTGGCCATCAGGTCATGGCCTTGGACGATGTCCAGGTTGACTTCATCCCTTTCTTTCTGGGCAGCCATGCAGGACGCATGCGCAGGATCATTGTCACACGAGTTTTCGGTTCACCAAACCCCAGGCCCAAATTTTACGAACTAATAAAAGTAAAGGAGAAAATATTAAAATCACAAACAAAATGTTTCACTGTATACCCACTCTTTCTATTCTATTCCCATTTACTTATAAAATCTATCCCGCATTAATAGCGTTAGAGAAACGACAAATTAATTATAACACGAGAGCAAGCGGTAGCATGTGAAAACATCAAGCAGCCATTTTAATGCACACTGCGCAGAAGCAGGAGTTTCCCACCAAGCAAAGAAAGACGTCACAACATGTGATATGGTTGAGACATGCGCAGTAAAGTTCCCGTGTTTTAGCGGCCATTTTAGAAGAGACAAGCGTTATTTGTTAGTTTTAAACACATAGGCAAGCTTCCTTGCTACTTATGTAGTGTATGCAAGAGTTAGTACAAACAATACAAGTTTAATAAATTAATACTATGAGAAGATTGTATCCGAGCAAGTCTCATTTGTGAGTCCTTGCTCCATCAATCTGATGGCGTTTCTGAGCCATCAAATACTACCCACAATCAGATGCCAACTTTTAGCATAAAATAGTCTCATTTTCATTTTTACACTTTCTATTTTTCACATCCCCTTTCAGTTTCTTGTATAATTCACTTCTCAAGTCTTCCAGTTCAATTTCTTCAAACTTTCTCTTCTTCCCTTTCCCTGTCACAGTATATGATTCATTCTTTCTACAGCATTTGCACCATATTATTATTGACAGTACTATTATTGCTATCCCTGCTAAGGGTACTAATATTTGACCTATAAGTCCTTTCCCTATATTAGTAAACCAGATACCAATTGACGCAATACTACTTGTCAATCTTTCCCATACACTATCAACTTCCAGTGGTTTAAGTTCCTTCTCAAGTTTAGTTATATTCTGTATATACGTTCCAATTTCTGCACTTTTATCAGGAATGTAAGTGCAACAGTGTTTCATCTTCAATAATTTACAGACTCCGCCCTCTTTTGCCAATATAATATAAAGAGCAAGTCGATTTTGCATAACCATAGATCTAATCGCAACCATTTCCGCATTAATCATTTGAAATCCTCCAGCAGTATCCGTTGATAAACGATCAACCACTGTAGACAATTTACATATCTTCCTTGAGTTCAGAATTATTCCCACTGAAGGTATCAATGCACCAAATATGTCACCTACAATTTCTGAAAAACTAGCTCTTTTACTACGTGTTAATTCACTATTATTTTCATTGCTCCCAGTGTTTCTTTTTACGTGGTATATTTTTGGAAATACTATTCCAAAGTAACAACTTCCATACCACCGTGCAGGAAGCCTAAAGTAAGCCTTATTCCCACACACATAATAGATTCCAGGAAAAACTGAATCTGTTCCTCCTTTGATTCCCCACCCTCCAAGAATTAAGAAATTATGTTCACATTCACTAGTACCAATGAAAACATTGTTATAATCAGTTTTTAATCTATGTAGACAAATTTTCCCTGTCTTTACAAAATCCAAAGCCATAGCAGCTTGAGCCTTGCCAGGTGTGTAACTACCTTCTTTCTCAGCCCAATGTTGGCAAATGAGCCTTATGCTCAGAAGCTTTCCTTTGAAAATCTTGTCTTCTATTTTCTACTAAATTCAAAAATATCTTTTCTTCTTCATGTAATGAACATGTTAGATTGTTTCTATGTGCATGTGTTATATCTATCGATTTCATTGTTAAGAAAAATTCTCCCATAAACTGTGCATCTTGACTACTAAGCACTGGGTTCATACTCTTTCGAATCGGAACCTCAGAAAATATCACATCTATATTTGAATAATAATACTGAAGTCTCCCTGTTCTATAAAATAAACTTGCTAATACACTACATGATATGCCATATGTTAATGGTAAGTGATGATATGTTAACCCTTCTGCTACTGATTCTGGTAACTTCATACGGACATAACAATTACTAACTTCCATGGTATCTACATATTGAAACAATAACTTTGTGAAAACATTTAAACTAGTGTCGTTATCAGTTATCTCATGATGAAATTCTGATTCACTTTCTGCTATTAGTTCTACTCTATTACCCTTCAAGTTTGCTGTCCTTTCCTTAGTTTCGTTATTAATCTTTTTATCCATTATCATAAGGTAAGGAACTGCTACGATCAGGACTAACCATACTATAAGCACCATTACTAGACTACATATGCATACTGCACAGCATCTTTTACAACATTTCTGTTTTGATCTCCCAGTAACTCTATTGTCGGACATTTTGACAAGGAAGATTGCTCTTCTTATCTATTTTTAAATTTTCTTTTCTGTTATCAAGGTGGTCTTGTTTCTGTCTCGTAAGTTAGTTCAGCACTTGTTCCTTCGTCACCACTTTCACTTGACTCTGAGCTCCCGTAGTCTTCAAGAATGATGTAAGTCCAATCAGGACCTTTGAATTTGTTGTTCACAAGTTTCAGTCTCTTGCTTCTTCTTTTCTCAGTTCTGCTTTCTTGCTCTGTTTGACTTGTTACTTCATTTACTTGATCTGGATCTTCACTTCTGGTTGTTATGTGGTATCTTACTCTTTTAATGACACTAGGTCAATGATCACCTTTTCTTGTTTTCTTTGTTGGCACTGTCTCTTTGTTTTCGTCTTCGGAAATCCTTTTATTTTCAGGTTTCAGTACAGTTTCGTTTTCTGCAATTACTGTTTCTCTTATTTGTTCCTTTTCAGGTCTGATTGGTTTCTTTTCAGCAGCTCCACTGTGAGTTTCCAATAAGTGACCTTGTTCTTGATTTATTTCTTCATGATCATTTTTCTCGAGATCTTCTTTTTCTGTGTAGTTTTCTGGATCTAACTGGTTCTGATCAGGGCTTATTGCACTTTGTACTTCTGCAGCTTGACCGGATTCTTCTATACCTGTCTGTCCCTGCTCAAAACTTGTTGGTTCTTCGTTATTTTGAGCCCAGTTTCCTCTCCCTATCTGGCCCTGCTCAGGTTCTTTTATTGTATCTTCTTCTTTTTCCTGAGCTGCTTCTTCTTCACCTATCTGATCTTCTTCGATTTCTTCCAAGTTTGCTTGACTTCTTGTTCTATGGTAAACTTCAGGGATTTCCACCACTGGTATCCAGTCCTGACTTGTGCTCGGTTGTTCTTCTTCAGCTTCTCTTGAATCTTGAACCTGAGATTCTTCAGCTGGGCAACCTTCAGCTTCTTCAGTGATTGGTGCTGACTGAGGATTTTCTTCTTCAGGGTCTGGTACTCTTTTGGTGTGACTTACATGAATCCAATTAGGAAATCCTGCACACTTCACTGCTGTATTTGTGATCAGTATGACCTGACAAGGTTTTCCCCACCTAGGTGATAGACACGTCTCTCTGGTGTGATTCTTCACTACCACCCAGTCACCAGGATTCAGATCATGTTCAGGCTGCCTGGAAACGGCGTCTTCTCCAACCTAGTGAGAGACAGAACGCACTAGGTCAGCCAATCCTTTGCAATAATCCAGGACCATATCATCAGATATATTCAACAGTTTATTTGTGGGAACATGTGCTTGTCTCATTGCTCTTCCCATCATTATTTCGTGTGGACTCAATCCGGTGTTTCTATCAGGAATGCTTCTGAGTCCCATTAAAACAAGTGGCAATGCATCCGGCCACTCTAGTGATGTTGATGCACACATTTTTCCCAGTCTGGATTTTATTGTGCCATTTAATTGTTCAACCACTCCAGAAGCCTCTGGACGATATGCACAGTGCAGTTTTTGTTCAATTTGAAATGCTTCACATATTATTTTAATCACTTCACTGTTAAAATGTTTTCCTCTATCCGATTCCAAAGTTACTGGGAAACCAAACCTAGGAATGAGTTCTCGTAGCAACAACTTTGCAACTGTAATGCTGTCATTCCTTCTGGTAGGGTAAGCCTCCACCCACTTTGAAAACAGACACACTATGGCAAGTACATATTTCAGCCCTCTGCAGGATGGTAACTGAATGAAATCAAATTGCAATCTTATAAATGGACCTTCTGCCTTTCCAATTTTACCAAACACAATTATTGTTTTTCTTCCTGGATTATGCATCTGGCACGTTAAACATCTCTGGCAAAGACTCTCTGCTACAGCCCTAAATCTTGGATTGTACCAATTTTGTCTGAAGAGCCTAATCATTGCATCTCTCCCTATGTGAGTGTCTCCATGAATCATCCTGGCCATCTGTGAAAGCAAAGAATCGTGCATGACTGGTCTGCCATCGGCATAAATCCATACATCATCGTCTGCCCTTTGAGAACATCCCATTTTAATCCATGTATTTTTCTCACTCTCATCAGCATCATCTTGCATTCCTTTTACCTCATTCCATGTTTCAGGTGGTGCATACAGCATAAGTTGGCAACTGATTCCCATTCTTTCCACCCTTTTATTGACTGACAACCTATTTTTGGCACAATGTTGAGCCACAAGGTCTGCATATCGGTTGCCGACTACCACCCAGTCATCTCCTGACTGGTGTGCGGCACATTTCACCACAGCCAATTCTTTTGGTGATTGTATTGCTTCTAGCAATTCCCTTACGAATTGTCCATTTTTAATGGGGGATCCTGAAGAAGTCATGAAATCCCTCTGCATCCAAAGTTGGCCAAAATCATGCACAACCCCGTAACCATATTGGCTATCTGTAAATATAGTTACTTTTTGATTCCTCCCAATTTTGCAAGCCTTTATCAATGCAATCAATTCAGCTATTTGTGCAGATTTGACTCCGGGTAAATAGGATGCTTCAACTATTCCAGTTAATTCACATACCGCATAGGCAGCAGTTAGTTTACCATCTTCATGTCTTTGGCACGAACCATCGACAAACAGCTCCCTGTCTGGCTTTTTGAGGGGTAGTTCCTCAATATCAGGACGTGGTTTCGTGCATAGCTCTGTGACTTTTAAACAATCATGTTCTTCTTCTTCGTCATCGTTAACTTCCTCATGATATGGGTCTGGTAGTAAGGTAGCTGGATTTACTATCGTGCACCTTACCATGGTCACATTTTCAGCACCCATTATTATTCTTTCATACTTAGTCAGCCGACTAGGAGTAAGATGCTGAGTTCTGGTTCTTGTCAACAGAATCACAACTGCATGTGGAACAAACACTTTTACAGGGTGTCCCATTACAATTGACTCACTTTGTTCAATGCTCAAACAGGTAGCCGCTACTGCTTTTAAGCAGCCTGGCAACGCGGCTGCCACTGGGTCCAATGTAGCAGAAAAGTATGCTATAGGACGTCTGTCTAAACCATGTCTCTGGGTTAGGACTGAAAGTGCACAATTTTCTCTCTCGTGACAAAATAATGCGAATTTTCTTTTATAATCAGACATGCCTAAGGCAGGTGCTGAACACAACGCATTTCTCAATTTTACAAAAGCTCCTACGCTCTCATCATCCCACTCAACTGGGTCCCTTGCCTTCTTTTTTGTCAATTGAATTAATGGCTTTGCTAATAAAGAAAATCCTAGTATCCATTGTCGACAATAACCTACTATTCCCAGGAACATTCTCACTTCTCTTTGTGTTACAGGCAATTGCATTTTCTTGATTATTTTTACTCTTTCAGATGTTATTCTTCTTTTTCCTCTCTCAATTTGGTGTCCCAGATATTTAACTGCTGTTGTACAAAACTGCAATTTTTCAGGTGAAACTTTATGCCCTTCCAGCTAAATGATTTAACAATGCAATAGAGTCAACAACACAGTCCTCTCTGGTGTTTGATGCCACCAGTAAGTCGTCGATATACTGCACTAAGACTGAGCTTCCTGGCATCACTAGTTTCTCTAGACACTTTTTCAATATCTGATTGAAGATGGAAGGACTTTCCGTGTACCCCTGAGGAACACGATTCCATACATAGACTTTGTTCTCGAATTTAAATGAAAAAAGATACTGGCTATCTTGATGCAAAGGTATCGAAAAGAATGCTTGGCATAGATCAATCACAGTAAACCATCCTGCACTCCAAGGAATCTGATATAAAATTACTGCAGGATTTGGCACTATAGGACAACAAGGTTCCACAATCTTGTTTATTTTGCGCAGGTCTTGTACAATCCTGTATTTTCCACTAGGTTTCTTCAAACCCATGATTGGTGAATTACAAGGGCTACTCATTACTTCTTTTAATATGTCTTGTTTTACCATTCTGTTAATTTCTTCAATTACTCCTGCTTTTACTTCTGCACTCATTTTGTACTGTCTGGTATTTGGGAAAATCGCACCTTCCTTTACAACAATTTTAACTGGGTCTATTTTGGCCATAAGTCCTACTTCTTTTCCCGTGAAATCCCATACCATGGGGTTTACAGTATTTTTTAATTCTTCTGGCAACTCGTCTTTTGTTATCAAAGAAAACATCTCATCTACTTCTGTACCTTGTTTTGCAATCATAAACTTATATACATGGTCTTCGTCTGGGGTTTGAACTGCCACACCATCCGGTGTGCAGAAAATTGTGCAATTCATTTTGCATAACAAATCTCGGCCCAATAAATTTACTGGACTAGAATCACACACTACAAATTGATGCATTTCTCTAAAGTTTCCTATTTTTACTTCCATTGGTTCAGTAAGAGGTGTTCTAATCTTTCGATTTGCCACCCCCACAACTTGGATAGCTTCTCCAGAGAGAGGAAGGTCTGGGATGTCTGCTGTTCTCACAGTAGACCTGGTAGCACCAGTGTCCAAAAGGAAAGTAATATCATTACCTTTCACATTCCCTTCAACATATGGACCTGACTGATCTACCGGTAAGGATGCGCCAAGCATGCACTCCTTCTCCCCCTCTCCTAGGCACCGTCACTGACTATAGGAGCAGAAGTCGTCCTGTAAAAGAAATTGCGATGTTATATAATCATTCTTACCACTTCCCCCTTGATATCCGACGTCTGTACCGTGCTTTGCTCTGCTTACATTACCCTGTATAGGTGCAGGAGGCAACTGACTCTGAGGATTTACACCCTGCTGTGAGTCATTCTGCGTCTGTGGATTTAAATTTTGATTTGGGCCATTATTATTTCGAATCTTTTTACATTCATCCTTCCAATGCCCCAATTTTCCGCATCCATGACAAGGAAATTTCTTTTTAGCCTCTTCTCTGCTCATTCGTCCTCTCACTTTTCCACCATTCCCAGTGTCACCACTCGTTCCAGAATCCTGTCCTTGATTTTCACTCGGATTATCCAAATTAATTCCCTGTTTCTCGGCCATTTTCACCTGTGCCCACATTACTTTCTCCTGCAATTTCTTGTGCCTGTCCTCAATGTCGTCTCCACAATATTTTGCATATTTCAAAATTTCATCTATTGGCTTCCCCTGCCAACATAACATGTGCTGGTTAATCATCTGACAAATCTCTGGCTTCAGACCATAAACAAATCGGTAGACAAACTGACTCATGTTTTTATCTCCAATGTCCTCAAAGCCACTATACTGCTTGAATACCGGCAACAAACGCTCATAATAGGCGTGTACCGATTCACTGGCTTCTTGTGTAGTTCTATCTATTTTCACCCAATCTGTTTCTTTCGGTGGTATTTTCCCTTTCAGGTAAATTATTACCTGTTGATATTTTCTCATCACATCATTTGACGGAGCACCTGTCTTTGGATCTCTAGGATACTCCTCACTAGGCCAATCAACTGTTATTTTACAATCTGTCCACAAATCAGCAGGTACCACTATGTCAAACAAACCATCCAAATCCTTCAACAATACCTTAGACACCTTTACAAACCTCTCAACTTGCTTGTACCATTCAATTGGCTTCTCTCTTAATTTAGGAAAATTGTTCGTAAATGACAAAATATCCTGTCTGCTCCATGGGACATGAACTTATACCCCTCCTGGAACTTCTCGCATCGGGAACATTTGATCTGCTTTCCCTGTTTCCTTCATTAGATATTCAGATGCTGTTCTACTGGTTCGTGCCTCTTCCTTTTTCTTGGCCCATCTAGTTCTCCATTTATCTAGATCTCCCCATTTCTGTAAAACTGTAATTAATTCTTTTATTTGTAATTTTCTTCCGGGGGCATTCATGTTTTGTAAATCTTTGTCTGAAAAATCTGCTCTATAGGGTTTCTGTAGTAATTTTGATCTCCCTATTTCAATTCCCATCTGCAAAGCTAAATCTGATAATTTTTCATGGAATAATTTTGCATTTCTTGTGATACTCCTGCACACGAACAATAGTTCTTCTTCATCGTAAGTATTTAGGCGATCTAACCCTACATTTCTTGCTATTATTTCTTCTAATTCGACCTTTAATTTATAAATGTCCATGATCTTTGGGGGTGTGCTTTGTTTGTCTGCTCCTTGTGCCCACCTTTCTAAGTCTTCTGGTGTTACTACTGTGGCACTTTTTGCTCCCGATGAAGTTATTATGTTTACATCTCTTGAGCAACCAGGTGTAGCTCTTCTGGGGGTACTATTTACAGAATCTCGAATGGGCAAATCCATTAATGAAATCATAGATTCACAATCACTAAAGTGATCCTCAACCATTACTATTGCTTCAGGTTTAGGAACATTCACAGGAGTAGGCATAACTAAAGGTTTTTGGTAATTTCCCTTGTCACCATATAAGGGAACCACTGGACCAATCGTTACAGGTATGGTTAGTGAATCAGGATGCATACTCAATTGTGTTACTTTCTGAATTAATTCTGCTCTGTTTTTATCTATGGCTTATTTTTCTTTGTCGTGAAGTACCCTACTTACTGGGGAATCATGTAATACTTGTGGTACCAATGGTGTCCTTAACAGTGGTGCACTTGGAATGCATCCACTTGTCCCTTCCTGATATGGTGGCGGGTTCTTTAATATCTCTTCCATAAACTCATCTTCGGAATCTCCAAATCTAGTCAAATGTTTTGTCTTTTCGGTGCATTTGCTACCTAATGGCTCATCCGCCATTAATATTGGCTACAGACCTTCTGTAAGCATTGCTCTCCTCCACTGTTTCATCTGACCGTCCCTTGACTCATTATGGTTCCTAGGGAAAAATCCTCGATAACCCCTATTACTCCTGGATCGGTCACGCTCAAATGCCTCGGTTTCCCATTCCTCTAAGGCTTCGTATTGAGTTAATCTAGGTCTGGGTTCTAAGTCATTCATCCTCAATCTTAAATTTTGAAGAATTCTCCCATTAAAAGTACCATTCTCTGGAAATGCTAATATTCCATCATTTTTGGTATATTCTATCCAATTCTCTATCCATACACAAGTATGATAACCTCTCTCCATCATCATGATTGAAGCGGGCGTTTTAGCTGGTGGAATGATAATTCCTTCCCTAGTTTTGACTGGTTTATCCTTTTTAAAATAGTTCTTAATCTTTTGTAAAAATGACATTTTTCTCTTCTCTCTGTACATCTTGGGTAAGTAAGTAAGTCCGTTTTTATATAGCGCAGCTACTCACCCTTACGGGTCTCAAGGCGCTGGGGGCCGGAGTGGAAATTAAGTGAGCTATTGCCCAGAGTCACATGGTGCTGAGCTGAGCTGCCGCCGGAGCCGGGGATCGAACCGTGAACCCTGTGCTCCGAAGTCAGCTGCCCTGGCCGCTGCACCACACCTCTCCACTGGGTAAATCTCGCTGTATAAAATTATATTCTGCAAAGCCTAGATATCTCCTATCCGGTCGAGTTCCTGTTAAAGTTAGATCGCGTTTTAACATGCAATCTCCTATCCACTAAGATTTCAGCTTCTATGGTAACAACCAATCAAATGCCAGCTAACTTTTATTTCTGACCCAATCCTAGTGCGGCTTTTCTGTGACGTTCGTCTGCCAACCCCTCCTTTACAATCTGCGCTTCTCTGTCCCTCGCGGTTTTGACCAATCCCAGCGCGGCACCTGTGACGTCAGTACTGCTCCTGACTACTGACCCCTGCTTTACAAGAGTCTTTCCACGCCTGCTGTTTCAACCAATCTCAACGCGGCACCTGTGACGCCAGCTCCCTCTCTGGCAACTGACCCTCCCTTTACAAAATCGTACGCAAACTTTATTTTCTCTACAACTTCTAATTTCATTTTAATAACGACATAAAACATTCGCTATCGTGCCAGTTTCTCTAAGTTCGAAAAGATAGTTTCTCTCACACGTAGTAAAAACTTTTCCGTTTTACTAAACACACACTACGAGTAAAAACCCTTCCGTTTACTCCTCATACAAGCTTCAGAAATACCTGTTACCTTTTCAATGTTACCCTTTCTAGGTGATATAACATCAAAATTTACCAGCGTATTCTTCTGCTATTATTCACACGCACAGAGTCCCTAACAAGTACTGATAGCCCTGCTTAACCTTCAGTACTATTTCTGCCTGACAGATAACCTCACTGCAGTATGGTTTCCACTTACCATCTGCTATTCAACTTTTCCCCGGGGAATTCTGGACAACATAAAACTATTTTTGAACACACAGATGTTAATTCATAAAAATAAAATTCTCATTACCCAATTAACAAAGTCCAACCATCCTCTGCTACCAGAAAACTGATCCAGCGCGATATTAGCAAACAGCATTCATACACCAAATACTCACTTGGGCCCATACATTCTTACTACGCTAATACTTACGCTGGGGAGTCAGTTGTACTCTTTATCAAAATCCCTGCTACCAATTACCTTTCTGATTGAAGAGTAATGACTAACCCTGGGCAAAGCACTACGCTACGCTCGCGTAGTTTGCGAAGTTTGCGCTACTTCGCACTACGCGAATTGCACGTAGCACAGTGCAAACACGCGTAGCGTAGCGCAGCTGTCATTTTGCTTGCTCGCGGTCCTCAACGTCAAGTTGGCGACCGCGAGCAAGCAAATGACATCCCGGCGAGACTTTTTCCTCGTTCGCGATCAGCAACATCAAGTTGCCGATCGCGAGCGTGGAAAATAAACCTCCCGGCGAGATTCTCAACGCGGGGAGGTCAGGTTTCTCATTGCGAGTGGTCGCGTAAGCTCGCAACCGCTCGCGATGAGAAACTACCAGTCCGCGTTGAGAAAGCTGCCGCTCGAGTAAAAATCTACTCGAAGCGGCAGTAAAAGACAGCTCGCACTTTGCAAGATGCAATTTTCAATGATTGCACAGTGCGGACAAGCATCTGCCACTGTGCAATCATCGCAAACAGCACACTACGCAGTTCGCGTAGTGCTACGCGTAGCTCACGTAGTGCGAAGTGCACTTCGCGTAGCGCTACTTCGCGAACTACGCCCAGGGTTAGTAATGACTTACCAATGAATCCTTTGCTAATTGGGAAGTTTAAAATGAGTGATGTTCTTTACAGTACATAATCCTGAAATAACCACTGAATCAGGAAGTTTTAAAATGTTTATCTAAAGATTTTAGCAGAGTAAATACAGAACCACATGATACTCAGTCGCATATCAAGGATGAAGCATAGAATAATAATTATTGATTAATGACGGTCCCTCAGAAAGGAGAAGATAGAGACAGCAGCGCAACTAAGGTTGCAGGTATATTTACCTAAAGTGCGAGAACCAAACCCCTTGGCCAAGGAGTTGGAAAAGATAGGACCCAGGAAGGATGAAGAGCAAAGACTTCCTCCAGGTTCAGGACAGGACCGGTGACCTCTCTACCAACGACGCCTGCGTCGTTCCCCTCTCTGATACTCGACTTCTCCTCGATTCTCCCGAGCCTTCCTTCTAATGGACTCCGCCGCCCCCTCCTCAGGACCTCTCTGGACAGAGGTTCAGTCTGCAATCAATCAGCTTGTCGGTCTGGAGCATCTGCCTGTCAGCGTCTAGTCTAACTAATTAACTAATGCTATATCTATTATACCCTTCTACGCCCATGTACCTCCCCTGAATGTTGCCAAAATATGGGACCACTATTTCTGATTGGACGGGGACAGGGGGTTGATCCTCACACCGTATTGATTTGGTTCATTTTCCTAAAGCCCATTGTTTTAAAATACCGCCCATCAATTTAATTACATTTGCTTTATTTCCCACCCATCTCACGACAAATTTTATTCATAATTCATATACATTGTTGCATTTCAACTGGTACATCATGGGTACAGCGATGCTGGCCATCAGGTCATGGCCTTGGACGACGTCCATGTTGACTTCATCCCTTTCTTTCTGGGCAGCCATGCAGGACGCATCATTGTCACACGAGTTTTCGGTTCACCAAACCCCAGGCCCAAATTTTACGAACTAATAAAAGTAAAGGAGAAAATATTAAAATCACAAATAAAATGTTTCACTGTATACCCACTCTTTCTATTCTATTCCCATTTACTTATAAAATCTATCCCGCATTAATAGCGTTAGAGAAACAACAAATTAATTATAACACGAGAGCAAGCGGTAGCATGTGAAAACATCAAGCAGCCATTTTAATGCACACTGCGCAGAAGCAGGAGTTTCCCACCAAGCAAAGAAAGACGTCACAACATGTGATATGGTTGAGACATGCGCAGTAAAGTTCCCGCGTTTTAGCGGCCATTTTAGAAGAGACAAGCGTTATTTGTTAGTTTTAAACACATAGGCAAGCTTCCTTGCTACTTATGTAGTGTATGCAAGAGTTAGTACAAACAATACAAGTTTAATAAATTAATACTATGAGAAGATTGTATCCGAGCAAGTCTCATTTGTGAGTCCTTGCTCCATCACTGTGACCAAATCATCTGACAACCTCAGCTTTGCTCCTCCTGAAGTAGTAAACATGGAACAAATTCTGTGGTATTAAACGTTTTGGATCCATCTAAGTGTTGCTGCCCAAGGAGTGCAAGTGAATGGATGCTCAAGTCTACACACAAAATGGCTGACAATGATAACAGTGGGTTTCGTAATCATCAGAACTGTATGAGGATCATTCTAAACTGTATAAAGGAGAGATCATTTACTAGAGCAATTCATATGATTTGAGCTATTTCTTCTTCAAAATATGTGAAGGAAAAAGATGGAATAAAATATGGGGAAAAGAGGTGCATGGTGAACAGAGGACCCCAGTAAGGCCTTCATATGGATCAGGCATTAATGAGGCATTGCAGTCAACTGGCCCATCTTACAAGGCTGCTTTTCAGCAGTTGTGTTTTTTACCCAACAGTAGGGAGCATATAGTGACCTGCTGGACCACATTTATAACAGGAACAGTGACACTACAGTTTCCAGCATGATTAAAATACACAGAGCAAAGCATTCAAGTTTCTCAGTTCCATGCATGAGCTGCTCATCCAGTCCAGGTTTAGGCTTCCCTTTCTGGGCAATGATGCTAGAACTAGAGGTGGTTTATTTTGAAGTACTTGCTGATTGGTCAAATACAGAGGGTCTGGTGTCAGACAACTTCACAAGATAAACTGCTGTTACTTTTTCCCACATGAAAATCTTTGCTTACCAGAAATGAGAAGGTGCCAGAGTGAAAACCTTTATCCACATTCATGTAAATAAAAAAATATCTTATTTCTGTACTGCTTCAAAATATACCCACAACAGGGGGGGTACAAATGTAGCCCACTGTCTCATAATCATGCATGGAAACATGCCACATTTATTTTCCTCTATGGACATGTTATTTCTCAGTTTTAAATATGTCATATTTATTCTAATTTAAAATCCACAAAAGCGCACGAAAAACTCGCTCCATAAGGTACTAAGGGTGTATATGTATTTTATAGCACATACTGGAACTTATTTAGAACAGCACAAACTTAAATGTGTGCAAAACACAATTTTCATCAGGTATTACTGTTTGCATGCTCTATAAATTTATCACATAACTTGGATTGGTGATACAGCTTTACTTTACCTGGTAAGCTCTAATTGGTAAAATTGTATCACTGCATGCAGAAAACAATGTCACATTCCGAGAAGTAAAATGCTGGGGATGAATGTTTAGATATAAATGTGCACAAACATTTGGTGCAATCTGACAACCCTAGAGGCCATGACATAGGCATGTCAGAGGTGACAAACCCCCCTATTTGACTTTGCCGTCTGGCACATTGTTTTGTACACTTGGGAGCTTATTTACAAAGCCCCTTGCGGCGCCGAAGCATCACTTTTAATATGGTAAAAAGCAGCGGCGGCCGGCACAGGTAAGTGCGGTAGGGTGGGGCACGGCGAGGGGGAAGTAGACAGACGACAGAATAGGTATTATTTATTTATTTAATTATGCCTATTTCATCGTCTGTCGACTTCCCCCTCCCACCCCACCACCGCCCTACCGCCCCACTGCACTTACCTGTGCCGTCCGCCGCTGGGAAAAAGTGACATACCAGCTCCGCAAGGGACTTGTATATATGCCCTTTAGTCTTTTCCCACCTTTTCAAAAGGGCAATTCTGTGGTAAAATATTGAGGATTTTTTTTTCCATTTTGGAGAAGTATGGAACATTGATTCCATTGGAAACACTGTAATTCTGGTGAAAGAATTTTCATGGCTCAATATAGACCTTCTTGATGGCTTTACCTCTCCTGGCACAGTACTTGGGATATTATTATATGTTGGAGGTGGCTCAATATTTCAGGATTGACTCACACCAGATACGAAATGCTTCTTGGCATGATTGGGAATGTTATGTGAAAAGTATTCAATTTTTCAAGCAAAGATACTTTAGATGTGTCATTTTTTAATTTTTCAGGGGATTTAGTGTGTAGACAGGATAACATGCCTGGAAACTATAACACCACAACGAACAGACCTATGCAATTTTATCACTTTCCTGCTGCAATAACACATAGAGAATGGGCAAGAGAGAGTTTCTCATTTGAGATACAATCAATTTTCTGTTAGTTCCTGCTGAAGCAGAGAACAGCAACCAGAAGTCAGGAAGAAACATTTTCTCACTTAACATATCTACCTGGTGGGGGCGTGGCTTGGTGGCCGAAGATGACGCATGCATGAGCCTGTTGCTCCACGCCGGCCCATTAGCCATCCTGCTCTGATTGTGCCCAAATCTGCGCTTCCAGTTGGAAAGAGTGGTTGCTCGGTGAGGTGGGTGCTGTGGCAGGGAAGGGCGAGCATCAGACCTCCTGCCGGACCTGGATATCAGGATTGCCGGTACCACATCATGAGCCGGCTCTAGCCAAGATGGCGGATTAAGCCGACTGACCTGTGGGCCTCCGGGCCTCCGGGCTGGAGACCAAGCGGTATGGCTGGCTTGCGGCTGAGGCAGTCCTGCAGCAGCAGATGAAGTGACCGGTCTGGTTCGCCGCCGCAGTGGTGTAATGGGTGTGCGGCCCCACCTGATCCTGGAGCTGCGCTGGATTGCAGGATGCAGCCTGCACGGGCTGGGCCAATGGAGATTGCAGCGGCCTGTGAGCAGAAGAGCGGACATCATCGGGCCCATGGCGCGGAGGTGAGAGAGGCTCAGCCAGCCCATGAACTGAATGCGGACTGAAGACCTGTCACATGTTAGTGGAGGCGGGCCTCCACCCCTACTCGGGAGAGTGAGTTGTCTTCCTGAAACGATGCTCCCGAGGCTGTAGCACGGGAGAGGAAACCCAGCCCACGGTAGGAGAGAGCTGTCTGCATTGAGGTGGATGGGTGCGGCGCACTTAAATGAATCTCCGGTGAGCCGGGCATGATTATTTGGGGGAGGTGGGAGGAGGGACCCCCCGGTGGAGGCGGAGACTCGGGGCCCGATGCTGGAATCGGTGACCATATCTGCCGGGGAAGGTGATCAAAGTAGTCCTGTTTTTCCCACTTCTCCTTCACGAAATGAGGGCCATATGTATGAGGACTGGCAAAAACTATCGCTAACGTTAGTTAGCGGCGGTTTTCTTACCACAGTGTACCGCTGAAAACTATTGCCATGTTAGCAACGTATTTACAAGCCGTCGCTACATGGCGATAGCTTCAGGGATCGACAGCGAAAACTTCCGCTAACATAAGCGTGATGGCGATAGGAATTCCGGGGTAGCGGGCAAAAACCAATGAAAGGCCCATTAGCGGCAAAAAAAACGCACGTTAGTCAGCCCAACTTGAGTTTTTTTTGCCTCTATTGGAAAAAAGAGCCTATCAGTCGATCTCCAATAGAAAATAGGCAAAAAAACCAATGAAATGCAGAATGGAGCCGCCAGGGCCAAGTGCAGCACACATCAACAACCCCCCAAGCCACCCAACATCCAGGATGACCAGGATGAGAGCCTGGATGCCTCGCAGGAGCTGCGCCTGGAGCCTGGATGGCTCGCTGGACCTGCGCCTCGAGCCTGGATGCCTCGCTGGAAATGCGCCTGGAGTGGGATGCGGAGGAGCTGTGGAGTCGATGAGCCGTGGCGGTAGACATTGAGGCGCGGCGATCGCCCTACCTGGCGGTGAAGTCTGGCAGGTCGCATGGAGACACGTTGCTGACCTGTGTGAGAAGACCACCTTGAGCCCCTTGGAGCTGTGAACAGTAGAGGCGCTCCTGCGCACCAATGTAGGGAGGTCTGTATTGCATACTACGATCCACCACTACACCGGGGTGCACGGAGGGGATTACCAACGGTGGGCGGCGCCTCTCTGCATCACAGGCCGGATGATGTTGCGCTGGCCGGACGCTGTGGAGGGTGAGGCCCCTGAGCTGCGCCGAACTTTTGTGGCGGGAGCGCAGCAACTTCACGCCCTGCTGCATCAACTGCATCGGGAGGTTCACCAGCGGACTTGTCGGCGACTGCTGTACCCAGGCTTGTGAAATCCCACCTGGCTGAGGCTCCTGCTGGCTGAGTCACAGATTTGGAGAGAGTGCAGCAGATTGCGCCACGGTGTCAATGTCCAAGTAAGGAGAAGTTGGGACGCGTAGCGGAGGAGGCCCGGGGGTCGAGTCACCCAGGCCTAGCACCTGTAGATGACGCACCCCCAGATGACGCACCCCCAGTGGCGGCTCATCCTCTATAGTGGAAGAGCATCGCCCCACTGCTTTCAAGCAGTGCAAGAAGAGGAAAAATCATCACATTATGATAACTTCCTGATGTAATCGGGCTATGCTTACTTTGCGGGCGGGAGGGTGGGTAGGGCTGCTCCACTCACGGAGCAGGGCAGGGGCGGAGTGGCATGCCCACTCAAGTGCTCAATGACTGTTTGGTCGGCTCACTCAGGCCGCCCAAAGCCGTCATGCGCACTGTCCTGTTCACATGGAGAACATGCCCACCCCTCCAGCCCCTGGCTGAATGCCTTGTCCCGGCGCCAATGACCAATCCCAATGCTGCATTGCAGCATTGTGATTGGCTTAGGGGAGGGAGCCTGGCTTCCTACTTCCTGTTCCTGGAAGCAGACTCAGGAGAGCAGGAGCAACGAAGACACGAGACCCGGCCTCGAGGTAAGATTTCTTTCATTAAAATATTTACAACACCCGCTCACACACACACCCTCGCGTTCCCGCCCCATCCAGGGTCCTTTCAGGCGTAACCCACCTCCCAGCTGAACAGTCCCCCCCGCAGCACTTCTCAATGGCGGCCGCTGTGCATCCATGCGCAGCGGGTGTATCACTGGTGTGCCAAAGGTAGATATGATGTTACAACGCATACCATTACATCGCATTCCATTACAATGCATACTAATACTACGCATATTGCAACAATAGGGAAAGTGTTGGATAGCGGATATGAAAAAATTACTAGTCCCACTTCAGTGAGTGCAACCCTAAAACTAACCCTTGCTCCCCAAAACACACCCTGGACCCTAAAATTCACCTTTGACCCCCAAAACACACCCTAAAAATCATATTTGACCCCAAAGCACACCTCAAATTTCATATTTGACCCCATAATACACACCAAATTTCATAATTGACCCCATAATACACCCCAAATTTCATCTCTGAGCCCCGAAACTCATACCCACCCTAAAACTTAAAAATCTCCATTACTAACCTCACAATGCGTTGGAATGGAATGCGATGTAAAGGCACCTGCGTTGTTGGAGTTGCGTTGTAAAGGCATTACGATGTAATGCCTGCATTGTAATGGACATCTCCTGTGCCTAAGGCAAGCCATAGGCAAGCCCGTCTGCGTCCGTCTGCCCCTGGACCGTGCCCAGCACCAAGGACCCTTCCTCTCGGACACTCCACCGCTACGACGCCAGCACCCTCCTCGCCATCAACCCTGGACGCCACATCGCCTGCCAGGACCAAACTCTGCACCGGACATCGCCATCGCCATCACTGATGGCTACTAAATCACCCACAAGGACCACCCTGACCGTCCAGGAGGAGGCAATGCCATCACCTACAAAAGCACACTCTGACTGACCACGCACTCTAATGACCCAACGGTGACCATGGAACACCTCAACTTCCAGATCCGGACCAACCCCAACCCCATCCTCTGCAGCACCCTCATCTGCAGGCCCCCCGGGCCATGGACCCCCATTCTCCGATACCATTGTAGACCTCATTGCACCTCAGGCTCTCCCATCAACCGACGACATCCTACTCGGTGAACTCTAGTTCCACCTGGAGAACCCCAGAGACCAGAACACCACCCCTTCCTGGGGAAGCTCGCCAACATCAGACTCAAGCAGCTAGTCACCGCACCAAGCCACATAGCAGGACACACGGTCGAGCACGTCTCCTCCGCCAGCGGGAACTTCATCTACAGCCACACCACCAGACTCTCCTGGACCGACCATCATTGTATACATCACATCTTCACCATGCCCACCGTACACCACTGCCATCATCGCCCCCCCTCGCAGCTGGAACAAGGCCACCGAAGAACTTCTTGTCAACTTCCTCAGCACCACCACTCCGCCAATGCTTTCAGACGATAACACCGCAGCGCGCAACCGCCACCGATGGATCTCCAACTGCGCCAACACCCTGTCATCCCTCAAGAACAGACCAGGCAAAAACTAGCACCACGTTGCACCGTATTTGCAAAGTGATGCATGTAGGCATATGCGTGACATTGTGAAGCCCGGTGCCACATCTTACCTGCATCAGGTATGATGTATGCAGGGTGTGCGTTCCAACGCGACAAGGCCTCATAGGAGTGGTACAGTGAAATCCATCAGATTTCACTGCGACAATTGTAGGACGGCACTAAGTCAGTACCTTACACCTGCCTGATGGCAGGCGTAAGGGTGACGCAGTGCCTCAGGGATAGGCTGGCCCCATGCATTGCTGGAGTTGCGTCATGCTTGTGACACAACTGCAGCAATGCGTGACTTTAGCGCTGACAGATACGTCGGGATTCCAGACGTATCTGTCATTACTTGCGACATGGAGCGCTGACCAGTGAATACAGTACATCCATGGTGTCGAAAGGGCGTAGTGAAAAGTGTTGCAACGCTGTCTTGTCGCAGCGCTACAACACTTTTCATGAGTGAGGCCCAGGAATGTGCACTATCTTATTGATGGTGCGCATTCCTGCCCTGTAGTTTTGTAGCAGGGCAGCGCAGCAACATTGCTTGCAGCGCTGTCCAGCACCAAAACCTGCTGAAATGAGGCCCCAAGTGTTATCTCCATTTTTAAGACCAGCTATTTTCTGGTCTTAAAAAACTGCCTCTAACTGCAGTTAGAGGCAGTTTTTTTGGTCTTCCAAACTTCAAGAATTCCCTTGTAAATATCACAAAGTGGGGTTAGCGGCCGTTTTTGCACTGGAACGCCTCTCTTGCATGTCATTATCACTAACAGAAGTGGCAATCTTTAAAATGGACGTTTTCGCTGGAAAACTGCAGCTAACAGAGGTTAGCGACAGCTTGTACATATGGCGATAAAAAAATCACTGATGAACCATCGGAAAAGTGCCGCTAAGGCGGCGTTAACTCCTTGTACATATGCCCCTGAGTCTCTGCCCCTGGTTGGAGGCCGCCTGGCTCCTGAACTGTGCAGAGGACGGGGGACCAAGCAGTGCCTGCCATTGATGGAGGGAGCTGCTCACTGACACTGCATAAACCCTGCATGAGCTCTGCATAGCCCACACAGTAGGTGATGGAGCATTAGAGTAGGCCGAGAGATGGGGGAGACTGCCTGACCCTATGATGAACATCTCTGGGACTCTCTGGACAGTGGTGGAGCCCCTACACCTTGTGTAACACTCTGCTCGATGTTGCTGGCCTATTCTTTGTTGGTACACTCAGTTGCGGCTGCCTCCCAATGTGTCCTCAATATTTGCTGATGCCCTACTGTTTTTTTTTTAATTTACGGTTATTTTTGGCAATCTTTCCTGTGGAGATGGGCAAGACTAGTGTGCGACCAGCGGGGGCACCTCCTGAGCATTAGGAGGCTCCCAATGTACAGAGGCGGTCCTTGGATGATCCAGTGCAGCTGCAACTAACTAAAATACTTGAAGCCATTGCTGACTCTGAAGCCACCTTGCATCAGGACATTAGCACAGTATCGGTGAGGCTGCTTCAGAAAGAACACCATAAACTTGCGGAGAGGGTCAAGGTGTCGGAGTTCTCTCCTGCTGACCTCTGCCCTGTGCAATGAACAACATCACTCCAGGTCACGGAGCTCATGGATAGAGTCCGTGCACTTGAACGCCGGCCGGAGGATGCCAGAGGGCACAACAGACGGAATAATATTAGGGTGGTTGGGCTGTCTGAGGGAGTGGGGACCACAGATATGATCGCCTACTTGGAACACTGGCTTAAAACGGTGGTGGCTCCAGGGGGCCTCTCAGCCTTTTATACCCTTGAACGAGCGCATAGAGTGCCGGCCCACCCGCCGGGGCGTCCTCTGCATCCGGTGGTGGCGCGGCTCCCCCACTACAAGGACAGGGATACACTGCTGCACAAGGCCAGAAATGCATGTTCATTTGTTGTCGACAACAGTAAGGTCTCCATATTTCCTGGTTACAAGGCGGAGGTGCAAAGGAGGAGTACCTCATTTCAAGAGGGCTTTGAGGGAGGAGGGCCTGCAGTACTCCCTAATGTTCCCTGCCAGGCTCCGAATATTGTTGGAGGGGACGGCTCACTTTTGTGATGACCCAGTGGCGGCGGTGGCTTGGGAATGGATCAAGGCTTATAGGTCTGGGACGCGGCCCCCCGGAGACTCTGCTGCTCTCCCACAGGAAGGGACATTAAGAAAGAGGTCCCGGAGATGTTCCCAAAGGGGTCCAGCAAAGAAACCCAATCCGTCACAAACTGAGAGGTAAAGGGCCACTGCCCTCTAGGCAGTGGTGACGATAATGAAGGGGTCGGAGAGTGCCTCAGATGTTGGCTCCTCATCTGTGAAAGGGACGGGAGAATCGGAATCTGAGTTCTCGCAGGCAGACAGTTACCAGATGTTACCCCGGGGATTGGGGATGATATAATTTGACGGGACAGCAGTGTAGAGAGGCAGCACCCACCTGGTCGCCCATCATTCTGACTTTGAATTGGGCAGATTTCTTGGACAAGTGTTGAGGGTCTGGGCTGGCATGGCTGACGTGGGAACTGCTGCCTTTGGACTACAGACTACCCCCTCTTGGAAAGCTGCATCTACACCTGGTCTGAGTCTTCTAATCATAACCGATGGTTTAGTCATGGTTTGGGTGGCTGGCTGTTGCCAGGCTGCTCTTGGGAAGGGGAATTAATGTTTGGGGGTGTTTTTCATTTTTCTCTGCTTCAGTTTGTTTTCTATGTATGGGTGGCTTTGCATTTTCCTATTGTAGAGGGGTGGTAGGGGACGAGTCAACAGTGAATGTTCTACTATGGCCGCAAAGCATTACACACTACAGTTTATGATGTGGAACATTAGGGGGATGGGGTCCACGACTAAACGGCATAATGTGCATAGATACTTACTGAGGTGGGGAGTGCAGATAGCTATGCTGCAGGAGACACATCTTATCCAGAGCGAGGTGGAAACTGTGCCGGAGATGGCAAGGACAGATATTTGCTACCTTTTTCTTGGCCCAGACCCACTGTAGCGCAGCTGGGTTGCAGGATCAGATGGGACATTGAGGACTGGAGAATATTTGGAGGACACAACATATAGACACGAGGGACTACTCCTTTTACTCGCCCATTGTTGGAAAGTGGATTATTAGTAGGGGCAAATGTATATCTGCCACTGGCAATAAGGCCACTAACACATGATAGGACTCAGCATAGGTCTTAGAAAATTATTCCCATGCTCAACCCTTGGTAGCTTGGCTGTGAGCAGGCAGGCTTAACTTCAAAGACAGGTATGTAAAGCATTTAAAAATACCAATTCAGTAAATAATTAAGACACAATGCACAGTAAAACTCCAACCCCAATTTATAAAAATAGGGAATATTTTTATCTTTAAAATGACACCAAACCGACAACAATCCAATGTAGGGAACCGGAGATATACATTTTTAAAGATTTATCACTTTATAGCACTTAGAAACCTATAGCACCATATAGGGATATCTGGTCGCGATAGACCGGCTCAAAGTCAAAGTTTCAGGTCGACCGCGATGGAGCCCTGAGCGGCTACCCCTCGCGGTAGGTCCTGGTCACAGTTTTTACCTTCGGACTTAGAAACTTTTCTGGAGCTTTTTCTCGTGGGGTCCCTCGATGCTCTTCACCAGGCCGGATTCGGTGAGGGTTCGCCGGCCTCGGATTTCTTCTACTCCCGGTCAAACTCTGGAAGTCGGACCTACGGAGCTTTCAGCGGAACGAACCTGGATGGCTTGGCCGGCTCACGGTTGAAGGCAGGCGGCTTGGCTGACCAGGTTGAGTCAGTCCCCTTATGGAGCTTTTTTTCCAAAGTTGCTCCAAAGTTCTCCAAACTCCTGGACCTTCTTCCTGAAGTTCCCCAAAGGGTCCCAAAGTGTCTCAAACTCACTCCAAGGGTCTGGAAGCTCCAAGATGGTCCTTGAAAGTTGAGGACTTCACTTCCCACAATCCACTTGGACAAAACCCTTACAAATCCACTGGTAGTTTTCCAGGTTGAGGATTCTTGGTGGTGATGATCCAGGTGAGCTCTGTTAACCTGTAGCTTGCAGGGAGTCCACTCTTTACTCTTTTTCACAGCAAGGTAGTCCACAGGGCTGTAGTTCCAGATGGTGCAGTCCTCAGAGGGCAGGCCTTAGAAATTGCACATCAAACTTCTCAGCATGGCACAACGTCTTGCTTTCTTAAGTTTCAAGCAGGAGATCTGAGAGACTCTGCCCCTCTCAGATACTTATTCCAAGTTCTCTGGGTCAAGCAGGAGGTCACTGCTGACCAATGGGGGCAGGGTAACTCCCCAAGGTTATAACCACATCCTGTAGAGTGTGGCATTATTTTGTCCCAGAGTGCACCAAATCCTCCAAATTCATAATGGCTGATTTTCCAGCAGAGAGTTAAGAGCTGGCTAAACACACCCCTAGGATGGCTAATTTCCCTAGACTCTCCCCCTTGCATCTGCTCATTCCTTCCTTAATCCTAGCTCTGGCTTGGGGTCAAAAGAGTAGAGTGGTAACTGACACTGAGGCCTTCCCCTTTCCTTTGAAGACCATGGGTTACGATTCCTCCCCCTGCTCTGGCATTCCTGTGTAGCAGCATACTGCCCTCCCAGCAGAGCTGGTTAACCCCAGGGGCTCTTTATCACCTCTTCAAAGCAGCCTGGCTAATCCACTTAACTCTGACCAATCAGGACAGACCACTAGAAGGCTGAATCTGGACCTACAAACAAGAAAGTCTTATAACTTCTTGTCTGTATAGTTTAGGAGAAATTCAACAATATCATATTGTGGGATTTATCACTACCATTCTGGGAAGTCTTTGAATGGAAGTTCTATCATTCTCCTATCAGGAGTTATTAGTTAATAACCTCTTGCCATGTTAACCTATGTGGCATGGGATTTGCAATGGGAAAAATGACTTGGGCCATTTTTCCAGCACCAGGCCTTATAAAAACATATTTTATAAGTACTCCGCCTATATCTACAGGACCCCCACCCCATGGACCACCTAGGGGAGATTTTAGGGTTCTGAATCTGTAGAAATATTGCAGATCCTCCCTCCACAGGGCTCCTAGCATCAAAGTCGAATTTGGGCAGCACTTTATCACAATGTGGGGAGTGAAATGTGAAATTTCACTTAACCCAGGGCATATAAAACTCATTTTATAAGGGTCCACCTTATAAATACCTGACCCCCCACCCCTGGGACACATAGGGGAGACCATGGGGGTTCCTAATATGCCAAAACATTGTAGGTTATCCATTTTTAAGTGCCTCAAACACCAAAGTCGAGTTTGGGCACAATTAACGTTTTAAAAGCAGTCATGGAACCCAGGGCTGCTTTTAAACTGACCTCAGGCTTCAGCAGTGCACACATGCAAGTGCAGAAAAGGCTGCTGGCCTCTAAACTGCCATGCCCTACTATATACTAGGGACTGATAGGTAGTTTCAATCCCCCTGCCCTATTATGTACTAGGGTCTTATAGGGTAGGTCATGCCAATCACAGGGGTACCCCAACCCATAGTGTACCCTAGTTATGTAGGTGTTTTCACTGTATTCTAAATGTGTCTCTTTCAGCATAGCACTGGCCCTGGGCCTGGTTAGGCAGAGCCCAGGGTCAGTCAGAGTCAGTTACCACCAGTACCAGTCAGCAAAAGTTGGGGGTGCCCAGGGCACAGGATGACTTTGCAACATAGCCCCCCCAACGAAAGGTGATGGGTTACTAACCTACACCCTGGTAGTCCTCATCAGCTAAGTGGAAAAACCTGGAAAGTCCATCTGCATTTGCATGGGCAACCCCAGGTCTGTGTTCCACTGTAAAGTCCATTCCCTGTAGGGAAATGGACCACCTTAACTGCTTGGGATTCTCCCCTCTCATCTGCATGAGCCATCTGAGAGGCCTGTGGTCAGTTTGAACACGAAAGTGAGTCCCAAACAAATATGGTCTCAACTTTTTCAGGGACCAAACCACAGCAAGAGCCTCTCTCTCAATGGCACTCCACCTCTGCTCTCTGGGAAGAAGTCTCCTGCTAATAAAGGCAACTGGCTGATCAAGACCCTCTTCATTTAGCTGTGCAAACACTGCCCCAATCCCTTGCTCTGAAGCATCTGTCTGAACCACAAATTCTTTGGTGTAATCAGGGGCCAGCAGCACTGGTGCTGAACACATAGCAGCTTTCAGAGTGTCAAAAGCCTTCTGGCACTCTGGGGCCCAATCCACCTTTTTGGGCCTCTTCTTAGAAGTGAGTTCTGTTAGGGGCCCCACAATGGTCCCATAATTTTGAACAAACCTTCTATAATACCCTGTCAGTCCAAGGAATGCCCTGAGTCTGGGTAACAGGAGCTGTCCAATCCAAAATAGTTTGGATTTTAGCTTGGAGAGGCTGTACATGGCCCCCAGTTACCAGGTGGCCCAGGTACACCACAGAACGCTGCCCTATTTGGCACTTACTTGCCTTAATAGTCAGGCCTGCCTGCTGCATGGCCTGAAGCACTTCCCTTAGGTGGCTTAAGTGATCCCCCAAGGTAGAACTGTATAAGGCTATATCATCCAGGTAAGCTGCACTGAACTGTTCCAACCCAGACAAGACCCTGTTCACCAACCTTTTGAAGGTGGCAGGTGCATTCTTTAAGCCAAAGGGCATTACCTTGAACTGATAATGTCTCTCTGGTGTGGAGAATGCTGACCTCTCCTTTGTTCCATCAGTGAGGGCAATCTGCCAGTATCCTGAAGTCAAATCAAAAGTACTCAGGTACTTAGCAGCCCCTAACCTGTCAATGAGCTCATCAGCTCTAGGTATAGGGTGAGCGTCAGTCTTGGTGACTGCATTCAATCCTCTGTAGTCCACACAGAACCTTAACTCCTTGGGTCCCCCCTGAGGATTAGGTTTAGGTACCAGCACCACTGGACTGGCCCATGGACTCTCAGACGGTTCAATTACCCCCAATTCCAGCATCTTCGCAACCTCAGCTTTAATGCTGGCTCTGACATGGTCAGACAACATGTACAGTTTATTTGTGACAGGTAAGCTGTCACCAGTGTCAATGTGGTACACACACCACTCAGTGATGCCTGGGGTCAAAGAGAACAGGCCAGCAAACGGCTCCAGCACTTGCTTACAGTCTCTGTGCTGCTGGTCTGTCAACTTGAGAGCGAGTACAACCCCCTTCACTGACCCATCTTGCACATTAGTGGAGAGGAGGTCAGGCACAGGCTCAGTTTCCTCCTCCACACCCTCATCAGTGACCAGTAACATGGTCATGTCTGCCCTGTCATGGTGGGGTTTCAATCTATTCACATGCAGGACCCTATGAGGGTTCCTGGGGGTGCCAAGGTCAACCAAATAGGTAACCTCACCCTTCTTTTCTAAGATTAGATAGGGCCCATTCCACTTGTCATGGAGGCCCCTGGGAGCCACAGGCTCCAACACCTACACCAATTGTCCTGGAGTATACTCAGGCATAGTAGCCTTCTGATCATACCAGTGCTTTATGAGCTCCTAGCTGGCCTCCAGTTTCCTATTTGCCTTGTACATGTACTCTGCCATTCTAGATCTCAGGCCTAGCACATAGTCAAGCACATTGTCCTTTGCTTCTTTAAGAGGCTTCTCTAAAGACTCTCTCAGCAGGCTCAATGGCCCCCTCACAGGGTGTCCAAACAACAACTCAAAGGGACTGAAACCAACCCCTTTCTGTGGCACCTCCCTGTAGGCAAACAGTAAGCATGGGAGGAGAACATCCCTTCTCCTCCTGAGTTTCTCTGACAACCCATTTATCATGCCCTTCAGGGTTTTGTTGAATCTCTCAACAAGACTATTTGCTTGTGGGTGATAGGGGGTGGTGAACTTGTAGTTAACACCACACTCATCCCACATAGCAGGCAGATAACTGGACAGGAAGTTCGTGCCCCTATCTGATACCACCTCTTTTGGAAAACCCACTCTGGTGAACACACCAAGCAGTGCTCTAGCCACTGCAGGAGCATCAATGGTTCTAAGAGGGATTGCTTCAGGGTACCTAGTGGCATGGTCCACTACCACTAAGATATACCTATTCCCTGATGCAGTAGGTGAGTCCAGGGGACCAACAATGTCCATCCCTACCCTTTCAAAAGGAACCCCAACCACTTGCAGTGGTATTAGGAGAGCCTTTGTCTTGTCCCCTGCCTTGCCACTGGCCTGACAGGTGACACAGGAGCTTTAAAACTCCTTTACCTTCTCAGACATATGGGGCCAGTAGAAATGGTTCACCAACCGGTTCCATGTCTTTGTCTGTCCCAAATATCCTGCCAAGAGAATAGCATGACCCAAAGTCAGGATGAACTCTCGGTACTTCTGGGGCACCACCAACCTCCTGGTGGCCCCCTCCTTGAGGTTTCTGGCCTCAGTATAAAGCAGTCCATCTTCCCAGTAGAGTTTATGAAACCCACTGTCATCCCCCTCCTCTTGCTTAGAAGCAATTCGCCTCAAGCTCTCAAGGGTGGGACAGTCTCTCTGTCCCTTACTGACCTCCTCTCTGGAGGGTCCACCTGCTCCTGTCAGTTCTGTCAAATCTGACAGCTCTGGCAGGGATGGAGTCCCTCCCTCAGAGGCTAGACCCTCCCCATCAGGGTTAGATTCTTCCTGTACCTCTGGAGTTCCCTGGGCTGGCTCACCAGGCCCAGTACCCTTGTCCTTGGATGCTTGGCCCTTTTTTCCAGAGTCCAAGTGTCCAGCCCCTCCCTTCTGGCTAGTCTGTGACCTAGTCACAGCACATACCCACTCAGGGAGCTCCAATATTTTCATATGGAGTCCTCTCTCCACCTCTGACCACTCAGAGGCTTCAAGATCATTGCCCAGTAAACACTGGACTGGGAGCACCTTTGACACAGCTACCTTCATAGGGCCTGTCACACCTCCCCATTCCAAATCCACCACAGCCTTAGGATGGAGTTTGGTAGTGCTGTATGCATAAGTCACCTGGTGAAACTCACCAGGTAATAACATATCTGGAGGCACCAGCTCATCCTGGACCATAGTTACATTAGCCCCAGTGTCTCTGATAGCCTCAACCTCAGTCCCATTTACTTTAGGCCTCTGCCTGTACTTGTCCATGTTTGGAGGTAAGGCAGCAAGGGTTGCAATATTCACCCCACCCAGGGACACTAAGGTTGCTTCCACCACCTGACTACCCCTTTCTGGGACACCACTCTCCACCCCTACACTTACACTGGCAATCCCTGTGGATGGCCCCTTAGGGGGGAGCTTCTTGGCGCAGACAGCATCTCCCTGTTTGTGTCCTGGCTGGTTACAGTCAAAGCACTTACCCACCTTTGAGGGATCAAAGAACCTACCATTCTTTCCATGATACCCCCTCCCTTTGAATTTGGGTTGGCTCGGGGCCCCCCATCCTTGTTCAGGTTTTTGTGGGTCTTTGGAGGACTCCTTCTGTTTTTGACCTTCTTTCCCTTGGGCTTTCCCTTGGGGAGGGACCTGTCCTCCTTTCTTCTGGTCACTCCCCTGGTGCTGGATGGAAACCCGGGTTCTCACCCACTCATCAGCTGCTTCCTCCAGCTCTTTGGGGTCTGTAAGCTTAGAGTCCACTAGATACTGGCGTAACTTCTCTTCTACACGATGAGTCAAAATATGTTCTTTCCAAAACAAATTATACAATCCCTCATACGTGTCAACAGTGTTACCAACAATCCAGCCTTCCAGTGCCTTCACTGAAACGTCCACAAAGTCGACCCAAGACTTTGAACTCAATTTCTGGGTGCTTCTAAACTTCACCCTGTACTGCTCTGGAGTCAGACCAAATCTCTTGACTAAGCATGCCTTCATCTGCTGGTATGATTCTGCATCCTCTCCCTTCAGGGTCAGGAGCCTATCCCTCCCAGCTACTGGAATCAACTCCCACAGGAGTTTACCCCAATACTTAGAGTGGACCCTACTCATTCTAAGGGCCCTCTCAAAAGCTGCTAGCCACCTGTCAATGTCATCCCCCTCTGTGTACTTGGGCACTATACCCTTGGGCTTACTATATTTGCAGCTGACATCCTGGACTGGGGCGGGACTGGACACAGTAGGGGACTTCTACCAACAGAGTACTCTTACCCCTTTCGAGGATTTGGTGGAGGATGCTGTACTCCCACCAGGCCAATTCCTCCAATATGAGGCCCTGACACGCATGTTTAAGGACTGTGGGGTGGGGGCAGAGAGGAGCCCAAATGCACCCGGTGTTACATTCTTTATTGACCCTGGGAATGAATAATCACCTGGTGAAATGCCAATACTGCTCACTGTCAGATACGACTCGTAACCCTCTGCCAAGATTGCGCGAGTGATGGGAGACGATGCTGGAAAGGGAGTTCTCGGAATGGAATAGGGTTCTAGCGCACCCCCAAACGGTCTCACATAATACGAGATTGAAATACACACAGTTTAATTACTTACATATGACCTACATGACACCCCATAGGCTCCGAGTTGCTTATGGTGGTGAGACCCGTGGTTGCCTGAGGTGCGATTGTGAATACACAGATTTTGTACACATGACATGGGCGTGCCCTGGCCTGCGGCTGTAATGGGATGAGGTAGCGGCGGTAGTAAGCACAACGCTGGAGCGAATGCTCCACCCTACTGTTGGGGTCTGCCTGTTGGGGCTCTTCCCTCGTCCGCCTAAACAGAAGGTCGGCCAGGAGGAGGATAGCCATGGCTTGGAAGTCTGCTACTGGTCCAGTTGTGGGGGTTTGGAAGCATGATGTGGCAAATTAGGTGGACAGTAGGGAGAGCCTTGGCAAGGGAGGAGGCGAGGGGCTTGCGGAGGTGCCTCATTGCAGAGCAATGGCGGGAGATCCTTAATACCTGATAACACCCAGAGCGGGAGCGTGATGCTGAAGAAGAAAGCCGAGATGGTTCTAAGACAGGTGAAGGATGTGTGCCTGTAGCCGGGAAGTCAGATCAGAGGGACGGCCATCAATAAGGGATAATAACAGGCAGCAACAGCGCTGGAGATTAGGGGCTGGCCTAGTGAAATAGTGCAGAGGTGTGGGTCCAGAGACAGTGGATTCTGCTGTGCTCAGGATGAGTGGGATTGATTCTTGATGACCGGACTGACACCCAGATCCCCTCCCAACAAGTGTTACGCTCACCCCGATTGGTTTTCTAGGACCCTGGAAGATCTTATGCCACCATGCTTTTGTTCGTTGATAGTTGAGTTTAATAGGCATTATACGGGAGATCTCCCCATTGAAGCTCCTATTCGAGATGGGTTGGACCATCAGATACTTATAGATACATGAAGTTTGGGTAATACACTGCAGCAGGTAGAATTTTATCAGTACAGCAGTAACCAGGAAGGTTAAGTATTCCTGTACACAATGTGTGTGTTGTGAACCCTAACCGAGAATGGTGGATGACGGGTATCGAGTACTGTGTAATGGGACCGGGTCCATTGCTGGTGTGATATATTGTAGTAATATGGAAGCACGGAAAATTATAATGACTGTATCTGCTTATCTGTGAATATATTAAATGCCAATTAAAATATGTTTAATTAAAAAAAAAAAAAAAAAACATGTTTACCTGGTGGATGGCTTACAGCAACTTATCAATTCATGTTCAGATACCGGAGTTGCCCAGGTCAGTCATTATTATATACCATCATAGGTGTGAAAAGTGATTAGGATCTTGCTCTGCCTCCAATCAAAACTAAGGGGCATATTAACAAGGGTTTTATTGCCGCTTTAGCGGCACTTTTTGCCGCAAAAGCGGCGATTTTTTATAGCCCTATCAGCAAGCTGTCGCTAACAGGCATTAGCGACAGCTTTCTGGCGATAGCGGACGGTTTTCCCATCGCCTTGCATGCCAGCGATATTTATCGCTAATGACATGCAAGGTAGGCGTTCCCAACTAAAAGCGACTGAAAACAGTCGCTAACACAACTTCCCCCTATTAGCAACGCAGGCGAAGCGATAAAAAAAGTCGCGCTAAGCGCGATTATCGCTAGAATTTAACACCTGCTAAAAACATGACTTACCTGTTTCTTCAATGGGAGGTGGATTGTCAGGCTAAGTCCACCATGGCGTTAATGCGTGAATATCGCTGGATTTCCAGCGATATTCACGCATTTCGCCGCTATCGCTGGATATTTTATCGCATTGGAGATAAACGTTGCTAATAGGGTGTTATCTCCGCGATAATATCCAGCGATAAGCGGCGATAAAAAAAACGCGCTAAGCGCGGTTTGCGATAATTATCGCAAGTTGTTGCTAATATCCCCCTAAGTTTGCCATCAGTAGTTATTTCGATAATGCGTGTTGCGAATCATGGTCCATAAAGTAGCACGTGAGTATAGATGGTGTATGTTACTTATTCTCCACGTGTACGAGAGCCCGCTGTCCTCCGTCGCATCTCAGGTTCCAACATACAAACAAGATAGTAACCAACTGTGCTCTTTATAAATCATAATACCCTACCACGCAACCTTTTAGCAAAATGTTGTGGAAATGTGCTCCAAGGTGCATTGCTCGGCACCACTACTCTCCCAGAGTAGGCAGCTCCTACGCTGTGCCTTATGTGCTAAGCTCGCTCTTTGAGCCATAAATCATGGATTATTCACAGTAGCTTCTTAGTGAGTGAGGTGTCTCTGATGGCCAGCACTCCCACTCTGAAAATTATTCCAGCACCACTGATCCTGGGGCTTGCAGTCTTGATACTAAGATGGAGTCAATAGGAATACAAATCACAGAATGCGAAGACAAAAGATAAGCCACTCCTGCACGAATTTGTGAAATTTGAAAGCTTTACCAAAGCTGGCTGGAAATCAAAGTCATGAAAGGGGCCAAATGACAGCTATTACGAGCACATTTACAACCTGAAAAAATACATTTTGCAAGTGTTAGCGGTGTCCTGATAGCGCACTGAAGTCCGGCAGCATCCTGCACAGGCTGCTCGTTATGGGCGCCATTTAGCCCACAGGGCCGGGTTGTCCCCGCTTCTAGCCCGGTGTGTTTGATTCCATCTCTCGCGCTTTCATCGAGACAGCTTTATGAAACGGTGCGAAGTGAAACGCACGCTCATCATCGAGTAATCCTTTCAAAGGGATTCTAGGCCGCACCGACTCCCACGTGCGCACGAGCTACGTGCCCTACGCCACGTACCCGCAGAGCTCACAGTTTGCAGCAGAGAGGGAGGGAGGGGTCCGCCGTTCCCTGTCATTAATCCTTTCAAGTCTAAGAGAGGCTAACCTTAGGGATAGACAAAAATATGCTGAAATAGACGAATCGTGCACGTTTGCATATTTTTTAGACTTTCAAAGATTCGGAATATGCATAGAGATAGCATACAGGCCAACATTTTAGGGTAGGCAAGTGGAAGAGTGGAAATAGTCGGGAGAAAATATTTACCCAGTGACTTATATTGAAGCAGAGGCAATCTGCCTGATTCAGGTCTATTGGTATGTATGGTGACAGGCAATCACCATTTCATTTTAGGCACTTTAATTTCAATTTTGGCAATTTAATAACAGCGCAAACAAAAACAGAGTTCTAAACTCTGTTTTTGTTTGAGCTATACAAAACTGCCAAATGTCGAGGCCTGTTACATGCTCTATTTTCCCCCTCCAAGAATTAAGACTAAGGGCCAGCCGCGGCCGCTGCAGGTAAGAGCGGTAGGGCGGTGGGGCCAGGTGAGGGGGGATTTCGAGAGACGACCACGAGGGAAAATTAAATAAATAAATAATTTTCCTTCGTGCTCGTCTCCTCAAATCCCCCCTCACCTGGCCCCACCGCCCCACCGCTCTTCCTGCAGCGGCCGCGGCTGCTAAGGGCCAGATTCCGATGTCGGACAGACATCGGTCAGGAACTGTAACCGAACGACCTCTAGTCATCGGTTCCAGACCTGCAAGTAGGATGCGACCTGAATCCTATACTTAACAATGGGAGCATGCATTGACGGAATGCATGCTCGCATCGTTAAGTGCAGAGGTGCAGTTCATCCCACAACCCGTGGCAGGCACCCCAAGGTGCCTGCCACCGGGTGCATGGATCAACAGATGGGCACCATAGGTGCCCCATAGGCTGCCATTCGGCAGCCTCGCACCCATGGGAGCCCTGCTTCGGGCTCCAAAAGACAGTTTCCCACTGCCTTTCTGTGTCGGAAAGGCTGGAACAGGAGGGCAGTGGGAAACTGCCATCGTACTCCCTCGGCCGGAAAGAGCCGGCCGGGGAGTACTGAAGGGTTTCCGGATGGCTTCCGACGGGCTCGCCATCCGGAAAACCGAGTCAGATTCCTTTCCGACCGAGCCCATCGGAATGGCTCGGTCGGAAAGGAATCCGAATGGGCAGGTCCGATGCGGTTAGGATGGCTCCGACTGAGGGTCGGAGCAATTCCTAACCGCATCGGAATCGGGCCCAAAGTATTCATAACCTTTGATGTCAGAGGTAATTCTTGGAGGGGGAGATTGGAGCTTGTGTGACAGTCATCCACATTTAATTTTTGGCAGTTTTACAGAACTACGAATGAGTTTTCTGCATGCAGGAATCAGGAGGCGGGAGACTAGCATTGAAATCGGTAGTCTCCCGCCTGAATCGGAAGGGTTAGCAAGTATGAGATAGATGTACTCGAATCAAAGATTTCCGTCTATTGAGCGTTGTCTAGTAGTGCAGTAGTAAGAATTCTGTTGCAAGCTGGTGTAGTCCAGAGAAAAAAGTAAATAACTACAACGTTCATATTTTCTTTTCTTCCACAGATATATTTGCAGGGGCGTAGCTTGGTCATTACGATTAAGAGGGTGTGAGCTTCAGATTTCCTGACAATCACACTGGCATATAATGTTAAAATACATTATACAACAAGCGGGTCTCATGAGAGGGGATTAAGAGGCAGTGGAAAGGGAGAGGAATGCGGATTGGTAGGAGTACTAAGTGAGAGAAACACAATATACTGTAACGTAATCAGCATTTGGACTTTCAAAACAGATAAGACAGAGTTTGTGCATTTTTGTCAGTTTGTGCATGCAAAAATCCGAGGTGAAATACGACTGGCACCTCACCATACCCCACTGTAGGCACCTCTACCCAACTATTCATCACAAAATACATACATTTGGGGAGTGTAACACCCCAAACACCCCCTCCCCTGAAGCTACACCCCTGTATATTTGTTTAGATATGAAATATTACCTTCCTCTAAACCCCTAGTAAAATAAGGGTCTTTGTTTGACAGCCTTATTTGCACACTCAGGGGCGTAACTTGATCAGTAAGATTGTGGGGAGTGAGTTTCAGATTTCCCAACAATCACCCTAGCTTATAATGTAAAAATACATTATAAATATATTATAAGACAAGCTAGAAACGAGGGGGGCTTAAGAGGCATTGAAAAGAGAGAAGTGTGGATTGTTTGGGGTACTTAAAACACAATTGTTTTTAAACTAACCAAGTTTTAATACAGAGACAAGAAAGAGATTGTGCGTATGTGTTAGACTTGGCATCTTATGGCGTGTTTCCCCTGACTTTTTGCTTTCTGACCTCCTGGTTTTTGACTCTGTTTTTGCTGGTGTAATGATTCTGCGCACTTTCCTCACTGCTGTCCAGTGGGAAAGTGCAAGTGCTCCTGTATAAAATGTGTTATGGATTGGTGTTTCCATGATTGGCCTATTTGATTTATGTGTCAGTCCCTTGTAAACGTGCACTGAGAGTGCCAGGGCCTATAAATCAAATGCTGTTGGTGGGCTGCAGCACTGGATTGTGCCACCCACGCAAACAGCCCGTAAAGTGTAACTCTGGCCTGCCATTGCAGAGCCTGTGTGCAACCTGGGGCTGCCATGTCGACTTGGCAAGTGCACACACTTGCAAGTCCCTAAACCTTCCCTTTACTACATGTTAGTCACCCCTAAGGTAGGCCCAAGGTACCCCTGTGGGCAGGGTGCATTGTATGTGAAAGGTAGGACATGCCCTGGTGTGTGGCATGTCCTGATAGTGAATTACAGCCTATTTCGTTTTTCACTATTGCAAGGCTACCTGTTCCCCATAGGCCAGAATGGGCAGTATTGATTATTACATCCTATAATCCTAACTGACCCAGGGAACATGGTAGAAATTCGAGTTTAGTATGCCTGGACTCAGAATGATAAAATGCATCTTTTAGTGAAGTTGGTTTTAACATTCTGTGTTTGAAAATACCACTTTTAGAAAGTGGGTATTTTCTTGTCTAACCATCCAAGCCTGCCTCTGCTAGGTTGTGTATTCCTTGTCTGGAGTGTGAGTGACAGGGGCTGGGGGATGCCAGGAGACAGGGTGAGTCAGCACAGGGCTGAATAGCAAGATCTACATGTAGATGGGTGGGAGGAGATGCACCTGGGACCTGAATAGGGCTGGGCCTTCCCTCCGCAATGCTGGTTCCACCTCCTGTGGTGCGTCTGATGTCCCTGGCCTGCACTGTGAAAGGAAAGAAGGAGACTTGTCAACAAAGTGCTCCAGGACTGACCAGAACTGGTTTGGACTAGGCAAAGGCCTCTCTGCCTTCAGAGGACAAAGAGAAATTGAGGATAAAAGGGGAACCCAAACCCCAGAAAATTGGAACTCTTTGGGATCAAGAAGACTGCCAAGAAGAAGAGCTGGAGAAGCTGTGAGGAGGAACTACCACTTTGCTGTGTGCTTTGCTGTGTTGGCCTGCAGTGGCTGCTTCTGTCTTGGGCAGTGAAAGGACTGGAACTGAACTTTCTGCAATCTACTTTGTGAGTGTCTCCAAGGGCTTGAGGTAGAGCTTGCCCCCTGTTCAAGAAGTCTCAGGAACAGCAAAGACTTCAAGCCCGATGCCGTCTACGACGCCGCTGCCAACTCCGTGTCCTGAAGGCACCGCCGCACCGCGACCCTGGTCTCACCGACGACACCTGCTGACGCCGCCACCGAGCCGCTGCTCGCACCGTGACCTGTGGGCACCGCACTCCGCACCGCCTCGCGACGCCGCCGTGGTATCTCCGACGACGCCGCTCCACGCCGGACTCGATGCCGCTTCTTGCACCGTGGTTCGGGGGCACCGCTCTTAAGTTACATGACGCACCGCCCTCATCCCACACCGCAGCCTTGGCCCACCGACGCCGGTGCCATCGACTCCAGTTCGTCAGCCGACGACAGCGCTGCAGCTACGACGACGCCGCTGCTGCACCGTGACCTGCCAGCACCGTGACGAGCACCGCCTTCATCTCACACCGCGACCTTGGTCTCACCGACGACGCCATCCGACGCCGCCACCGAGCCGCTGCTCGCACCGCGACCTGAGGGCACCGCACCGCTGCACTTTGCACCGCAGCACCCGACGCCGGCCGACGCCAGCGCTCCTGACTTCAACAGAGAGGAGATCGATCTGCAATGCGTGGGACTTCGAGGGCCCCGACGACGCCTGCACCAACCTCCGGAACCGACGCCTGCGGACGCCGTGTTTTCGGAAGCTCACCGCGAGGTCATCGACGCCCTGCATTTCTGAAAGGTACTGTTTGTGGGTCTTCCTGACACTGTAGCTGACCCACGACGCCGCGGTCAGCCAGAACTGTTTGGATTTGTTTGTTCACGACGCCGGGATAGCCCTGGATGGAGCTATCGACATCAAGGAACTGTTTTTAAGGACACTGTGATAACTGAAGATTTTTAAAGTACTGTACTGTGGATTTTTATCGTATTGGTCTTGTTTTAAGTATATAAAAATATTGGATATTTTTCTAAACTGGTGTGGTGTCCGTTTGTAGTGCTTACACTGTATTACTGCTGGTTATGTGCAAATGCTTTACACACTGCCTCTAAGATAAGCCTGACTGCTCGTGCCAAGCTACCAAGGGGGTGAGCAGGGGTTATTTTAGGAGTGTAACTCCCTTATCCTGACTAGGAAGAAGGGTCCCTACTTGGACAAAGGTGCAAGCCCTTGCCAACTAGAGCCCCCCATTTCTAACAGTATGCATGTGTTTTTGTCTGTGTGTGTACGTAAAAATCCAGAGTGAAATCCGGCAGATACTTCACTGTACCCAACTGAAAGCACCTATACCCAACTGTTTACCATAGAATAGATTTCTTAGGGGGTGTAGCACCTCAAGATGAAGTAATCCACGGACAAGAAGCAGGTAGGTTGGATTACAACTTTATTTCAGCTGGGCCAACAGGCAGAGCAGTCAGGATACAGCCCACAGCTTAACTGTCAACGCTCAACGCTCTGTGCAGAATCCTCACATAACAGGATTCTGCATCAATGAGAATTCCACCAGAAGTGCCCACGAGCCAACCCTTTAAAGCGGAAAGCACGAGCCACTACATGGGTCTTCCCCAAAAATGAAAAACAAGAAGAACAGTATAAAGAAAAGAAAATAACAGCAAAGAAAGAAAAGAGGAAAATACATATAAAAGAAATGCAATAAAAACTGTGAAGAAAATACAACTTAACAAGAGCTAAAACAAAGATCTAAATACCTGTAATATAAAAATTAATATACATTCAAACAGTACTAGAAAAACTAAAAATATAACTGAACAGATAAGTGAAGAAAGAAGGGCAATGAACAAAATCAAGTCCTATAATGTAAAGGAATGTTTATGGACCTCGAACTGCGTCTCAAAGTAGATTGTCCATAACCAGAATAATTAGTATGTCCACCTGAGTCAGAAACACAAGACGATGGATTAACAATTCTGGATTTAACCAAAAAATATTTGTTCCACCATTGCCCATTCTCAAGTTTAACAGAATCTCCATTCACTTCAATGACAGTGATAGGAGGAACAAACTTTGGCCCCCCTTTCCACACGTGAACAGGTTTTTTCACCCGCACAGACTCACCAACAACCAACTCAAACTCCTTGACTCTTTTCCTGTTGTCAAAATAACATTTTTGCTTTTCTTGAGACTGACACACACGTCTCCTTACAGATACATCATTCCAACTGCTACCCTTAACCCATTTACTCATCCAACATGGAGAAAAAATTGTCGTAGCTCTGCGTCCACGCAATAACTCAAAAGGAGACACACCAGTTGAAGAATGGGGAGTAGTGCGATAAAACCAGAGCATGCTCCTGACCGAATTTGCCACCGAACATTTGTTAGCTAAGGCCCACTGAATGCATTACCCCAAAACTCTGTTCATGCGTTCCACAAGACCATTGGTCTGTGGATGGAAAAGCGAACTTTTGAGATGTTTGATACCACTTGCGACCAAAAAATCTTCCACTTCAGTGGCAATAAATTGTGGGCCATTATCACTCTCTAAAAATTCAGGGAAACCTTCTTTCAGAAAAATGTCTTTGAGAAAGTCTACGACAGATGTAGAAGTTACTTCTCTTAAAAACTTAACCTCAGGCCACTTGCTGTAGTAGTCCATTAAAACTAACGCAAATTTGCAAGACGAGTCGAGTGCATGAAAGGGACCAATAATATCAATACCTAGTTTGGCCCAAGGTGCAGAAGGCAACACAATGGGAGACAAAGGTGGAGTGGATAACTTTGTAGACTTATCACAACTCGAGCAAACAACACATGACTTGACAACCTCCTCAACCTCCTTGTCCATATTGGGCCACCAGAAAGAGAGTCTTACTCTTTTTTTGTGATAGTTGTACTCAGGTGTCCTTCATGGGCACGGACTATGATGCTAGATCTCAAACAAACAGGAGGAATGAGTTTGTCAGATCTCATAAGCAAACCATCCTCTATGGTCAACTCATCCGCCACCTGTACATACGTTTTAAACTCAAAACTCAGATTTCTCTCCCTGGGCCACCCTGTCTCCACATATTTCATGACAGTAAGCAAAGATGTATCCTTTGTAAGCGCATCCCGCCATTCATGCTCCATAATGGCACACAATTGTGGAATGTCAACAGCAGCAACAATGTACTCTTCTTTGTCATCTTCACACACCACTATCTGATCCTCTAAAATGTCCGAAGAACGGGACAAATAATCAGCACAACTATTCTTGCTGCCAGGAAAGTACTCAGGAGAAAAATCAAACTGGAGCAGTTTAGATGACAGTTGAGCAATGCGAGGTGTGAACCCTCTAACATTCTTTCCACTCAAAATAAAAATCAAAGGCTTGTGGTCAGTTTGAAGACAAAACCTTCTTCCCCAAATGTAATTTCTAAATTTCATCACAGCCCACCAACAGGCCAATAACTCTTTCTCTATTACTGAATACTTCTTTTCAGCGGAAGACAGAACCCTCGAGGCAAAACCAATGGTCCTGATTTCATCATCTTTGACTTGACTCAAGACAGCCCCCACACCAACATTACTCGCATCCACAGTCAGGGTGCATGGGAGCTCAGGATCATAATGCTTCAAGACTCTGGGTGAAATAAGTTTCTCTTTGACCCAATCAAACACATTTTGGCATTCGTCAGTCCATTCAAACCCAAAACCCTTCGTGAGCATCTGAGAAAGAGGTCTCAATTTGGTAGCAAAATTATCATAAAATTCACACAGTCCTAAAAACGACTTAAGAGTGGTCTTATCTGAGGGAGGTTTAGATTTCACAATGGACTCGACTAAACTGGACTTAGGAAGAATCCCCTGCTTGGTAATGCGGTGTCCCAAATAATCAACTTCTTCAGCAAGAAAAACACACTTGTCTCTACTCAGTACCACACCCCTTGACTGAAACCTAGATAACACCTCATGAAGGATGGCATCATGGGTAGACCTGTCAGGAGCAAAAACAAGCACATCATCTTAAAATATGGACAATCCGTCAATGCCCTTAAGCATGTTACCCATTAAGCGTTGGAACACAGATGCCGCCGACGCAAGGCCAAACGGCATGCGGACATATTGGTATGTACCAAATGGAGAAACAAATGCGGTGAGGTGTCTGGATTCTGGAGCTAATTCCACCTGATGATAAGCTGAGGCTAAGTCTAGTTTAGAAAACACTTTAGCATTTTTCAGACCTGCACGAAGCTCATTAATGTTCGGAAGAGGGTGAGAATCTACCCAGATTTCCTTGTTTAGGCAGCGGAGATCAACACACACCCTCAATTCACCATTCTGTTTCCTAGCGACCACCAATGGAGATAGCCACAGGGAGGAGTCCCATGGTTCAATGATCCCCTTCCTACACAAGGAATTCAATTCCTTCTCCAAATCTTGTCTGATACTAAATGGGACATTTCTGAGCTTATGCTTGACAGGTATAGCACTGTCTTTCACAATAATAGTGTGTTGGTAGTCACTAATCTTCCCAAGCTCTCCTGAAAACACATGGGGAAATTTATTAAAAACTTCCTCTAGATCTACATTGTCTCGCACTACACAAACCTGCTCATTGGTACCGGGCTTGAGCACCATTCCAAAAAGCCCCTGGTGGAACCACCCAAGAATGTTTAACCCTTTGTGAGCAACATAGACTTTCCCAGCAATTTTCCTCCCTCTAAATTCCATTATGTCCTCAATATACCCTGAGAGATCAATCTCACGGCCTTCATATGAGACTGCTTTGCGATCAGGAGGTAACAAAAGTCTATCCGGCCAGGTTTTGTCAAAAAGATCTTGGGTGATCATTGAAATGCGAGCACCAGAGTCCACCAATAGTTTTAAAACCTTATCTCCAACTTGAACTTCAACGTAAGGATCAACGTAAAGTTTGGGGTTCTCCACTTTCACTGCTTCATCGTGTACCACAACAACCATGTCTCTCAATTCTCTAGTGACAGTGTCGTTGTTACTACTGGTTACGTTTTCATCCACTACGCACTTGACTACCGAGGATTGTCTACCTTTCGTAGCTTGACAGGCCTTTGCAAAGTGAACTTGTTTGTTGCAAACCCTGCAAGTGACAAACCTCGCAGGACATTTGCTTCCATACACATGAGCTTTGTATCCACACCTGAAACAAATGTTCTGTTGATTGAAAAACGGAAAGTGTTTATCTCCAGAACTCGCACGTGGCTTTTCAAACTGACTAGAATCCTTTGATTCTTTGACAGCAGAAACACTCTCACTGGCTTTAGGTTCCAGTTCCTTCGCTGAAAGCTGAGATGTCTCAATGCTTTTCGCTAACGTAATTGTTTCTTCCAACGTTGGATTTCCCATTGAAAGCAGCTTTTGTTTAATCAGTTTATCCGTGCAATGACAGATGAACTGATCTCGAACTAATTGATCAGGAAAGATATCGAATTGACACTCCGAAACTACCCTCCTTAAGGCAGTGATATATGTGTCTACATTCTCCCCAGGTTTCTGAACACATAAGAAAAACGTGTGACGCAACACCACTAAACTGGGTTGTACATCAAATCTGTTTTTCAATTTCTTAACAGTCTCTTGGTACTCATCAAGTACTTCTTCATTCACAACAATAGGTGGAGGAAGATGTTTCAAAATCTCCCTTCCTTCAAAACCTAAAGAGTGAAGAAGAAGATATTTACGTCTTTCTGGCCTAAAACGCATTGCTCAAATTGCGCCAAGATAAGTCTCAAATCCGTCGTACCATTGTTTCCATTTGATAGGTGGTTCACCTGGTGTCTCTAAAAACGGTGGTGGTGGTGATACAGCCTGCATGTTTTTATCACTCACAAGTACTATTAATGTCTTATAAATAACTTGTAAAACACCAGCTTTTTAACTTGCGGAAAAAAAAAATGTCTATTAAAAACTTCCTTGTTCCTGAGCTGTGTTGACTTGTAACTTGAGAAGAAAAAGAAAGAAAAAAAAATAATAATAATGCGCTTGTGTTAAGTCACTTTCCACTGTTTAAATCAAGTTATAATGAGAGAGAAGAAAAAAAAACTATTCTTCATGTAGTCTTTGTACAGCCACTGGAACAGAAGAACAATGCTACAATTATGACGTTCCACTGACTCTGGCAGCAACAACCCTGCCAAGAGTGCCCTTTATTGCGTCACAATCACTTTTTCATGGAAACTGCTGTCTCTTTAAAAAAAAAAAATCCCAACAAGGCTTTCGAACGCAGCTTTTGCGTTCCACTGACGAAGCTGTGCGCTCACCGTAATGACGTCAACACGCCGGCTCCTGCTCATGCGTCGTTGATCTCACTGAAACGCACCATCTGTCATGCGTTTCAACTCGAATGTGCATCGCATCTGCCAAAATGCTGCTCTGCCCTCCGTAGAGCGATCGCACACACTACCTTCCGTTCCTAACTCGGCGTCTTCTCTCGCACCAAACGATCTCCAAATCAAACTGCAGACGAAAGCCGGAGATGTCGACACTGCGCTACTCCGAGGAAAGCACACGGGTTCTTCGTGTTGGCCCAGCACTCGTCGCCAAAAAGATGAAGTAATCCACGGACAAGAAGCAGGTAGGTTGGATTACAACTCTATTTCAGCTGGGCCAACAGGCAGAGCAGTCAGGATACAGCCCACAGCTTAACTGTCAACGCTCAACGCTCGGTGCAGAATCCTCACATAACAGGATTCTGCATCAATGAGAATTCCACCAGGAGTGCCCACGAGCCAACCCATTAAAGCGGAAAGCACGAGCCACTACACAAACACCCCCTGTTAGAAATGGGGGTCTCTAGTCGGCAGAGGTAGGTACCTTTGTCCAAGTAGGGACCCTTCCTTCTAGTCAGGGTAAGGGAGTTACACTCCTAAAATAACCCCTGCTCACCCCCTTGGTAGCTTGGTCCGAGCAGTCAGGCTTATTTTAGAGGCAATGTGTAAAGTATTTGCACTTAACCAACAGTAATACAGACTAAGCACTACAAAAGGACACCACACCAGTTAAGAAAAATATCCAATATTTTTATATACTGAAAGACAAGACCAAAAACGATAAAAATCCACAATACAGTATTTAGAAATCTTCAGTTATCAAAATAACCTTGAAATACAGTTCCTTGAAGTTGACAGCTCGGTCTGGGGCTATCATGGCGTTGTGAACAAACAAATCCAAACAGTTCTGGCTGACCGCGGCGTTGCGGGCCAGCTACGGTGTCGGGAAGACCCGCAAAACAGTACTTTTAGAAATGCAGGGCATCGGCGACCTCTCGTTGAGCTTCCGAAAGCATGGCGTCCGCAGGTGTCGGTTCTGGAGGTCGGTGCAGGAGTCGTCGGGCCCTCGAAGTCACATGCGTTGCAGAATGAACTCTTCGCGGTTGAAGTCAGGAGCGCTGGCGTCGGCAGGCGTCGGGTGCTGTTGTGCGAAGTGCAGCGGTGCGGCGTGCGATGCCCTCAGGTCGCGGTGCGATCAGCGGCTCGGTGGCGGCATCAGATGGCGTTCTCAGTGAGACCAGGGTCGCTGTGCGAAGTGATGCGTTGCCCGTCGCGGTGCTGGCAGGTCACGGTGCAAGCAGCGTCGTTGTCGTTGCTAAAGCGCTGTAGTCAGCTGACGAACTGGAGTCGATGGCGCCGGCAGGCCAAGGCTGCGGTGCAGGATGAGGGCGGTGCATCGTGTAACCTTACGAGCGGTGCCCTCGAACCACAGTGCAAGCAGTGGCGTTGATTTCGGCGTGGAGGCGGCGTCGTGAAGCGAGGCGATGCGGAGTTTGGTGCCCACAGGTCGCGTTGCGAGCAGCGGCTCGGTGGCGGCGTCAGCAGGCATCGTCAGTGAGACCAGGGTCGCGGAGCGGCATTGCGGTGGTGCCCTCTGCTGTGCCTTCAGGACATGGAGTCGGCAGCGGCGTCGTAGACAGCGTCGGGTTGCTTTTTCTTCTGTTGCAGCACAAAACACACAGTCCCTAGTGCTGAGGGCAGAAGAACTTGAAGTCTTTGCTGTTCCTGAGACTTCTTGAGCAGGGGGCAAGCTCTACCTCAAGCCTTTGGAGAAACTCACAAAAAATAGATTGCAAAGAGTTCAGTCCAGTCCTTTCACTGCCCAAGACAGAAGCAACCACTGCAGGGCAACACAGCAAAGCACTCAGCAAAGTGGTAGTTCCTCCTCACAGCTTCTCCAGCTCTTCTTCTTGGCAGTCTTCTTGGTCCAAAAGAGTTCTAAAGTTCAGGGGTTTGGGCCCGACTTTTTATAGCCCAAAAACCTTTGTCCTCTCAGGCAGAGAGTGTCTGTGCCCAGCCAGAACCAGTTCTGTTCTCTCTGGTGTAGCTACCTGACAGGAGGTGGAGACGGCATTGTCAGAGGCAGACCAGGCCCATTCAGGTGAAAGGAAATCTCCTCCCCCTACTCTAAATGCAGCACAGGTCTATTCAGTCCTTTCCTGACCCACCTAGACTATCTGGAGCCACTGCTCCTCCCCAGCCCCTGTCATCCAAAACCCAGACAGTCAATCCATAAACCCAGCAGAGGCCTACTGGATGGCTGAGCAAGAAAATACCTACTTTCTAAAAGTGGTATTTTCAAACACAGAATGTAAAAATCACCTTCACTAAAAGATGCATCTTTAGATTCTGAGTTCAGGCATACTAAACTTCTTTTCTCTACCTAGTTCCCAGGGCCAGTTATGTTTATAAGATGTTATAAACAAACTCCCCATTCTGTCCTATGGGAACAGGTAGCCTTGCAATAGTGAAAAACGAAATTGGCAGTAATTCACTATCAGGACATGCCACACACACCAGGGCATGTCCTACCTTTCACATACAATGCACCCTGCCCACAGGGGTACCTTGGGCCTACCTTAGGGGTGACTGACATGTAAGAAAAGGGAAAGTTAGGGCCTGGCAAGTGGATACACTTGCCAAGTCGGCATGGCAGTCCCAGACTGCACACAGGCTCTGCAATGGCAGGCCAGAGTTACATTTACAGGCTGTTTGCGTGTGTGGCACAATCCAGTACTGCAGCCCACTAACAGCATTTGATTTACAGGCCCTGGCACACTCAGTGCACTTTACTAGGGACTGACAAGAAAATCAAATATGCCAATCATGGAAACACCAATCCATAACACAGTTTACAACAGGAGCACTTGCACTTTAACACTGATCAGCAATGAGAAAGTGCACAGAGACACTAAGCCAGCAAAAACAGAGTCAAAACCAGGAGGTCAGAAAGCAAAAACTCAGGGGAAACACGCCAAAAGATGTCAAGTCTAACACCCCCCATGAAGCTAAGCCCCTGTGCACACTTAGTCAAACCTTTTATTGCAGTGAGTGTAGGTGTACAACGTGTGTGTTGTCAGAATTTCCTTCTCAGACGCATGACATTGTGGGGCCACCTCGCAATGTCATCCTCCACTGTTTTGCAATCGACTTTGATTCTCACTTGTCCCCCACCTCTGCTTATGTCATCCTGTCCATATCCTACCCCCTTTGCGTCTTCAGTGGCGTAACACAAAATGATAGAACACCCCCTCCTCCTTAGAATGCTATGCGGGGCCACTGCCATGCCCCACAGATATTCATAAGCCTTTGGCTGAATAGGAGCATCCGCGAAGAGTAGAGGAGGGGTGTGGGGGTGACAGTGCGCAACAGGAAGGACCTGAGTTGCGGCCTGGTTTCTTCTCTGCCTTCTCAGCCCACTTATCAGCCTTTGATATGACTTCTTTACAGTTCCCTCACACTCCTGTCTACTTCCTGTCTTCAACCTGGCTTTCTGTGGCTTCTCTCTTCCATAGACACCCGTTCATTGTTCAGCTGTTATGTCATAGATACAGCCCTGCCAAGCGTCACTCATCAGGGGTTAGAGTAACGCATATTGGGAGACTGCACTGCATCACCGCATGTAAATCAATTATCACACAAATTAACCTGTTGTTTCGGACCTCAAAATGGTGACTGGAGTGCATCAGGGTGCCTGCTACATGGCCCTTCATGTGTTAATTAATATATTTCCTGTTCTGGGTCTGCTAGTGTTTACCTGCTGTCTGTCGAATCATGGAAAGGTAGTTGTCATGGTAACGAGCAGCGTCCCAAACTTTGGTTTAAGACGTTTGAGTTTAATGGAGGTTGGGTACTGCAGCTCAGCTCTGTAGAGCCAGCGTGGACAGCTATATGTGCAAATTAACAACAGTAGCTCATTATAGTTTATTTAGGAACTTAAAACACGCCTTTAAGTACTCTTTAACGTTTAAAAGCACCATAGGCACTTAGGTGCTCTGATGCTGTTGAAAGGCTCCTCTTCCTTGCTGGAAGAACAGATCTGGCCTCTGTCCCACTTGGTATGAGCCTGCCCCACCCAGCCAAGGCAGCTGGCAGCATCATCATAACCTTTAAAGGGGCGGCACATCAGAGCTGAGCTGGCACTAAGTCAGCATCTGTGACCAGGATCAGCTGCAGAGTAGGGTAAGGCACTCAGCTCAGCTGTCCTCTCTCCCAATGCAGCAGGGGAAGTTTACAAGTGCATATGCCACGTTTGACACCTTCAGTTATTTCGGGGTGCAGCTTTTTAGCCTGCATTATCTTACATATTGGGACAATTACACTCATAAATCTAACTAAATAGTGAAACCACAAGTCCCCAAATGCAATGCATTGTTGGCTAAAGCCCCAGAGGCAGAAGATGCCACACCCAATAAGACGCCACCTTGCAGCTAAGCATTCTTCAACATGTTTATTCAATAGAAATTGTGTATCATGGGGGCGGGTGGTTGGGACAATAAAATAAAGCAACTACAAATAGATTGACTGCTGCTGAGTATCTACTTTAGAAAATCATTTTAGAAAACAGCAGTAACGCAGATGGCTTTTATTTCCCACTGGCATACTATTTATAAATTAATATTTGTCGCAGGAAAATGAAAATATTTTTAAGAGACTGCTGGACTAAAAATATTACGCAATAGAGTGTCCCTGAGAGCAGCTCCACTAAATTATTTGGAGGTATTTCCATTTTTCTCAAACACAAAGCTAAATGAACAAACCCAATTATTTTGGTTCACATAAATAGCTTCAATTAATTGGAATTATGAACTTACTAATTTAAAGCTGTTGTAGCGCAAATTTTGCTCTTTCATTTGTAGGGGTGCATTATAATCATGGGTAGTCCGCACCCACATATAACCTCGGTGGAGCTGTCATATGCAGCTATAGAGGAGTCTGGTCCTGGTTTCACTCCCTCGGCCGTCACCTACCCAGCCGGTCATCTGACATTGTTTTCCTCGCTTCCCCGTTGTGTCTCCTTCCCTCCCCCTCCTCCTCCCTCTGTGACTCATTGATTTAATGGATGTTACTATGTAACCTATAACTCTGGGAGGATACCAAAACTGTTTGTACTTACCTCGGTGCCCGAGCAACCTTGGCCGATGCCCGGTGGAGCGGTCATATGCAGCTATAGAGGAATCTGGCCCGGGTTTCACCCCCTCGGCCGTTACCTACCCAGCCGGTCATCTGACATTGTTTTTCCTCGTTTCCCCATTGTGTTACCTTCCCTCCCCCCCTCCTTCCTCCGTGACTCTTTGATGTAATTGATGTAACTATGTAACCTGTAACTCGCTGATCCTCATGTAAAAGTCTTTTGTATATGTTAGAAGGTGGTTCTGACCATCTGACCTGCCCGGATTTTTCGCTTTTTGAACACCTATGTGTTGAGCTTTTACTGTGGGAGAGCCTCATAAGTTGGGACTCACCTACAGTGAACTCATGATGAAAGGGACTGCATGTGTATTTTACCGCTGTCCCCTGGCGCGAGTAGGCCGCTGCGCTGCAGCCAGAATAAGGGGCAACGGGCTGGTTACATGCAGGTACGTGTGTACATGCGTGTGCACAAGTATAAGGGCTGCGCAGGGGAGATTCCTAGCGTGCGCAGCCCAGGAGCAGCTACAAATTGAATGGTGTGGCAGGACTTATGCAGAACTGGGTAGTGACATGGAATAGGCTTTCTACAATGGGAAGAAACATTTGAGGGAAAGTCAGTGTGCTTTACTGTTTTTATTCCATTATTCTCCTATGAGGATGGGGAGCACATGAGCTAGTTTCACTTTCCTAGGGCCTACAAATTCCAGACACGCACTAAAGTCCACTGTAATTTATGTGAGAAGAAGGATTCTGCAGAGTCCAAAGTCATATTTGTACTGCTTTTGGGTCATCCAGAAATGTCATATTTCTCTGAGTCAGCTCATAACCAAGGCCTGGCTGGGGCTGACCCTGCCAGGTTAAATTAATGACCTTCCTCCCCAAGCTGTAGCATCAGAGGCCCAGCCCTGCACAACAGGCATTCCAAGGGCGAAGGCCTCCACTCCAAGAAGAGAAGATGGGTAGAGCTACAGGTTCATCCATAAGCAGCTGACACCTGGTGCCAGGCACCAAGCTGCTCTGGAGAGAAGGCAGCGAGGGGGGAAGGGGCTCTCAGAGACCATGTGGCAGGAGACCCCTGGACGACGCCATTTTGAACAAACCCAGAGGCCTGGGCAGGAAGGAGGTAGCAGGGGCAGAGAGGTGATGTGTCACTGTGTGATAGGGCAAACAGAGACTTCCTGCCAGCCCCCTCCTCATTCTTTAAAAATAGTCTGCACAGGAAGAGGAGCTCTCTCTGGGGTGTGCTCTGCTGAGGAAGACTGGTGCTGGAGCCTGGCGCTATGGGCAGTTGGAAGGAAGAACCCCCTGACTGTCCCAGGATGCAGAATTGCGCCAGGAAGGGAGTCCAGGACCAGTGAGCAGAAGCCTGGGCCTCTGCGCAAGGAGAAGAGAGGCCCAGGAAGAGAGCCAGGTGAAAGGCTGGCGCAGGAACCCAGTGAAGACCGCTCCCTGCCGAGTTCCCCCTCCTTGGGACCAGGAGGGCAAAGGAAAGTGCTCCCAGTGGCTGGGGAGCGCCACCAGGAGCAAGAAGAGGCGAAAATGGCGCAGATCGGTACCCTGGGGGCTGAGATATGCCCCCCAGAAGGTAGGCCACCTTTGACCTCTGGACGGACCGACGACGAAGCGCGTGGGGCTCCGCTGCCGGTCTTAAATGTGCCCCTTGGGTGGGTCAGGTCCCGGGGGCTGCCCCCAACACGAAGAAAAGCCGGGGAGCGCCGTCGCGCTCCCCGTGAAGTGGCCCAACCGGGGTGCCAGGAGCCCACCCTGGCTCCCGGCGACGACGGAAGGCGGGGAGCGCCGTCGCGCCCCCGCGAAGATGCCTTTGGGGCCTGGGATCCCAACTCCAGGCCCCGATGAGGAGAAACTAAGTCGGGGAGCGCTGTTGCGCTCCCCATGAAGATCTCAGGGGCCCGGGATCCCAACCCCGGGCCCCGATGGTGTCGGTGAGGAGGAGGGGGGCCTGCCGTCATGCGTCCCCCCTCGCAGCCGGAAGACAAGCCGGGGGACGCCATCGCACCCCCAGTGAACATAGCCCAGGGGCCCGGGACCCCATCCCAGGCCCCGAAGTGAAGAAGGGAAGCCAAGCCAGGGGGCGCCGTCGCGCCCCCGTGAAGATGGCCCAGGGGCCCGGGACCCCATCCCCAGGCCCCGAAGAGAAGGAGGAGGCCTTGGGGTGTGCCGCCGCACTCCCCCCGAGGTCCAGCTGGACCGGCGGGAGTCTTCGCGTCTGCCCGCCAGAGCGGGCAGACCAGAACTGCGGTGCCGGCTCCCGCGGCAGCACGCGAGAGTGCTGGCCGGGCGGGGAGCCGGCGGGGGCAACCGGGGGTGGGCTCCCCGGGCTGCCCTCCAATGATGGAGCCACGCGGGGTTCCCAGGTGGGACCGGAACCCCGCAGAGGATGAGAGGAGGCACCGGGGGCCCAGGTGGGACCGGGCCCCCGAACAATGGACAGAGCAGCCAGGGGTGGGCTCCCCGAGCTGCAATAACTCCCCTGGGGGTCCGGGTGGGACCGGACCTTCCAGTGAGGCAGTATGCGGCCGGAGTCCCACATCGCGGCTCTCCCCGACGCAGCGGGAGAGCCGCTGCTACAATATTCACAGGGCTAAGAGGAAGCGCCCCATAATGCCTTGCAGGCCCGGACCGGCCTGCAGGGGAAAGCTGCTTTTTCTTGGCTTGTGGTGGCCCCAGGAGGACGGGGTCACTGCAAGATGGGTGCCTAGGTGCAGGGGAGCTGCAGGAGCCACGCAGTCTCCCCCAGCACAAAAAATGTCCCTCCCTAAGTCTCTGGGGACCTTACAAAGAATAACCCCTCAAGGGCTCAGCCAGGCATCATCAGCATCCCCATGGTTGGAGCTTTTGTTCTGCAGCTGGGGGTGCCTTATGCACCTGCCTCAAGGTGTGAAGGGCTGAGTTGGGGATGTCTGGAGAAGGGCATCCCCTGGAGGTGAAGAGGTGTAATTGCACCACAAATGCTTTAAACCATGTTATTTATTTTTAGAGGGACTGAAAGGCACATGTGTAATGTGAGGTACCTGTGTAAGGTGATGTCATAAGCAAAGTGGGGTTATGTGGCCAGACAGTCCTGCTAGGGTGTCTGGCTGTAAATGCTTAATCCTGTGATTTTACCTGTGATGCCTTTTAGAGGCTGTGATTGCAATGCATTACAACTGTTATCAGCTATGACAAGTACCTCATTTAAAGTGATGCCCAAACATGTATTCTTGGTACTGCGCTAGGGGAGGAACAACCCAGACTGTTAGCTACTAAGATGTAGAGGTGCATACTGTATGGTCAGTGTACAATGCTCAGTCAGGGTTATGTGTCCCCAGGGCAGGTGTACCTATTTTTAATGCTTGTTGAGATGATGGGGTGGGGCGCCATTGGGATGGTGCCAGCTGGCCAGGCCCTCACTCCAGGTTGTGTCAACCCACTGCATTAGGGGGAAAGATGATGTGCATACATGGGAGTGGTGGCACTAGACCCCACCCCCCCTGCGGGAGGGGTGGAGATGTTATGCAATGTCACAAAGTAATTCCAACAGCTTATGTATATTTGTAAATTGGTGCATAGTATTGAGTAGTGTGTGTATTTAATAAATGTACTCTTACTTTTATAAAGCAAAGTACAGACTGGACAATGAATTATTGAGTGCTATTTCTGCGTACTAGTAATGGCGATTACTAGCCTACACCACCTCCCTTGAGTAAGCGTTGGACTGCTCTGCAACGCTACCCTCTGAGAGTCAAGCGCTACAATAGGGTGTTTGGTTCCCAGTGAAGGACAAATGTGACATGTTATTTGTGCAGGCCTCACAGATACTGCCTCGTTTTCCAACAGTATACAACTTGTTAATCCTGTAAAGCGCTCTGATACCCTAACGGGTCAAGTTTGCACTCTATAAAACACAAAAATAAAAAATAAATAAATAAAAATAACCTTTTGTTGTATTAACTAAGGACAGTAGAACGTGAACTATAACATCAGAGGTGACGTGTTAGGGATATTTTCAATGAAAACGTGAAGAAATTAATATTGCAATTAGATGTGTTAAGTTGAAAGCATTAACGTGTAGAATTCGAACATGCTGCTGACAATTATTCACATATTTGATGTAGCGTGTTAACTTAGACGTGCTCAGTAAATATTGTTCATTTTATATATGTAATTTCATGAGGCCTTGTGCCGTTTCTTATGTTGACCGACTTCTGTAGGCATGAATTGTATTTTCCCCTGGAAGCTCTTGCATTAGATTTAATAGTGAATTTCATGTGCATGTTGGATTTGTTCTTTCTCACGTTTCTATTGCAGGTGGAGAATTTATTCTTGTTAGCTAGAATAATGTCTTTGTTTTAGGAGTTAGGCTTTGGGAGGAGAGGTTACGTTGAACATTGATACTGATAATGAAGAACGGTTGTACTTTCTCATCGGATTAAGCCTGGGAATCAAGGTCTTCTCGCCAAGGCCTTGGAGCATCGCTGCCTAATGGAAAATCACCCACAAAGAGGTGGCTTGACTGGATGGTGTGATGCTGCATGCATCTTGGGATGTTACCTGTGAAATTGATGTATCGAAGTTAGTGGCAGTGTCCAGGGACTTCTGCCTTGCCTTGAGAGAGAGCATCTTAGAACGAGCTCTGTAGCTTTATGCTACAAAGACTTCTTAGGAAGGCTTCAAACGCTGACACCTTTATGGATCTTGCTTTGGGAAATGCTAGGTAGGGATGTCATGCTAGTTGTAGTGAATGGACAGACTAATGCTTTATACCCACGAACTACCAATGAAGGGGAATCTCGACGTCTGCGCTGTCATCTTTTGTATTCTGGTACTGGAACCGATTATCCTGTGCATGTTGCACCGCCTTAACTTCACCCGTAGGTTTGGTTTTGTATTAGTTCCAATGAATTTCTACACCCTCATCTTGAAGTGTCTGTACGTCCAACTGTTCTTGGCTTTGTAATAAACTAACTAAACTTAATTGGGAGTCTGTGATTCTTCGTAGTCATAGTTCAATGGAACTGCAATTATTCATTGGCTAACGATTTGTCTACCCTTCACGCTTGCATGCTGATAAAAAGAGCCATCGACCTGGGGTTCCAGAGCAGATCTAGAATGTGGGACTGAGCTCCTTCATTTGGTAGCAGAGTAGGATGGTTTTTACATGAAGTGGGAGAAGAATCTAGAAAAATCTAGAAAAGACCGAGATCCCTAGAGCCCCAAAATAGAGCCCAATGAACAAGAGCGGAGAACGTCGGACTTTGGCGGAGACCGACTGAGTTTGATGGTTCGGCAAGGACAGCGGCAAGCAGAGGAATGAGTATCAATAGGGATGCGTCGTGTGTTAAATTGTGGGAGTGTGTTGATTTTATGATATCTGGTGGAGTTTGTGTGGAAGTCGAGTGAATGTGGTTTCAGGCCGGACGTGGTCCAAGGATTGTGGTCTGAGTTTTATGCCCGAAGTGGCCTAAGATCCCGGGAAGACACCGAGTTGTTGCGATTGTCTGACCACAGGTTTGAGGAGTTATCGTGAGAAGTCATTGGCAGTTCCACCGAAGACAGGGAACTTTGTGTGGATGGGACGTGTCAGAATCGTATGGCAAACATTGTGTACAGGGGTGGACTATATTGATTCAGGTGACAAGGGTAGGTTGAGAGTCACTGTGTGTGAACTTTCTTGAGTGATTGAATTCTATTGTTCTTTCAGAAAGGCAGACAATTACGGAGTTGTGATTGTGTGAGAGATCGCGAACTGAGAAATTGTGAAGGAGGGTGAGCCGCTGCAAGGAGGAAAAGGGTGATATTAGAATGTGCCACGCTGCGATAGGTCAGTTGGGGTAACGCCGCTCTGGGATTAGTTAGCAGTCATCAGGAAGTTGTTATTGAGAAAATCTTGTCTGGTGAAGGAAAAATTTGACTTAATCATGTGATGCTTTAGGGTGTTACATGATCTGTTCAGGGGAAATCGGGGAGTGGTTACTTGAGTGGTGAGGAAGCACCGCCAGAGGATACTCCAGGACACTACATGGGAACAAATGTAGGACTCCATACTATAGTTTGGCTTCAAAATTGGCACAAAATCACTGAAAAAGAGGGAGATTTGGCTTTTCTACGTTATGGTTCATTTTGATTGGAGGTGTTGTGTCACTTGAGGGGAGTGATGTCTTCACTACGGCCTCCACCTGGACCAACACAGTTTAAGGCATTAGATGCGTTGATGCAAGCAGCACAGGCAAAGAACAGGGAGAAATTCCATGAGAAGATGGAAAATGCAATGAAGGCATATCAGGATGCACGATGGGATGCACAACTTAAAAGATTGAGAGTAGACACCATCAAGGGAGCTAGGTTCTACCCAATGCTGGTGAGAGAGGGAGATACTCAGTATAGGAGTGGAGGGGATAACGGAAATGATGTGATGGGAGTGATACCGACGACAACTGTTAGACAGATTATTGGCAGAGCGTCATCCACTTTACAATCCACATTCAGACGAAGGAAGGCGAGAACTGGCAAATGCAGCGAAAGAGCGGTAACATCCCAGATAGGCCCTAGTGCAGGGGTAGTGGGAAGGATTTCAGCAGGAGTTGAAGGAACAGGGATATCAGTGTTAGGAGGTGCAGAGCCAAGTGGAGTCCATGCTGCTTGGCGGTTGCTGGAAACCCTTACCGTACCGGGCACTATCGGACCTGTAGTCTCTGTGTACGACCCGAGTTTAGTGGAAAACACTGATCAACAACAGCCAGGGTTAGAAGAAGGGGTCAGCTTAGTGGAAAATGTGACTATGAGCGGGAACAATCAGTTTATGGTGCCTATAGAATCTAGTACCCCGTTGCCATCAACTGTAGATCCTTCGAGAGTACACGTTGGGTTTAGTACCATACGATCTGTGTCATTAGCAAACTCAAATTCAGATTTGAGAATGTGGGAAGCTCCAGTAAGGGGACCCATGGGAAGGATACCAGAAGCAGGCACAGGTCAGGGAACCTCTGGAAATCAGCATGCCCTACAGACCCCAACTTCAGAGAATTGGCAAAGAAACCGGGCCAGTGATAGATAAGGACAAAGTATCACGTCGAGTCAGGGTACAATCAAGACTGTGGTAAAGGCAAAATTGTTAGATGTAGTGAGGTTGAAGACTTAGGTGGATGAAATAATCAGTGGGAATTTGCCTTTGGAGAGGATAGAAATTTATGAGCAGGATGAGCTATTGTTTGTGGCGAAGGATGTCACCTGTAAAGCGAGACGAGCGCATGAGAAATTGACAGAATTGGCCCAAAAATGTTGACCTGTCCAAAACGAAAATGTTACAGGGAAACCATAGGTTGAATTACAGTGATCAGGAACTGGAATAGAAAAGGGTAACAGGTTTGGAAACACACATTCGAGAGTTGATCATAGGGATACGTGCATGGAGCATGCTTGACAAATGGGAGGAAAGATGGTCAAAGAAAAAGAGCGTTAGGAAGGTGATGGGAGAAAAGCTGCCTCCTGGAGTGGGAATACCAGGAGTTGAGGCTTGCCCACTGCGAGAGGTGCCTAGCGGAGGGTATGTGCACGTGCCTTGGAGGAGGGGTGATTTAGCAGCATTCACAAATTATTTTCCTTGGCTGAGGGAGAAACCTGCTGAATGGTATAAGTAAGTCGATCACTTTGTAAAGATTTCGAAGGTGTTGTGGATTGATTTGAACACATTGTTTGATATTGTGGTTCCTAGTTACCTATGGTCCGCCTGTAAAATCGCTATTGATTGGCCTGCTGCTAAACCAGACACATATCCCATAACTCACGATCCTTCACCTTTGGTTATGAAAAAGTTCAAACAGGTAATTACATGGTTGCAGCCCAAAATAGCTCCACAAGATATCGATTGGGTTAAAATAGATCAGATGACACAGGAACCCAAAGAATCAGTACATGCTTACTGTGAACAGCTCTTACAAGCCTTCAAGCAGCAATACAGTGGGATAGATACTCTTGACCCTAAAGATATGGGACAGTTTGTTTCCAAATTTGTACTGAAACTGAGACCGGAAATTAGTGTTATGATTCAACAGCATTTAATCTGCTGTCAACACAAGTCTGTGGATGAAATCCTACGGAAGGCCAGGTATTGCAGTGATGTGGTGAACTCCATGCACAGGAGAATAAAGGACAAATTGATGTTGGTCCAGATGAGGAACGTGAACAGAGTAGATCAGGTGCAGACAAATGGGGGGAACCTTAGGTCGGAATCAGGGAAACAATCAAGGTGGGGTTCAAAATGTCCCGAACAATGCTGGACAGGGAAAAGGGAAAGGTGTTTCTACATACCCCAAAATGGGTATAGACATTACCATGCTAAAGAAAACGACTGATTGTCATTATTGTCACAAAAGCAGGCATTGGAAGCACGAGTGTCAAACAAATCCAGCAAATCAGTTGTATGAAGGAAAGCTCGTACAGGTGCCCTTTGTAATAAACACTGTGACAAGACCCAGACCTTACAATGTTGGAGGTCGGTCAGCTGGTGCAAGTACTCCAACCTCCAAGAGTCCCGCTGAGTAATCGAGCGTACCACCAAATGCCCTTCATAGAAACTCTAGACGGATGCGATCAGGACCTGTCACAATGACAGTGCCTGAGGGGGGAGGTAGACTGTACCCTTGGAGCAGTCTTAGAGATAGACCAGAGTAGACCGTATGTGGAAGCAGATGTAGGCTGTCATCCCATTACATTCTTGATTGGTACTGGTGCTACACATTCTACTGTGAGATCTGCAGTAGTTCCAAACCTACCTCTCTCGGGACAATCAATCCAAGTTGTAGGAGTTGCCAATAGGAGAATGACAAATCCATTGACAGAAGAAATACCGGTCAAAATAGGAACTTTTCAGGATCAACTCCAATTTGTGATGTGCGATTCGAGTTCAGTTTGTTTGATCTCTTATGTAAGCTGAATTGTATCATCTATTGCACACCGAGGGAGTAGAACTAAGACTAATGATGATGACATTGCATTCAAATTGGCGAACCAGAACCGTTGTGTAGACATGTTCCCAGTATTAACCGTGGAGGACATGTCATGGGATTTGTGGGACTTCACAGGGGAAGAGATAGGACTGATTCGAGGAGTTGAGCCAGTTCGAATACAGATCTAGCCAAATACAGAATTTCCAAGAACGCTGCGATACAACCTGACTCCGGAAACAGTGGCAGAGATTACACCTATGATTAATTCCATGATTTTGCAGGGTATCCTGAAAGAGATAATAGGAAGCCCAAGCAATTCAGCCAAAATGGGGTAACAGAAGCCGAGCAGCAAATATCGCATAGTTCAAGATTAGAGAAAAATCATTGCGATTGTGATTCTATGTTGTCCCCTGGTACCGAATATATCTGTGATCCTGTTTCAGTTTCCTTGAGAGGCTGAATGGTTTACTGTGATTGATTTGTGTCAAGCTTTTTTCTCCATTCCATTACATGAGGAAAGCCAATTTGTATTTGGTTTCCGGCTGGAGAATCGTGTTTTAACATGGTGTCATATCCTACAAGGGTATACTGAAAGTCCATCTATCTTTAACCAGATTTTGAAAAAAACCTTGAGAGCTTGGTGTTGCCACAGATCTCAGTGCTCGTGCAGTATGTTAATGACCTCTTGATTGTATCAGAGACAGAAGAGGCTTATAGGGATGATACCATTGCTCTACTGAACCATTTGGCAGAAAATGGACACAAGGTGTCACCGAGCAAGCTTTAGTACTGCTTGACTGAAGTTCAGTATTTGGGTCATCGCATCAAAAACGGCAAGAGTAAAGCGTCACCAGACCGCAACGAGGCGATCATGAAAATTAATGCACCTACCACACAAAAGGAAGCCAGGATGTTTTTGGGAATGGTTGGTTACTGCCGACAATGGATTCCAAACTTCTCGTTGAAGGTGAAGCCTTTACAGAGACTGACACACAAAGATGTGAGCGATCCGGTAATCTGGGATAATGATTACTTGGTTGCCTTCTTGTAGCTGAGAGAATGCCTTTGTCGCGCTCCAGCTCTGGGAATGCCTGATTACAACTCTGCTGTGAGAGGGAGGTTTGTGCCATATCTGTACTCACCCAGACACATAGGGGTATCCATAGACCAGTGGCCTGTTTTTCAGCTACATTAGATGCTGTAGCTTCAGCGTTGCCCGGATGTCTTCGATCCGTTGCTGCAACAGGTTTCAGAATTGAAAGGTGTGAAAGTATCGTGATGGGTCATCCTCCTACTGTTTATTTTCCACATTCAGTTGAGCTCCTGATGACGAGAACCAAAACACAGCATTTGACAAATAATAGGTTAACCAAATATGAACAAATCTTATTGGCCGCTAAGAACATTACCTTGAAGCGGCGTTCTGTGTTAAATCCTGCTACCTTGATGCCTATTACAAATGTTGATGGGGAAGATTGTGAGGACCATGACTGTCTGGATGTGACTGAACTTTGCACCAAAGCAAGACCCGACATTTTTGACGAACCACTACCTGATTCTGATCAAGTTCTCTTTGTTGATGGTTCATGCATAAGAGACAATGAGGGTTACCTAAGAGCAGCTTTTGCTGTCTGTACCATTTCTGGAGTTGTGGAAGCTGCTTGCGTATAGGGAGTATACTCCATACAAGCAGCTGAAATCATTGCACTGACCCGTGCATGTCTTGCTTCCGATCAAATCCGAGTCAACATCTATACCGATAGCCAGTACGGTTTCGGTGTGGTTCATATGGGAGTAGGTATCCCATTACGCAGTGCTTCTCGCTGGCCAGCCCCTCTGAACCAATGGCATAATGAAACTTGAGGAGGCCCTCCTGCAAGGTACATGGAGGGCCCCCCCTCCCATCTTAATCAGGAGCTCTCAGGCCAGGGTACTGTGCTAGGTGGGCCCCTGGAGCTTGGGGGCACCCCTGCACCGCCGGGGCTGCGGGGGCCTATGTTACTCCACTGCTCTGAAAAATGGAAGGGAACTAGAAGTAGAGGTCAGCAAGGACCTCCTGGTTCAAAAGGCTCCTATGCCAATTAGGTTGGGAGGTTTACTGCCATAGCTAGCACAATATCCAGACAGTCAGCATTGAAATTGGAGTGGGGTTTTAGGGTTAGTTACTAGGGTCCAAGGACATGGAGGTGGCCTGACAACTTACGGTCAGCCAAAACTGTGCTGGAGGTAGTGGCAGCCAAGTTGAAGAAGGAACCAGTAGAAGGGAGGATTGTTGGCCCGTTCTAAGACTGGCCAATGATCTGATCATATCCCTGCTGGGGGTAGTAGCTAAGAAGTCGAAAGGTGAATTCTGGTTGATCCACCATCTGTCATGGGCGTAGGGGGCTTCTGTGAATGGCTTTATTGTGACAGATGAGACCAGGGTGGTCTATGCTTCAGTAAACTATGCTATTATGTTGGTCAGGTGATGCGGACAGGGGGCAGAGTTGGCACAGTGTGACATCAAGTTGGCGTTCTGGCTGCTGCCGATACACCCAGAGGATTTTCCATTACTGGGCATGTAATTTGGGGGCGCTATTTATGTTGACAGAATATTGCCCATGGGTTGTGCCATTTCTTGTGAATTGCTTGTAGCCTTCAGGACTTTTTTGTAGTAGGTATTCACTAAGCAGTGTGGGCACCAAGAGGTGTCTCATTATCTGGGCAATTTCCTCTTTGTTGGCAAGGCAGGGTCAGATGAGTACCACAGGGCCGTGTGGTATTTAGAATTTCTGGAATTGGGCCTAGGAGTTCCGTTGGACCCTGAAAAGACAGAAAGCCCAAACATGGTATTAACCTTTCTGGGCATTGAGCTAGACACATTCAACATGACAGCAAGAATTCCCAGGGCAAAAGTTCAGGAGATTAAAATTTTTCTGGAAGAGGTGATTTGGGAGCGGAGACTGGAGCTAAGGAAGGTGCAGCAGTTGTTGAGGTTTTTGAATTTCGCATGCAGAGTTGTGCGGGGCAGGCAAACCTTTTCCAGGAGATTTAGCATGGCCGTGTCAGGGTCCTTTTTACTCCATCACAGGTTATGGATTTCCATGGCAGTGAGGGCAGACCTTGGCATATGGCTGTCTTTTCTGAACAACTTCAATGTAGTGTCAATGATGTTTCAGGATGAGGACACGGTGTGGCAGGTGCAATTTGTTTCTGATGCAGCAGGGGCCCATGGTTTTGGCCTCTTCTGGGACGGACTATGGTGTGCAAAGAAGTGGGCACTGCAATGGGTGCAACAAGGTTGGAGCATAAGCTTTCTGGAGTTTTTCCCACTCTTGGCGGCTTTGATGGTTTGGGGTGGTGAGTTGGCAAACAGGATAGTGATGTTTAACATGGACAACATGACAGTGGTGGTGTTGGTGAACAGACAGAAGGCAAGGGACTTGAGGGTACAGCGATTGTTGTGACACTTCATGCTGTTATGTTTACAGTTGAATATTGTCTTCAAGGCTAAAGATGTGCCCGCAGTGAACAACTCTATAGCTGATTCATTGTTTCATTCACAGTGGCACCACTTTCACAGTCTGGCACCAAGAACAGAGGAAATCAAGACGCCAGTACCTGAAGAGATTTGGGCGTGGGGGGCTTGAGAGTGATTTGGCTAGTGGAGATATTGTTAGCAGAGTCTACCAGGAGGAGTTATCAGCTGGGTTGAAGTGAATTCGAGAACTCTGAAGGGCACACATGGAGGCCATTGAGTCAGGATCCCAGTGACAGGGAAGGACCAGTGATACATTTTGTTATGTCCTTAACTGATTAAGGTTTGTTGCCTGAGACAATAGTGGGTAAGTTGGCAGGTTTGTCCTTTTATGGCAAGTTGTATTAGGGGTTTGACCATTCTGGGGAGAATTTTAAAAGGGTGGGATAGGGAGAGCGGTGCGCGGGGAAGGATTTGTGTGAAGCTATCACATTTGAGTTGTTGTTGCGAATCCTTACACATATGCCAGTGCTGTTGTGACAGGTTTGAGGTGGCATTGTTCAGGTAGTGCATGATTTGGATGTTTTTTGGAGCGTTCAGGATGTCTAAATTGTTGGGGGTCGGCGCTTGAGTCGGGGGTGTTGCATGGTGAAAGACGCTTGGAGCAGGGGCAACTGGGGATTTGGTTGAGGAAATCCAAGATGGATCAGGCAGGCAGGGGCAAGTTGATATGGTTGCAGAAAAGGGGACGAGAAGAGGTGTGTCTGGTAAGCGAATGGTGCAGGGTCCAGAGGTGGCCAGGGTGCAGACAGGAGGCAATTTTCTGTCATGAAGGAGGGGTGAGGGACACAGCTTTTCAGTTTCTGGCAGTACTGCAGAAATTAGGTTGGGATTCTTCCAATTTTAGGACTCACTCCTTTAGGATCGAGGCAGCAATTGCGGCTGCATGATTGGAATGGAATTGGATGCAGGTTTGCAGGATAGGTCGGTGGAGGTTGAGGTGTTGCGGGAGATACATGAGGAAATAAGGGGTCAGGTCTCTGCTGGGGGGAGAGAAAGGGGGTTCATAGCTAACGCTAAATTTGTCCTTTCTCCAGAGGGTGTGTGAGCGGTGCCGGGAGCCATAAAATGGTGACTTAGGATGGTGGGACATTTGTTCATTCACTGGGCTGATACGTATGTGGGACGGCATATATATGGAATAAGCCTGGGATTGCCAAGCAGCAGACATGAAGTGCTCTGGTGAGGTAAGAGTGGGATGAGATGGGGCAATCTTTTGCGATTTTTAGTGACCATGGTGCCTAAAAAGGGATGTCCGTACATGCTTGTCATACATCTGGGGGAGAATGATTTAGTCCATCTCTCAGGGCTAACTGTGCTGCAACACATGCAACAGACTGTGTTGTTACTGAAACAGAAGTTGGTGGGGACTTGCTTGATATGGACTGAATTTGTGCCTCGGCGGAGATGGAGGGGGGCGATGAAACATGTGCCCATTGAGAAGGCCAGGAGGAAGCTCAATCGAGCAATGAGGGTATCCCATTCGGGCATTAAGGAGGAGGAAATGGGATTTTTCTTTTAGGTGGGGGACACCTCTCTAGCCAGGGCAATGCTTCCCATATGTTGGAAATAAGGGACCTACTGGGAGAGCTATGAATGAGAGGATTGTGTGGTGGTAAATGAGCGCAGAGTTGCTGTGTTGCAGTATGTTTAGGGTGGACAGTAAAATGCCCTCCGGGGTTTTCCTGGGTGGCAGTAGTTATGGGGGCAGGGGAGTCAGATGCGGGTGTATCCACTCCTTGGGGGCGGGGGAGGAAGGGAGCACAGGCAAAGGAGGAAAGTGTGTGGGATGCCTTGGACCGAATGAGGCTTCATTGGAGGAGGCTTGGGTAAAAGAAGTGAGAAAGAGATTGGGAATGGAAGGAGGTTATGGAGTGAAAGGACTAGTGAAGCAAGATGATGTGCTGGAGTGAAAGCAGCCGGTGAAGGTAGAATGGTGAGGTGAAAAAGGGAGGTTACGTTCAAAGTGTTTTGATGTTATGATAACACTGTTGGTGTGTTTAATTATGCGCAATCCTGTCCTAATTAAATGGCTTTTTACACTTCATGGAGTATTGTGTACGATTATTTCACAATAAACAGACATGACACTGCTTGACTGTGTGCTGTGGAAATAATAAACAATATAGGGCAGATTTACAAGCCCCTTGCGCCACCAGTACGTCACTTTTTGTGACGTACTGGTGGCGTATTTCACTGCTCCATATTTACAAGGACAGGAAAAGCCACGCAGGGTGGCTTTTCCTGTCCTTGTAAACATGGCCCCTTTGCACGCAACACTTTGCGTGAAAGGGGCGTTCCATGGGTGTTGCTGTGGGTGTTCCCACGCAACACCCATGGAACCAGACACATTTCCAGATTTACGAGGAATCGTAAATCTGGAAATGCGTGTGAATGCTACGCCTCCCCAGGGGAGGCGTAGGAAGGCGCAACGAGGAGAAATGTTTTCATTTCTCCTTGTTTTTTCCTCTTTCAATGCGTGCTGCATTCTACAGCACGCATTGAAAGAGGAAAATGCCTGTAGTGATTGTTTTTGTGCAGGAAGGTGCCCCTTCCTGCATGAAAACAATCTCCCCATGACGCAGACATCCTTGCACCATGGTGCAAGGGTGCCTGCGCCGGCGCATGGCAGCAGTTTGTGCGCCAGCGCAGGGGAGAGCACAGGAATACGACATATCATTGTAAATATGTCGCATTCCTGTGCTCTGAAAGTGACTCAGTGCGGCGCAGCCAAAGGGCTTGAGGAATGCACTGAGTCAGTTTCTCGTAAATCTGCCCCGAAATGTGCAGGTGGAAGACTAAAAACATCGTTTCAAACTGCTGATTATCACACAACTGGTCATTCCGACCTTTGTGCAAACACATATTTGCACAGGGATTGGAATTTAAACTTGTAACAATTGCCTTAAAGGGAAAATCATCTCAAAAAAATGTTTTTGTGAGAAGATTTCCGCCACTCACACTCTGCAACGTTTCGAAAATGTCTCACCTTTTGTGCAGCCCAAAATTAGGAAACGTTTGCAGTTTAAATATTAGCGATCCCTAAAGCAAAAATAAATGGGGTGCAGAGTAAGGGTTCGAAAAAACTGGGAGAGTCAAAGATTGAAGAATGAAAATCACGGTGAAAGAGGCAGTGACTGAAATCATACAACTGACAGAAAATAAAAGTAGGAGGACAGCGTCCTCCAATGCACAAAGCTGAAAGAAAATAATTGTTCAATCTTTCATGCAGCGCCCGGCACTTCAGTCACTAGCTGCTTTCGTCTGGTTAGATCACATTTATTCTGTGGGCACTTCCTGGTAGCTTAATTAATCAGAAAACAAGAACATTAGGCCCCCTCCACGCCCCTCTGTACTCAGGGTAGGGTCGAAGCACAGCTTGCTCATCAGTGGAATTGGAACAAAAACTCCGGAACTTGTCTTGAATTCGTAAGGAAGAGACAACACTAATTTCAGGAATTGGGCAATTTCTCTTTTTAAATCTGGCCTTTGCAGTTGCTTGTACAGGGGTTCTGGGTGGGTAGGATAAGATAAGCAGTCTAAAGGTCTGGCCTTTCTACCGTTGTCACGATGGTAAGATGGCTATTTATTTATTTTTCAATTTTATGACAGCATATGCAAGGGAATGAAAAAGACAAAAGAAGAAAAAATACCGCCACATGAATGAGGTGGCCGGCCATAGACTTCTAGCAAAAATGTTAAATATAAATCGTGGCGGCTCCTCGGCTAAGGTGGAGGAGCGTCGCCTCACTGCTTTTTAGCAGTGAAATAAGGGGAAAATAGAATGATAATACCCCACGTTATAATCATTTTATTTTCTCCTACTTACGCAGCTTTGCATGAGGGAGCGGGTGCAGGGGAGGAGAGGTAGCACCCTCCTAAGTGCGCAATGACTGCTTGCCCAGCCCTCTTGGGCCGCCCGAAACTGTCTTGCGCACTTCTCATGTTCTCCATGCAGGCTGAATTACAGCCTGCATGGAGAACATGCCCAGGCTCCCAGTCAGCGTCTGAGCACCGAAACAGGGCGCTCCGACCAATCACAACGCTACTAAAGCGGCGTTGTGATTGGCTGACTGGGAGCCTGGGTGTGCTTCCTGTTGCTCAGGTCAGTGAGGGAGGAGAGACACGGCAAGGAAGCGGTGAGAAGGTAAGTTTTTTATTTTTCATTTTGCTGCCCGCTTCCTCCGCATCCTCCTCCCCTCTCGCCCCTGTCCCCACCCCCCTACCTTCTATCCGTGCTGGCCGCCGCTGAAACCATTGCATATAATTTAAACAGTGGTGGTTCTTTCTAACAGGCAGGTGTATTTAGAACAGATATAGAAATCCTTTCTTTTACTTTTAAAGCACATCACAGAAAAAATATGGTCCTCATTGGTACAAAACTGTGATATTGGTTTTCAAAACATAAAGGGCTCACTAAAACATTGGAAAAAAATAAAGAATGGAAAGAAAAATGTTTTTGCAGAAAAAAAGTGTTGGCCCACCAGCCCATACATCTCACCCAGAGGCAGCCGTCACTGGGTAGTTATACTTAGGGCTACGTCTCCCTAAGAAATTGATTTTTTGGTTTGCTAATAACTTTGGTGCCATCTTCACTAAACTTTCCAATAAAAAGTCTCCTCAGCCTTAGCTCCTTCCTAGAAAGTTTTGGAGTGATCTGTCAAGCAGAAGCCAAGAAAAATGGGAGTCCCAGAACACGTTTTCCACATGCAACTTTCCACAGTAAAATTGAACAGTGTTTTAGAAAAATAGCTGAAATATGGCAGCATACTAGATCTTTACCCATAAAGTGTGCTTTTTGTGATTTGGTGTAAATCTGTTCAATAGTTTTTTAAGAAAATAATGTTAAAATTTTATGAATATTTCATGTGCCACACCACTGCGGATCCACCTGGATAGCTGTGGTGCCGCAGCTCAAACCACACAATCTGATTAGCTGGAAGAAACCTGAAGAAAAAGTTGCGGCCATCGTGTTAGGACTCAGGGATTTGGTCTCTGTGTCCCCCAAAAAATAATTAAAACAAGCATAAGGGGGCAGGCCAGGCTCTGTTCACAAATCACAAACCACCCACAGCCTTTGTCCGTGGCCCGGAACAAGGTTGTCCACCAATCCCTGCACCATGCATGGCTTTTGCCAGTGCGCAGCAAGGCATTGGTATATTAAGGTATGGTAAAAAATATTACTTTATCAGTGATGTCACTGACCATGTCATGAGTGATGTCACTGACCATGTCATGAGTGATGTAATATGTGAGGTCCTAAGGAGTGCATTGTAGGGGGCATAAGTTATAGTTAGTTCAGGTAACTATAACTGCTAAATTTCTATGGTTTTGTGCATGTACAATCTGACCTTAACTACAATGTCCCTGTAAAAATTTTTTTTTTTTCAGTGCATTTCTATGTTATTTTAATGCCATTTCCTAACAATAATGTCCCTGTAACCTTTGTTTTTGATTTAGTGAATTTCCAATATTTTCTTATTTTTATTTACTAACTTCAGCCTGTAACCTTTAAGAGTGGGTATGTGAGTGGCAGTATAGGTTGGTAAGTGGGTGTATGAGTAGCTGTATGGGCCTGTGAGCGGTTGTGTAAGTGGCACTATGGGTAATGAGTTGGGTGCATGAGTGGTTTTGTGGGACTGTGAGTGGGTGTGTGTGAGTACCTGTGTGGGTGTGTGAGTGGGTTTGTGAGTGGCTGTATCGGTCTATGAATGGGCGTGTGAGTGACTATGGGTCTGTGAATGGGTGTGTGAGTGACTGTATGGGTCAGTGAGGGGGTGTGTGTTAGTGGTTTTGTGGGTATGTGAGTGTTTGTATGAGTATGTAAATGAATGTGTGACTGGGTTTGTGGGTGTGTGACTGGGTTTGTGGGTGTCTGTATGGGTGTATGAGTGGTTTTCCTGGTCTCTGAGTGGGTGTGTGAGTGGTTGTATGGGTGTGTAAGGTGGTGTGTGAGTGGGTAGTGGGTGGGTGTATGTGGGTGGGTGGGTGTGCAAATGGCTGTGTGGTTCTTTGAGTGGTGTGTGAGTGGCTGTATGGGTGTGTGTGGGTGTGTCAGTGGTTTTGCTGTATGGGTGTGTGAGTGGGTGTGTAAGTGGATGTGTGGGTCTGTGAGTGGGTGTGTTAAGTGGCTGTATGGGTGTGTAAATGGCTGTGTGAGTGGCTGTGTGAGTACCTGTGTGGGTCTGTGAGTGGGTGTGTGAGTGTCTCTCTGGGTCTGTGAGTGGGTGTGTGAGTGTCTGTGTAGGTCTGTGAGTGGGTGTGTGTGTTTGTGTCCAAGTGGGACATGGACTGGGTGTGTGAGTGCTTGAATGCATCTGCAAGTGGGTGTGTGAGTATCTGAGTGGATCTGTGAGTGGGTGTGTCTGTGTGGGTCTGTGAGTCAGTATGGAAATGTCTGTGTGGGTCTGTCAGAGGGTGTGAGAGTATCTGAGTGGGTCTGTGAGTGGGTGTGTGAGTGTCTGATTGGGTCTGTCAGTGGTTTTGTGAGTGTCTGAGGGGTTCTGTGAGTGGGCGGGAGAGTGTCTTTGTGGGTCTGCCAGTGGGTGTGTAAGTGTCTGAGTACGTCTTTGAGTGGGTGATAGAGTGTCTGAGTGAGTGGGTTTTACAGTGTCTGAGTGGGTCTGTGAATAGGTGTGAGAGTGTCTGAGTGGGTCTGTCGGTGGGTGTATGAGTGTCTGAGTGCATCTGTAAGTGCATATATCTAAGGGGGGTCTGTGAGTGGGTATGAGAGTGTCTGAGGGGGTGTGTGAGTTTCTGAGTGGGTGTGTGAGTATCTGTGTGGATCTGTGAGTGTCTTTGTGGGTGTGTGAGTGGGTGAGTGAGTGTTTGAGTGGATGTCTCAGTGGGTGTGTGAGTGTCTCAGTGGGTATGTGAGTGTGTGTGTGATTGCCTGCGTAGGTCTATGAGTGGGTGTGTGACTGCCTGGGTAGGCCAGCAAATCCCGTGAAGATACCTCAAACAGCATCAAAGTTATATGTATGTTAAAATATATATATATATATATATATTACACCATTAGGTAGTGATAGTTAGGACCTAGTTTCCATAGGAAAAGCGTTATTGACATACATACAACTTTGATGCTGTTTGAGGAATCTTCACGAGATTCACCCAAAACAGAGCCATATATATATATATATATATATATATATATATATATATATATATATATATATATATATATAACTTACTGGCGGTCACCATTAGGTAGTTAAAGTTAGGTTTTGGTGCTCGGTTCAGTTGCTGTGTTAAAAGTTTTAGGGTATTCGTCAAGTGGGGGCCAAGTAAAAGGGGGGGTCCCAAAACACTTTTTCTCAATGCAATTCTCTTAGGGATTTTGAACATGGCTAGAGACAAACTGCTGAATGGAATGACACCAAATTTGGCAGAAAGCTAGGTCTTGGTTCAGAAAGCAATCTTTGGTTATTTGGTGTAATCCCTTCAGTAGTTTTGGAGATATTAAAGAAAAAACAGATTTGTATATCTAGAGGCGCGGACCTCCCACTCTTGTGCAGAGATCTGATTGGCTGCCAACACTTCAACCAGGAAGTGTTGGCAGCCATCTTGGGATTTGTACTCAGCCAAGTCCCAAGCAAAAACGTTGAAAAAAAGAGAAGGTGGCAGGGTAGGAATACCCTCCAGGTCTGGTGTCGGGCTCTCCTCCTGGCCCAAAAAGAATTTTTGTAAATATTTTCGTGGCAAAAATCACAACAGATTCACAAATTTGCTGTGAAAATGAAAAAATAAACAAGCGCGGTCTCCTGTGCTAGTTTAAATATGGGCCCCGGTGGACCCTGTCCCAAGGGGTTATTTGTATTTTAAAGAAGAGGAGGGGGCGCACGAGGCTCCCCTCCTGATGGCTGATCTTGCCTCCGGGCACCGCCACCTCCCCCGGGCAGGCTGATTAAAAAAATAAATAGCCCTCCTCCTGAGGCTCTTATGAGCCACGGAAACCACCACTCACACACCCATACAGCCACTCACACACAGATACAGACAGTCACACAACCACTCAGATCACATATGTTAAAAATTGTATCACTTACTAGTAGTACAGAAAGAATAGCAATTTAACTTATGCAGTAACTTAGTATATATCTTTAAGTCTCAGAAAAGTTTACGAAATTCACTCACTGGATGATGTCATCAGTGATGTCCTCTGTGATGTCATTTGAGATGTCATAGTAGCGTCACTGACCATGTCATGAGTGATGTCATATGTGAAGTCATAAGCAGCGCACTGCGTAGGCATAAGTTATAGTCAGTAGAATACAGCAATATGTTCCTATAGCCTCCTCTCCATGGTTTCTTGGAAACTAGGCTTTGTGATGCATTTTCAAATGGCTTCCTTGTATGCAAAAGAGGTAGTTAAGGTCTTGTGTTACACAGCATCTTAAAATATGAGTGCATTTACCCTTCAGCCACAATTGATTTACCAGAAAAGGGGTACCACAATCCAGTTTCCTCCTTCCCTGTCCCAGTGAGTCAGCACTGTCATGGTTCTGCATCGGGTGGCAATAGCAAAGATACATCTGATGATTCTAGATGTAGATGCATTCCCTACCTGGCTCTGATTTAGTGGATCACCCACTGGATTAGTTCCACCCTTCTAAGGTTGTCGCGACATCTATGTTGATGATGCTCTGGCTGTGGTGAGACTCCACTTACCTCAGTCATTAGGTTGCCAAAGTCGGGGCGTCATCGCTTGATTACCATGTTGTGCAGCATTAAGTTTGCCTGCAGCATGCCAAACGTCTTCAGTGAAAGCTGAAGACTTTTGTGCAAAGTCATGAGTTGCGATATTTCATGACCACTGTTGCATTCCCATGATGCATCATGTGCGGATGGGACATAGAGTCCTGTGATTCCTGCTGGCTACCATGACTGCAGCGGATTTCCGCCGACATCTTTTTGGCAATCTTGAGAGTAATGAGTGGTTGCTGGTGTGTGTACATACTGTATTGTTTTATCAAGGGAATGTGACTGACCAAGTAGATCTAAATTCATGTATCTACTTCCTTCGATCATTAGTCTGGCAACTCTATTTTGGTGTAGGGTCTAATCCCCTAATTTTACATGCAACTTTGGTTGGTGAGATGTGTTGTGTGAAATGGAGAGTGTTGTGTCTGTCTCCAATTGCGCTGGCACACTTCAGGCTGCCTTGTGCTATGCATGCATGGCCCCTTCCGCCATAGGGACCTTTCAAGTACAGAATACTTCTGAAACATGGTTTAAAGCATTTCCAACTTTGTATGTGTGCTGTAAATTGCAGCACTCAAATTGGAAATGAATACTTTTACCTTAAGCCTGCCCGGAGAATGCATACATTTTTGGCGCAACACCCTGTCTACACTGTTTTTTAGTAGATAAGGCTTATGTCAAAGACCATTTGTGGTTGCATGGGAATGCCCATGTGCTACCCATTGTAAGCCCCTTTGATGCAAAGTAGAACTCAGCACTATTTTGCATTACTTCAGAGCTACTTTTCAGTGCACTGTTTTGCACTGAAAAAGAAATCCCTATTCAACATTTGACACCAGTCTGTGTCACTTTTGTGACTCAAACCAAGGGGAAAGTGTTAGAAAACCTGGGCCTATCATTTCATGCTCTTGCTATGAGTCACAACACTCCATGGGGACTTGCACATCTCAGCAGAGAAGAAGATTTTGCTGTTGAGTCTAAGTGCAGGTGAGCAATTGGACCCTACTCCTATCATGAAACGCCTTGGGACTCGGAAACGGCTCAGCATGGACCAGACACAGACAGCTGCTCTGGCTCACATGAAATAGTATGCTTTGGCAGGTAGTAGACCCTAGTGTGCTGTGCAGAGACAGATGAAACAGAATGCTCTGTATGCTTCGAGTGCGCCTTGAACTTAATCCTCTGGCTTGCAGATGGATAACTTTCAAATGTAAATTGCGGCCTGATGAATCTACGTAATGACTCTCTGGCATAGTATTATTTTGTACTCAGAAGCTTTGCCTTTGCTGACATGGCAAGAAGTATTTCAGTACCAATGTGGTATTTTGTCATGCAGATTGTGGGTACTGATAATCTATTTTAGGTGATATCTCTGTAGACATTCCTGTTTTGCAAATTATGGAATGGTCTCCTGTGTAGGAATTTCCAAATTGATCCTAAATGACTATTTATAAATGAGATGTACAATACCAAAAATGCCGCATTGTGATTTGCTCTGAGCTGGTCAATATCTACCCAGGAGATTCATAGTTAGTACCTGCAACAAGCCTCATTACATCATCATCCTACACATCACCAGCTCTTTTTCCCATAAGAGCTGCCAGTGAAGATCACAGAGTTCTGATAAAGGACTAGAAACTTCACTTATCACACAGAATGTGCCTATACTTGGAAACATGCTGCTGGAGAAGACAGCTCTGGAATCATTCACTCTCACGTACCGAAGGCTGAATATGTACATGAACATGTTTCTTAACTTTGCAGCTACAAGTTGCCTAAGTAAATGAGTATCCGAAAACATTGTTCCCATATTTTATATGTTTATTCATATATATTCAAAGTGTTCCTAGTCAGTGAAAATTGTGTAGTCATTGTTTTGCCTGATGTACAATGTTATTTATTTTAACATATATCTTAATTAATATTAATATTTTAATATATCCATTTATGAGGGATTCATATACTTTTTAATATGATTTTCGACTTCTTTACATCTTTTTTCCCTTTTAGCATGACCTCCCATCCCTCTGTATAATGTGTTTTTTTGCATTGCTTAATACCACAAATTTGTCATTTTGTATTTCACATTAAATAACAGATTTCACTATGCACATTTTAATTATAACAAAGCGCTCTCCAGGGTCCAGGAAGTGAAATATGTAGCACTTTAGAAAACGAACTAGACATTTATACTGTTGTGGTCACACATTTCCCACTGCCCACAAGCCCAAGAACAATGGAACCTTGCATGGTCCTACGTACCCTGTACTCAGAAGACACCATATAAAGTCCGCAGCCAGACTGTAAGCTTTAGTCACCTGGGTCTGGCTTCCCTCATTCTTGTGAGCTCAGGGCCAACTTTAGCGCTGTTGGCACCCATGTGCGGAAAAACAATTTGGCACCCCCCCCACCCATATGACCTCCTCGGATTCCCTCACTACCACTGGGGAAAAAGTGCCACTCATCTCTCCATAGCCCTTCTCTCAAATACATTTAATTTGTTTTACAGTGCTTGTAAAGGCTGGCTTTACTATTCCACTCAGCTATCCACATAAAATACAGATCTATTCTTTGCAGCAGGCATATTAACCCGCTGCACTACTTTATGGCGAGTCAAAACTGCATCTAGACAAAACTCCAATCTCTCAGTCTAGTAGGACCATTAATCACAAGAGCTATCATGGCATTTTTATTGCTGCCTGAAAGCTGGCTGCATAAGGTACTTTATAGCAGGTGCTTTTAAATTTTAAGTTATTGCTAAACACAGCACCCCCTTCCCCCCAGGTCAGTGCCCCAACAGATCGGCTCCCAGTGCAGCCGATCGGTTGCACTGCCCTAAAGCCGGCCCTGCCTGGGCTCCTAGCTGCTGCTACTTGTTCCTACAGCACCATAATGGTTTGCAGCTTCCTTTTAAAGCTACTCCACAGCTGGTCCACTTTAGGTTTTTGGGTGTTTGGACAAAATATTGAGGGGCATATTAACAAGGGCCAGCGATAATCGCCTTATCTTTCTGAGTGTGCGAGCAACCGTTTTTCATTTACTTTCAATTGGATTATCGGCGGCTCCGCCGACTCTCGCGCCACCTTCCACGGGACTCCGGCTTCCAGCAGGAGCATTTCTTCCCATTGAATATATATATATATATATATATATATATATATATATATATATATATATATATATATTAGATATATATATATATCCTCTCGTACTGCTTCAATGCTTTCACCAGTCCTGGAAACGGAAAGCAGACACGGACCACGTTTCTGTGCAAGAGATGTTTATTTTCAGTCGGCCATGACGCGTTTCGGTCCCTCCTGGACCTTGATCATATACATATATATATGGTTTTTATGTTTATATGATTATAGATTTATATATAGTAGTAGTATTAGTATAATTTATTTAATGTACATATATTAACTTTATATAAAGAAATATTTAACATTTACTGCGTTAAACTCCATTTAAATTTAAAAAATCTAGAATTTTGTATATTTTGCGATGACATTTGTGTCAACAATGTCTCTTTTCTGATATTTTTGTGTACTTACCGTCATAAGTATAGGGGTATGATATTTTGGTAAACTATATTTTTGACACGTTATTTGTGTCAAATGATATTGTTGACCTGACTATTGTATCTGTGATCTGTATTTTTGTTCTCTTATCTTTTCCTTTTCCATCATGGCTGTTTCTTTCTTGATTCCTTCTGGATTTCTGCAATCCTTTATGCTTCCTGTCATATGATGTTTTATGTCATTTCTGTAAGAGATTGGGTTATTGGTTGAGGGTGGTAGCCCCACTCAGGCAACAACCGCAATCCTTGTCAGGGTGAACCACAAAAGTCACTGAATTAACCTGTGCTTAACACTCTGGTAGCTTGACACACCAGCAGCAGGAATTAAGTTAGAGGCAAATTGTAAAGTATTTATGCAGCACACAAACAGTAATAAAGTGAAAACACAACACAAGATAAAGTCCAAACCAATTTGGAAAAATACAGTACATTTTAATAAGTAAAATGAGACCAGACCCAATCAGTATAACTAGAGATATTGAATTTCAAAATTTTACATAAGTATAACACCTAAAAGCCCAATACACCACTCACTGTCACTAGAGGAGCTCAAACTGATGCCAGCCAAGGGCCCAGGACTTAAATGGGCACCTCTCGGGGATCAGAAACTCATTCCAGCACAGGCCAGCAGGACTCAATAGGTCCAGTTGCAGGTCTAGTTGCAGGTCCAATGCAGCAGGTTAGCTAGGCTGTTGCAGGGAGGCCTCTGGTGCTTGTTATGTTACTGTAGCTCAGACAGGAGATTAGCCAACTCCCCGCTGGAGTCACTCAGGTAGCCTGGGTTGAAATGAGCAGGTGCAGTCTTGCTTCTCAGAGAGCAAGGCAGTCCTCAAACAGCAAGGCAGTCCTCTGTTAGCAGCAGGGTAGTCCTCTGGTGGCAGGGCAGTCCATCTTCTGTAATGTCCATAGGCCCAGGAGTGTTCTGATGAGTGCATAATATACCCCAGCACACATATATAAAAGATTGTTATTTTTCAATCATTGATCACATATGAGCAATAGAAGCGTTTTGTTGATTTTCTCCTTCTTTATTCAGTCTTCCAAATTTGTTTTTCAATATGTAAACGTTCCCAAGCCAACACGTGTTTCGTCGCCTCAGTAAAATTGTACATGCGACTTGTTCACGGCTAGGTAAAAATATAATAATATGAGAACTCACGTTACTTTAAATCAACATCCCTATGTTCCAATATAAACTAATGTGCTCCCAGGGGGGAAAAAACCTAGCCCCAATAAAACGTGCTTGTATATACATGTAATAATTTAGTGACATTACAATTTCTGTGTAACACACTACATAAAATTTATAAAATATTCTACAGATACTGTTTAAAATATTTTTAAAAATATAAAACAAACAAAGCAGTGCACGTGACAATGGTAAGTTATGTGATGCAATGTAATACTATATGTATCCTTATCATAAGCCAAACCATCAACTTTTAGTGTCACCCGGTGACAAAAACGTGACTAAACACCACCAAGAAGTCCCACATATTGGGACTAATACATCCAAAATAAAGTTAAAAGAAATATATCTCCAAGTGAGATAAGCCAACCTGAACGGTTTCACTGTATTTCAGTCTGTGAATAAAACACATAAAATACATATGTCATTCACTAGTTTCAAAAGGATCCACATGATCACACACAGTATCATGCCTCATATAAATATCCTATAGAATCAGCCTTTTTATACATACTTTCAATGTGGCGAAAATTCCAGGCCACATACGCCTTTGGCGTGGGGTAAACTTCAAAGTGTCAGTAAATTATCAAAAAAACTGCTGAGTGGTGATTTCGTGGCTTCGAATACCCTGTAACGGCGTTCCCGAGTCTATAAAGGGAAAAAAACAAAATAAACCACCTAGCTTAGCAACGGTGTATTTTACTCGGAAATCTCCTATCTTATATAAAGTACCACACACAATGCCCCTTAAGCGGCAAAATCTAAGCTACATTCACCAGCCTCACTTGAGAGAGGAATCGCCGGTCTGCGAACTCGTGCCCCACGCCGGTCTCCTCGAGTGCGAGTGCCGGCATTGTTAAACAAGCGTCTTAATATGACGCTCCTAATCGATCACATGACCACGTCAAAACCGCGTAGTCACGTCAAATGGAAAACGACAACAGACTCCAAACTTCAAAGAACTTAAAGCTTGTGTCAAATAAGTAAGGATAATACAGCGTGCCCCTGTAAATACACACAGAACCGCGATCTCCATTCTTGGGTCTAAACAAAAATATTGCAAGAATAAAAAACAATGTATTTGCGCAATTATTAAAGGGGAAAAATCGAATAAATACGTAGTATGTGTAATCTCCCTCCTAATATATTTAAATAAACCCCGTTCGTACGGTTAATTGCCTAAAAATCTATCCCCGTATTCGGGATTATGAATTAACTTTACACACTGTTTCTAATGTGATTTTAGGCTCTCTATGTGGAATCCACATGACACATGCATTAAAATGCATCACACGTAAGCTCCCTTAACAAAATGCCTCACTACTGAAAAAATGTATGTTGTGTAATTTGCAAAAACCCGGCAATGTTTAGAACCAGTGAGAAAGAAAAGAATTTTCTCTCCTCATTCTCCACGAGATTAGGTGATCAAATTGATCATCCTTATTTTCGCATCATTTTATTACAATAGGCTGAAACTAGTAATTAGACCCACTGTATCAGAGGGTTACTTGTAGCTAGTACACGTATAAACCAAAGATAAATTATATCAGAATGTTCCAGTCCAAATACAGATAATGCTAGACAAGCCTAGTGTCATTATTATGTGGGTCTGTGAGTGTGTCTGTGAGTCTCAAGGTAGGTCTATAAGTGGGTGTGTGAGTGCCTGCATGGCTGTGTGAGTGGGTATGTGAATGCGTGCTTAGGTCTGTGAGTGGGTGCATGACTGCCTGGGTGGGTCTTTAAATTGGTTTGAGAGTATCTATGTGGGTGTCTGGGTGGGTCTAAAGTGTTTTTTTCATACTGCATCACTGTTCACGGATCCATCGCAGATTTACACGTGGGGGTGCACTGAGCCTCGCGGGGGATCTGCAGATTCCTGAAGTGAAAAAACCCGCTATAAATCAATTTTGTGCACATCATAGGGCACTTTGACACTCCTCCAACACACCCATGGGTTTAGGGTACCTCTACCCTGACCCCTTTAATCACTTTGCAGAAAAGTTTTGAGGCCCAGGCCCATTCCTGGATACTTAAAATGGTGGAACAACCTCCCAGTCAGGTTGTGGGCCGCCAATCACTGCATTGCTGGTGGTGTGCGACTTCTCAGATCCACAGCGAAGGATCCGCGGGGTTCAGTGGAGGGTCCACGTCCCTAGATATCTATATTTATTTTTTCTTTAATAATTCCACAATGGCTGAACGGATTGCCACCAAATCATAAAAAGGGCTCTTTCTAGACCAACAACTACCTCTCTGCCAAATTTAGTGTAAATCCATCTAGCAGTTCAAGCTGTAGTTGTGTTCAAAATCCCTATTTGAAATTGCATGGGAAACACACTTTTTTGACCCCCCCTTTTTCTTTGCCCCCGCTTGGCGGATCACTCCATAACTTTCCATGCACAACTAGACAGAGTAGGGCACATTAGTTTGGGAAATTTCATGAAGATTCACCAAATAGCACCCAAGTTATAAGCAAGTCAAAAAATGCTTTTCTTATCGAAACTAGGTCCTAACTATAACTACCTACTTGTGACCACCAGCAGGATATATATATTTTCACTGAAAAAACCAAAGGTTACAGGGACGTTATAGAAAGGCTCAGATTTCACTTGTACAAGGCCAGTGAAATTCAGCAGTTATAGTTACCTGAGCTAAATGTAACTTACACTCCCGCAATGCAGTGCTTACAACATCATATAATACATCACTCATGACATGGTCAGTGACATCACTGATGGCATCCCAATTGACATCACTGATGACATGATCAAGTGAGTGTATGAGTTTATGGGTGTTTAACATAAATACTAACCATATATAAAAGTTAAATTAGTTTGAATGAATTCTTGAATTCAAATCTGACTGTGTCTTTTAAGACTACCTTGATTCCATTCTGGTCCCAAAAAAGGAAATTGTATATACAGTTCAGGCCGGGTACTCTTCCTCTGAATGCATTTGTAAGCAGGTGGTCTAACTTTATCCCTGTATCGAAATGTTGCCCTTGTTGCTTGGATATGTCAGATACAGTCGCCCATGTATTTTTTGTATGTCCAGCTTACAGGAATCCTCAACAAAAATAGTTGAATCCTGTCTGCAGGGTGCTGGTAACACAAAACCTTCTAGTTGACTTCAGGATTTTGAGATTCGATCCATCCACCTTAGACGCTTGTGCTGTGGCTAAATCTTTGGGGCACATTGTATTATTGTATTGTATTGTATTAGGTTATTTGTAGAGTGCACTGTGACCGAAATGGTATCCTGGCGCTAGCTAGACCACTGAGTAAGGGCATAGAAAATGGGAGACAGGATTAGTGTTAGACAGAAGTTTAGCCTGATTGTTAGTGAGGAAAGAGCCAGGTTTTCAAAGATTTTGTAAACTTCAACATATTGAGATCTTAATGAGGCTTGCAGTTTATTCCATAACTAAGCCTCTTTCACTGTAAAGGCACGTTCTCCTTGTCAGACTTTGTTGAAACTGTGTTCTTGGACATATTTACATGTGGCTGATCGAAGGGATCTGCCAGGGGTATATTTTCTTAGTCTGGTCAAGTGGAGTATTACGAGGAATTTCTTTGTAAATTAATGATTTTAAATCTTTAAGAAGAGAATTAGTTTTTAACATAATAACTTCCTCTTGTATTGGGTGAAATGCCCATTATGTGTAGCGTTTCTAGGTTTTATAAACCATTTCACCTGTAATGATGCTCATTTTTATGTATTTTGCATTTTTATTTGCATTTATTTGGTAGCTTAAACTTTTGAAGGCACTTGGTTGCCGAAATAAAGATTATTTACTACTAGTATATGTATATATATGTGTGTATACCAAAGAAATCCACTGAAAAAAACAAAGGTTAAAGGGACGTTATAGTTAGGCTCAGGTTTCACTCGTACACCAGTGAAATTCAGCAGTTAGAGTTAGCTGAGCTAAATATAACTCATACCCCTGCAATGTACTGCATATGACCTCACATATTACATCACTCATGACATGGTCAGTGACATCACTGATGACATCTCAAATGACATCACTGATGATATCACTGATGACATCATCCAGTGACTGTGAGTGTTTTTAAAACATTTATGAGTGTTAAATATATATACCAAGATGCCTGTATGGATGATTCAGTGGGTGCGTGACTGACTGTATACGTGATTGTGTAGGTGTCTCAGTGAATGTATGGGTGAGTGACTGATTGTGTGAATGTTTGTATCAGTCTGTCAGTTGGTATCTAAGTGGCTGTATGGGTGTGTGAGTGGGTATGTGAGTGGCTGTCCGGGTGACAGAATGGTTGTCTGAGTACTTGCATGGGTATCAGAGTGTCTGTGTGGGTGGGTGAGGGTGTGTATGGCTGCCTCTATGGATGAGTGAGTAGGTGAGTCAGTGGCTGTATGGGTTAGTGAGCATTTGTGTGAGGGACTGTATGGGTAAGTGAGTGTGTGTATGGCTGTGTGAGTGAGTGAGTGAGTGGATGTGTCAGTGGTATATGGTTAACTAACTGGGTATGTGAAAGGCAGTATAGGTGAGTGATGGGGTATATGAGTGACTGTATGGGTGAGTGAGTGCGTGTTACTATCTGTATGAGTAAGTGAGTGGGCATATGCATGTCTGTATGGGTGAGTATGTGGCTGTGTGTTTGACTGTCTGGGTGAGTGAGTAGGTGTGTGAGTAGCTCTATGGGTGACTGACTCAGTGTGTGAATGGCTGTATGGGTATATGAGGGGATATGTCAGTGGCTATATTAGTGAGTGAGTGGGTGTATTAGTGGCTATATAAGTAAGTGAGTGGATGTGTGTATATATCTATGAATCAGTGAGTGGGTGTATAAGTAGTGGTATAGATATGAGAATGGTTTTTTCAGTAAATCTGTTTTTTACAAGCTAATTCCTAACTATAACGTCCCTGTAACCTTTGGTTTTTTCACTTATTGTCAGTGGTTTTTTAAGTAGTTGTTGTGTTTGCAGAGTAGTGGAGAAAAGGGGTGGGGCCTCCAACCAGCTCTCAAGAATCCCGCTGTGTAGGGCTTCTGGGCTGCCACGGTTCCTCAGCATCCAAGAGGACTTCCAACCAATAGTGCGCCAGTAGGCACGTTTGCAGAGTGGTGGAGAAAGAGGGCATGGCCTCCGAAGACCTCTTAGCCATCCCACTGTGTGGGACTTACTGGAGGCAACAGTAGGGGTTGTTCACCACCAAGGATCCTCAGCAGCCAAGGGAATTCATCCCCCAAATAGTAGTGCACCAGGAGGTGCGTTTGCAGAGTAGTGGAGAAGGGGGGCATGGCCACCAACAACCCCTGAGCAATCCTGCTGTGTGGGACTTACTGGAGGTACCAGGAGAGATAGATGGGCCCCTAGGACCCTTAGGAGTAAAGTGGACTTTATTCCCCAACCAATAGTGTGTCAGGAGGCATGTTTGCAGAGTGGTGGAGAAAGGGGGCTTGGCCTCCAAAGACCTTTCAGCAATCCCCCTGTCTGGGACTTACTGGAGGTAACAGAAGTGGTTGTTGGCCCCCAAGGACCTTCAGCATCTAAGGGGACTTCATCCCCCAACCAGTATTGCGCCAAGAGGCGTGTTTGCAGAATGGTGCAGAAAGGGGGTGGGGCCTCTGGTGAGTTGCCAGTCTCGTTTAAAAAAAATATTTTTTAAGTGAGGGGGGCTGCGTGGCGCCCCTTCCCTGTGCCTATTTTGGCCCTGGGGACCCCATCTCCCAGCTCCAGGCCTGTTTTGATGGGGGATGGGGTCCGCATGGCCCCCTTTCCGGGCCGAATTCGGCCCCAGGTACCTAATCCCTTGAGCCCAGCCTTTTTTATTTATTTATTTTTTATTAAAGGGAGGAAGCTGAGTAGCCCCCCTACCGGGCCGATTTTGGCCCTGGGGACCCCATCCCCCAGCCTTTTTATTACATTTTTTAAAAATAAAAAACATATGAGGAGGCGTGCCATGCGGCCCTCCTCCCGGGCCAATTGTGGCCCTGGGGACACCATCCCCCGGGGCCTAGCCTCTATTCTGGGTGCCCTGGTCCCACCCATGGCACCCAGTCACTTTTGTTGGGGACCGCTGTAGGAGCCTGAAGGCCCGACGGTCCCTGTCAGCTCCTCGCATCCTACGAGAGCCGGCATCGATTTTACACACAGGGAGCAGCTGGAAAGGCAGCTCCTTGTGTGTGAACCCAAGTCTGCTCGGCTTCAAGCATGCAAAATAATTTTTCATGCTCTCACTTGCTCAAAGCGCAGTATTTGCTATGGCTTGGTGGGAGCGGTAAAGCTTCCGCCAACTCATAGCAAACAACTATGTCCCAGCGGTGGGCACCTCGAGACATAGAAGGAGCCGGCCCTGGGAGGTGGTGATCCCAGGGCCATGTATGGCTGCAGGAGGGGGGCCACACCGCCTCCTCCAATCTTTACTTTAGCCTCAGGGAGGTGGTTGTCCCCGGGGCCGGGGGTCCACAACAGACCCCTTCCATTATATTATTTGAGACCTGGAGAGGTGGCGGTCCCCGGGGCTGCGGAGGAGCTCCCCTGCTTACTCTTACATATGTCCCCAGAACTTGGCCCACCTGAGGGCTTTTTAAACACAAGCGCGGAAGCACACACTTTTTTTTTTTTTACTGCGGATTCACGAATTCTTTGTGGCCTCACGGTAAAATTTAAAAAAAAATGCTTTTTTTTGCATGATGGGGTCAGAGTATTTCTACCCTGCCTCCTTTTCTTTATTTTCACTTTTTTGGGGGGACTCTTTCAAGTTGAGTTTCAAGATGGCTGCCACCACTTCCTTGTTAAAGTGTTGGCAGCCAAACAGAACTGTGCAATTCCCTGCATGAGCTCGTCTTTTTTCGCGAAGGCATCACAACCACAGATATATTTATCTTTTTTCTTAAAATACTCCCCAATGCCTAAATGGATTTACCCCAAATAACAAAAGGCACAATCTGCGCACCAAATGCCAGCTTTCTGCCACATTTGGAGTAATTCCGTCCATCGGTTCGGGCTCCAGGTTCGACTAAAGGGTCCTATGGGAATTAACACAGGAAATGCAACCTTTTTTTACCCGCCTTTTTCTCAACACTTGCTTGACGGATCACCCGAAACTTTCCATGCACAAGAGGACTCAGTGGCACACTTGTTTTGGAACTTTTTTGAAGATTTGTTAAACAACCCCAAAGATATAGGCAAATCAAAAAAGGCTTTTCATATGGAAACATGGTCCTAACTATAACCACCTACTGACGACCACCAGTAGGTAAAATAAATGTGTGTATATATATTCCTCACAAAGCCTAGTTTCCAAGAAACCATGGAGAGGGGGATATAGGAACACATTTCTGTATATAGTTCAACCAGCCTTGGACTAACTCTTCCTGCCGATTGTATGATATTACAATTGTCATTACCATGCATGCCTTTACCACTCATCCATTACAATGCACTGCTTTTGCCACGCGCTCCCTTTACCACATACGTTTTTACCACACATATGCCTTTGCCAAAAATGCCTTTTTTACAAAATAGTAAGTATACAGGTAAGTGAAACTCGTATATAATAAAAACATTGCATTGTGATGGATACGTGGTTAAGGCATGGGTGGTAATGACATTTGTTGTGATGTCATACAATTAGCAGGAAGAATTAGTCCAAGACTGGTTGAACAATATACAGTAATGTGTTGTGATACATTTTCAAGTGGCTTCCTTGTATGCAAATAGCTGGTTGAGGTCTTGTGTTACACAGCATCGTAAAATAAATGTGCATTTACCCTTCAGGCACAACAGGTTTACAAGAAGAGGTGTGCCACATACCAGTTTCCTCCTTCCCTGTCTCACACTCCTTGCTGCATTCTATGTTCATGGTTTTACTGTTGCTTGTTCTGGAACATAACACTTAACAGGGTGTCCCGGTGAGTCAGCACTGCCATGGATCTGCATCGGGTGGCAGTATCAAGGGTATATCTGATGATTCTAGATGTATCTGCATTCCCTACCTGTCTCTCTTTTTGTGGATCACCAGCTGGGCTAGTTCTACCCTTCTCAAATTGTCGAAACATCTACTTTGATGATGCTCTCTTTATGCAAAGTCATGAAGTGCGATATTTCAGGACTACTGTTGCAATCCCATGATGCAAATCATGCAGATGGAACATAGGGCCTTATTACAAGCACAGTTTTCCTGGGACTGCCGTTCTCGCGGTGGCTGTCTGACCGCCATATTATTAGTGTGGCAGTGGGACCGCCACGAGACTGCCGCCTCTGCCGGCTACAAGGATCTCACTGTTGTGGCGGTCTACAAACAGCCTGAATATGCTGGTGGTGCCGATGCTGGCACCGCTGAGCATATTATGACCAGCATATTCACTGCCCTTTTTCATGGTGGGGACCCCCTCCCCCATGAAAAGGGTGGCGGACATATCAGCTTTATCTGGGCCTGGGGGTCCATGCGGTGAGGCACATGTTGTGCCCTTGTAGAACTGCACCATCATTCCTGCACAGTGTGGCATGCACGACATGGTGCATGCCACAATCAATCAATTAATCAATCAAAGCATTTGTAGAGCGCACTACTCACCCGTGAGGGTCTCAAGGCGCTATGGGGGGGGGAGTGCTGCTAATGCTCGAACAAAGAGAAGCACAAGGAGACCCTAGAGGTCAGACGGGACCAAGGGTAGACATATATTAAGAGCAACAATGGTCCCATACATGTAGGATAGGTAAAGTATCACAAGTTTTACAATCAAAAATTGGAATTATACGTGTATTCAAAGATTAGAAACAATTTATTATTAATGAATTAGAGGCAAAAATTATACAAAAAGGTGAGTGAGCAGACCGTGACGAGGTAAAAGGAAATCAGCCGATTTCCTTACCACAGGCAAGTGACTTAAAAAGTGACTTTTGAGTGATTAGTAATGTAAATAAAAAAGTCACAATTGATTAGCATCTCATACTCAACAATACGATACAAATTATAGTACAGAGTTAGAGACGTGTGTCGACGACGTTTCGATCCCTATGAGATAGTGGGATCTCATCAGGACAAGGCGATAGAACGAGTGCCTGGGAAGTTTGCCTGGGTAGGTATAAGTAGAGAGGAAAGGGAAGGTAGGAAAAAGGGAGAATAGGGTATGGATTAGTGGAAGGCAAGGACAATTATATATATAAATGTCACAACAACCTGATATTTAAGAAAACAAAATTAAGCAAGGCATAAATTCAAACATTTGGTACATGCTGCGATAGAGGATTACGAGAAAAGGCGAAAGTTTTGCCAGAAGGAAGAGTCCAATTAAAAGGATAATAAAATAAAAAATAGATATAGAGTAGCAAGCGTAGGGCCAAGGGTGTGCTATGGCGGAAACCATTTGGGTTATAACCTGGTTGCCCGGTAGATACTGTACACATTAAAGAAAGGTGGTAATAAACAGGCAAGGAAGAGGAGTGAAATTGTGGTAGGTAGGGTTGGTCCGTGAGGAATGGCTAAGGGGCGAGGGTGCGGTAAAAATATGCGCTGGTTTAAGAAGGGTGGCATGCAAGCACAGTGTGCCGCCGCTGGAGCGGAGGGAGGTCCGTGAGGAATGGGTAAGGGGCGAGCGTGCGGTAACCACATTGCGCTGGGTATAGAGCGGTGGCATGCAGGCACGGTGGGTCGCCAGTATAGCGGAGGGGGTGGGACTTACAATAAGCACGGTGAAGATGCAAAACCGATGATGAAAGGACGGCCGACAGCTGGGAGGCAGCTGAGACCTTGTGGCGCTAATTAACGCGATCGGTCATAGTCCAGTTCAAGGGGAGGTGCGGATATCCCGTCTGGGATATTATAACCGGGAACTCAGTAGGCAGGAATTGGCGCCTGTAAGTAAAAGCGCACAGTAGTGAACAGGGGTGGGGGAAGGAAGTAGAGGGAGCGGGGAGCGGAGAAGTACGCTTACCTGCGTGAAGGTAGAGGGAGGCGGCACGGAATTGTAGGACGAATCCCAGCCGGGATCGAAGTGGAACTAATGCTCAAACAGCCAGGTCTTGAGAAGTCTCCTGAAGGTCAGCAGGTCCTGGGTCTGTTGCAGGTGGATGGGGAGGGTGTTCCATGTCTTGGCAGCGAGGTGGGAGAATGATCTGCCGCCGCTGGTCGATCGGTGGATGCGTGGAACGGTGGCGAGGGCGAGGTCAGTGGAGCGAAGCTGGCGGTTCGGGGTGTAGAAGGTGAGTCGTTTGTTGAGGTATGCTGGTCCGGCATTGTGGAGTGCTTTGTGAGCGTGGGTGAGGAGCTTGAAGGTGATCCTCTTGTTGACGGGGAGCCAATGCAGGTCTCTCAGGTGGGCAGTGATGTGGCTGTGGCGGGGGATGTCGAGGATGAGGCATGTGGAGGCGTTCTGTATGCGTTGAAGTCTTTTCTGGAGTTTGGCCGTGGTTCCCACGTAGAGGGCGTTGTCGTAGTCCCGTCTGCTGCTGACGAGGGCCTGGGTGACCGTCCTTCTGGTTCTGGTGGGGATCCATCTGTAGATCTTGCGAAGCATGCGGAGGGTGTTGAAGCAGGAGGAGGAGACGGTGTTGACTTGCTGGGTCATTGAGAGTGATGAGTCCAGGATGAACCCCAGGTTGCGTGCGTGGTCGGTGGGAGTCGGTGCAGCTCCCAGCACTGCCGGCCACCAGGAGTTGTCCCAGGCGGATGGGGTGGAGCCGAGGATGAGGACCTCCATCTTGTCTGAGTTCAGTTTCAGGCGACTGTTCTTCATCCATTCGGCGACGGCCTTCATTCCTTCGTGGAGGTTGGTTTTGGCGGTGGCGGGGTCCTTGGTGAGGGAAAGAATCAGCTGGGTGTCGTCGGCATATGAGACGATGTTGAGGTCGTGCGATCGGACGATGTTGGCGAGCGGTGCCATGTAGACGTTAAAGAGGGTCGGGCTGAGGGATGATCCTTGGGGTACGCCGCAGGTGATCTTGGTGGCTTCGGTTCGGAATGGAGGGAGGCGGACTCTCTGGGTTCTGCCGGTGAGGAAGGAGGTGATCCAGTCCAGGGCTTTGTCGCAGATCCCCGCGTCGTGGAGGCGTGTGCATAGGGTGTGGTGGCAGAAGGTGTCGAAGGCGGCCGAGAGGTCCAGGAGGATGAGGGCCACGGTTTCGCCGTTGTCCAGCAGGGTCCTGATGTCGTCGGTGGCGGCGATGAGGGCGGTTTCGGTGCTGTGGTTGCTGTGGAATCCGGATTGGGATGAGTCCAGGGTGTTGTTCTCCTCGAGGAAGTGGGTCAGTTGCCTGTTGACAATCTTCTCGATGACTTTCGCCGGGAACGGGAGCAGGGAGATGGGCCAGAAGTTCTTGAGGTCCTTTGGGTCTGCCTTGGGTTTCTTGAGTAGGACGTTGATCTCGGCGTGTTTCCAGCTCTCTGGGAAGGTGACGGTCTCGAAGGAGCTGTTGAGGATCTTCCGGAGTTAGGGTGCGATGATGGAGCTTGCTTTGTTGAAGATGTGGTGGGGGCAGGGGTCGGATGGCGAGCCGGAGCGGACAGTGTTCATGATTTTGATGGTGTTGACATGGTTCCAGGAGAGCAGGAGGCCAGTGTGGCTGGGGGGCGGTGAGTTAGAGGTGTCGGTGGCTGTCAGGGGGGTCTGGGTGTTGAAGCTGTCGTGGATGTCTGTGATCTTGCGGTGAAAGAGTTGGCTAGGGAGTCGCAGAGGTCTTGCGACGGCGGGATGTCATTGGAGCTCGAGCTGGGGTTGGCGAGTTCCTTCACGATGTTGAAGAGCTCTTTGCTGTTGTGCGCATTGTTGTTGATGCGTTCCTTGAAGGAGGTTCTTTTGGCGGTTCGAATGAGTTGGTGGTGCTTGCGGCTGGCGTTCTTGAGGGCAGCATGGTTGTCCGGTGTCTGTTCATGGCGCCACTTTTTCTCAAGGCTTCGGCAGGTCTGCTTGGATGCCTGGAGGTCGGTGGTGAACCAGCTGGCCTTTCTGTCGGTGCATCTGTTAGAGGGTTTCTTGATCGGGGCAAGAGTGTTGGTGCAGTCGTCAATCCATTGCCTGAGGTTGCGGGCGGCTGTGTCGGTGTCAGAGGGGTCGGTTGGTGGGTCTCGGGTGAGGGTGGTGATGAGCTGGTCTTTGGTGACCCTGTTCCAGCTGCGGTGGGGGATACGTTGAGGGTGGTTGTGCGTAGTGTGCTTCTCGAAGGAGAAGTGGATGCAGTGGTGGTCAGTCCAGTGGAGTTCGGTGGTGTGGCTGAAGGTGACGTGGTTGCTGGCGGAAAAGATGGGGTCGAGCGTGTGTCCGGCGGAGTGGGTGGGTTTCGTGACAAGCTGTTTGAGTCCGAGGTTGGCGAGGTTGTCGAGCAGGGTGGTTGAGTTGCTGTCGTTGGCGTTCTCGAGGTGGAAGTTCAGGTCTCCGAGGAGGATGTAGTCTGTGGAGGCCAGGGCGTGCGTGCTGACGACGTCGGTGATGGAGTCGCTGAACTGTGGCCGGGGTCCGGGGGGTCTGTAGATGAGGGTTCCTCTGACGGTGGTGTTGGGATCGATGTGGATCTGGAAGTGCAGGTGTTCGGCAGTGCTGTGGGTGTCTTCGGTGCTGGTCGAGATTCTGAGGGTATTCCTGTGGACAATGGCGATTCCTCCTCCCGGTCTGTTGGTGCGGTCCCTGCGGGTGACCTTGTAGCCGTCCGGGATGGCTATGGCAATGTCGGGCGCCGAGGAGGGGTTCATCCAGGTCTCCGTCAGGAAGGCGACGTCCGGGGAGGATGAGTCGAGTAGGTCCCAGAGTTCGACGGCGTGCTTGTGGACAGAGCAGGTGTTGAGTAGTATGCATCTGAGATGGTTGCGACCTGCCCTGGTGGTTGGCAGGACGTGCAGGTGTTCGGTGGCTGGTGAAGCTGCAGCTCCGGCAGGAGAAGGGTCCGTGGGTGAGCATCGGGGGGGCCTGGAAGCAGGTGGATGATCTGCCATCGTTGAGTTTGTTGAGGATGTTGGCGCCGTAGCAGCGTCGGGCGTCGTGGCGTTTGCGGGGGCTAGGGGGTCTAGCGCTGGGCGCGGTCCTGGCGCGGATGGGCGCAGATGGGCGCAGACGGGCTTGCCTGAGGCGCGCCAGCCGCCATTAAGAAGGGGAGGTGGGAGGGAGGAGCAGCTGGGAGGCGGGTGTGGGGAGCGAATGGGCAAGCGAGGGGGGCGGGGCTGCAGGGGACGCAGCGGCAGGAAGGGGAAGGGGCAGAAATGCCAAACAAGAGAGAGAGTCACAGAAGGAGCAAATAGGCAGAAAAGTGGAAAGAAAAGCGGCAGACAGGCGGAATCAGGCAGAAGGAGCAATAGGCAAAAATGGAAAGAAAAGCGGCAGACAGGCAGAATCAGGCAGATGGGCAAAAACCTGAGACAAACCTGGGGGCAACAGAGGACAGAGGAGTGGCGCGAACTCGTGGCAGCAGCGGGCGGGAACACGGGCACAATCAGGTGGAGCTGTGCGGCGTGGGGAGCGACCTGCCTGGAGACAGGGTCAAGGGTCGCTCTCTTCACCGCGCAGCTGCAGCCATTAAGAAGGGGAGGTGGGAGGGAGGAGCAGCTGGGAGGCGGGTGCGGGGAGCAAATGGGCGAGAGGGGGCGGGGCCGTAGGGGACGCAGCGGCGGGAAGGGGAAGTGGCAGAAATGCCAAACACCTCGAGAGTCACAGAAGGAGCAAATAGGCAGAAGAGTGGAAAGAAAAGCGGCAGACAGGCGGAATCAGGCAGAAGGAGCAATAGGCAAAAATGGAAAGAAAAGTGGCAGACAGGCAGAATCAGGCAGATGGGCAAAAACCTGAGACAAACCTGGGGGCAACAGAGGACAGAGGACTGGTGCGAACTCGCGGCAGCAGCGTGCGGGAACACGGGCACAATCAGGTGGAGCTGTGCGGCGTGGGGAGCAACCTGCCTGGAGACAGGGTCAAGGATCGCTTCATGCAGGAACGTGCTGCAGGCACTCTCACTGCAGCAGTATGATGTTTAGGCTTGACTATGAAGCAAAAAAAGCCTGCCCGGTCAATTTATTTGGTGGAGTACCTCGCCGTACCTTCAAGACACTGAACAGTCATCTAGGAGTCATAGCCAGGAAACAAGGTGCGAGGACCATTATATCTGTTTAATGATGCTCACAATTGAAATATCTCGATAACTCAAAAATATTGTTGACATATGTACACAATTGAGTGACAACTAGGCTTCCTGTCTGTACACAAATCAAATAGTCACTACCCGAAGGGAGATCTGTGTTATCTACCCTATTTTGTTGTCTTGTTTCATGGTTCTTTTGCCATATCGACTGTGTTTTAGATAGGGGATGATTGAGGTCTGATTGTTATGAGTGATGAGGCGAGTGTTCAGGGGGTGAGACTCTTTGTTTTCCAGAGAGTGAAGATTTTTCTAAGTCTGGGCGGTGAACTCCGCTCCGCTCAAGGAGTTTGCGGAGTTTTCGGCACTCCGCGTTACGCAGAGCTCGCGGAGTTCCGAAATACTCCGCTCCACGTAGTGGAGTGGAGTTTTTTTCCTCGCTCGCATTCGTCAATGTCAAGTTGGCTAGCGCGATCGTGGAAAAATCAACCTCCCGTCAAGATTTATCAATGCGGGCAGTCAGATTTCTCATTGCGCATTCTGCTCGCGACCACTCACTTTGAGAAACTGTCCGTTCGTGTTGATAAAGCTGCCGCTTGAGTAAAAATCTACTCGAGCAGCAGAGAGGAAGCAGCGCCCTCTTGCGCTGTGCATAGTGACATTTGCGATGATTGCACAGTGCAGAACGGCACCTGGCTTTGAAAATCACAGTGAACAGCATTTATCTAACGTACTCCGCGTAGTGCGGAGGTTTTCTTGCACTTCGCGGAGTTCCGCTTGTAAACTCCGCCCAAGCTCAGATCTTTCCTTGAATATTCTTGATGTTTATAAATTTGGAGATACAAAAAAGATTTTCTCTTTTTGATGTTGATGTTTGTATGTGTATTTATTTTCATATGACTTGCATTCTAATAAATACTATTGTTGAATGGAAATTACGATATTGAAAGTATTGTCCTTGATTCGTTCCTAAATTTCTGAAAGTAGTATATATATTGAGGCTCTCAGGTGACTCTTGAAGGTGATCCAGCGGGTTACTAGCAACAAGCATTCATACACCAAATACTCACTTAGGCCCATACATTCATACTACGCTAGCATTTTCCGCTGGTGGGTCAGTTGTACTCTTTATCAAAATCCCTGCTACCAATTACTTTTCTGATTGAAGAGTAATGACTTACCAATGGATACTTTACTAATTGGGAAGTTTAAAATGAGTGACATTCAATACAATTCATAATCCTGAAATAATCACTGAGTCAGGAAGTTTTAAAATGTTTATCTAAAGATTTAGCAGAGTAAAATACAGAACCACATGATACTTAATCGTATATCAAGGATGAAGCATAAATCAATTTATCGATCAATGACGGTTCCTCAGAAAGAAGAAAATAGAGACAGCAGCGCAACTAAGGTTTGCATTTATATTTACCTAAAAGTGCGAGAACCAAACCCCTTGGCCAAGGAGTTGGAAAGATAGGACCCAGGAAGGATGAAGAGCAAAGACCTCCTCCAGGTTCAGGACAGGACCGGTGACCTCTCTATCAACGACGCCTGCGTCGTTCCCCTCTCTGATACTTGCTTCTCCTCGATTTCTCCCGTGTCTTCCTTCTAATGGAATCCACCGCCCCCACCTCAGGACCTCTCTGGACAGCGGTTCAGTCTGCAATCGATCGGCTAGTCATGGATCTCGAACCTCTAACTCCACTCCGCTTGAGCGTCCTAATGCTAACTAATTAGCTAATTCTATATCTATTATACCCTTCTACGCCCAGGTACCCCCCATTAATGTTGCAAAAATATGGGCCCACTACTTCTGATTGGACGGGGACAGGGGGTTGATCCTCACACCATATTGATTTAATTCAATTTCTTTAAGCCCATTGTTTTAAAACACCGCCCATCACAATTAATACATTTGCTTTATTTCCCACCCGTCTCACGACAAGTTTAATACATTGTTCATATAAATTGTTTCTTTTCGGTAGGGACATCGTGGGTACAATAGTGTTGGCCATCAGGTCATGGCCTTGGACGACGTCCAGGTTGACTTCATCCTCTCTTCTGGGCAGCCACTCAGGGCGCATGCGCAGAACCATTGTCTCTCGAGTTTTCAGTTCACCAACCCCAGGCCCAATTTACGAACTAATAAAAAGTCAAAGAAGAAAATATTAAAATCACAAATAAATTGTTTCACTGTATACCCACTCTTTCTACTCTATTCCCATTTACTTATAAATTCTATCCCACGTTAATAGCGTTAGGATACCACAGTTTAATTGCAACATATGAGCAAGCGGTAGCACATGAAAACATTAAGCAGCCATTTTAATACACACTGCGCAGAAGCAAGGGTTTCCCTCCAAGCAAAGAAAGACGTCACACCACGTGATATGATTGACACATGCGTAATAGGTTTCCCGCGCTTTAGCGGCCATTTTAGAATAGACAAGCGTTATTTATTAGTTATAACACATGGGCAAGCTTCCTTTCTACTTGTATTCGTGTATGCAATTGTTAGAATAAACAATACAAAGTGTAATAATTAATACTGTGAGAAGATTGCCTCCGAGCAAGTCTCATTTGTGAGTCCTTGCTCCATCAATCCCCTCTCTGATGGCGTTTCTGAGCCATCAAATACTACCCACAACCAAATGCCAACTTTTAGCATAAAATTGTTACAGTTTCATTTTTACACTTTCTATTATTTACATCCCCTTTCAGTTTCTTGTATAATTCACTTCTCAAATCTTCTAGTTCAATTTTGTCAAACTTTTGCTTCTTTCCTTTTCCTGTCACATTATACGATTCATTCTTTCTACAACATTTGCACCATATTATTATTGACAGTACTATTATTGCTATCCCTGCTAAGGGTACTAATATTTGACCTATAAGTCCTTTCCCTACATTAGAAACCAGGTACCAATTGACGTAATACTATTTGTCAATCTTTCCCATACACTATCAACTTCCAGTGGTTTTAATTCCTTCTCAAGTTTTGTTATATTCTGTATATATGTTCCAATTTCTGCACTTTTATCAGGTATATAAGTGCAACAGTGTTTCGACTTCAATAATTTACAGACTCTGCCCTCTTTTGCTAATATTATATCAAGAGCAAGTCGATTTTGCATAACCATAGATCTAATCGCAACCATCTCCGCATTAATCATTAAAAATCCTCCAGCAGTGTCAGTTGATAAACGATCAACCACTGTAGATAATTTACATATTTTCCTTGAGTTCAGAATTATTCCCACTGAAGGTATCAATGCACCAAATATATCACCTACAATTTCTGAAAAACTAGCTCTTTTACTACGTGTTAATTCACTATTATTTTCATCTCCCCCAGAGTTTCTTTTTACGTGGTATATCGTTGGAAATACTATTCCAAAATAACAACTTCCATACCACCGTGCAGGAAGCCTAAAGTAAGCCTTATTCCCACACACATAATAGATTCCAGGAAAAACTGAATCTGTTCCTCCTTTTAGTCCCCAACCTCCAAGAATTAAGAAATTGTGTTCACATTCACTGGTACCAATGAAAATATTGTTATAATCAGTCTTTAACCTATGTAGACAAATTTTCCCTGTCTTTACAAAATCCAGAGCCATAGCAGCTTGAGCCTTGCCAGGTGTGTAACTACCCTCTTTCTCAGCCCAAGGTGGCAAATGAGCCTTATGCTCAGAAGCTTTCTTTTGGAAATCTTGTCTTCTATCCTCTACTAACTTCAAAAATATCTTTTCTTCTTCATGTAACGAACATGTTAGATTGCTTCTATGGGCATGTGTTATATCTATTGATTTCATTGTTAGGAAAAATTCTCGCATAAACTGTGCTTCTTGACTACTAAGCACTGGGTTCATTTTCTTTCGAATCGGAACCTCAGAAAATAAATATTACATCTATGTTTGAATAATAATACTGAAGTCTCCCTGTTCTGTAGAATAAGCTAGCCAATACACTAATCAGTGGTTCCCAAACTGGGGTCCGCGGACCCCCAGGGGTCCCTGACACATTCCCAGGGGGTCCGCAGGCAGCTGTCTTAAAAGCAATGCAAAGTTCCTTGTATAATCTGCAGTTTTACAACAACAATAAAAGTGTCAAGATAACTTGAATGATTAATGTACCTGCTGGAGAGAGATGGTAGGTAGCGCAGAGGGTTAATATGCCTGCTCCAAAGAACGTGTACCATGCATTTTTAATAAAACAGTATTTTATGTGCATAGCTGGGTTACTGCTTTTGTCACAGAGATTCTTTTGTTACTGTGCAGTTCATAAATTACAATCATATTCTAGCACCGTCAGCTATGAACTGCCGTCAAAGAGCTGCATACAAACTGCATGGTACAAGTTAGTATGCCATCTTTTTTTCCCAGTCTTTCATTATCCTGATGCTGCCAAAAAGGTATGTTTGGGTAGAATTAAATTGTTATAATTAAAGTCAACGCTAACCACTGTGTTACATTCTGAAACCAGATTTTGTGCTTCTCCAAAACAAGCACTCTTAAAAAATGCTTACCAGTATGGATGACGTGAATCCTACACCTTGAAGTCCCCTTTCCCCTATGTAACATTTTCTATACACTGATTTACACACGTACGATTCATTGGGGAGATTTACTAAGCTTTTGCGCCATGTTTGCGTCACAAAAGTGACACAAAACCACGCAAAATCTTTTTTTGTAATTTACTTTCCAGCACTAAACTTGTTCACATGCAACCACCCAAGGTTTCTCACGCTAAACCCAATTTACTAAAAACAGTAGATTGGGTTTAGCTTGAGAACTACTGCGCCCTTTTCAACTAGGCACAAGGAAGGAGAAATTCTTTCATTTCTCCCTCCTTTTCCGGCTTTGCATGCGTGCTGCACTGTGCAGCACGCCTATAAAGTGGGAAAAGCTTTCCTCGTGTCTAGCATAGTATTTTGTACAGGAAGGGTATCCTTCCTGTACAAAACCTATGCTACACTCATGCACACACCTTAGCGCTACAGTGCTAAGGTGTGTGCATGGCGCGAGGCTACTGAAATCAGCGCCGGCACCAGAGAAAGGGGAGGAGAGAGCCATAGCTTTGGAAATATGGCGCTCCACTGCTCCCTCCCAGTCGCGCAGTGCAGCCTCGCGGGGGCTGCACTGCTTTGCGCAACTTTTTTGTAAATCTCCCCCATTGTTTCTGTATGTGTGTGATGTAAAGTGCTCTGACACTCTACACTAGTATGAGAGATGCTATAAAACAAAGGAAATACATGTGACAGAGGTGCTATGGGAAGAAGAGAGGCACTGTTGGAGGATGATAGGGAGGGATTCATGGAAGAGCCCCAAAAAGATTGTTGTATTGGTGCATAGTAAGGTCATCATTTACTATGCTTTGAAAGCGAATACAATTCAATGTATAATTACAAATGTGTTGTAGAATGCACCATTTTTCCCCAAATTTTCTTGGTGGGAGAGCCCCCAAAGTCCGCTTTGTAGTGGCCAGGCTCACTCACTGCACTTGGTGTGCACCGTACAGGGACTGGCCTTACAACATTTGCCAGGGCTGCTTTGGGTTCCAGTCCGGCCCCGTCAGGAGCAGGAGCCTCATACTCAAAAATAAAGCCAAATATTGAAAAGTTAGTCGCCGAGATGCAGCACCAACCTTCCTATTAAAGAGTTTCGATTTTGCAAATTTTTTCAATATAAAATACTAAAAGCTTTAGTAATTTGGGTATCTGTTTGGTGTGCACACGTGTTTATTTTTTTCGAATTACTGTTTTAATGTTTGAAATTTAAATCGTACGAATTGCTTGGGGGTCCTCGGCTTCCAGTAATGACTCAATAGGGGTCCTCAGGAGTCAAAAGTTTGGGAACCACTGCACTACATGATCTGCCATAAGTTAATGGCAAGTGATGATATGTTAACCCTTCTGCTACTGATTCGGGTAACTTCATACAGACATAACAATTACTAACTTCCATTGTATCTACATATTGAAACAATAATTTTGTGAAAACATTCAAACTAGTGTCGTTATCGGTTACTTCATGATGCAATTCTGGTTCATCCACTGCCTTTAGTTCTACTTTATTACTTTTCAAGTTCTCTGTCTTTCCTTTCGTTTCATTGTTAATCTTTTTATCCATTATCATAAGGTAAGGAATTGCTACGATCACAACTAACCATACTATAAGCACCATTACCAGACTACATATGCATATTGCACAGCATCTTTTACAACATTTCTGTTTTGATCTCCCAGTAACTCTATCGTCAGGCATCTTTGACAAGGAAGATTTCTCTTCTTATCTTTATTTCAAATCTCTTTACGTTATCAAGGTGGTTTTATTTCTTTTTCATAAGTCAGTTCCGCACTGGTTCCTTCGTCACCACTTGTACTTGACTCTGAGCTCTCGTAGTCTTCAAGGATGATATAAGTCCAATCAGGACCTTTAAATTTGTTGTTCACAAGTTTCAGTCTTTTGCTTCTTCGTTTTTCAGTTCTACTTTCTTGTCCGGTTTGGCTTGTCACTTCGTTTACTTGTTCTGGATCTTCACTTCTGGTTGTTATGTGGTATTTTACTCTTTTAATGACACTAGGCCAATGATCACCTTTTCTGGTTTTCTTTGTTTGCACTGTCTCTTTACTTTTTATTTCTTCTTCAGAAATTCTTTTATTTTCAGGTTGTGGCACAGTTTGGTTTTCTTCAATTTCAGTTTCTTTTATTTGTTCTTTTTCAGGTCTTATTGGTTTCTCTTCAGCAGCTCCACTGTGAGTTTCTAATAACTGACCTTGTTCTGGATTTACGTCTTCATGCTCGAGATTCTCGAGATCTTCTGCTTGAATGTATTTTCCTAGATCTAACTGATTCTGATCAGGGCTTATTGCACTTTGTACTTCTGCAGCCTGACCGCGTTCTTCTAGACCTGTCTGTCCCTGCTCAAAATTTGTTGGTTCGTTGTTATTTTGAGCCCAGTTTCCTCTCCCTATCTGGTCCTGCTCAGGTTCTCTTATTGTGTCTTCTTCCTCTTCCTGAGCTGCTTCTTCTTCACCTATCTGATCTTCTTCAATTTCTTCTAAATCTGCTTGACGTCTTGTTCTGTTGTAAACTTCAGGTATTTCCACCACCGGTATCCAGTCCTGACTTGTGCTCAGTTGTTCTGCTTCAGCTTCCCTTGAATCTCGGACCTGAGATTCTTCAGCTGGGCAACCTTCAGCTTCCTCAGTTATCGATACTGACTGAGGAGTTTCTTCTTCTGGGTCTGGTACCCTTTTGGTGTGGCTTACATGAATCCAATTAGGAAATCCTGCACATTTCACTGATGTGTTTGTAACCAGTATGACCTGACAAGGTTCGCCCCACCTGGGTGATAGACACGTTTCTCTGGTGTGATTCTTCACTACCACCCAGTCACCGGGATTCAGATCATGCTCTTGTTCAGGCTGCCTGGAAACTGCGTCTTCCCCAACTTGGTGAGAGACAGAACGCACTAGGTCAGCCAATCCTTTGCAATAATCCAGAACCATATCATCAGTTATATTCAGCAGTTTATTTGTAGGAACATGTGTTTGTCTCATTGCTCTTCCCATTAATATTTCGTGTGGACTCAATCCGGTATTTCTAGCAGGAATGCTTCTGAGTCCCATTAAAACAAGTGGCAATGCATCCGGCCAATCTAACGATGTTGATGCACACATTTTTCCCAGTCTGGATTTTATTGTGCCATTCATTTGTTCAACCACTCCAGAAGCCTCTGGACGATATGCACAGTGCAATTTTTGCTCAATTTGGAATGCTTCACAGATTATTCTAATCACATCCTCTATCTGATTCCAAAGTTACTGGGAAACCAAATCTAGGAATGAGTTCTCGTAGCAACAACTTTGCGACTGTAATACTGTCATTCCTTCTGGTAGGGTAAGCCTCCACCCACTTTGAAAACAGACACACTATGACAAGTACATATTTCAGTCCTCTACATGGTGGTAACTGTATGAAATCAAGTTGTAATCTCACAAATGGACCCTCTGCCTTTCCAATTTTCCCAAACCCAATTATTGTTTTTCTACCTGGATTATGCATTTGGCAAGTTAAACATCTCTGGCAAAGACTCTCTGCTACGGCCCTAAACCTTGGATTGTACCAATTTTGTCTGAAGAGCCTAATCATTGCATCTCTCCCTACATGTGTGTCTCCATGATACATCCTGGCCATTTGTGAAAGCAGACAGTCGGGCATGACTGGTCTGCCATCGGCATAACTCCATACATCATCGTCTGCCCTTTGGGAACATCCCATTTTAATCCATGCATCCCTTTCACTCTCATCAGCATCATCTTGTAATCGTTTTACATCATTCCATGTTTCAGGAGGTGCATACAGCATAAGTTGGCAGCTGATTCCCATTCTTTCAACCCTTTTATTAACTCACAACCTGTTTTTGGCACAGTGTTGAGCCACCAAATCTGCATATCTGTTACCGACTACCACCCAGTCATCTCCTGACTGGTGTGCGGCACATTTCACCACAGCCAATTCTCTTGGTGATTGTATTGCTTCCAGCAGTTCCTTTACGAACTGTCCATTTTTAATGGGGGATCCTGAAGAAGTCATGAAATTTCTCTGCATCCATAGTTGGCCAAAATCATGCACAACCCCGTAACCATATTGGCTATCTGTAAATATAGTTACTTTTTGATTCTTCCCAATTTTGCAGGCTTTTATTAACTAAATTAATTCAGCTACTTGTGCAGATTTTACTCCTGGTAAATAGGATGCTTCGACTATTCCAGTTAATTCACATACTGCATATGCTGCAGTTAGTTTACCATCTTCATGCCTTTGGCACGAACCATCAACAAACAGCTCCCTGTCTGGCTCCCTGAGGGGTAGTTCCTGGATGTCAGGACGTGGTTTCGTGCACAACTCTGTGACTTGTAAACAATCATGTTCCTCTTCATCATCTTTAACTTCCTCATGATATGGGTCTGGTAGTAAGGTAGCAGGATTTACTATTGTGCACCTTACAATAGTCACATTTTCAGCACCTAGTATTATTCTTTCATATTTAGTCAGCCGACTGGGTCCTTTGCCTTCTTTTTCGTCATTTGAATTAATGGCTTTGCTAGCAGAGAAAACCCTAGTATCCATTGTCGACAATAACCCACTATGCCAAGGAACATTCTCACTTCTCGTTGGGAGACAGGCATTTGCATTTTCTTGATTAATTTTACTCTTTCAGAGGTTATCCTTCTTTTTCCCCTCTCAATTTGGTGTCCTAGATACTTAACTGCTGTTGTACAAAACTGCAACTTTTCAGGTGAAACTTTATTCCCTTCTTCAGCTAAATGATTTAACAATGCAATGGAGTCAACAACACAGTTCTCTCTGGTGTTAGATGCCACCAGTAAATCATCTATATATTGTACTAAGACTGAGCTTCCTGGCATCACTAGTTTCTCTATTCACTTTTTCAATATCTGATTAAAGATAGAAGGACTTTCCGTGTACCCCTGAGGAACACGATTCCATACATAGACTTTGTTTTCAAATTTGAATGAAAAAAGATACTGGCTATCCGGGTGTAATGGTATTGAAAAGAATGCTTGACATAAGTCAATCACAGTAAACCATCCAGCACTCCAAGGAATCTGGTATAGGATTACTGCAGGATTTGGCACTATAGGACAACAAGGTTCAACAATCTTATTTATTTTGCGTAAATCTTGAACAATCCTATACTTTCCACTAGGTTTCTTTAAACCTATGATTGGTGAGTTACAAGGGCTACTCATTACTTCTGTTAGTATGCCTTGTTTTACCATTCTGTTAATTTCTTCAATGACTCCTGCCTTCACTTCTGCACTCATTTTGTACTGTCTGGTATTTGGGAAAATTGCACCTTCCTTTACAGTAATTTTAACTGGGTCTATTTTGGCCATAAGTCCTACTTCTTTTACCGAGAAATCCCATACTATGGAATTTACTGTAGTTTTTAATTCTTCTGGCAATTCGTCTTTTGTTATCAAAGAGAACATCTCATCTACTTCTGTACCTTGCTTTGCAATCATAAATGTATATACATGGTCTTCATCCGGGTCTGAACTGCCACACCATCCGGCGTGCAGAAAATTGTGCAGTTCATTTTACACAACAAATCTCGGCCCAATAAATTTACTGGACTGGAATCACACACTACAAATTGATGCATTTCTCTAAAATTTCCAATTTTTACTTCCATTGGTTCGGTAAGTGGTGTTCTAATCTTTCGATTAGCTACCCCCACAACTTGGATAGCTTCTCCAGAGAGGGGAAGGTCTGGGATGTCTGCTGTTCTCACAGTAGACCTGGTAGCACCAGTGTCCAAAAGGAAAGTAATATCATTACCTTTCACATTCCCTTCAACATATGGACCTGACTGATCTACCGGTAAGGATGCACCAAGTACGCACTCCTTCTCCCCTCTCCTAGGCACCGTCATTGACTATATGGACAGAAGTCGTCCTGTAAAAGAAATTGTGAGGTTACATAATCATTCTTACCACTTCCTCCTTGATATCCGACGTCTGTACCGTGCTTTGCTCTGCTTACATTACCCTATATAGGTGCAGGTGGCAACTGACTCTGAGTATTTACACCCTGCTGTGAGTCATTCTGCGTCTGTGGATTTAAATTTTGATTTGGACCATTATTATTCCGCATCTTTTTACATTCATCCTTCCAATGCCCCAATTTTCCGCACCCATGACAAGGAAACTTCTTTTTAGCCTCTTCTCTGCTCATTCGTCCTCTCACTTTTCCTCCATTCCCAGTGTCACCATTCGCTCCAGAATCTTTTCCCTGATTATCACTTGGATTATCCAAATTAATTCCCTGTCGCTCAGCCATTTTTACCTGAGCCCACATCACTTTCTCTTGCAGTTTCTTGTGCCTATCCTCAATGTCATCTCCACAATATTTCGCATATTTCAAAATCTCATCAATCGGTTTCCCTTGCCAGCACAACATGTGCTGCTTAATCATCTGACAAATCTCTGGCTTTAAACCATAAACAAATCGGTAGACAAACTGACTCATGTTTTTATCTCCAATGTCCTCAAATCCACTATACCAGTGGTTCCCAAACTGGGGTCCGCGGACCCCCAGGGGTCCCTGACACATTCCCAGGGGGTCCGCAGGCAGCTGTCTTAAAAGCAATGCAAAGTTCCTTGTATAATCTGCAGTTTTACAACAACAATAAAAGTGTCAAGATAACTTGAATGATTAATGTACCTGCTGGAGAGAGATGGTAGGTAGCGCAGAGGGTTAATATGCCTGCTCCAAAGAACGTGTACCATGCATTTTTAATAAAACAGTATTTTATGTGCATAGCTGGGTTACTGCTTTTGTCACAGAGATTCTTTTGTTACTGTGCAGTTCATAAATTACAATCATAATCTAGCACCGTCAGCTATGAACTGCCGTCAAAGAGCTGCATACAAACTGCATGGTACAAGTTAGTATGCCATCTTTTTTCCCAGTCTTTCATTATCCTGATGCTGCCAAAAAGGTATGTTTGGGTAGAATTAAATTGTTATAATTAAAGTCAACGCTAACCACTGTGTTACATTCTGAAACCAGATTTTGTGCTTCTCCAAAACAAGCACTCTTAAAAAATGCTTACCAGTATGGATGACGTGAATCCTACACCTTGAAGTCCCCTTTCCCCTATGTAACATTTTCTATACACTGATTTACACACGTACGATTCATTGGGGGAGATTTACTAAGCTTTTGCGCCATGTTTGCGTCACAAAAGTGACACAAAACCACGCAAAATCTTTTTTTTGTAATTTACTTTCCAGCACTAAACTTGTTCACATGCAACCACCCAAGGTTTCTCACGCTAAACCCAATTTACTAAAAACAGTAGATTGGGTTTAGCTTGAGAACACTGCGCCCTTTTCAACTAGGCACAAGGAAGGAGAAATTCTTTCATTTCTCCCTCCTTTTCCGGCTTTGCATGCGTGCTGCACTGTGCAGCACGCCTATAAAGTGGGAAAAGCTTTCCCTCGTGTCTAGCATAGTATTTTGTACAGGAAGGGTATCCTTCCTGTACAAAACCTATGCTACACTCATGCACACACCTTAGCGCTACAGTGCTAAGGTGTGTGCATGGCGCGGGGCTACTGAAATCAGCGCCGGCACCAGAGAAAGGGGAGGAGAGAGCCATAGCTTTGGAAATATGGCGCTCCACTGCTCCCTCCCAGTCGCGCAGTGCAGCCTCGCGGGGGCTGCACTGCTTTGCGCAACTTTTTTGTAAATCTCCCCCATTATTTCTGTATGTGTGTGATGTAAAGTGCTGTGACACTCTACACTAGTATGAGAGATGCTATAAAACAAAGGAAATACATGTGACAGAGGTGCTATGGGAAGAAGAGAGGCACTGTTGGAGGATGATAGGGAGGGATTCATGGAAGAGCCCCAAAAGATTGTTGTATTGGTGCATAGTAAGGTCATCATTTACTATGCTTTGAAAGCGAATACAATTCAATGTATAATTACAAATGTGTTGTAGAATGCACCATTTTTCCCCAAATTTTCTTGGTGGGAGAGCCCCCAAAGTCCGCTTTGTAGTGGCCAGGCTCACTCACTGCACTTGGTGTGCACCGTACAGGGACTGGCCTTACAACATTTGCCAGGGCTGCTTTGGGTTCCAGTCCGGCCCCGTCAGGAGCAGGAGCCTCATACTCAAAAATAAAGCCAAATATTGAAAAGTTAGTCGCCGAGATGCAGCACCAACCTTCCTATTAAAGAGTTTCGATTTTGCAAATTTTTTCAATATAAAATACTAAAAGCTTTAGTAATTTGGGTATCTGTTTGGTGTGCACACGTGTTTATTTTTTCGAATTACTGTTTTAATGTTTGAAATTTAAATCGTACGAATTGCTTGGGGGTCCTCGGCTTCCAGTAATGACTCAATAGGGGTCCTCAGGAGTCAAAAGTTTGGGAACCACTGCACTATACTGTTTGAATACCTGCAATAAACGTTCGTAATAGGCATGTACCGATTCGCTGACTTCTTGGGTAGTTCTGTCTATTTTCACCCAATCTGTTTCTTTTGGTGGTATTTTCCCTTTCAGGTAAGTTATTACCTGCTGATACTTTTTCATTACATCACTTGACGGGGCACCTGTCTTTGGATCTCTAGGATACTCTTCACTTGGCCAATCAACTGTGATTTTACAATCTGTCCACAAATCGGCAGGTACCACTATGTCGAACAAACCATCCAAGTCCTTCAACAATACCTTTGACACCTTCACAAACCTCTCAACCTGCTTGTACCATTCAATTGGCTTTTCTCTCAACTTTGGAAAATCATTCGTAAATGACAAAATATCCTGTCTGCTCCATGGGACATGTACATATCCTCCTCCTGGAACTTCTCGCATCGGGTACATTTGATCTGCTTTCCCTGTTTCCTTCATTAAATATTCAGAAGTGGTTCTACTGTACCGTGCCTCTTCCTTTTCTTTGTCCATCTAGTTTTCCATTTATCCAAATCTCCCCATTTCTGTAATACTGACATTAATTCTTTTATTTGAAGTTTTCGGCCAGAGGCATTCATGTTTTCTAAATCTTTGTCAGAGAAGTCTGCTCTATAGGGTTTCTGTAACACTTTTGACTTCCCTATTTCAATTCCCATCTGCAAAGCCAAATCTGATAATTTTTCATGAAATATTTTTACATTTCTTGTGATGCTTCTGCATACAAATAATAGCTCTTCTTCATCGTAAGTATTCAGACGATCTACTCCTACATTTCCTGCTATCATTTCTTCTAACTCGACCTTTAATTTGTAAATGTCCATGATCTTTGGAGGTGAACTCTGTTTGTCTGATCCTTGTGCCCACCTTTCTAAGTCTTCTGGTGTAACTACTGTGGCACTTTTGGTTCCTGATGAAGTTACTATGTTTACATCTTTGGAGCAACCAGGTGTTACTCTTCTAGGAGTACTATTTATAGATCCACGAATAGGTAAATCCATTAAGGATATCATGCTTTCACAATCACTGAATTGATCATCAATTATTACAGGATCTGGTTTTGGGATTTCTACAGGTGTGGGCATTGCTAATGGTTTCGGATAACTTACTTTGTCACCATATAAGGGAACCACTGGACCAATTGTTACAGGTATGGTCAGTGAATCAGGATGAATACTCAATTGTGTTACTTTCTGAATTAATTCTGCTCTGTTTTTATCTATTGCTTCCTTTTCTTTATCATGAAGTACCCTACTAATGGGGGGATTATGCAATACTTGCGGTACCAATGGTGTCTTTAACAGTGGTGCACTTGGGGTGCATCCACTAGTCCCTTCTTGATATGGGGGCGGGTTTTTAAATATTTCTTCCATAAATTCATCTTCAGAATCTCCAAATCTAGTCAAATGTTTTGTCTTTTCAGTGCATTTACTCCCTAACGATTCTTCTGCCATTAATATTGGATACAGACCCTCTGTAAGCATCGCTCTTCTCCATTGTTTCATCTGACCGTCCCTTGACTCATTTTGATATCTAGGGAAAAATCCCCGATAACCCCTATTACTCCTGGATCGGACGCGTTCGAATGCCTCGGTTTCCCACTCTTCTAAGGCTTCGTATTGAGTTAATCTTGGTCTAGGTTCTAAGTCATTCATCCTCAATCTTAAATTTTGAAGAATTCTCCAGTTGAAAGTACCATTTTTGGGGAATGCTAATATTCCATCATTTTTGGTATATTCCATCCAATTTTCTATCCATACGCAAGTATGATAACCTCTCGCCATCATCATAAATGAAGCGGGCATTTTAGCTGGTGGAATGATAATTCCTTCTCTAGTTTTGATTGGCTTATCCTTTTTAAAATAATTCTTAATCTTTTGTAGAAATGACATTCTCCTCTTCTCCCCGTACATTTTTGGCAAATCTCGGTGTATAAAATTATATTCTGCAAAACCTAGGAATCTCCTATCCGGACGAATTCCTATTAAAGTTGGATCACGTTTTAACATACAATCTCCACTATCCACTAGGATTTCGGCTTCTATGGTAACAACCAATCAGATTTCAGCTAACTTTTGCCTCTGAACCAATCCTAGCGCGGCCTTTTTGTGACGTTTGTCTGCCAACCCCTCCTTTACAATCTGCGCTTCTCTGTCCCTCGCTGTTTCGACCAATCCCAGTGCGGTACCTGTGACATCAGTACTACTCCTGACTACTGACCCCTCCTTTACAAGAGTCGTTCCACATCCGCTGTTTCAACCAATCCCAGCGCGGCGTTTTGTGACGTCAGCTTCTTCTCCGGCAGCTGACCCTCCCTTTACAAAATCGTACGCAAAACTTTATTTTCTCTATGTTTCTTATTAAAATTCAGTAACAACATAAAACATTCGCTATCGTGCCAGTTTCGCTAACTTAAAAAGGATAGTTTCTCTCACACTTAGTAAACCCTTTCCGTTTACTAAACATACACTACGAGTAAAACTCTTCCGTTTACTCTTCACGTAAGCTTCAGAAATACCTGCTACTTCTTCAATGTTACCCTTTCTAGGTGATATAACATCAAATTTTCACCAGCATATTCCTTTTGCTATTACTCACACTTATAGAGTCCCTAACAAGTACTGATAGCCCTGCTTAACTTTTCAGTACTATTTCTGCCTGACAGATAACCTCACTGCAGTATGGCTTCCACTTACCATCCGCTATTCAATTTTCCCCGGGGAATTCTGGACGACATAAAACAAACTTTGAACAAACGGATGTTAGTTTATAAAAGTAAAACTCTCATTACCCAATTAACAAAGTACAACCATCCTCTGCTAGCCAGAAAACTGATCCAGCGGGTTACTAGCAACAAGCATTCATACACCAAATACTCACTTGGGCCCATACATTCATACTACGCTAGCATTTTCCGCTTGTGGGTCAGTTGTACTCTTTATCAAAATCCCTGCTACCAATTACTTTTCTGATTGAAGAGTAATGACTTACCAATGGATCCTTTACTAATTGGGAAGTTTAAAATGAGTGACATTCAATACAATTCATAATCCTGAAATAATCACTGAGTCAGGAAGTTTTAAAATGTTTATCTAAAGATTTAGCAGAGTAAAATACAGAACCACATGATACTTAATCGTATATCAAGGATGAAGCATAAATCAATTTATCGATCAATGACGGTTCCTCAGAAAGAAGAAAATAGAGACAGCAGCGCAACTAAGGTTTGCATTTATATTTACCTAAAAGTGCGAGAACCAAACCCCTTGGCCAAGGAGTTGGAAAGATAGGACCCAGGAAGGATGAAGAGCAAAGACCTCCTCCAAGTTCAGGACAGGACCGGTGACCTCTCTATCAACGACACCTGCGTCGTTCCCCTCTCTGATACTTGCTTCTCCTCGATTTCTCCCGTGTCTTCCTTCTAATGGAATCCACCGCCCCCACCTCAGGACCTCTCTGGACAGCGGTTCAGTCTGCAATCGATCGGCTCGTCATGGATCTCGAACCTCTAACTCCACTCCGCTTGAGCGTCCTAATGCTAACTAATTAGCTAATTCTATATCTATTATACCCTTCTACGCCCATGTACCTACCCATTTCTGCAAGGAAAGTGGTAGTCCAGTCCCTTATACTTTCTAGGCTCGACTATGCCAACGCCCTATACTTAGGAACATCTTGCTCCACGATTAAGAAACTACAAATTGTTCAAAACTGTGCGGCACGACAACTCTTGAATATCCCCAGCCGACAGTCAGCAGGGGCTGCACTGGCCGCCCTTCACTGGCTGCCTATCCAGCAGAGAGTGCAGTTTAAGGCTCTCTGTATCACACACAAGGTTTTGTTAGGTTCTGGCTCACCTATCACACGTTCTCTCATGTCCTTTTATCATCCTGAGAGAACCCTGCGATCATGCAATAAACAGTTGGCTGTTGTTCCTAGAATTAGGAAGGCCCGCACAGGGGGTCGCCTCTTTTCATATAATGCTGCTAGGCTTTGGAACTCCCTCCCCCTTGCCATTCGGTGTGAAACTAATCATCTGGCCTTCCGGAAACGCATAAAAACCTTCCTGTTTCCATGACTGAGATGTAGATTATGAATTCGGCCTCTAGCGCTGGGATGCCTTGGTAACCAGGCGCTCTACAAATGTTTTACAATTACAATTACAATTAATGTTGCAAAAATATGGGCCCACTACTTCTGATTGGACGGGGACAGGGGGTTGATCCTCACACCATATTGGTTTAATTCAATTTCTTTAAGCCCATTGTTTTAAAATACCGCCCATCACAATTAATACATTTGCTTTATTTCCCACCGTCTCACGACAAGTTTAATACATTGTTCATATAAATTGTTTCTTTTCGGTAGGGACATCGTGGGTACAATAGTGTTGGCCATCAGGTCATGGCCTTGGACGACGTCCAGGTTGACTTCATCCTCTCTTCTGGGCAGCCACTTAGGGCGCATGCGCAGAACCATTGTCTCTCGAGTTTTCAGTTCACCAACCCCAGGCCCAATTTACGAACTAATAAAAAGTCAAAGAAGAAAATATTAAAATCACAAATAAATTGTTTCACTGTATACCCACTCTTTCTACTCTATTCCCATTTACTTATAAATTCTATCCCACGTTAATAGCGTTAGGATACCACAGTTTAATTGCAACATATGAGCAAGCGGTAGCACATGAAAACATTAAGCAGCCATTTTAATACACACTGCGCAGAAGCAAGGGTTTCCCTCCAAGCAAAGAAAGACGTCACACCACGTGATATGATTGACACATGCGTAATAGGTTTCCCGCGCTTTAGCGGCCATTTTTAGAATAGACAAGCGTTATTTATTAGTTATAACACATAGGCAAGCTTCCTTTCTACTTGTATTCGTGTATGCAATTGTTAGTATGAACAATACAAAGTGTAATAATTAATACTATGAGAAGATTGCCTCCGAGCAAGTCTCATTTGTGAGTCCTTGCTCCATCAAAGGTATGGCGAGATACTCCGTCAAATAAATTGACCGGGCAGGCCTTTGTGCTTTCGCTTTCCCATCTTCCTGCCGTGGCATTTGTCCCTACAGTGGCCCTCTTCTTGTTTGTTAATCTCTCCTATGGGCCTAAAACAGCCACTGCCATAAGACTGCTGCCACACCTCATAATCTGGTGGGCGGGCTTGGCACAGCCTTTATGGTCTTCCTGAGACTGCCGCGGTGGCGGTCCCATTGGAAGACCCCCAAAGTCGTAATATGCCCATAGTCTCCTGTGATTCCTATAGGCAGGTTTGTGGTAGGATATCATCTATTGTGACTGCAGCATATTTCTACTGCCACCTTTTTGGCGATATTGAGAGTAATGAGTGGTTGCTGGTGTGTGTGTACATATTGTATTGGTTTTCCAAGGGAGTGTGGCTGACCAAGTAGATTCATGTGTTGCTGCCTCTCTTTATCTGGCGACTCTATGGTGAAGTGTCTAAATCCCCTAATTTTACATGCAACTTTGGTTGGTGAGATGTGTTGCGTGAAATGGAGAGAGTATGGCATTGTATCTGTCTCCCATTGTGCTGGCACACTTCAGGCTGCCTTTTGCCATGCCGCATGCATGCATGACCCCTTGTGCCATAGGGCACTTTCCCAATACAAAATACTATGCTTGAATGTGGTTTAACCCTTTCTATGCTCATAACGGAATGGTTCCGTCATGAGCCACGGTGGGCGTGTGCTCATGACGGAACCATTCCCTCATGGCACCCACCCATGGGAAAAGCACTGGCGCTACCCCCATGGGCAGCCCATCTACACCTCCAAGCAGGGATGCCACCCCTGACCCCCCCCCTCGGCGATCCTGTGATGTCAGCGCGCCCAGCGCGTGCCAACATCATAAGGAGCAGCAGGACTGACGCTGGAAGCCATTTGCTTCCAGGCGTCCAGAAAGGAAACAGGTGAGTTTCCTTGCTCCGGGGGGACGGGAGGGGGGCGGATCTCGGTGCATTGTGGCATCAGGGGAAAGGAAAGAATTTTTCCTTTCCCCTGATGTCTCTCTGCAGGGCATTCCTGTTGCATGATCGCGCATGGTGTCGCAATCGTGCAGCAGGAATGCCCCCACTAGGCACCAGGGATTTGTTTTTTCGGAAATGGAAGCAACTCCTTGGGCAAGGGTCGCTTCCTTTTGGGGCACCATATTTGTTTGACTTTTCTGCCCCCCCTGGGGACAGATTGGCCCGGTTCTTTGGCCTTGCTGCCCCCAGGGGGGGCAGAAAACCCCACTAGCGCCAGAGATTTATTATTATTAGCCGTGGGGGTGATCCCTTAGGCAAGAATCACACCCCATTTATTTTGGGCACTTGTGGCTGTTTCTGCTCCCCGGGGGCAGTTTGGCCCGTGTTTTAGGCCAATCTGCCCCCAGGGGGAGGGAGGGGCAGAAAACAGCCACACTCACTAAATCCAGTGATTGTTTTTTGTTTTTTTAAACGTCTTTTTATTAAACATAGCATCAAAATATAGCAGTATCATGAATCTCATATTCTATGCATCCTCAGTACAATAGTGCACAATCAGCAATCAATATTCGTATATGACACCGAACACGTTACAATCAGAATCTCAGTCTGACACAGATCTCTTCCCCTACCCTCCCCCTCATCTAGTTCCCAGGAATCTCCCAGTTGCCCCTATAGGATTCCCACTGTTGCCATACTTTTCCCCATTTCTTGGGACAACCCCTACTTTCGTATATAGTCTTTTCTGCTTTACAGCACGAGTCCATGTCTCGCTTCCATTGTGTCGCTGTTGGCGCTTGCGTGGCTCCCCAAGCTCTGGCAATGTTCCGTTTGGCGACCATTGCGGCCACTAATAGCCATATTTTTGGGTATTTAGGCCATGCTTGTTCCCCTGATACACATAGTACATGCCACCGGGCTTCAAGAGGAACCTCCTGTCCCACCACCTCTGACATTATGCGTATCACCTTCCGCCAATATCACTGGATGACCGTGCACTCCCACACCATATGAAAGAAGGTACCTCTTTTATTACATCCCCTCCGACATTGTTCCGTAGGAATGCGCCCCAGCTTGAACATGAGTATACTAGTGGAATAGGATCTGTGGATTATTTTTAGTTGAACCAGCCTGAACCTTGCTCGAATCGCCACCTCCCTGGGGCTTTGTATCACCTCCGCCCAGTCATCATCTTCTAGTAGGCCTACATCAGTTTCCCAGGACTCTCTTAACTTTATCAGGAGATCCGGGGCATTATTGATTATTTTTCTATAGGTGCATGACAGTGCTTTTTCCGGTATTGGGTCCAGTAGCAATCTATCTTCAAGTGGGCTATATTCGGGTATCTGTTCCCCCTCCTTTAAATATTTGTTCAAAGCGTGTCTCAACTGTAGGTACCTGTAACGCTCTGTTTCCGCTAACTGGTAATCAGTCTATAATTCAGAGTAAGTAAGCATATGTTGCCCCCGCCACACATCTCCCAGTCACATTATGTCGATCAGTTTCCATTTCCCAAAGCCCTGCAAGCTACCTACTTCCCGGAGCGTATCACTGTCCCAGAGAGGGGTCTGTTCCGTTAATTTATCCGCCCAGCCGAGAAACCGGTTGGCCTTTGTCCACATGTCAACGACTATCTGAGTATCTGGTGGCCATCCTCCCATTTTTTTCTGACGATACAGTGCTCCTAAATGACCCCCTGTCCCATTTGCCCAGTGGTCCGCCCTATACGCTGGGTCGTTCCTATCTGCGAACACCCAGTCGTTAATTACCATTAGATGTGAGGCCCAATAATATTTTTGTAAGTCCAGAATAGCCAGCCCACCCTTGCAGACACCCTTCTGCAGTTTGGCTAGCGCTATTCTTGTACCCCCACCATCCCACAGCAGTGCCCTAAGTTCGCTGTCCACTTCCCTAAAGAATTTGTCAGGGATTGGGCACGGGGTGTTTTGTACTACATAGAGCATACGGGGTAATGACATCATCTTATATAGCACCGCCCTCCCCATCAGGGATAGCGGCAGCTTTCTCCAATGAGTAATGTCCCTCCTGAGGCGCTCCAGCTGTGGTTGTAGGTTCTCGGTCAGGAAGGCTGCGTCAGTTTCTGTTATTCGTATACCCAAATACTTAAAACTATCTCTAACCGTCAACTGTGTGTCGGCACCAAGCCGTGGAGGTGGTCCATCTGATAGCATGTACAAGAGGGACTTATCCCAGTTAATTTGGTACCCAGAATACCCTTCAAAGAGTTTAAAGATCTGCAGCAGTCGGCTTATTGTAAACCGCGGTCGCGTCGCATAAAGAAGGACATCGTCAGCGTAAAGTGATATTCGTTCCTCCCACAGCTCCCCCCCGGAATACCAGCAATCACCGGGTCACCTCTCACCCAGGCCGCAAGCGGCTCAAGTGCCAACGCGAATAAAATCGGTGACAGAGGGCATCCCTGCCGTGTGCCCTTGTGGAGCGCAAAAGTGCGCGAGACCGTACCATTTACCCGAACTCTGGCTAGAGGATGTGAGTATAATAACGTTACCCATGACTGGAAGTGTGAACCAAACCCAAACCGCCCCAGGATCTCAAATAAGTAATGCCATTCTATACTATCGAACGCCATACGGGCGTCCAGTGAAAGGAGCGCTGCCTCCATCTCCGGGTTTGTCTTCACTAGGTGCATCACCCCGTAAAGGCGTCGAAGGTTGAGTCTGGTGCTTCTGCGGGGCATAAAGCCTGATTGGTCAGGGTGTATCAGGGTCGTAATGGGGACCAGTAATTGATTAACTAGGACCTTAGCCAAAATTTTAATTTCCGCGTTCAACAGGGATATTGGTCTGTAAGAATTGCACTGGTCTGCTGGCTTACCAGGCTTGGGAATTACCACGATGGTAGCCGTTCGCTGGTCAACCGGTAACCGTCCCCGTTTCTGCGCCTCATTGAACATGTCTAATAGATACGGGGCCACCACACTTGCCGTACATTTAAAAAGATCGATGGGCAGACCATTTGGACCCGGTGCCTTGCCAGCCTGTAAATCCTGTATAGCTCCTGCTATTTCTTCGGTAGTTATTTCCCCATCTAATGCATCCCTATCTTCCTCAGTCAGTTTCGATAGTCGCATTTCTTCCAATAATTCTCTACAATCAATGGCTGTCCTGGTGGGGCGGGACTCATATAGTTCCTCATAATAATCTGCGAAGGCCCGCAACATATCCTCCCCAGTATTATGTACCCGTCCCTGGCTGTCGCGTATTTCCGCCACCCAGCTCCTGTCCCTGTCCCTCTTTTTGAGCCAGGCGATCATTTTGTTGGCTTTATCCCCTAGGTCGTAAATACGTTTCTGAGTTGCGATCGTAGCCGCTCTAGCCGCATTGTGAGCCATATCCTGAAGTTCTTGCTTCCCAAGCGCTATCCGATGTGTTAATTCCTTATCTGTTCTCCCCCCTCCAGGTATGTTGCCTCCAGTTCCAATACTGTTGCTTCTAGTTTATCCCACTGTGACCTCTTCTCCTTATTAGCACCCCCTATACATGCTTGAACATAGCCCCTCATAACTGGTTTGAAGGCCTCCCAGAGGGTACATGCCTCCGCCACCGTCCCTTCATTTTCCTGAGAGTAGAGCTGTGCCCGCTCTCGAACCTTTTGGGAATTGTCCTTATTTTGAAAGAACCAAGTGTTCAATCTAGGGGGAAGGGTGTGTGTTCGAGTCGGACCCCTCACCGTGATATCCACGGGCGAGTGATCCGAAATACCCTGTGGGCCAATATGAGCGTGTGAGAACCAAGCCTCCTCTCCTCTGTGTGTTAGTATGTAATCAAGTCTGGAGTAACTTCCATGTGCGGCTGAGTAAAAAGTGTATTGGCGGGTGTGAGGGTTATGTAATCACCAAAGGTCTGTCAGACCCATCGCATCGACGAATGCCCCCAATGGTTCCCCCCCTCTCTCTGGTCGCCATGGATTCCCTATCCATCCCCGGGTCGATAGTAGAGTTCATATCACCTCCCAACATTAAGAGTCCCCGCAGAAGGTCAACCAACAATGTCCCCAGGGCATCCAATGCCTCAGATCGCATCGCTGGTGGTATGTAGCACAAGACCACGTTAATCGTTTGGCCTTCCCATGTCCCCGTGATTGCCACGTATCTACCCAGGGGGTCGTGCCAAACTTTCCCCACTACGAAAGGGAGACCCGTTTTCATTAGGATCCCAACACCACGTGAGCGAGTCGTGTAACCTGCATGTGCAACCATTTTATAGCCATACCTATCCAGTGCACGATATCTGTGGCCCTTGAGGTGTGTATCCTGTATAAGTACAACTCCCGGGGAATGTCTGTGCAGGTACTGTAGAACTATGCTTCATTTAATACGGCTCCCCAGACCATTAACGTTCCACGACAGAAGTTTGAGGCTGGTATGTCCCTGCTGGCCCCCCCCCCAGAATTCCCTATAGAAGCCTGATTTATGTCCTGTCTTGGTCCTCTTGTGGGTGTCCCCATTCGTGTAGTAAGTGACCCTCTATCCCTAGCTGAGTGTATCTTCTCATCTTCTTGAGTGTGTAGTGAAGTGAAACTGACTCTAATCTAGCAATTCTCATAAAACTTAACATTCCTCTAATCCTCTCAAATTGTACCATTCTGTGAACATGTCCGCACATGATAGAATAGCTGACCTTACAACAAACAACCCCTATAACACTTAACAGTCCCCCCCTCTCCACACCCCCCTCCCTGCTACCCTGCTGGCGGGTACAACAACTCCCACCACCCCAACTCGCAGAGTGCCTGTCGCCCTGGACATAACCATCCACAGTGGTGTTGGTCGATGCCGAGCTCCTAAGGCTCCTGCCCCAGGTCCCCATCCCCTTTACAATAGCAACCAAGTGTTTCAGTCTCTTAGTGACTACAATGACAATTTTGAGAGCGGCTGACCACACCGGTTATGTGACCACATATATATTCACTCCAACCACCCCCAAGCAATGTTCACCCCCATACGACCTCAACTTTACAGTTTGTGGTTCATCCTGAGGCAGCTTCTGCAAGTTCCAGACCCTCCATACATCCCGACTCCAGTGCGCCGATCAGTCCGATTCCTCTCCTGCCATCCTGCGTCTTTCTCGCCATTTCCCTTTTTGCAAGTTGGGGCCAACAGTGCGCCATCCTTCCAGCCAGTTCATGGCAGCTTCTGGGGTTCCGAAGAACCACGCCTTTCCGTCAGCTTCGACCCTCAGTTTGGCTGGATACATCATGGAATACTTGATTTCCTTGGTCCGCAATTCCTTTTTCACAGCATCAAAAGCGTGCCTCTGATGCTGCACATTGAGTGTGAAGTCCGGGAAAAATCTGATGACAGCATTCTCGTGTAACAGGTCACCATGCTGACGCGCTGTTTGCAAGATGGTGTCCCTATTGCGATAATTAAGAATCCGAGCGATAATTGTTCGCGGCAAAGCTCCTGGTTTGGGTTTAGGGATGGGAGCTCTGTGCGCACGCTCAATGGTGAAATGAACAGAGAGACGTTTGGGTTTGAGGTGTTTCAGTATCAAGTCTTCCAGGAAGAGGTCCATACTAGGCCCCTCCATTCCCTCCGGTACTCCCACCACGCGGATATTATGTCTTCTCGCCCACCCTTCCTGGTCCTTCAGCTTGGCCGCCATAAGGTCCTGCTGTTTCGTAAGGGCCTGGACCCTCTCCTCCAGACTCTTCGTACTAGTTTCCAGCTGTGTTACCTGACCTTCAGTGGCCGTGACTTTGTCAGACATCTTCCGGAAGTCTGCACGCAGGAGGTTCACGTCTCGTGTGGCAGCGTCAATTTTAGGATCTATTGTCCCCTTGAGGTCCGCAATTGCTGCCATGATGGCACTCAGTGAGGGTTCCGTCTGCTCCTCAGGTAGATCAGTCTGGGACATTGTCGCCAGGAGCGGTACCGCATATTTGTCCATTTTATTAGTTTGCGCCACTGCGTGGCCCTTGGGCTTCATTCGGGCAAGCACGCCGACACAGCGACGACCACAAAGGATAAAGCCCGTATGACTCACTCACCCCGCGAGGTGTCTATTAAGTCTTATTCACCCTCGCCTCCACAGGTCTGACAGGGGTCTCTGCAAGCGCCCACGTCCAGCAGTGTTCTGCGTCCTCTACTGCCTGCAGATTAGGAGCCAGCCCTCCGGATCTCACTTCCCGCATGAGGGTGTGCGCACATCAATTACTCCTTCCCACTGCCGATCTCCATACATTCCGCACTGGTCGTTGGACTGACTTGAAGCCTCTATAGGCACTCTCTGTTAGTCCTTTAGGGTAGATTGCCGCCCTTCTGTCCCTTCCTTCGCTATAGGATGAACCCACAGACCAACAGTGTCCACGCCAGTATGGCTGTCCACCTGTGTTCCAGTCCGATTCTGGCCTGCGTCACCCTTAGCCATGGATCAGCCCGCCTCGGCCACACCTTCGTTGCGACTTTCGCTGCTGCGTGTTGCTCAAGTGGTGCCCACTCCAGACGTTTCCCGCCTCCAATGCCGATATTATCCAAACTACTCGCACTGCGGTCCGTGCGTCAAGTGCGTCATAGAGTGTCACCCCACTTATATTGTCAGGTCGTTCCTTACACTCCCCTTGGTGGCAGGATCAAGGCCCGTGACTCACTTACTGTATCGACTCGGGGATGAGCACGTTTCTAAACATTTAGGCCGCCACCCACTCCTCCTGTCCTCATGGGTGCCGCACCTTGCCTTGTCGTAGTATCTCACCAGCTGCCACGGGCTTCCCAGGCCCAGGAGCCTCAAGTACATTCCGCCTGCAGTCACAGGTGCAGGGAAGGTCCGGGGGCGCGGATCCCAACGCCGGCTGATGGCGCCCTTCTCATCTATCTTTCCCAGTACCTCTCAGGCCTCTTCCGGCCGCCGGCCCTTCGTTCTGCTGCGATCTCCTGAGGCTTTACTCCGTGCAGCCCTTCCCAGGCACCCAACACGCCGGAGGTAACTCCGCTCCTGCTCAGCCCGATCCGGGTCCCCGCACGGCTATGCAGGCCTCTGGAGAGTCAAGACGTGTAACTGCGTCACTCCGGTCTGGGAGTCTCACGGTGCACTAATGTCCACTGTTCCTCGCTCAGTCCCGACACTGGATATTCCGCTGGCCCAAGAGGCACCGTTGGTTGCTACGAAACGGCTGGATTGACGGATTTACTGGGCTTCAGGGACCCGAGGGACGGAGCGCTCTCACAACGCCGCCATTCCTCTCGGCTCCGAAGCCACGCCCCAGTGATTGTTTTTTTTAATGGAAGCGAACCCTTGGGCAAGGGTTGCTTCCTAGGGGTGTAAATTTTATCCATGTATTTTCTGCCCCCCCTGGGGACAGATCAGCCTGGTCTTTTGGCCTTTCTGTCCCTGGGGGGGGACAGAAAACCCCACTAGAGCCAGGGATTTGTTTATATTGGGCATGGGGGCGATCCCATAGACAAGGATCGCCCCCATTTTTATTTGGGCACTTATGGCTGTTTTCTGCTCTCCCTGGGGGCAGTTTGGCCCATTTTTTAGGCCAATCTGGCCCGGGGGAGGGGGGGGGAGAGGAGGGGGCAGAAAACAGCCACAATCACTGAATTCAGTGATAGTTTTTTTGTTTTTTGTGAATGGAAGCGACACCATGGGCAAGGGTCGCTTCCAAGGGGGGTCAATTTTGTCTATGTATTTTCTGCCCCCCCTGGGGACAGATCAGCCTGGCTTTTTGGCCTTTCTGTCCCCAGGGGACGGCAGAAAACCCCACTAGAGCCAGGGATTTGTTTATATTGGGCATGAGGGCAATCCCTTGAGCAAGGATTGCCCCCCCATTTTTTTGGGGCACTTGTGGCTGTTTTCTGCTCCCCCTGGGGGCAGTTTGTGTAGTTGCATGTGTTTGGTAAGAAAATGTTTTTTGTACTATTTACTCTAAATGAGTTTCATTTCCCTGCATGAATGTCTTTTTGTAAATGGTGTAATAATAGCTGAATGTTTAGCTTCTGTTTTATTGAGTGTGAAAAACCTTTTGCATTTGTGCTTGATGTGTATTTTGTTGTCTTGTGAGTAATTGGTTTTGTTTTTTCTTTCTAGTGGGATATCGTTGGTTTTTGCTGTGTCTCTGCAGGGTAGGTGCTGGTGAGTGTAGCTGTCTCTTGCAAGTGAATCGTATAGTTTTTGAGTATATAGATCTTTGTGATAAAGCCACACTTTGTTTACTTACTTATTTTGCACAGTGTTGTTTGTTGTTGACTTGTTTGTGAAGTCTCCTTTCGTAGTAAGGATTATGGCTAGCTGCAGGATTACTGCTCAGCAGGTTGTTGGTATGCTTTTTGAGTCTTCCTCTGACCATGGTTCAGAGACTGACTCTGCATCTGAGGCAGGGGAGGGAGTGGAAGATTCAGGCAGTGAGTTTTCTGTCCACGAGGAATCATCGGATGATGAAGCTACTCTCAGTGCGGATGAAGCTACTCTCAGTGCAGATGAAGTGCCTGTTTTAGAGGAGGACATTAATGTGCCGATAATGAAGCAAGAGGCATCTGGGCTGCAGCCTGGGGCTGCAAGGCTTCCGGTTGGAAGTGCAGACCTCTGGGTTGCCCCAGGCATGGTGCAGCCGGCATTGCCAGACTTTACTGGTGTTCCAGGGTGTAGAGTGAATACTGAAAACGTTTTGCCGATAATTTTTTTTCACTTGTTTATGGACGATGTATTTTTGGCAGAGATTGTTGAGCAGACTAATTTGTATGCTAAACAGTATATGAGAGACAACACTGCCAGCCTTAGGCCCCACTCTAGAGCTACCTTGTCGACTCCCATAAATCTGGATGAGTTGAAGAAGTTCTTGGGTTTAACTTTTGTGATGGGCTTGCTAAGGAAGCCATCAATGTCTTCATATTGGTCTACTAGTCCCTTGATGGCAACGGCTATATTTCTGGCAGTCATGAGTCGTGATAGGTATTTGCTTCTGCTTCGGATGCTGCATTTTGTCGATAATGGTTTAGCGTTGCCACGAGATCACCCTGATTGTGACTGTCTTTTTAAGATTCGGCCTGTCATTGATCACTTTGTAGATCGATTTTCTGAGATCTATGCTCCAGGGAAACAAATAGCAGTGGATGAGTCTTTGGTCTTGTTCAAGGGCCGCTTGGTTTTTAGGCAATAAATTCCTAGCAAGAGGGCACGCTATGGAATTAAGATGTATATGCTGTGTGACAGTAGGACTGGATATGTCTCTAATTTCAGGGTGTACACCGGTAGGGATTCCAGGATTGACCCCCCTGGTTGTCCGTCCACTTTTGGAGTGACTGAGAAAATTGTGTGGGAACTTGGTAGAGGACTGTTTAACAAAGGTCACCATTTATATGTAGATAACTTCTACACTGGTGTGCAGTTGTTCAGGGAATTGGCCAAAGTGGACACTGTTGCTTGTGGCATAATCCGCTCTAACCATAAAGGTTTCCTAAAAGAACTTGTTTGTCAAAAGCTTGTGCGGGGACAGTGCAGTGCGTTGCGTAGCGAGGAACTTCTAGCTGTGAAGTTTGCAGACAGGAGAGATGTCTACATGCTGACTACCATCCATGATGAAAGCACTTCACCTGTGACTGTTTGGGGTCAGGTTCCTGAAGCGCACAAACCTGTGTGCATTTTAGACTATAATAGGCACATGGGTGGTGTTGATAGATTAGATCAGAGGTTGGAACCTTGCACTGCTCTTCGTAAGGCTTACATTTGGTATAAGAAGTTGGCTATCCATCTTTTCCACTTGGCAACCTTTAATGCTTTTGTTGTATTTAAGGATTGTTCTCCTGAGTCAAAGATGACTTTTGCTAAGTTTCAGGAGTCTGTAATAGGCAGCCTTGTTGTAGTGGAACAGGCGAGTGTTCCTAGAGTTGGAGTGGTGGAGGATGTGGCTAGATTGAGCGATCGCCACTTTCCTGATCACATTCCTCCCACGCCCTCACAAGACTTTCCCAGTAGGAGATGTAGAGTCTGTTTGCGAAGAGGTACGCGGAAGGAGACTCGTATGTACTGCCCCGAGTGTCCTTCTAACCCTGCGCTGTGTGTGCCTGCTTGTTTTAGAATGTACCACATGCAAAATAATTTTTGGGAGCATCCATGAGTGGTAAAGTGAACTGCCTGGTCTGTATTGTTTTATATTTTTTGTTCAGTTTCAAGGTTTGCATTTGTGCAATGTATTCAGTTTCAGATTTTGTGTTAGTAGATTAGCATCTATTTACAATTTCTTTGTGTTTTCTTTTTTGTATAAAAAAACCCCTAAATGTGATGGCGGTGTGTGTAGGCCGGCGCTTGGCTGGTGGTGTGCGTGGACTTGCGCTTGGCTGGCAGTGTGCGTGGACTGGCGCTTGGCTGGCAGTGTGCATGGACTGGCGCTTGGCTGGCGGTGTGCGTGGACTGGCGCTTGGCTGGTGGTGTGAATGGACAGGCGCTTGGCTGGCAGTGTGCGTGAACTGGGTAACAGAACCTGGTGAGAGCCAGACAAGTCATCCCATCCTATATTTCCCTGGGTGTCTAGTTTTCAAAAATGTATAGGTTTGCTAGGTTCCCCTAGGTGCCGGCAGAGCTAGGGTTCAAAATCTACAGCTAGGCACTTTGCAAAAAAAGGGTCAGTTTTCATTGTAAAAATGTGGTCTGTCCAAGTTGCGTTTTGGGCCGTTTCCTGTCACGGGCACTAGGTCTACCTACACAAGTGAGGTACCATTTTTATCGAAAGACTTTGGGGAATGCGGGGTGGGTGGAAGTTTGTGGATCCACGCAGATTCCAGACCTTTCCACCACAGAAATGTGAGGAAAATGTTTTTTTTTGCCAAAGTTTGAGGTTTGCAAGGGATTCTGGGTAACAGAACCGGGTGAGAACCACACAAGTCAACCCATCCTGGATTCCCTTGGGTGTCTATTTTTCAAAAATGAATATGTGTGCTAGGTTTCCCTAGGTGCCGGCAGACGTAGGGTTCAAAATCTACAGCTAGGCACTTTGCAAAAAAGGGTCAGTTTTCAATGTACAAATGTGGTGTATCCACGTTGCGTTTTGGGCCGTTTCCTGTTGTGGGCACTAGGCCTACCCACACAAGTGTGGTGCCATTTTTCTCGGAAGACATTGGTTAATGCGGGGTGGTTGAAATTTTGTGGATCCACGCAGATTCCAGAACTTTCCACCACAGAAATGTGAGGAAAATGTGTTTTTTTTGCCAAAGTTTGAGGTTTGCAAGGGATTCTGGGTAACAGAACCTGGTGAGAACCTGACAAGTCACCCCATCCTGGATTTCCCTGGGTGTCTAGTTTTCAAAAATATATAGGTTTGCTAGGTTTCCCTAGGTGCCGGCAGAGCTAGGGTTCAAAATCTACAGCAAAGCACTTTGCAAAAATAGGGTCAGTTTTCACTGTAAAAATGTGATGTGTCCACGTTGCGTTTTTCGCCGTTTCCTGTTGCAGGCACTAGACCTACCCACACAAGCGATGTACCATTTTTCTAGGAAGGCTTTCAGGAATGCGGGGTGGGTAGAATTTTGAGGATCCACGCAGATTCCAGAACTTTCCACCACAGAAATGTGAGGAAAATGTGTTTTGTTTTTGCAAGGTTTGAGGTTTGCAAGGGATTCTGGGTAACAGAACCTGGTGAGAGCCACACAAGTCACCCCATCCTGGATTCCCCTGGGTGTTTAGTTTTCAAAAATGTATAGGTGTGCTAGGTTTCCCTAGGTGCCGGCAGAGCTAGGGTTCAAAATCAATAGCTAGGCACCTTGCAAAAAAAGGGTCAGTTTTCACTGTAAAAATGTGGTGTGTCCACTTTGCGTTTTGGGCCGTTTCCTGTCATGTGCACTAGGCCTACCCACACATTTGAGGTTCCATTTTTCTCGGAAGACTTTGGGGAATGACGGGTGGTTGGAATTTTGTGGATCCACGCAGATTCCAGAACTTTCCACCACAGAAATGTGAGGAAAATGTGTTTTTGTTTACAAAGTTTGAGGTTTGCAAGGGATTCTGGGTAGCAGACCCTGGTGAGAGCCACACAAGTCACCCCATCCTGGATTCCCCTGGGTGTGTAGTTTTCAAAAATGTATAGGTTTGCTGGGTTTCCCTAGGTGCCGGCAGAGCTAGGGTTCAAAATCTACAGCTAGGCACTTTGCAAAAAAAGGGTCAGTTTTCACTGTAAAAATGTGGTGTGTCCACGTTGCGTTTTGGGCCGTTACCTGTCACGTGCACAAGGCCTACCCACACAAGTGAGGTACCATTTTTCTCAGAAGACTTTGGGGAATGACGGGTGGTTGGAATTTTGTGGATCCACGCAGATTCCAGAAATTTCCACCACAGAAATGTGAGGAAAATGTGTTTTTTTTAAACAAAGTTTGAGGTTTGCAAGGTATTCTGGGTAACAGAACCTGGTGAGAGCCAGACAAGTCACCCCATCCTGGATTCCCCTGGGTGTCTAGTTTTAAACAATATATAGGTTTGCTAGGTTTCCCTAGGTGCCGGCAGAGCTAGGGTTCAAAATCTACAGCTAGGCACTTTGCAAAAAAAGGGTCAGTTTTCACTGTAAAAATGTGGTGTGTCCACGTTGCGTTTTGGGCCGTTACCTGTCACGTGCACAAGGCCTACCCACACAAGTGAGGTACCATTTTTCTCGGAAGACTTTGGGGAATGATGGGTGGTTGGAATTTTGTGGATCCACGCAGATTCCAGAAATTTCCACCACAGAAATGTGAGGAAAATGTGTTTATTTAACAAAGTTTGAGGTTTGCAAGGGATTCTGGGTAACAGAACCTGGTGAGAGCCAGACAAGTCACCCCATCCTGGATTCCCCTGGGTGTGTAGTTTTCAAAAATGTATAGGTTTGCTGGGTTTCCCTAGGTGCCGGCAGAGCTAGGGTTCAAAATCTACAGCTAGGCACTTTGCAAAAAAGGGTCAGTTTTCACTGTAAAAATGTGGTGTGTCCACGTTGCGTTTTTTGCCGTTTCCTGTAGCAGGCACTAGACATACCCACACAAGTGATGTACCATTTTTCTCGGAAGGCTTTCGGGAATCTAGGGTGGGTAGAGTTTTGTGGATCCAGGCAGATTCCAGAACTTTCCACCACAGAAATGTGAGGAAAATGTGTTTTTTTTTGGCAAGGTTTTGGGTCTGCAAGGGATTCTGGGTAACAGAACCTGGTGAGAGCCACACAAGTCACCCAACCTGGATTCCCCTGGGTGTTAAATTTTCAAAAACGTATAGGTTTGCTATGTTTGCCTAGGTGCCGGCAGAGCTATGGTTCAAAATCTACAGCTAGGCAGTTTGCAAAAAAAGGGTCAGTTTTCACTGTAAAAATGTGGTGTGTCCACGTTGCGTTTTGGGCCGTTTCCTGTCACGTGCACTAGGCCTACCCACACAAGTGAGGTACCATTTTTCTCGGAAGACTTTGGGAAATGACGGGTGGTTGGAATTTTGTGGATCCACGCAGATTCCAGAACTTTCCACCACAGAAATGTGAGGAAAATGTGTTTTTTTTACAAAGTTTGAGGTTTGCAAGGGATTCTGGGTAACAGAACCTGGTGAGAGCCAGACAAGTCACCCCATCCTGGATTCCCCTGGGTGTCTAGTTTAAAAAAATATATAGGTTTGCTAGGTTTCCCTAGGTGCCGGCAGACCTAGGGTTCAAAATCTACAGCAAAGCACTTTGCAAAAAAAGGGTCAGTTTTCACTGTAAAAATGTGGTGTGTCCATGTTGCGTTTTTTGCTGTTTCCTGTCACGGGCACTAGGCCTACCCACACAAGTGAGGTGCCATTTTTCTCGGAAGACATTGGGTAATGCGGGGTGGTTGAAATTTTGTGGATCCACGCAGATTCCAGAACTTTCCACCACAGAAATGTGAGGAAAATGTGTTTTTTTTTTACAAAGTTTGAGGTTTGCAAGGGATTCTGGGTAACAGAACCTGGTGAGAGCCACACAAGTCACCCCATCCTGGATTCCCCTGGGTGTCTAGTTTTAACAAATATATAGGTTTGCTAGGTTTCCCTAGGTGCCGGCAGAGCTAGGGTTCAAAATCTACAGCAAAGCACTTTGCAAAAAAAGGGTCAGTTTTCACTGTAAAAATGTGGTGTGTCCACGTTGCGTGTTTCGCCGTTTCCTGTTGCAGGCACTAGACCTACCCACACAAGTGATGTACCATTTTTCTCGGAAGGCTTTCGGGAATGCGGGGTGGGTAGAATTTTGTGGATCCACGCAAATTCCAGAACTTTGTACCACAGAAATCTGAGGAAAATGTGTGTTTTTTTGGCAAGGTTTGAGGTTTGCAAGGGATTCTGGGTAACAGAACCTGATGAGAGCCACACAAGACACCCCATCCTGGATTCCCCTGGGTGTTTAGTTTTCAAAAATGTATAGGTTTGCTAGGTTTCCCTAGGTGCCGGCAGAGCTAGGGTTCCAAATCTTCAGCTAGGCACTTTACAAAAAAAAGTGTCAATTTTCACTGTAAAAATGTGGTGTGTCCACATTGCGTTTTGGGCCATTTCCTGTCGCGGGCACTAGGACTACCCACTCAAGTGAGGTACCATTTGTATCGGAAGACTTTGGGGAATGCGGGGTGGGTGGAATGTTGTGGATCCACACAGATTCCAGAACTTTCCACCACAGAAATGTGAGAAAAGAGTGGGCTTTTTGACAAAGTGTGAGGTTTGCAAGGGATTCTGGGTAACAGAACCTGGTGAGCCAGACAAGTCACCCCATACTGGATTTGCCTGGGTGTCTAGTTTTAAAAAATGTATGGGTTTGCTAGGTTTCCCTAGGTGCTGGCAGAGCTAGGGTTCAAAATCTACAGCTAGGCACTTTGCAAAAAAAGGTTCAGTTTTCACTGTAAAAATGTGGTGTGTCCACGTTGCGTTTTGGGCCATTTCCTGTCGCGGCCATGTAGGCCTACCCACACAAGTGAGGTACTATTTTTATTGGAAGACTTTGGGGAATGCGGGGTGGTTGAAATTTTGTGGATCCATGCAGATTCCAGAACTTTCCACCACAGAAATGTGAGGAAAATGTGCTTGTTTTTTTACAAAGTCTGAGGTTTGCAAGTGATTCTGGGTAACAGAACCTGGTGAGAGCCGGACAAGTCACCACATCCTGGATTCCCTTGGGTGTCTAATTTTCAAAAATGTATAGGTTTGCTAGGTTTCCCTAGGTGCCGGCAGGGCTAGGGTTCAAAATCAATTGCTAGGCACTTTGCAAAAAAAGGGTCAGTTTTCACTATAAAAATGTGGTGTGTCCACTTTGCGTTTTGGGCCGTTTCCTGTCACGCGCACTAGGCCTACCCACACATTTGAGGTACCATATTTCTCTGAAGACTTTGGGGAATGACGGGTGGTTGGAATTTTGTGGATCCACGCAGATTCCAGAACTTTCCACCACAGAAATGTGAGGAAAATGTGTTTTCGTTTACAAAGTTTGAGGTTTGCAAGGGATTCTGGGTAGCAGACCCTGGTGAGTACCAGACAAGTCACCCCTTACTGGATTCCCCTGGGTGTGTAGTTTTCAAAAATGTATAGGTTTGCTGGGTTGCCCTAGGTGCCGGCAGAGCTAGGGTTCAAAATCTACAGTTAGGCACTTTGCAAAAAAGGGTCAGTTTTCAAAGTACAAATGTGGTGTATCCACGTTGTGTTTTGGGCCGTTTCCTGTCGCGGGCACTAGACCTACCCACACAAGTGAGGTGCCATTTTTCTCGGAAGATATTAGGTAATGTGGGGTGGATGAAATTTTGTGGATCGACGCAGATTACAGAACTTTCCACCACAGAAATGTGAGGAAAATTTTTTTTTTTTTTTTTTACAAAGTTTGAGGTTTGCAAGGGATTCTGGGTAACAGAACCTGGTGAGAGCCAGACAAGTCACCCCATCCTGTATTCCCCTGGGTGTCTAGTGTTAAAAAATATATAGGTTTGCTAGGTTTCCCTAGGTGCCGGCAGAGCTAGGGTTCAAAATCTACAGCTAGGCACTTTGCAAAAAAAGGGTCAGTTTTCACTGTAAAAATGTGGTGTGTCCACGTTGCGTTTTGGGCCGTTACCTGTCACGTGCACTAGGCCTACCCACACAAGTGAGGTACCATTTTTCTCGGAAGACTTTGGGGAATGATGGGTGGTTGGAATTTTGTGGATCCACGCAGATTCCAGAACTTTCCACCACAGAAATGTGAGGAAAATGTGTTTATTTTACAAAGTTTGAGGTTTGCAAGGGATTCTGGGTAACAGAACCTGGTGAGAGCCACACAAGACACCCCATCCTGGATTCCCTGGGTGTTTAGTTTTAAAAATGTATAGGTTTGCTAGGTTTCCCTAGGTGCCGGCAGAGCTAGGGTTCCAAATCTTCAGCTAGGCACTTTACAAAAAAAAGTGTCAATTTTCACTGTAAAAATGTGGTGTGTCCACATTGCGTTTTGGGCCATTTCCTGTCGCGGGCACTAGGACTACCCACTCAAGTGAGGTACCATTTGTATCGGAAGACTTTGGGGAATGCGGGGTGGGTGGAATGTTGTGGATCCACGCAGATTCCAGAACTTTCCACCACAGAAATGTGAGAAAAGAGTGGGCTTTTTGACAAAGTGTGAGGTTTGCAAGGGATTCTGGGTAACAGAACCTGGTGAGCCAGAGTAGTCACCCCATCCTGGATTTGCCTGGGTGTCTAATTTTAAAAAATGTATAGGTTTGCTAGGTTTCCCTAGGTGCTGGCAGAGCTAGGGTTCAAAATCTACAGCTAGGCACTTTGCAAAAAAAGGTTCAGTTTTCACTGTAAAAATGTGGTGTGTCCACTTTGCGTTTTGGGCCATTTCCTGTCGCGGGCATGTAGGCCTACCCACACAAGTGAGGTACTATTTTTATTGGAAGACTTTGGGGAATGCGGGATGGTTGGAATTTTGTGGATCCATGCAGATTCCAGAACTTTCCACCACAGAAATGTGAGGAAAATGTGTTTGTTTTTTTACAAAGTCTGAGGTTTGCAAGTGATTCTGGGTAACAGAACCTGGTGAGAGCCAGACAAGTCATCCCATCCTGGATTCCCCTGGGTGTCTAGCTTTCAAAAATATATAAGTTTGCCAGGTTTCCCTAGGTGCCGGCAGAGCTAGGGTTCAAAATCTACAGCTAGGCACTTTGCAAAAAAGGGTCCGTTTTCACTGTAAAAATGTGGTGTGTCGATGTTGCGTTTTTCGCCGTTACCTGTCGCAGGCACTAGACCTACCCACACAAGTGATGTACCATTTTTCTCGGAAGACTTTTGGAATGCGGGGTGGATAGAATTTTGTGGATCCACGCAGATTCCAGAAATTGTCCACCACAGATATGTGAGGAAAATGTGTTTTTTTTTTTTTTACAAAGTGTGAGGTTTGCAAGGGATTCTGGGTAACAGAACCTGGTGAGAGCCAGACAAGTCATCCCATCCTATATTTCCCTGGGTGTCTAGTTTTCAAAAATGTATAGGTTTGCTAGGTTTCCCTAGGTGCCGGCAGAGCTAGGGTTCAAAATCTACAGCTAGGCACTTTGCAAAAAAAGGGTCAGTTTTCATTGTAAAAATGTGGTCTGTCCAAGTTGCGTTTTGGGCCGTTTCCTTTCACGGGCACTAGGCCCACCTACACAAGTGAGGTACCATTTTTATCGAAAGACTTTGGGAAATGCGGGGTGGGTGGAAGTTTGTGGATCCACGCAGATTCCAGAACTTTCCACCACAGAAATGTGAGGAAAATGTTTTTTTTGCCAAAGTTTGAGGTTTGCAAGGGATTCTGGGTAACAGAACCTGGTGAGAGCCACACAAGTCAACCCATCCTGGATTCCCTTGGGTGTCTAATTTTCAAAAATGAATAGGTGTGCTAGGTTTCCCTAGGTGCCGGCAGACCTAGGGTTCAAAATCTACAGCTAGGCACTTTGCAAAAAGGGTCAGTTTTCAATGTAGAAATGTGGTGTATCCACGTTGCGTTTTGGGCCGTTTCCTGTCGCGGGCACTAGGCCTACCCACACAAGTGAGGTGCCATTTTTCTCGGAAGACATTGGGTAATGCGGGGTGGTTGAAATTTTGTGGATCCACGCCGATTCCAGAACTTTCCACCACAGAAATGTGAGGAAAATGTTTTGTTTTTTTACAAAGTTTGAGGTTTGCAAGGGATTCTGGGTAACAGAACCTGTTGAGAGCCAGACAAGTCACCCCATCCTGGATTTCCCTGGGTGTCTAGTTTAAAAAAATATATAGGTTTGCTAGGTTTCCCTAGGTGCCGGCAGAGCTAGGGTTCAAAATCTACAGCAAAGCACTTTGCAAAAAAAGGGTCAGTTTTCACTGTAAAAATGTGGTGTATCCACGTTGCGTTTTTTGCTGTTTCCTGTCGCGGGCACTAGGCCTACCCACACAAGTGAGGTGCCATTTTTCTCGGAAGACATTGGGTAATGCGGGGTGGTTGAAATTTTGTGGATCCACGCAGATTCCAGAACTTTTCACCACAGAAATGTGAGGAAAATGTGTTTTTTTTTACAACGTTTGAGGTTTGCAAGGGATTCTGGGTAACAGAACCTGGTGAGAGCCACACAAGTCACCCCATCCTGGATTCCCCTGGGTGTCTAGTTTTAACAAATATATAGGTTTGCTAGGTTTCCCTAGGTGCCGGCAGAGCTAGGGTTCAAAATCTACAGCAAAGCACTTTGCAAAAAAAGGGTCAGTTTTTACTGTAAAAATGTGGTGTGTCCAAATTGCGTTTTGGGCCATTTCCTGTCGCAGGCACTAGGACTACCCACACAAGTGAGGTACCATTTGTATCGGAAGACTTTGGGGAATGCGGGGTGGGTGGAATTTTGTGGATCCACGCAGATTCCAGAACTTTCCACCACAGAAATGTGAGGAAAATGTGTGTTTTTTTGGCAAGATTTGCAAGGGATTCTGGGTAACAGAACCTGGTGAGAGCCACACAAGTCATCCCATCCTGGATTGCCCTGGGTGTTTAGTTTTCAAAAATGTATAGGTGTGCTAGGTTTCCCTAGGTGCCGGCAGAGCTAGGGTTTCAAATCTTCAGCTAGGCACTTTACAAAAAAAAGTGTCAATTTTCACTGTAAAAATGTGGTGTGTCCAAATTGCGTTTTGGGCCATTTCCTGTCGCAGGCACTAGGACTACCCACACAAGTGAGGTACCATTTGTATCGGAAGACTTTGGGGAATGCGGGGTGGGTGGAATTTTGTGGATCCACGCAGATTCCAGAACTTTCCACCACAGAAATGTGAGAAAAAAGTGGGCTTTTTGACAAAGTGTGAGGTTTGCAAGGGATTCTGGGTAACAGAACCTGGTGTGAGCCAGACAAGTCACCCCATCCTGGATTTGCCTGGGTGTCTAGTTTTAAAAAATGTATAGGTTTGCTAGGTTTCCTTAGGTGTTGGCAGAGCTAGGGTTGAAAATCTACAGCTAGGCACTTTGCAAAAAAAGGTTCAGTTTTCACTATAAAAATGTGGTGTGTCCACGTTGCGTTTTTCGCCGTTACCTGTCACAGGCACTAGACCTACCCACACAAGTAATGTACAATTTTTCTCTGAAGACTTTGGGGAATTCGAGGTGGGTAGAATTTTGTGGATCCACGCAAATTCCAGAACTTTCCACCACAGATATGTGAGGAAAATGTGTTTTTTCTACAAGGTTTGAAGTTTGCAAGGGATTCTGGGTAACAGAACCTGGTGAGAGCCAGACAAGTCACCCCATCCTGGATTCCCATAGGTGTCTAGTTTTCAAACATGTATAGGTTTGCTAGGTTTCCTGAGGTGCCGGCAGAGCTAGGGTTCAAAATCTACAGCTAGGCACTTTGCAAAAAAAGGGTCAGTTTTTACAGTAAAAATGTGGTCTGTCCAAGTTGCGTTTTGGGCCGTTTACTGTCACGGGCACTAGGCCTACCTACACAAGTGAGGTGCCATTTTTTTCGGAAGACATTGGGGAATGCGGGGTGGTTGGAATTTTGTGGATCCACGCAGATCCCAGAACTTTCCACCACAGAAATGTGAGGAAAAGTTGTTTTTTTAATGCAAATTTTGAGGTTTGCAAGGGATTCTGGGTAACAGAACCTCGTGAGAGCCAGACAAGTCACCCCATCCTGGATTCTGCTGGGTGTCTAGCTTTAAAAAATGTATAGGTTTGCTAGGTTTCCCTAGGTGCCGGCAGAGTTATGGTCAAAATCTACAGCTATAACATGAGCAATGTTAATAAAAAGAATTTAAAAAAAAAAAAAAATCTACAGCTATGCACTTTGCAATAAAACGGGTCAGTTTTCACTGTAAAAATGTGGTGTGTCCACGTTGCGTTTTTCACCATTACCTGTCACAGGCACTAGACCTACCCACACAAGTGATGTACCATTTTTCTTGGAAGACTTTGGGGAATGCGGGGTGGATAGAATTTTGTGGATCCACGCAGATTCCAGAACTTTCCACCACAGATATGTGAGGAAAATGTGTTTTTTTTTGGCAAGGTTTGAGGTTTGCAAGGGATTCTGGGTAACAGAACCTGGTGAGAGCCACACAAGTCACCCCATCCTGGATTCCCCTGGGTGTTTAGTTTTCAAAAATGTATAGGTTTGCCTAGGTGCCGGCAGAGCTAGAGTTCAAAATCTACAGCTAGGCACTTTGCAAAGAAAGGGTCAGTTTTCACTATAAAAATGTGGTGTGTCCACGTTGTGTTTTGGGCTGTTTCCTGTCGCGGGCACTAGGCCTACCCTCACAAGTGAGGTGCCATTTTTCTCGGAAGACATTGGGTAATGCGGGGTGGTGAAATTTTGTGGATCCACGCAGATTCCAGAACTTTCCACCACAGAAATATGAGGAAAATGTGTTTTTTTTTTACAAAGTTTGAGGTTTGCAAGGGATTCTGGGTAACAGAACCTGGGGAGAGCCAGACAAGTCACCCCATCCAGGATTCCCCGGGGTGTCTAGTTACATATAGGTTTGCTAGGTTTCCCTAGGTGCCGGCAGAGCTGGGGTTCAAAATCTACAGCAAAGCACTTTGCAAAAAAAGGGTCAGTTTTCACTGTAAAAATGTGGTGTGTCCACGTTGCGTTTTTTGCCGTTTCCTGTTGCAGGCACTAGACCTACCCACACAAGTAATGTACCATTTCTCTCGGAAGGCTTTCGGGAATGCGTGGTGGGTAGAATTTTGTGGATCCACGCAGATTCCAGAACTTTGCACCACAGAAATGTGAGGAAAATGTGTTTTTTTTTGGCAAGGTTTGAGGTTTGCAAGGGATTCTGGGTAACAGAACCTGGTGAGAGCCACACAAGTCACCCCATCCTGTATTCCCCTGGGTGTTTAGTTTTCAAAAATGTATAGGTTTGCCTAGGTGCCGGCAGATCTAGGGTTCAAAATCTACAGCTAGACACTTTGCAAAAAAAGGATCAGTTTTCACAGTAAAAATGTGGTCTGTCCAAGTTGTGTTTTGGGCCGTTTCCTGTCACGGGCACTAGGCCTACCTACACAAGTGAGGTGCCATTTTTATCGAAAGACTTTGGGGAATGCGGGGTGGGTGGAAGTTTGTGGATCCACGCAGATTCCAGAACTTTCCACCACAGAAATGTGAGGAAAATGTTTTTTTTTGCCTAAGTTTGAGGTTTGTAAGGGATCCTGGGTAACAGAACCTGGTGAGAGCCACACAAGTCAACCCATCCTGGATTCCCTTGGGTGTCTAATTTTCAAAAATGAATAGGTGTGCTAGGTTTCCCTAGGTGCCGGCAGACCTAGGGTTCAAAATCTACAGCTATGCACTTTGCAAAAAAGGGTCAGTTTTCAATGTACAAATGTGGTGTATCCACGTTGCGTTTTGGGCCGTTTCCTGTTGCGGGCACTAGGCCTACCCACACAAGTGTGGTGCCATTTTTCTCGAAAGACATTGGGTAATGCGGGGTGGTTGAAATTTTGTGGATCCACGCAGATTCCAGAACTTTCCACCACAGAAATGTGAGGAAAATGTGTTTTTTTTTACAAAGTTCGAGGTTTGCAAGGGATTCTGGGTAACAGAACCTGGTGAGAGCCAGACAAGTCACCCATCCTGGATTCCCCTGGGTGTCTAGTTTTCAAAAATATATAGGTTTGCTAGGTTTCCCTAGGTGCCGGCAGAGCTAGGGTTCAAAATCTACAGCAAAGCACTTTGTAAAAATAGGGTCAGTTTTCACTGTAAAAATGTGGTGTGTCCACGTTGCGTTTTTCGCCGTTTCCTGTTGCAGGCACTAGAACTACCCACACAAGCGATGTACCATTTTTCTCGGAAGGCTTTCGGGAATGCGGGGTGGGTAGAATTTTGTGGATCTACGCAGATTCCAGAACTTTCCACCACAGAAATGTGAGGAAAATGTGTTTTTTTTTTTACAAATGTTGAGGTTTGCAAGGGATTCTGGGTAACAGAACCTGGTGAGAGTCATACAAGTCACCCCATCCTGGATTCCCTTGGGTGTCTAATTTTCAAAAATGTATAGGTTTGCTGGGTTTCCCTAGGTGCTGGGAGAGCTAGGGTTCAAAATCTACAGCTAGGCACTTTGCAAAAAAGGGTCAGTTTTCAATGTACAAATGTGGTGTATCCACGTTGTGTTTTGGGCCGTTTCCTGTCGCGGGCACTAGGCCTACCCACACAAGTGAGGTGCCATTTTTCTCGAAAGACATTGGGTAATGCGGGGTGGTTGAAATGTTGTGGATCCACGCAGATTCCAGAACTTTCCACCACAGAAATATGAGGAAAATGTGTTTTTTTTTTACAAAGTTTGAGGTTTGCAAGGGATTCTGGGTAACAGAACCTGGGGAGAGCCAGACAAGTCACCCCATCCAGGATTCCCCTGGGTGTCTAGTTAAAAAAAAAATATAGGTTTGCTAGTTTTCCCTAGTTGCCGGCAGAGCTAGGGTTCAAAATCTACAGCTAGGCACTTTGCAAAAAAGGGTCCGTTTTCACTGTAAAAACGTTGTGTGTCCACGTTGCGTTTTTTGCCGTTTCCTGTTGCAGGCACTAGACCTACCCACACAAGTGATGTACCATTTTTCTCGGAAGACTTTGGGGAATTCGGGATGGGTAAAAATTTGTGGATCCACGCAGATTCCAGAACTTTGCACCGCAGATATGTGAGGAAAATGAGGTTTTTTTTTTACAAAGTGTGAGGTTTGCAAGGGATTCTGGGTAACAGAACCTGGTGAAAGCCAGACAAGTCACCCCATCCTGGATTCCCGTGGGTGTCTAGTTTTAAAAAATGTGTAGGTTTTCTAGGTTTCCCTAGGTGCCGGCAGATCTAGGGTTCAAAATCTATAGCAAAGCACTTTGCAAAAAAAGGGTCAGTTTTCACTGTAAAAATGTGGTGTGTCCACGTTGCGTTTTTTGCCGTTTCCTGTTGCAGGCACTAGACCTACCCACACAAGTAATGTACCATTTCTCTCGGAAGGCTTTCGGGAATGCGTGGTGGGTAGAATTTTGTGGATCCACGCAGATTCCAGAACTTTGCACCACAGAAATGTGAGGAAAATGTGTTTTTTTGGCAAGGTTTGAGGTTTGCAAGGGATTCTGGGTAACAGAACCTGGTGAGAGCCACACAAGTCACCCCATCCTGTATTCCCCTGGGTGTTTAGTTTTCAAAAATGTATAGGTTTGCCTAGGTGCCGGCAGATCTAGGGTTCAAAATCTACAGCTAGACACTTTGCAAAAAAGGATCAGTTTTCACAGTAAAAATGTGGTCTGTCCAAGTTGTGTTTTGGGCCGTTTCCTGTCACGGGCACTAGGCCTACCTACACAAGTGAGGTGCCATTTTTATCGAAAGACTTTGGGGAATGCGGGGTGGGTGGAAGTTTGTGGATCCACGCAGATTCCAGAACTTTCCACCACAGAAATGTGAGGAAAATGTTTTTTTTTGCCAAAGTTTGAGGTTTGCAAGGGATTCTGGGTAACAGAACCTGGTGAGAGCCACACAAGTCAACCCATCCTGGATTCCCTTGGGTGTCTAATTTTCAAAAATGAATAGGTGTGCTAGGTTTCCCTAGGTGCCGGCAGACCTAGGGTTCAAAATCTACAGCTATGCACTTTGCAAAAAAGGGTCAGTTTTCAATGTACAAATGTGGTGTATCCACGTTGCGTTTTGGGCCGTTTCCTGTTGCAGGCACTAGAACTACCCACACAAGCGATGTACCATTTTTCTCGGAAGGCTTTCGGGAATGCGGGGTGGGTAGAATTTTGTGGATCTACGCAGATTCCAGAACTTTCCACCACAGAAATGTGAGGAAAATGTGTTTTTTTTTACAAAGTTCGAGGTTTGCAAGGGATTCTGGGTAACAGAACCTGGTGAGAGCCAGACAAGTCACCCATCCTGGATTCCCCTGGGTGTATAGTTTTCAAAAATATATAGGTTTGCTAGTTTTCCCTAGGTGCCGGCAGAGCTAGGGTTCAAAGTCTACAGCTAGGCACTTTGCAAAAAAGGGTCCGTTTTCACTGTAAAAACGTTGTGTGTCCACGTTGCGTTTTTCGCCGTTTCCTGTTGCAGGCACTAGAACTACCCACACAAGCGATGTACCATTTTTCTCGGAAGGCTTTCGGGAATGCGGGGTGGGTAGAATTTTGTGGATCTACGCAGATTCCAGAACTTTCCACCACAGAAATGTGAGGAAAATGTGTTTTGTTTTTGCAAGGTTTGAGGTTTGCAAGGGATTCTGGGTAACAAAACCTGGTGAGAGTCAGACAAGTCACTCCATCCTGGATTCCCCTGGGTGTCTAGTTTTCAAAAATATATAGGTTTGCTAGGTTTCCCTAGGTGCCGGCAAGCTAGGGTCAAAATCTACAGCAAAGCACTTTGCAAAAAAAAGGGTCACTTTTCACTGTAAAAATGTGGTGTGTCCACGTTGCGTTTTGGGCCGTTTCCTGTCACGTGCACTAGGCCTACCCACACAAGTGAGGTACCATTTGTCTCGGAAGACTTTGGGGAATGTTGGGTGGTTGGATTTTGTGGATCCATGCAGATTCCAGAACTTTCCACCACAGAAATTTGAGGAAAATGTGTTTTTTTTACAAAGTTCGAGGTTTGCAAGGGATTTTGGGTAACAGAACCTGGTGAGAGCCAAAGAAGTCACCCCATCCTGGATTACCCTGGGTGTGTACTTTTCAAAAATGTATAGGTTTGCTGGGTTTCCCTAGGTGCCGGCAGAGCTAGGGTTCAAAATCTACCGCTAGGCACTTTGCAAAAAAGGGTCAGTTTTCACTGAAAAAATGTGGTGTGTCCACATTGCGTTTTTTGCCGTTTACTGTCGCCGGCACTAGACCTACCCACACAAGTGATGTACCATTTTTCTCGGTAGACTTTGGGGAATTCGGGGTGGGTAAAAATTTGTGGATCCACGCAGATTCCAGAACTTTGCACCGCAGATATGTGAGGAAAATGTGTTTTTTTTACAAAGTGTGAGGTTTGCAAGGGATTCTGGGTAACAGAACCTGGTGAGAGCCAGACAAGTCACCCCGTCCTGGATTCCCGTGGGTGTCCAGTTTTCAAAAATGTGTAGGTTTGCTAGGTTTACCTAGGTGCCGGCAGAGCTAGGGTTCAAAATCTACAGCTAGACACTTTGCAAAAATAGGGTCAGTTTTCACAGTAAAAATGTGGTCTGTCCAAGTTGTGTTTTGGGCCGTTTCCTGTCACGGGCACTAGGCCTACCTACACAAGTGAGGTGCCATTTTTCTCGGAAGACATTGGGGAATGCGGGGTGGTTGGAATTTTGTGGATCCACGCAGATCCCAGAACTTTCCACCACAGAAATGTGAGGAAAATGTGGTTTGTTTTTTACAAATGTTGAGGTTTGCATGGGATTCTGGGTAACAGAACCTGGTGAGAGCCAGACAAGTCATCCCATCCTATATTTCCCTGGGTGTCTAGTTTTCAAAAATGTATAGGTTTGCTAGGTTTCCTTAGGTGCCGGCAGAGCTAGGGTTCAAAATCTACAGCTAGGCACTTTGCAAAAAAAGGGTCAGTTTTCATTGTAAAAATGTGGTCTGTCCAAGTTGCGTTTTGGGCCGTTTCCTTTCACGGGCACTAGGCCCACCTACACAAGTGAGGTACCATTTTTATCGAAAGACTTTGGGGAATGCGGGGTGGGTGGAAGTTTGTGGATCCACGCAGATTCCAGAACTTTCCACCACAGAAATGTGAGGAAAATGTTTTTTTTTGCCAAAGTTTGAGGTTTGCAAGGGATTCTGGGTAACAGAACCTGGTGAGAGCCACACAAGTCAACCCATCCTGGATTCCCTTGGGTGTCTAATTTTCAAAAATGAATAGGTGTGCTAGGTTTCCCTAGGTGCCGGCAGACCTAGGGTTCAAAATCTACAGCTAGGCACTTTGCAAAAAAGGGTCAGTTTTCAATGTAGAAATGTGGTGTATCCACGTTGCGTTTTGGGCCGTTTCCTGTCGCGGGCACTAGGCCTACCCACACAAGTGAGGTGCCATTTTTCTCGGAAGACATTGGGTAATGCGGGGTGGTTGAAATTTTGTGGATCCACGCCGATTCCAGAACTTTCCACCACAGAAATGTGAGGAAAATGTTTTGTTTTTTTACAAAGTTTGAGGTTTGCAAGGGATTCTGGGTAACAGAACCTGTTGAGAGCCAGACAAGTCACCCCATCCTGGATTTCCCTGGGTGTCTAGTTTAAAAAATATATAGGTTTGCTAGGTTTCCCTAGGTGCCGGCAGAGCTAGGGTTCAAAATCTACAGCAAAGCACTTTGCAAAAAAGGGTCAGTTTTCACTGTAAAAATGTGGTGTATCCACGTTGCGTTTTTGCTGTTTCCTGTCGCGGGCACTAGGCCTACCCACACAAGTGAGGTGCCATTTTTCTCGGAAGACATTGGGTAATGCGGGGTGGTTGAAATTTTGTGGATCCACGCAGATTCCAGAACTTTTCACCACAGAAATGTGAGGAAAATGTGTTTTTTTTACAACGTTTGAGGTTTGCAAGGGATTCTGGGTAACAGAACCTGGTGAGAGCCACACAAGTCACCCCATCCTGGATTCCCCTGGGTGTCTAGTTTTAACAAATATATAGGTTTGCTAGGTTTCCCTAGGTGCCGGCAGAGCTAGGGTTCAAAATCTACAGCACAGCACTTTGCAAAAAAAGGGTCAGTTTTCACTGTAAAAATGTGGTGTGTCCAAATTGCGTTTTGGGCCATTTCCTGTCGCAGGCACTAGGACTACCCACACAAGTGAGGTACCATTTGTATCGGAAGACTTTGGGGAATGCGGGGTGGGTGGAATTTTGTGGATCCACGCAGATTCCAGAACTTTCCACCACAGAAATGTGAGGAAAATGTGTGTTTTTTTGGCAAGGTTTGAGGATTGCAAGGGATTCTGGGTAACAGAACCTGGTGAGAGCCACACAAGTCACCCCATCCTGTATTCCCCTGGGTGTTTAGTTTTCAAAAATGTATAGGTTTGCCTAGGTGCCGGCAGAGCTAGAGTTCAAAATCTACAGCTAGGCACTTTGCAAAGAAAGGGTCAGTTTTCACTGTAAAAATGTGGTGTGTCCACGTTGTGTTTTGGGCTGTTTCCTGTCGCGGGCACTATGCCTACCCTCACAAGTGAGATGCCATTTTTCTCAGAAGACATTGGGTAATGCGGGGTGGTTGACATTTTGTGGATCCACGCAGATTCCAGAACTTTCCACCACAGAAATATGAGGAAAATGTGTTTTTTTTTTTTACAAAGTTTGAGGTTTGCAAGGGATTCTGGGTAACAGAACCTGGGGAGAGCCAGACAAGTCACCCCATCCTGGATTCCCCTGGGTGTCTAGTTTAAAAAAATATACAGGTTTGCTAGGTTTCCCTAGGTGCCGGCAGAGCTAAGGTTCAAAATCTACTAGGCACTTTGCAAAAAGGGTCCGTTTTCACTGTAAAACGTTGTGTGTCCACGTTGCGTTTTTCGCCGTTTCCTGTCGCAGGCACTAGACCTACCCACACAAGTGATGTACCATTTTTCTCGGAAGACTTTGGGGAATTCGGGATGGGTAAAAATTTGTGGATCCATGCAGATTCCAGAACTTTGCACCGCAGATATGTGAGGAAAATGTTTTTTTTTTTTTTTACAAAGTGTGAGGTTTGCAAGGGATTCTGGGTAACAGAACCTGGTGAAAGCCAGACAAGTCACCCCATCCTGGATTCCCGTGGGTGTCTAGTTTTAAAAAATGTGTAGGTTTGCTAGGTTTCCCTAGGTGCCGGCAGAGCTAGGGTTCAAAATCTACAGCTAGGCACTGTGCAAAAAAAGGGTCAGTTTTCATTGTAAAAATGTGGTCTGTCCAAGTTGCGTTTTGGGCCGTTTCCTGTCACGGGCACTAGGCCCACCTACACAAGTGAGGTACCATTTTTATCGAAAGACTTTGGGGAATGCGGGGTGGGTGGAAGTTTGTGGATCCACGCAGATTCCAGAACTTTCCACCACAGAAATGTGAGGAAAATGGTTTTTTTTGCCAAAGTTTGAGGTTTGCAAGGGATTCTGGGTAACAGAACCTGGTGAGAGCCACACAAGTCAACCCATCCTGGATTCCCTTGGGTGTCTAATTTTCAAAAATTAATAGGTGTGCTAGGTTTCCCTTGGTGCCGGCAGACCTAGGGTTCAAAATCTACAGCTATGCACTTTGCAAAAAAGGGTCAGTTTTCAATGTACAAATGTGGTGTATCCACGTTGCGTTTTGGGCCGTTTCCTGTTGCGGGCACTAGGCCTACCCACACAAGTGTGGTGCCATTTTTCTCGGAAGACATTGGGTAATGCGGGGTGGTTGAAATTTTGTGGATCCACGCAGATTCCAGAACTTTCCACCACAGAAATGTGAGGAAAATGTGTTTTTTTTACAAAGTTTGAGGTTTGCAAGGGATTCTGGGTAACAGAACCTGGTGAGAGCCAGACAAGTCACCCCATCCTGGATTCTGCTGGGTGTCTAGTTTTCAAAAATGTATAGGTTTGCTAGGTTTCCCTAGGTGCCGGCAGAGCTATGGTCAAAATCTACAGCTATGCACTTTGCAAAAAAACGGGTCCGTTTTCACTGTAAAAATGTGGTGTGTCCACGTTGCGTTTTTCGCCGTTACCTGTCGCAGGCACTAGACCTACCCACACAAGTGATGTACCATTTTTCTCGGAAGACTTTGGGGAATTCGGGGTGGGTAAAAAGTTGTAAATCCACGCAGATTCCAGAACTTTGCACCGCAGATATGTGAGGATAATGTGTTTTTTTTACAAAGTGTGAGGTTTGCAAGGGATTCTGTGTAACAGAACCTGGTGAGAGCCAGACAAGTCATCCCATCCTATATTTCCCTGGGTGTCTAGGTTTCAAAAATGTATAGGTTTGCTAGGTTTCCCTAGGTGCCGGCAGAGCTAGGGTTCAAAATCTACAGCTAGGCACTTTGCAAAAAAGGGTCAGTTTTCATTGTAAAAATGTGGTCTGTCCAAGTTGCGTTTTGGGCCGTTTCCTGTCACGGGCACTAGGCCCACCTACACAAGTGAGGTACCATTTTTATCGAAAGACTTTGGGGAATGCGGGGTGGGTGGAAGTTTGTGGATCCACGCAGATTCCAGAACTTTCCACCACAGAAATGTGAGGAAAATGTTTTTTTTGCCAAAGTTTGAGGTTTGCAAGGGATTCTGGGTAACAGAACCTGGTGAGAGCCACACAAGTCAACCCATCCTGGATTCCCTTGGGTGTCTAATTTTCAAAAATTAATAGGTGTGCTAGGTTTCCCTAGGTGCCGGCAGACCTAGGGTTCAAAATCTACAGCTATGCACTTTGCAAAAAAGAGTCAGTTTTCAATGTACAAATGTGGTGTATCCACGTTGCGTTTTGGGCCGTTTCCTGTTGCGGGCACTAGGCCTACCCACACAAGTGTGGTGCCATTTTTCTCGGAAGACATTGGGTAATGCGGGGTGGTTGAAATTTTGTGGATCCACGCAGATTCCAGAACTTTCCACCACAGAAATGTGAGGAAAATGTGTTTTTTTACAAAGTTTGAGGTTTGCAAGGGATTCTGGGTAACAGAACCTGGTGAGAGCCAGACAAGTCACCCATCCTGGATTCCCTGGGTGTCTAGTTTTCAAAAATATATAGGTTTGCTAGGTTTCCCTAGGTGCCGGCAGAGCTAGGGTTCAAACTCTACAGCAAAGCACTTTGTAAAAATAGGGTCAGTTTTCACTGTAAAAATGTGGTGTGTCCACGTTGCGTTTTTGCCGTTTCCTGTTGCAGGCACTAGACCTACCCACACAAGCGATGTACCATTTTTCTCGGAAGGCTTTCGGGAATGCGGGGTGGGTAGAATTTTGTGGATCTACGCAGATTCCAAAACTTTCCACCACAGAAATGTGAGGAAAATGTGTTTTGTTTTTGCAAGGTTTGAGGTTTGCAAGGGATTCTGGGTAACAAAACCTGGTGAGAGCCACACAAGTCACCCCATCCTGGATTCCCTGGGTGTTTAGTTTTCAAAAATGTATAGGTTTGCTAGGTTTCCTGGGTGCCGGCAGAGCTAGGGTTCAAAATCTACAGCTAGGCACTTTGCAAAAAAGGGTCAGTTTTCAATGTACGAATGTGGTGTATCCACGTTGCGTTTTGGGCCGTTTCCTGTCGCGGGTACTAGGCCTACCTACACAAGCGATGTACCATTTTTCTCGGAAGGCTTTCGGTAATGCGGGGTGGGTAGAATTTTGTGGATCTACGCAGATTCCAGAACTTTCCACCACAGAAATGTGAGGAAAATGTGTTTTGTTTTTGCAAGGTTTGAGGTTTGCAAGGGATTCTGGGTAACAGAACCTGGTGAGAGCCAGACAAGTCACCCCATCCTGGATTCCCTGGGTGTCTAGTTTAAAAAAATATGTAGGTTTGCTATGTTTCCCTAGGTGCCGGCAGAGCTAGGGTTCAAAATCTACAGCTAGGCACTTTGCCAAAAAAGGGTCAGTTTTCACTGTAAAAATGTGGTGTGTCCATGTTGAGTTTTGGGCTGTTTCCTGTCACGTGCACTAGGCCTACCCACACAAGCGAGGTACCATTTTTCTCGGAAGACTTTGGGGAATGACAGGTGGTTGGAATTTTGTGGATCCACTCAGATTCCAGAGCTTCCCACCACAGAAATGTGAGGAAAATGTGTTTTTTTTTACAAAGTTTGAGGTTTGCAAGGGATTCTGGGTAACAGAACCTGGTGAGAGCCAGATAAGTCACCCCATCCTGGATTCCCCTGGGTGTGTAGTTTTCAAAAATGTATAGGTTTGCTGGGTTTCCCTAGGTGCCGGCAGAGCTAGGGTTCAAAATCTACAGTTACGCACTTTGCAAAAAAGGGTCAGTTTTCAATGTACAAATGTGGTGTATCCACGTTGCGTTTTGGGCCATTTCCTTTCGAGGGCACTAGGCCTACCCACACAAGTGAGGTGCCATTTTTCTCGGAAGACATTGGGTAATGCGGGGTGGTTGAAATTTTGTGGATCCATGCCGATTCCAGAACTATCCACCACAGAAATGTGAGGAAAATGTTTTTTTTTTTACAAAGTTTGAGGTTTGCAAGGGATTCTGGGTAACAGAACCTGGTGAGAGCCAGACAAGTCACTCCATCCTGGATTTCCCTGGGTGTTTAGTTTTCAAAAATGTATAGGTTTGCTAGGTTTCCCTAGGTGCCGGCAGAGCTAGGGTTCAAAATCTACAGCTAGGCACTTTGCAAAAAGGGTCAGTCTTCAATGTACGAATGTGCCGTATCCACGTTGCGTTTTGGGCCGTTTCCTGTCGCGGGCACTAGGCCTACCTACACAAGCGATGTACCATTTTTCTCGGAAGGCTTTCGGGAATGCGGGGTGGGTAGAATTTTGTGGATCTACGCAGATTCCAGAACTTTCCACCACAGAAATGTGAGGAAAATTTGTTTTTTTATTACAAAGTTTGAGGTTTGCAAGGGATTCTGGGTAACAGAACCTGGTGAGAGCCAGATAAGTCACCCCATCCTGGATTCCCCTGGGTGTGTAGTTTTCAAAAATGTATAGGTTTGCTGGGTTTCCTAGGTGCCGGCAGAGCTAGGGTTCAAAATCTACAGCTAGGCACTTTGCCAAAAAGGGTCAGTTTTCACTGTAAAAATGTGGTGTGTCCACGTTGAGTTTTGGGCTGTTTCCTGTCACGTGCACTAGGCCTACCCACACAAGCGAGGTACCATTTTTCTCGGAAGACTTTGGGGAATGACAGGTGGTTGGAATTTTGTGGATCCACTCAGATTCCAGAGCTTCCCACCACAGAAATGTGAGGAAAATGTGTTTTTTTTTTACAAAGTTTGAGGTTTGCAAGGGATTCTGGGTAACAGAACCTGGTGAGAGCCAGATAAGTCCCCCATCCTGGATTCCCCTGGGTGTGTAGTTTTCAAAAATGTATAGGTTTGCTGGGTTTCCCTAGGTGCCGGCAGAGCTAGGGTTCAAAATCTACAGTTAGGCACTTTGCAAAAAGGGTCAGTTTTCAATGTACAAATGTGGTGTATCCACGTTGCGTTTTGGGCCATTTCCTTTCGAGGGCACTAGGCCTACCCACACAAGTGAGGTGCCATTTTCTCGGAAGACATTGGGTAATGCGGGGTGGTTGAAATTTTGTGGATCCATGCCGATTCCAGAAATATCCACCACAGAAATGTGAGGAAAATGTTTTTTTTTTTTACAAAGTTTGAGGTTTGCAAGGGATTCTGGGTAACAGAACCTGGTGAGAGCCAGACAAGTCACTCCATCCTGGATTTCCCTGGGTGTTTAGTTTTCAAAAATTTATAGGTTTGCTAGGTTTCCCTAGGTGCCGGCAGAGCTAGGGTTCAAAATCTACAGCTAGGCACTTTGCAAAAAGGGTCAGTCTTCAATGTACGAATGTGCCGTATCCACGTTGCGTTTTGGGCCGTTTCCTGTCGCGGGCACTAGGCCTACCTACACAAGCGATGTACCATTTTTCTCGGAAGGCTTTCGGGAATGCGGGGTGGGTAGAATTTTGTGGATCTACGCAGATTCCAGAACTTTCCACCACAGAAATGTGAGGAAAATTTGTTTTTTTTTTTACAAAGTTTGAGGTTTGCAAGGGATTCTGGGTAACAAAACCTGGTGAGAGCCACACAAGTCACCCCATCCTGGATTCCCCTGGGTGTTTAGTTTTCAAAAATGTATAGGTTTGCTAGGTTTCCCTGGGTGCCGGCAGAGCTAGGGTTCAAAATCTACAGCTAGGCACTTTGCAAAAAAGGGTCAGTTTTCAATGTACGAATGTGGTGTATCCACGTTGCGTTTTGGGCCGTTTCCTGTCGCGGGTACTAGGCCTACCTACACAAGCGATGTACCATTTTTCTCGGAAGGCTTTCGGTAATGCGGGGTGGGTAGAATTTTGTGGATCTACGCAGATTCCAGAACTTTCCACCACAGAAATGTGAGGAAAATGTGTTTTGTTTTTGCAAGGTTTGAGGTTTGCAAGGGATTCTGGGTAACAGAACCTGGTGAGAGCCAGACAAGTCACCCCATCCTGGATTCCCCTGGGTGTCTAGTTTAAAAAAATATGTAGGTTTGCTATGTTTCCCTAGGTGCCGGCAGAGCTAGGGTTCAAAATCTACAGCTAGGCACTTTGCCAAAAAAGGGTCAGTTTTCACTGTAAAAATGTGGTGTGTCCATGTTGAGTTTTGGGCTGTTTCCTGTCACGTGCACTAGGCCTACCCACACAAGCGAGGTACCATTTTTCTCGGAAGACTTTGGGGAATGACAGGTGGTTGGAATTTTGTGGATCCACTCAGATTCCAGAGCTTCCCACCACAGAAATGTGAGGAAAATGTGTTTTTTTTTTTACAAAGTTTGAGGTTTGCAAGGGATTCTGGGTAACAGAACCTGGTGAGAGCCAGATAAGTCCCCCCATCCTGGATTCCCCTGGGTGTGTAGTTTTCAAAAATGTATAGGTTTGCTGGGTTTCCCTAGGTGCCGGCAGAGCTAGGGTTCAAAATCTACAGTTACGCACTTTGCAAAAAGGGTCAGTTTTCAATGTACAAATGTGGTGTATCCACGTTGCGTTTTGGGCCATTTCCTTTCGAGGGCACTAGGCCTACCCACACAAGTGAGGTGCCATTTTTCTCGGAAGACATTGGGTAATGCGGGGTGGTTGAAATTTTGTGGATCCATGCCGATTCCAGAACTATCCACCACAGAAATGTGAGGAAAATGTTTTTTTTTTTACAAAGTTTGAGGTTTGCAAGGGATTCTGGGTAACAGAACCTGGTGAGAGCCAGACAAGTCACTCCATCCTGGATTTCCCTGGGTGTTTAGTTTTCAAAAATGTATAGGTTTGCTAGGTTTCCCTAGGTGCCGGCAGAGCTAGGGTTCAAAATCTACAGCTAGGCACTTTGCAAAAAAGGGTCAGTCTTCAATGTACGAATGTGCCGTATCCACGTTGCGTTTTGGGCCGTTTCCTGTCGCGGGCACTAGGCCTACCTACACAAGCGATGTACCATTTTTCTCGGAAGGCTTTCGGGAATGCGGGGTGGGTAGAATTTTGTGGATCTACGCAGATTCCAGAACTTTCCACCACAGAAATGTGAGGAAAATTTGTTTTTTTTATTACAAAGTTTGAGGTTTGCAAGGGATTCTGGGTAACAGAACCTGGTGAGAGCCAGATAAGTCACCCCATCCTGGATTCCCCTGGGTGTGTAGTTTTCAAAAATGTATAGGTTTGCTGGGTTTCCCTAGGTGCCGGCAGAGCTAGGGTTCAAAATCTACAGCTAGGCACTTTGCCAAAAAAGGGTCAGTTTTCACTGTAAAAATGTGGTGTGTCCACGTTGAGTTTTGGGCTGTTTCCTGTCACGTGCACTAGGCCTACCCACACAAGCGAGGTACCATTTTTCTCGGAAGACTTTGGGGAATGACAGGTGGTTGGAATTTTGTGGATCCACTCAGATTCCAGAGCTTCCCACCACAGAAATGTGAGGAAAATGTGTTTTTTTTTTTACAAAGTTTGAGGTTTGCAAGGGATTCTGGGTAACAGAACCTGGTGAGAGCCAGATAAGTCCCCCATCCTGGATTCCCCTGGGTGTGTAGTTTTCAAAAATGTATAGGTTTGCTGGGTTTCCCTAGGTGCCGGCAGAGCTAGGGTTCAAAATCTACAGTTAGGCACTTTGCAAAAAAGGGTCAGTTTTCAATGTACAAATGTGGTGTATCCACGTTGCGTTTTGGGCCATTTCCTTTCGAGGGCACTAGGCCTACCCACACAAGTGAGGTGCCATTTTTCTCGGAAGACATTGGGTAATGCGGGGTGGTTGAAATTTTGTGGATCCATGCCGATTCCAGAAATATCCACCACAGAAATGTGAGGAAAATGTTTTTTTTTACAAAGTTTGAGGTTTGCAAGGGATTCTGGGTAACAGAACCTGGTGAGAGCCAGACAAGTCACTCCATCCTGGATTTCCCTGGGTGTTTAGTTTTCAAAAATTTATAGGTTTGCTAGGTTTCCCTAGGTGCCGGCAGAGCTAGGGTTCAAAATCTACAGCTAGGCACTTTGCAAAAAGGGTCAGTCTTCAATGTACGAATGTGCCGTATCCACGTTGCGTTTTGGGCCGTTTCCTGTCGCGGGCACTAGGCCTACCTACACAAGCGATGTACCATTTTTCTCGGAAGGCTTTCGGGAATGCGGGGTGGGTAGAATTTTGTGGATCTACGCAGATTCCAGAACTTTCCACCACAGAAATGTGAGGAAAATTTGTTTTTTTTTACAAAGTTTGAGGTTTGCAAGGGATTCTGGGTAACAGAACCTGGTGAGAGCCAGATAAGTCACCCCATCCTGGATTCCCCTGGGTGTGTAGTTTTCAAAAATGTATAGGTTTGCTGGGTTTCCCTAGGTGCCGGCAGAGCTAGGGTTCAAAATCTACAGTTAGGCACATTGCAAAAAAGGGTCAGTTTTCAATGTACAAATGTGGTGTATCCACGTTGCGTTTTGGGCCGTTTCCTGTCGAGGGCACTAGGCCTACCCACACAAGTGAGGTGCCATTTTTCTCGGAAGACATTGGGTAATGTGGGGTGGTTGAAATTTTGTGGATCCACGCCGATTCCAGAACTATCCACCACAGAAATGTGAGGAAAATGTTTTTTTTTTTACAAAGTTTGAGGTTTGCAAGGGATTCTGGGTAACAGAACCTGGTGAGAGCCAGACAAGTCACTCCATTCTGGATTCCCCTGGGTGTCCAGTTGTTAAAAATATATAGGTTTGCTAGGTTTCCCTAGGTGCCGGCAGAGCTAGGGTCAAAATCTACAGCAAAGCACTTTGCAAAAAATAGGGTCAGTTTTCACTGTAAAAATGTGGTGTGTCCACGTTGTGGTTTTTGCTGTTTCCTGTCGCAAGCACTAGGCCTACCCACACAAGTGAGGTGCCATTTTTCTCGGAAGACTTTGGGGAATGTTGGGTGGTTGGATTTTGTGGATCCACGCAGATTCCAGAATTTTCCACCACAGAAATGTGAGGAAAATGTGGTTTGTTTTACAAAGTTTGAGATTTGCAAGGGATTCTGGGTAACAGAACCTGGTGAGAGCCAGACAAGTCACCCCATCCTGGATTCCCCTGGGTGTTTAGTTTTCAAAAATGTATAGGTTTGCTAGGTTTCCCTAGGTGCCGGCAGAGCTAGGGTTCAAAATCTACAGCTAGGCACTTTGCAAAAAAGGGTCAGTTTTCACTGTAAAATGTGGTGTGTCCACGTTGCGTTTTGGGCCGTTTCCTGTCACGTGCACTAGGCCTACCCACACAAGTGAGGTGCCATTTTTCTCGGAAGACTTTGGGGAATGTTGGGTGGTTGGATTTTGTGGATCCACGCAGATTCCAGAACTTTCCACCACAGAAATGTGAGGAAAATGTTTTTTTTTTTTTTACAAATGTTGAGGTTTGCAAGGGATTCTGGGTAACAGAACCTGGTGAGAGTCATACAAGTCACCCCATCCTGGATTCCCTTGGGTGTCTAATTTTCAAAAATATATAGGTTTGCTGGGTTTCCCTAGGTGCTGGCAGAGCTAGGGTTCAAAATCTACAGCTAGGCACTTTGCAAAAAAGGGTCAGTTTTCGATGTACAAATGTGGTGTATCCACGTTGTGTTTTGGGCCGTTTCCTGTCGCGGGCACTAGGCCTACCCACACAAGTGAGGTGCCATTTATCTCGAAAGACATTGGGTAATGCGGGGTGGATGAAATTTTGTGGATCCACGCAGATTCCAGAACTTTCCACCACAGAAATGTGTTTTTTTTTTTTTACAAAGTTTGAGGTTTGCAAGGGATTCTGGGTAACAGAACCTGGTGAGAGCCAGACAAGTCACCCCATCCTGGATTCCCCTGGGTGTCTAGTTTTAAAAAAAATATAGGTTTGCTAGGTTTCCCTAGGTGCCGGCAGAGCTAGGGTTCAAAATCTATAGCACAGCACTTTACAAAAAAAGGGTCAGTTTTCACTGTAAAAATGTGGTGTGTCCACGTTGCGTTTTTTGCCGTTTCCTGTTGCAGGCACTAGACCTACCCACACAAGTAATGTACCATTTCTCTCGGAAGGCTTTCGGGAATGCGTGGTGGGTAGAATTTTGTGGATCGACACAGATTCCAGAACTTTGCACCACAGAAATGTGAGGAAAATGTGTTTTTTTTTGGCAAGGTTTGAGGTTTGCAAGGGATTCTGGGTAACAGAACCTGGTGAGAGCCACACAAGTCATCCCATCCTGTATTCCCCTGGTGTTTAGTTTTCAAAAATGTATAGGTTTGCCTAGGTGCCGGCAGAGCTAGAGTTCAAAATCTACAGCTAGGCACTTTGCAAAGAAAGGGTCAGTTTTCACTGTAAAAATGTGGTGTGTCCACGTTGTGTTTTGGGCTGTTTCCTGTCGCGGGCACTAGGCCTACCCTCACAAGTGAGATGCCATTTTTCTCAGAAGACATTGGGTAATGCGGGGTGGTTGACATTTTGTGGATCCACGCAGATTCCAGAACTTTCCACCACAGAAATATGAGGAAAATGTTTTTTTTTTTTACAAAGTTTGAGGTTTGCAAGGGATTCTGGGTAACAGAACCTGGGGAGAGCCAGACAAGTCACCCCATCCTGGATTCCCCTGGGTGTCTAGTTTAAAAAAATATACAGGTTTGCTATGTTTCCCTAGGTACCGGCAGAGCTAAGGTTCAAAATCTACTAGGCACTTTGCAAAAAAGGGTCCGTTTTCACTGTAAAAACGTTGTGTGTGCACGTTGCGTTTTTTGCCGTTTCCTGTCGCAGGCACTAGACCTACCCACACAAGTGATGTACCATTTTTCTCGGAAGACTTTGGGGAATTCGGGATGGGTAAAAATTTGTGGATCCACGCAGATTCCAGAACTTTACACCGCAGATATGTGAGGAAAATGTGTTTTTTTTACAAAGTGTGAGGTTTGCAAGGGATTCTGGGTAACAGAACCTGGTGAAAGCCAGACAAGTCACCCCATCCTGGATTCCCGTGGGTGTCTAGTTTTAAAAAATGTGTAGGTTTTCTAGGTTTCCCTAGGTGCCGGCAGATCTAGGGTTCAAAATCTACAGCTAGACACTTTGCAAAAAAAGGATCAGTTTTCACAGTAAAAATGTGGTCTGTCCAAGTTGTGTTTTGGGCCGTTTCCTGTCACGGGCACTAGGCCTACTTACACAAGTGAGGTGCCATTTTTCTCGGAAGACATTGGGGAATGCAGGGTGGTTGGAATTTTGTGGATCCACGCAGATCCTAGTACTTTCCACCACAGAAATGTGAGCAAAAGTTGTTTTTTTAATGCAAATTTTGAGGTTTGCTAGGCATTCTGGGTAACAGAACCTGGTGAGAGCCAGACAAGTCACCACATCCTGGATTCTGCTGGGTGTCTAGTTTTCAAAAATGTATAGGTTTGCTAGGTTTCACTAGGTGCCGGCAGAGCTATGGTCAAAATCTACAGCTATGCACTTTGCAAAAAAACGGGTCCGTTTTCACTGTAAAAATGTGGTGTGTCCACGTTGCGTTTTCGCCGTTACCTGTCGCAGGCACTAGACCTACCCACACAAGTGATGTACCATTTTTCATGGAAGACTTTGGGGAATTCGGGGTGGGTAAAAATGTGTAAATCCACGCAGATTCCAGAACTTTGCACCGCAGATATGTGAGGAAAATGTGTTTTTTTTACAAAGTGTGAGGTTTGCAAGGGATTCTGGGTAACAGAACCTGGTGAGAGCCAGACAAGTCATCCCATCCTATATTTCCCTGGGTGTCTAGTTTTCAAAAATGTATAGGTTTGCTAGGTTTCCCTAGGTGCCGGCAGAGCTAGGGTTCAAAATCTACAGCTAGGCACTTTGCAAAAAAAGGGTCAGTTTTCATTGTAAAAATGTGGTCTGTGCAAGTTGCGTTTTGGGCCGTTTCCTGTCACGGGCACTAGGCCCACCTACACAAGTGAGGTACCATTTTTATCGAAAGACTTTGGGGAATGCGGGGTGGGTGGAAGTTTGTGGATCCACGCAGATTCCAGAACTTTCCACCACAGAAATGTGAGGAAAATGTTTTTTTTTGCCAAAGTTTGAGGTTTGCAAGGGATTCTGGGTAACAGAACCTGGTGAGAGCCACACAAGTCAACCCATCCTGGATTCCCTTGGGTGTCTAATTTTCAAAAATGAATAGGTGTGCTAGGTTTCCCTAGGTGCCGGCAGACCTAGGGTTCAAAATCTACAGCTATGCACTTTGCAAAAAAGGGTCAGTTTTCAATGTACAAATGTGGTGTATCCACGTTGCGTTTTGGGCCGTTTCCTGTTGCGGGCACTAGGCCTACCCACAGAAGTGTGGTGCCATTTTTCTCGGAAGACATTGGGTAATGCGGGGTGGTTGAAATTTTGTGGATCCACGCAGATTCCAGAACTTTCCACCACAGAAATGTGAGGAAAATGTGTTTTTTTACAAAGTTTGAGGTTTGCAAGGGATTCTGGGTAACAGAACCTGGTGAGAGCCAGACAAGTCACCCATCCTGGATTCCCTGGGTGTCTAGTTTTAAAAAATATATAGGTTTGCTAGGTTTCCCTAGGTGCCGGCAGAGCTAGGGTTCAAAATCTACAGCAAAGCACTTTGTAAAAATAGGGTCAGTTTTCACTGTAAAAATGTGGTGTGTCCACGTTGCGTTTTCGCCGTTTCCTGTTGCAGGCACTAGACCTACCCACACAAGCGATGTACCATTTTTCTCGGAAGGCTTTCGGGAATGCGGGGTGGGTAGAATTTTGTGGATCTACGCAGATTCCAAAACTTTCCACCACAGAAATGTGAGGAAAATGTGTTTTGTTTTTGCAAGGTTTGAGGTTTGCAAGGGATTCTGGGTAACAAAACCTGGTGAGAGCCACACAAGTCACCCCATCCTGGATTCCCCTGGGTGTTTAGTTTTCAAAAATGTATAGGTTTGCTAGGTTTCCTAGGTGCCGGCAGAGCTAGGGTTCAAAATCTACAGCTAGGCACTTTGCAAAAAAGGGTCAGTTTTCAATGTACGAATGTGGTGTATCCACGTTGCGTTTTGGGCCGTTTCCTGTCGCGGGCACTAGGCCTACCTACACAAGCGATGTACCATTTTTCTCGGAAGGCTTTCGGGAATGCGTGGTGGGTAGAATTTTGTGGATCTACGCAGATTCCAGAACTTTCCACCACAGAAATGTGAGGAAAATGTGTTTTGTTTTTGCAAGGTTTGAGGTTTGCAAGGGATTCTGGGTAACAGAACCTGGTGAGAGCCAGACAAGTCACCCCATCCTGGATTCCCCTGGGTGTCTAGTTTAAAAAAATATGTAGGTTTGCTATGTTTCCCTAGGTGCCGGCAGAGCTAGGGTTCAAAATCTACAGCTAGGCACTTTGCCAAAAAAGGGTCAGTTTTCACTGTAAAAATGTGGTGTGTCCATGTTGAGTTTTGGGCTGTTTCCTGTCACGTGCACTAGGCCTACCCACACAAGTGAGGTACCATTTTTCTCGGAAGACTTTGGGGAATGACAGGTGGTTGGAATTTTGTGGATCCACGCAGATTCCAGAGCTTTCCACCACAGAAATGTGAGGAAAATGTTTTTTTTTTTACAAAGTTTGATGTTTGCAAGGGATTCTGGGTAACAGAACCTGGTGAGAGCCAGATAAGTCACCCCATCCTGGATTCCCTGGGTGTGTAGTTTTCAAAAATGTATAGGTTTGCTGGGTTTCCCTAGGTGCCGGCAGAGCTAGGGTTCAAAATCTACAGTTAGGCACTTTGCAAAAAAGGGTCAGTTTTCAATGTACAAATGTGGTGTATCCACGTTGCGTTTTGGGCCGTTTCATGTCGAGGGCACTAGGCCTACCCACGCAACTGAGGTGCCATTTTTCTCGGAAGACATTGGGTAATGCAAGGGGGGGTTGAAATTTTGTGGATCCACGCCGATTCCAGAACTATCCACCACAGAAATGTGAGGAAAATGTTTTTTTTGTTTACAAAGTTTGAGGTTTGCAAGGGATTCTGGGTAACAGAACCTGGTGAGAGCCAGACAAGTCACTCCATCCTGGATTCCCCTGGGTGTACAGTTGTTAAAAATATATAGGTTTGCTAGGTTTCCCTAGGTGCCGGCAGAGCTAGGGTCAAAATCTACAGCAAAGCACTTTGCAAAAAATAGGGTCAGTTTTCACTGTAAAAATGTGGTGTGTCCACGTTGTGGTTTTTGCTGTTTCCTGTCGCAAGCACTAGGCCTACCCACACAAGTGAGGTGCCATTTTTCTCGGAAGACTTTGGGGAATGTTGGGTGGTTGGATTTTGTGGATCCACGCAGATTCCAGAATGTTCCACCACAGAAATGTGAGGAAAATGTGGTTTGTTTTACAAAGTTTGAGGTTTGCAAGGGATTCTGGGTAACAGAACCTGGTGAGAGCCAGACAAGTCACCCCATCCTGGATTCCCCTGGGTGTTTAGTTTTCAAAAATGTATAGGTTTGCTAGGTTTCCCTAGGTGCCGGCAGAGCTAGGGTTCAAAATCTACAGCTAGGCACTTTGCCAAAAAAGGGTCAGTTTTCACTGTAAAAATGTGGTGTGTCCATGTTGAGTTTTGGGCTGTTTCCTGTCACGTGCACTAGGCCTACCCACACAAGCGAGGTACCATTTTTCTCGGAAGACTTTGGGGAATGACAGGTGGTTGGAATTTTGTGGATCCACGCAGATTCCAGAGCTTTCCACCACAGAAATGTGAGGAAAATGTTTTTTTTTTTTTTACAAAGTTTGATGTTTGCAAGGGATTCTGGGTAACAGAACCTGGTGAGAGCCAGATAAGTCACCCCATCCTGGATTCCCCTGGGTGTGTAGTTTTCAAAAATGTATAGGTTTGCTGGGTTTCCCTAGGTGCCGGCAGAGCTAGGGTTCAAAATCTACAGTTAGGCACTTTGCAAAAAAGGGTCAGTTTTCAATGTACAAATGTGGTGTATCCACGTTGCGTTTTGGGCCGTTTCCTGTCGAGGGCACTAGGCCTACCCACGCAACTGAGGTGCCATTTTCTCGGAAGACATTGGGTAATGCGGGGTGGTTGAAATTTTGTGGATCCACGCCGATTCCAGAACTATCCACCACAGAAATGTGAGGAAAATGTTTTTTTGTTTACAAAGTTTGAGGTTTGCAAGCGATTCTGGGTAACAGAACCTGGTGAGAGCCAGACAAGTCACTCCATCCTGGATTCCCCTGGGTGTACAGTTGTTAAAAATATATAGGTTTGCTAGGTTTCCCTAGGTGCCGGCAGAGCTAGGGTCAAAATCTACAGCAAAGCACTTTGCAAAAAATAGGGTCAGTTTTCACTGTAAAAATGTGGTGGGTCCACGTTGTGGTTTTTGCTGTTTCCTGTCGCAAGCACTAGGCCTACCCACACAAGTGAGGTGCCATTTTTCTCGGAAGACTTTGGGGAATGTTGGGTGGTTGGATTTTGTGGATCCACGCAGATTCCAGAATTTTCCACCACAGAAATGTGAGGAAAATGTGGTTTGTTTTACAAAGTTTGAGGTTTGCAAGGGATTCTGGGTAACAGAACCTGGTGAGAGCCAGACAAGTCACCCCATCCTGGATTCCCCTGGGTGTTTAGTTTTCAAAAATGTATAGGTTTGCTAGGTTTCCCTAGGTGCCGGCAGAGCTAGGGTTCAAAATCTACAGCTAGGCACTTTGCAAAAAAGGGTCAGTTTTCACTGTAAAAATGTGGTGCGTCCACGTTGCGTTTTGGGCCGTTTCCTGTCACGTGCACTAGGCCTACCCACACAAGTGAGGTACCATTTTTCTCAGAAGACTTTGGGGAATGACGGGTGGTTGGAATTTTGTGGATCCACGCAGATTCCAGAACTTTCCACCACAGAAATGTGAGGAAAATGTGTTTTTTTTTTTACAAATGTTGAGGTTTGCAAGGGATTCTGGGTAACAGAACCTGGTGAGAGTCATACAAGTCACCCCATCCTGGATTCCCTTGGGTGTCTAATTTTCAAAAATGTATAGGTTTGCTGGGTTTCCCTAGGTGCTGGCAGAGCTAGGGTTCAAAATCTACAGCTAGGCACTTTGCAAAAAAGGGTCAGTTTTCAATGTACAAATGTGGTGTATCCACGTTGTGTTTTGGGACGTTTCCTGTCGCGGGCACTAGGCCTACCCACACAAGTGAGGTGCCATTTTTCTCGAAAGACATTGGGTAATGCGGGGTGGATGAAATTTTGTGGATCCACGCAGATTCCAGAACTTTCCACCACAGAAATGTGTTTTTTTTTTTTTTACAAAGTTTGAGGTTTGCAAGGGATTCTGGGTAACAGAACCTGGTGAGAGCCAGAAAAGTCACCCCATCCTGGATTCCCCTGGGTGTCTAGTTTTAAAAAAAATATAGGTTTGCTAGGTTTCCCTAGGTGCCGGCAGAGCTATGGTTCAAAATCTATAGCAAAGCACTTTGCAAAAAAAGGGTCAGTTTTCACTGTAAAAATGTGGTGTGTCCACGTTGCGTTTTTTGCCGTTTCCTGTTGCAGGCACTAGACCTACCCACACAAGTAATGTACCATTTCTCTCGGAAGGCTTTCGGGAATGCGTGGTGGGTAGAATTTTGTGGATCCACGCAGATTCCAGAACTTTGCACCACAGAAATGTGAGGAAAATGTGTTTTGTTTTGGCAAGGTTTGAGGTTTGCAAGGGATTCTGGGTAACAGAACCTGGTGAGAGCCACACAAGTCACCCCATCCTGGATTCCCCTGGGTGTTTAGTTTTCAAAAATGTATAGGTTTGCTAGGTTTCCCTAGGTGCCGGCTGAGCTAGGGTTCAAAATCTACAGCTAGGCACTTTGCAAAAAGGGTCAGTTTTCACTGTAAAAATGTGGTGTGTCCACGTTGCGTTTTGGGCCGTTTCCTGTCACGTGCACTAGGCCTACCCACACAAGTGAGGTACCATTTTTCTCAGAAGACTTTGGGGAATGACGGGTGGTTGGAATTTTGTGGATCCACGCAGATTCCAGAACTTTCCACCACAGAAATGTGAGGAAAAGGTGGTTTTTTTTTTACAAATGTTGAGGTTTGCAAGGGATTCTGGGTAACAGAACCTGGTGAGAGTCATACAAGTCACCCCATCCTGGATTCCCTTGGGTGTCTAATTTTCAAAAATGTATAGGTTTGCTGGGTTTCCCTAGGTGCTGGCAGAGCTAGGGTTCAAAATCTACAGCTAGGCACTTTGCAAAAAAGGGTCAGTTTTCAATGTACAAATGTGGTGTATCCACGTTGTGTTTTGGGACGTTTCCTGTCGCGGGCACTAGGCCTACCCACACAAGTGAGGTGCCATTTTTCTCGAAAGACATTGGGTAATGCGAGGTGGATGAAATTTTGTGGATCCACGCAGATTCCAGAACTTTCCACCACAGAAATGTGTTTTTTTTTTTTACAAAGTTTGAGGTTTGCAAGGGATTCTGGGTAACAGAACCTGGTGAGAGCCAGAAAAGTCACCCCATCCTGGATTCCCCTGGGTGTCTAGTTTTAAAAAAATATAGGTTTGCTAGGTTTCCCTAAGTGCCGGCAGAGCTATGGTTCAAAATCTATAGCAAAGCACTTTGCAAAAAAGGGTCAGTTTTCACTGTAAAAATGTGGTGTGTCCACGTTGCGTTTTTGCCGTTTCCTGTTGCAGGCACTAGACCTACCCACACAAGTAATGTACCATTTCTCTCGGAAGGCTTTCGGGAATGCGTGGTGGGTAGAATTTTGTGGATCCACGCAGATTCCAGAACTTTGCACCACAGAAATGTGAGGAAAATGTGTTTTGTTTTGGCAAGGTTTGAGGTTTGCAAGGGATTCTGGGTAACAGAACCTGGTGAGAGCCACACAAGTCACCCCATCCTGTATTCCCCTGGTGTTTAGTTTTCAAAAATGTATAGGTTTGCCTAGGTGCCGGCAGAGCTAGAGTTCAAAATCTACAGCTAGGCACTTTGCAAAGAAAGGGTCAGTTTTCACTGTAAAAATGTGGTGTGTCCATGTTGTGTTTTGGGCTGTTTCCTGTCACGGGCACTAGGCCTACCCTCACAAGTGAGATGCCATTTTTCTCGGAAGACATTTTGTAATGCGGGGTGGTTGACATTTTGTGGATCCACGCAGATTCCAGAACTTTCCACCACAGAAATATGAGGAAAATGTGTTTTTTTTTTTTACAAAGTTTGAGGTTTGCAAGGGATTCTGGGTAACAGAACCTGGGGAGAGCCAGACAAGTCACCCCATCCAGGATTCCCCTGGGTGTCTAGTTTAAAAAATATACAGGTTTGCTATGTTTCCCTAGGTGCCGGCAGAGCTAAGGTTCAAAATCTACTAGGCACTTTGCAAAAAGGGTCCGTTTTCACTGTAAAAACGTTGTGTGTCCACGTTGCGTTTTTCGCCGTTTCCTGTCGCAGGCACTAGACCTACCCACACAAGTGATGTACCATTTTTCTCGGAAGACTTTGGGGAATTCGGGATGGGTAAAAATTTGTGGATCCACGCAGATTCCAGAACTTTGCACCGCAGATATGTGAGGAACATGTGTTTGTTTTTACAAAGTGTGAGGTTTGCAAGGGATTCTGGGTAACAGAACCTGGTGAAAGCCAGACAAGTCACCCCATCCTGGATTCCCGTGGGTGTCTAGTTTTAAAAAATGTGTAGGTTTTCTAGGTTTCCCTAGGTGCCGGCAGATCTAGGGTTCAAAATCTACAGCTAGACACTTTGCAAAAAAAGGATCAGTTTTCACAGTAAAAATGTGGTCTGTCCAAGTTGTGTTTTGGGCCGTTTCCTGTCACGGGCACTAGGCCTACTTACACAAGTGAGGTGCCATTTTTCTCGGAAGACATTGGGGAATGCAGGGTGGTTGGAATTTTGTGGATCCACGCAGATCCCAGTACTTTCCACCACAGAAATGTGAGGAAAAGTTGTTTTTTTAATGCAAATTTTGAGGTTTGCTAGGCATTCTGGGTAACAGAACCTGGTGAGAGCCAGACAAGTCACCCCATCCTGGATTCTGCTGGGTGTCTAGTTTTCAAAAATGTATAGGTTTGCTAGGTTTCCCTAGGTGCCGGCAGAGCTATGGTCAAAATCTACAGCTATGCACTTTGCAAAAAAACGGGTCAGTTTTCATTGTAAAAATGTGGTCTGTGCAAGTTGCGTTTTGGGCCGTTTCCTGTCACGGGCACTAGGCCCACCTACACAAGTGAGGTACCATTTTTATCGAAAGACTTTGGGGAATGCGGGGTGGGTGGAAGTTTGTGGATCCACGCAGATTCCAGAACTTTCCACCACAGAAATGTGAGGAAAATGTTTTTTTTGCCAAAGTTTGAGGTTTGCAAGGGATTCTGGGTAACAGAACCTGGTGAGAGCCACACAAGTCAACCCATCCTGGATTCCCTTGGGTGTCTAATTTTCAAAAATGAATAGGTGTGCTAGGTTTCCCTAGGTGCCGGCAGACCTAGGGTTCAAAATCTACATCTATGCACTTTGCAAAAAAGGGTCAGTTTTCAATGTACAAATGTGGTGTATCCACGTTTCATTTTGGGCCGTTTCCTGTTGCGGGCACTAGGCCTACCCACAGAAGTGTGGTGCCATTTTTCTCGGAAGACATTGGGTAATGCGGGGTGGTTGAAATTTTGTGGATCCACGCAGATTCCAGAACTTTCCACCACAGAAATGTGAGGAAAATGTGTTTTTTTTTACAAAGTTTGAGGTTTGCAAGGGATTCTGGGTAACAGAACCTGGTGAGAGCCAGACAAGTCACCCATCCTGGATTCCCCTGGGTGTCTAGTTTTCAAAAATATATAGGTTTGCTAGGTTTCCCTAGGTGCCGGCAGAGCTAGGGTTCAAAATCTACAGCAAAGCACTTTGTAAAAATAGGGTCAGTTTTCACTGTAAAAATGTGGTGTGTCCACGTTGCGTTTTTCGCCGTTTCCTGTTGCAGGCACTAGACCTACCCACACAAGCGATGTACCATTTTTCTCGGAAGGCTTTCGGGAATGCGGGGTGGGTAGAATTTTGTGGATCTACGCAGATTCCAAAACTTTCCACCACAGAAATGTGAGGAAAATGTGTTTTGCAAGGTTTGAGGTTTGCAAGGGATTCTGGGTAACAAAACCTGGTGAGAGCCACACAAGTCACCCCATCCTGGATTCCCCTGGGTGTTTAGTTTTCAAAAATGTATAGGTTTGCTAGGTTTCCCTAGGTGCCGGCAGAGCTAGGGTTCAAAATCTACAGCTAGGCACTTTGCAAAAAAGGGTCAGTTTTCAATGTACGAATGTGGTGTATCCACGTTGCGTTTTGGGCCGTTTCCTGTCGCGGGCACTAGGCCTACCTACACAAGCGATGTACCATTTTTCTCGGAAGGCTTTCGGTAATGCGGGGTGGGTAGAATTTTGTGGATCTACGCAGATTCCAGAACTTTCCACCACAGAAATGTGAGGAAAATGTGTTTTGTTTTTGCAAGGTTTGAGGTTTGCAAGGGATTCTGGGTAACAGAACCTGGTGAGAGCCAGACAAGTCACCCCATCCTGGATTCCCCTGGGTGTCTAGTTTAAAAAATATGTAGGTTTGCTATGTTTCCCTAGGTGCCGGCAGAGCTAGGGTTCAAAATCTACAGCTAGGCACTTTGCCAAAAAAGGGTCAGTTTTCACTGTAAAAATGTGGTGTGTCCATGTTGAGTTTTGGGCTGTTTCCTGTCACGTGCACTAGGCCTACCCACACAAGCGAGGTACCATTTTTCTCGGAAGACTTTGGGGAATGACAGGTGGTTGGAATTTTGTGGATCCACGCAGATTCCAGAGCTTTCCACCACAGAAATGTGAGGAAAATGTGTTTTTTTTTTTACAAAGTTTGAGGTTTGCAAGGGATTCTGGGTAACAGAACCTGGTGAGAGCCAGATAAGTCACCCCATCCTGGATTCCCCTGGGTGTGTAGTTTTCAAAAATGTATAGGTTTGCTGGGTTTCCCTAGGTGCCGGCAGAGCTAGGGTTCAAAATCTACAGTTAGGCACTTTGCAAAAAAGGGTCAGTTTTCAATGTACAAATGTGGTGTATCCACGTTGCGTTTTGGGCCATTTCCTTTCGAGGGCACTAGGCCTACCCACACAAGTGAGGTGCCATTTTTCTCGGAAGACATTGGGTAATGCGGGGTGGTTGAAATTTTGTGGATCCACGCCGATTCCAGAACTATCCACCACAGAAATGTGAGGAAAATGTTTTTTTTTTTACAAAGTTTGAGGTTTGCAAGGGATTCTGGGTAACAGAACCTGGTGAGAGCCAGACAAGTCACTCCATCCTGGATTTCCCTGGGTGTTTAGTTTTCAAAAATGTATAGGTTTGCTAGGTTTCCCTAGGTGCCGGCAGAGCTAGGGTTCAAAATCTACAGCTAGGCACTTTGCAAAAAAGGGTCAGTCTTCAATGTACGAATGTGCCGTATCCACGTTGCGTTTTGGGCCGTTTCCTGTCGCGGGCACTAGGCCTACCTACACAAGCGATGTACCATTTTTCTCGGAAGGCTTTCGGGAATGCGGGGTGGGTAGAATTTTGTGGATCTACGCAGATTCCAGAACTTTCCACTACAGAAATGTGAGGAAAATTTGTTGTTTTTTTACAAAGTTTGAGGTTTGCAAGGGATTCTGGGTAACAGAACCTGGTGAGAGCCAGATAAGTCACCCCATCCTGGATTCCCCTGGGTGTGTAGTTTTCAAAAATGTATAGGTTTGCTGGGATTCCCTAGGTGCCGGCAGAGCTAGGGTTCAAAATCTACAGTTAGGCACATTGCAAAAAAGGGTCAGTATTCAATGTACAAATGTGGTGTATCCACGTTGCGTTTTGGGCCGTTTCCTGTCGAGGGCACTAGGCCTACCCACACAAGTGAGGTGCCATTTTTCTCGGAAGACATTGGGTAATGCGGGGTGGTTGAAATTTTGGGGATCCACGCCGATTCCAGAACTATCCACCACAGAAATGTGAGGAAAATGTTTTTTTTTTTTACAAAGTTTGAGGTTTGCAAGGGATTCTGGGTAACAGAACCTGGTGAGAGCCAGACAAGTCACTCCATCCTGGATTCCCCTGGGTGTCCAGTTGTTAAAAATATATAGGTTTGCTAGGTTTCCCTAGGTGCCGGCAGAGCTAGGGTCAAAATCTACAGCAAAGCACTTTGCAAAAAATAGGGTCAGTTTTCACTGTAAAAATGTGGTGTGTCCACGTTGTGGTTTTGCTGTTTCCTGTCGCAAGCACTAGGCCTACCCACACAAGTGAGGTGCCATTTTTCTCGGAAGACTTTGGGGAATGTTGGGTGGTTGGATTTTGTGGATCCACGCAGATTCCAGAATTTTCCACCACAGAAATGTGAGGAAAATGTGGTTTGTTTTACAAAGTTTGAGGTTTGCAAGGGATTCTGGGTAACAGAACCTGGTGAGAGCCAGACAAGTCACCCCATCCTGGATTCCCCTGGGTGTTTAGTTTTCAAAAATGTATAGGTTTGCTAGGTTTCCTAGGTGCCGGCAGAGCTAGGGTTCAAAATCTACAGCTAGGCACTTTGCAAAAAAGGGTCAGTTTTCACTGTAAAAATGTGGTGTGTCCACGTTGCGTTTTGGGCCGTTTCCTGTCACGTGCACTAGGCCTACCCACACAAGTGAGGTGCCATTTTTCTCGGAAGACTTTGGGGAATGTTGGGTGGTTGGATTTTGTGGATCCATGCAGATTCCAGAACTTTCCACCACAGAAATGTGAGGAAAATGTGGTTTTTCTTTTTACAAATGTTGAGGTTTGCCAGGGATTCTGGGTAACAGAACCTGGTGAGAGTCATACAAGTCACCCCATCCTGGATTCCCTTGGGTGTCTAATTTTAAAAAATATATAGGTTTGCTGGGTTTCCCTAGGTGCTGGCAGAGCTAGGGTTCAAAATCTACAGCTAGGCACTTTGCAAAAAAGGGTCAGTTTTCGATGTACAAATGTGGTGTATCCACGTTGTGTTTTGGGCCGTTTCCTGTCGCGGGCACTAGGCCTACCCACACAAGTGAGGTGCCATTTTTCTCGAAAGACATTGGGTAATGCGGGGTGGATGAAATTTTGTGGATCCACGCAGATTCCAGAACTTTCCACCACAGAAATGTGTTTTTTTTTTTTACAAAGTTTGAGGTTTGCAAGGGATTCTGGGTAACAGAACCTGGTGAGAGCCAGACAAGTTACCCCATCCTGGATTCCCCTGGGTGTCTAGTTTAAAAAAAAATATAGGTTTGCTAGGTTTCCCTAGGTGCCGGCAGAGCTAGGGTTCAAAATCTATAGCACAGCACTTTACAAAAAAAGGGTCAGTTTTCACTGTAAAAATGTGGTGTGTCCACGTTGCGTTTTTTGCCGTTTCCTGTTGCAGGCACTAGACCTACCCACACAAGTAATGTACCATTTCTCTCGGAAGGCTTTCGGGAATGCGTGGTGGGTAGAATTTTGTGGATCCACGCAGATTCCAGAACTTTGCACCACAGAAATGTGAGGAAAATGTGTTTTTTTTTGGCAAGGTTTGAGGTTTGCAAGGGATTCTGGGTAACAGAACCTGGTGAGAGCCACACAAGTCACCCCATCCTGTATTCCCCTGGTGTTTAGTTTTCAAAAATGTATAGGTTTGCCTAGGTGCCGGCAGAGCTAGAGTTCAAAATCTACAGCTAGGCACTTTGCAAAGAAAGGGTCAGTTTTCACTGTAAAAATGTGGTGTGTCCACGTTGTGTTTTGGGCTGTTTCCTGTCGCGGGCACTAGGCCTACCCTCACAAGTGAGATGCCATTTTTCTCAGAAGACATTGGGTAATGCAGGGTGGTTGACATTTTGTGGATCCACGCAGATTCCAGAACTTTCCACCACAGAAATATGAGGAAAATTTGGTTTTTTTTTTACAAAGTTTGAGGTTTGCAAGGGATTCTGGGTAACAGAACCTGGGGAGAGCCAGACAAGTCACCCCATCCTGGATTCCCCTGGGTGTCTAGTTTAAAAAAATATACAGGTTTGCTAGGTTTCCCTAGGTGCCGGCAGAGCTAAGGTTCAAAATCTACTAGGCACTTTGCAAAAAAGGGTCCGTTTTCACTGTAAAAACGTTGTGTGTCCACGTTGCGTTTTTCGCCGTTTCCTGTCGCAGGCACTAGACCTACCCACACAAGTGATGTACCATTTTTCTCGGAAGACTTTGGGGAATTCGGGATGGGTAAAAATTTGTGGATCCGCGCAGATTCCAGAACTTTGCACCGCAGATATGTGAGGAAAATGTGTTTTTTTTACAAAGTGTGAGGTTTGCAAGGGATTCTGGGTAACAGAGCCTGGTGAAAGCCAGACAACTCACCCCATCCTGGATTCCCGTGGGTGTCTAGTTTTAAAAAATGTGTAGGTTTTCTAGGTTTCCCTAGGTGCCGGCAGATCTAGGGTTCAAAATCTACAGCTAGACACTTTGCAAAAAAAGGATCAGTTTTCACAGTAAAAATGTGGTTTGTCCAAGTTGTGTTTTGGGCCGTTTCCTGTCACGGGCACTAGGCCTACTTACACAAGTGAGGTGCCATTTTTCTTGGAAGACATTGGGGAATGCAGGGTGGTTGGAATTTTGTGGATCCACGCAGATCCCAGTACTTTCCACCACAGAAATGTGAGGAAAAGTTGTTTTTTTAATGCAAATTTTGAGGTTTGCTAGGCATTCTGGGTAACAGAACCTGGTGAGAGCCAGACAAGTCACCACATCCTGGTTTCTGCTGGGTGTCTAGTTTTCAAAAATGTATAGGTTTGCTAGGTTTCCCTAGGTGCCGGCAGAGCTATGGTCAAAATCTACAGCTATGCACTTTGCAAAAAAACGGGTCCGTTTTCACTGTAAAAATGTGGTGTGTCCACGTTGCGTTTTTCGCCGTTACCTGTCGCAGGCACTAGACCTACCCACACAAGTGATGTACCATTTTTCGCGGAAGACTTTGGGGAATTCGGGGTGGGTAAAAATTTGTAAATCCACGCAGATTCCAGAACTTTGCACCGCAGATATGTGAGGAAAATGTGTTTTTTTACAAAGTGTGAGGTTTGCAAGGGATTCTGGGTAACAGAACCTGGTGAGAGCCAGACAAGTCATCCCATCCTATATTTCCCTGAGTGTCTAGTTTTCAAAAATGTATAGGTTTGCTAGGTTTCCCTAGGTGCCGGCAGAGCTAGGGTTCAAAATCTACAGCTAGGCACTTTGCAAAAAGGGTCAGTTTTCAATGTACGAATGTGGTGTATCCACGTTGCGTTTTGGGCCGTTTCCTGTCGCGGGCACTAGGCCTACCTACACAAGCGATGTACCATTTTTCTCGGAAGGCTTTCGGGAATGCGTGGTGGGTAGAATTTTGTGGATCTACGCAGATTCCAGAACTTTCCACCACAGAAATGTGAGGAAAATGTGTTTTGTTTTTGCAAGGTTTGAGGTTTGCAAGGGATTCTGGGTAACAGAACCTGGTGAGAGCCAGACAAGTCACCCCATCGTGGATTCCCCTGGGTGTCTAGTTAAAAAAAATATGTAGGTTTGCTATGTTTCCCTAGGTGCCGGCAGAGCTAGGGTTCAAAATCTTCAGCTAGGCACTTTGCCAAAAAGGGTCAGTTTTCACTGTAAAAATGTGGTGTGTCCATGTTGAGTTTTGGGCTGTTTCCTGTCACGTGCACTAGGCCTACCCACACAAGCGAGGTACCATTTTTCTCGGAAGACTTTGGGGAATGACAGGTGGTTGGAATTTTGTGGATCCACGCAGATTCCAGAGCTTTCCACCACAGAAATGTGAGGAAAATGTGGTTTTTTTTTTTACAAAGTTTGAGGTTTGCAAGGGATTCTGGGTAACAGAACCTGGTGAGAGCCAGATAAGTCACCACATCCTGGATTCCCCTGGGTGTGTAGTTTTCAAAAATGTATAGGTTTGCTGGGTTTCCCTAGGTGCCGGCAGAGCTAGGGTTCAAAATCTACAGTTAGGCACTTTGCAAAAAAGGGTCAGTTTTCAATGTACAAATGTGGTGTATCCACGTTGCGTTTTGGGCCGTTTCCTGTCGAGGGCACTAGGCCTACCCACGCAACTGAGGTGCCATTTTTCTCGGAAGACATTGGGTAATGCGGGGTGGTTGAAATTTTGTGGATCCACGCCGATTCCAGAACTATCCACCACAGAAATGTGAGGAAAATGTTTTTTTTTTTACAAAGTTTGAGGTTTGCAAGGGATTCTGGGTAACAGAACCTGGTGAGAGCCAGACAAGTCACTCCATCCTGGATTTCCCTGGGTGTCCAGTTGTTAAAAATATATAGGTTTGCTAGGTTTCCCTAGGTGCCGGCAGAGCTAGGGTCAAAATCTACAGCAAAGCACTTTGCAAAAAATAGGGTCAGTTTTCCCTGTAAAAATGTGGTGTGTCCACGTTGTGGTTTTTGCTGTTTCCTGTCGCAAGCACTAGGCCTACCCACACAAGTGAGGTGCCATTTTTCTCGGAAGACTTTGGGGAATGTTGGGTGGTTGGATTTTGTGGATCCACGCAGATTCCAGAATTTTCCACCACAGAAATGTGAGGAAAATGTGGTTTGTTTTACAAAGTTTGAGGTTTGCAAGGGATTCTGGGTAACAGAACCTGGTGAGAGTCATACAAGTCACCCCATCCTGGATTCCCTTGGGTGTCTAATTTTCAAAAATGTATAGGTTTGCTGGGTTTCCCTAGGTCCTGGCAGAGCTAGGGTTCAAAATCTACAGCTAGGCACTTTGCAAAAAAGGGTCAGTTTTCAATGTACAAATGTGGTGTATCCACGTTGTGTTTTGGGACGTTTCCTGTCGCGGGCACTAGGCCTACCCACACAAGTGAGGTGCCATTTTTCTCGAAAGACATTGGGTAATGCGGGGTGGATGAAATTTTGTGGATCCACGCAGATTCCAGAACTTTCCACCACAGAAATGTGTTTTTTTTTTTTTTTACAAAGTTTGAGGTTTGCAAGGGATTCTGGGTAACAGAACCTGGTGAGAGCCAGACAAGTCAACCCATCCTGGATTCCCCTGGGTGTCTCGTTTAAAAAAAAATATAGGTTTGCTAGGTTTCCCGAGGTGCCGGCAGAGCTAGGGTTCCAAATCTATAGCACAGCACTTTACAAAAAAGGGGTCAGTTTTCACTGTAAAAATGTGGTGTGTCCAAGTTGTGTTTTGGGCCGTTTCCTGTCACGGGCACTAGGCCTACTTACACAAGTGAGGTGCCATTTTTCTCGGAAGACATTGGGGAATGCAGGGTGGTTGGAATTTTGTGGATCCACGCAGATCCCAGTACTTTCCACCACAGAAATGTGAGGAAAAGTTGTTTTTTTAATGCAAATTTTGAGGTTTGCTAGGCATTCTGGGTAACAGAACCTGGTGAGAGCCAGACAAGTCACCACATCCTGGTTTCTGCTGGGTGTCTAGTTTTCAAAAATGTATAGGTTTGCTAGGTTTCCCTAGGTGCCGGCAGAGCTATGGTCAAAATCTACAGCTATGCACTTTGCAAAAAAACTGGTCCGTTTTCACTGTAAAAATGTGGTGTGTCCACGTTGCGTTTTTCGCCGTTACCTGTCGCAGGCACTAGACCTACCCACACAAGTGATGTACCATTTTTCGCTGAAGACTTTGGGGAATTCGGGGTGGGTAAAAATTTGTAAATCCACGCAGATTCCAGAACTTTGCACCGCAGATATGTGAGGAAAATGTGTTTTTTTTACAAAGTGTGAGGTTTGCAAGGGATTCTGGGTAACAGAACCTGGTGAGAGCCAGACAAGTCATCCCATCCTATATTTCCCTGGGTGTCTAGTTTTCAAAAATGTATAGGTTTGCTAGGTTTCCCTAGGTGCCGGCAGAGCTAGGGTTCAAAATCTACAGCTAGGCACTTTGCAAAAAAGGGTCAGTTTTCATTGTAAAAATGTGGTCTGTGCAAGTTGCGTTTTGGGCCGTTTCCTGTCACGGGCACTAGGCCCACCTACACAAGTGAGGTACCATTTTTATCAAAAGACTTTGGGGAATGCGGGGTGGGTGGAAGTTTGTGGATCCACGCAGATTCCAGAACTTTCCACCACAGAAATGTGAGGAAAATGTTTTTTTTGCCAAAGTTTGAGGTTTGCAAGGGATTCTGGGTAACAGAACTTGGTGAGAGCCACACAAGTCAACCCATCCTGGATTCCCTTGGGTGTCTAATTTTCAAAAATGAATAGGTGTGCTAGGTTTCCCTAGGTGCTGGCAGACCTAGGGTTCAAAATCTACAGCTATGCACTTTGCAAAAAAGGGTCAGTTTTCAATGTACAAATGTGGTGTATCCACGTTGCGTTTTGGGCCGTTTCCTGTTGCGGGCACTAGGCCTACCCACAGAAGTGTGGTGCCATTTTTCTCGGAAGATATTGGGTAATGCGGGGTGGTTGAAATTTTGTGGATCCACGCAGATTCCAGAACTTTCCACCACAGAAATGTGAGGAAAATGTGTTTTTTTTTTACAAAGTTTGAGGTTTGCAAGGGATTCTGGGTAACAGAACCTGGTGAGAGCCAGACAAGTCACCCATCCTGGATTCCCCTGGGTGTCTAGTTTTCAAAAATATATAGGTTTGCTAGGTTTCCCTAGGTGCCGGCAGAGCTAGGGTTCAAAATCTACAGCAAAGCACTTTGTAAAAATAGGGTCAGTTTTCACTGTAAAAATGTGGTGTGTCCACGTTGCGTTTTTCGCCGTTTCCTGTTGCAGGCACTAGACCTACCCACACAAGCGATGTACCATTTTTCTCGGAAGGCTTTCGGGAATGCGGGGTGGGTAGAATTTTGTGGATCTACGCAGATTCCAAAACTTTCCACCACAGAAATGTGAGGAAAATGTGTTTTGTTTTTTCAAGGTTTGAGGTTTGCAAGGGATTCTGGGTAACAAAACCTGGTGAGAGCCACACAAGTCACCCCATCCTGGATTCCCCTGGGTGTTTAGTTTTCAAAAATGTATAGGTTTGCTAGGTTTCCCTAGGTGCCGGCAGAGCTAGGGTTCAAAATCTACAGCTAGGCACTTTGCAAAAAAGGGTCAGTTTTCAATGTACGAATGTGGTGTATCCACGTTGCGTTTTGGGCCGTTTCCTGTCGCGGGCACTAGGCCTACCTACACAAGCGATGTACCATTTTTCTCAGAAGGCTTTCAGGAATGCGTGGTGGGTAGAATTTTGTGGATCTACGCAGATTCCAGAACTTTCCACCACAGAAATGTGAGGAAAATGTGTTTTGTTTTTGCAAGGTTTGAGGTTTGCAAGGGATTCTGGGTAACAGAACCTGGTGAGAGCCAGACAAGTCACCCCATCCTGGATTCCCCTGGGTGTCTAGTTTAAAAAAATATGTAGGTTTGCTATGTTTCCCTAGGTGCCGGCAGAGCTAGGGTTCAAAATCTTCAGCTAGGCACTTTGCCAAAAAGGGTCAGTTTTCACTGTAAAAATGTGGTGTGTCCATGTTGAGTTTTGGGCTGTTTCCTGTCACGTGCACTAGGCCTACCCACACAAGCGAGGTACCATTTTTCTCGGAAGACTTTGGGGAATGACAGGTGGTTGGAATTTTGTGGCTCCACGCCGATTCCAGAACTATCCACCACAGAAATGTGAGGAAAATGTTTTTTTTTTTACAAAGTTTGAGGTTTGCAAGGGATTCTGGGTAACAGAACCTGGTGAGAGCCAGACAAGTCACTCCATCCTGGATTCCCCTGGGTGTCCAGTTGTTCAAAATATATAGATTTGCTAGGTTTCCCTAGGTGCCGGCAGAGCTAGGGTCAAAATCTACAGCAAAGCACTTTGCAAAAAATAGGGTCAGTTTTCACTGTAAAAATGTGGTGTGTCCACGTTGTGGTTTTTGCTGTTTCCTGTCGCAAGCACTAGGCCTACCCACACAAGTGAGGTGCCATTTTTCTCGGAAGACTTTGGGGAATGTTGGGTGGTTGGATTTTGTGGATCCACGCAGATTCCAGAATTTTCCACCACAGAAATGTGAGGACAATGTGGTTTGTTTTACAAAGTTTGAGGTTTGCAAGGGATTCTGGGTAACAGAACCTGGTGAGAGCCAGACAAGTCACCCCATCCTGGATTCCCCTGGGTGTTTAGTTTTCAAAAATGTATAGGTTTGCTAGGTTTCCCTAGGTGCCGGCAGAGCTAGGATTCAAAATCTACAGCTAGGCACTTTGCAAAAAAGGGTCAGTTTTCACTGTAAAAATGTGGTGTGTCCACGTTGCGTTTTGGGCCGTTTCCTGTCACGTGCACTAGGCCTACCCACACAATTGAGGTACCATTTTTCTCAGAAGACTTTGGGGAATGACGGGTGGTTGGAATTTTGTGGATCCACGCAGATTCCAGAACTTTCCACCACAGAAATGTGAGGAAAATGTGGTTTTTTTTTTACAAATGTTGAGGTTTGCAAGGGATTCTGGGTAACAGAACCTGGTGAGAGTCATACAAGTCACCCCATCCTGGATTCCCTTGGGTGTCTAATTTTCAAAAATGTATAGGTTTGCTGGGTTTCCCTAGGTGCTGGCAGAGCTAGGGTTCAAAATCTACAGCTAGGCACTTTGCAAAAAAGGGTCAGTTTTCAATGTACAAATGTGGTGTATCCACGTTGTGTTTTGGGACGTTTCCTGTCGCGGGCACTAGGCCTACCCACACAAGTGAGGTGCCATTTTTCTCGAAAGACATTGGGTAATGCGGGGTGGATGAAATTTTGTGGATCCACGCAGATTCCAGAACTTTCCACCACAGAAATGTGTTTTTTTTTTTACAAAGTTTGAGGTTTGCAAGGGATTCTGGGTAATAGAACCTGGTGAGAGCCAGAAAAGTCACCCCATCCTGGATTCCCCTGGGTGTCTAGTTTTAAAAAAATATAGGTTTGCTAGGTTTCCCTAGGTGCCGGCAGAGCTATGGTTCAAAATCTATAGCAAAGCACTTTGCAAAAAAAGGGTCAGTTTTCACTGTAAAAATGTGGTGTGTCCACGTTGCGTTTTTTGCCGTTTCCTGTTGCAGGCACTAGACCTACCCACACAAGTAATGTACCATTTCTCTCGGAAGGCTTTCGAGAATGTGTGGTGGGTAGAATTTTGTGATCCACGCAGATTCCAGAACTTTCACCACAGAAATGTGAGGAAAATGTGTTTTGTTTTGGCAAGGTTTGAGGTTTGCAAGGGATTCTGGGTAACAGAACCTGGTGAGAGCCACACAAGTCACCCCATCCTGTATTCCCCTGGTGTTTAGTTTTCAAAAATGTATAGGTTTGCCTAGGTGCCGGCAGAGCTAGAGTTCAAAATCTACAGCTAGGCACTTTACAAAGAAAGGGTCAGTTTTCACTGTAAAAATGTGGTGTGTCCACGTTGTGTTTTGGGCTGTTTCCTGTCACGGGCACTAGGCCTACCCTCACAAGTGAGATGCCATTTTTCTCAGAAGACATTGTGTAATGCGGGGTGGTTGACATTTTGTGGATCCACGCAGATTCCAGAACTTTCCACCACAGAAATATGAGGAAAATGTGGGGTTTTTTTTACAAAGTTTGAGGTTTGCAAGGGATTCTGGGTAACGGAACCTGGGGAGAGCCAGACAAGTCACCCCATCCAGGATTCCCCTGGGTGTCTAGTTTAAAAAAATATACAGGTTTGCTATGTTTCCCTAGGTGCCGGCAGAGCTAAGGTTCAAAATCTACTAGGCACTTTGCAAAAAAGGGTCCGTTTTCACTGTAAAAACGTTGTGTGTCCACGTTGCGTTTTTCGCCGTTTCCTGTCGCAGGCACTAGACCTACCCACACAAGTGATGTACCATTTTTCTCGGAAGACTTTGGGGAATTCGGGATGGGTAAACATTTGTGGATCCACGCAGATTCCAGAACTTTGCATCGCAGATATGTGAGGAAAATGTGTTTGTTTTTACAAAGTGTGAGGTTTGCAAGGGATTCTGGGTAACAGAACCTGGTGAAAGCCAGACAAGTCACCCCATCCTGGATTCCCGTGGGTGTCTAGTTTAAAAAAATGTGTAGGTTTTCTAGGTTTCCCTAGGTGCCGGCAGATCTAGGGTTCAAAATCTACAGCTAGACACTTTGCAAAAAAAGGATCAGTTTTCACAGTAAAAATGTGGTCTATCCAAGTTGTGTTTTGGGCCGTTTCCTGTCACGGGCACTAGGCCTACTTACACAAGTGAGGTGCCATTTTTCTCGGAAGACATTGGGGAATGCAGGGTGGTTGGAATTTTGTGGATCCAGGCAGATCCCAGTACTTTCCACCACAGAAATGTGAGGAAAAGTTGTTTTTTAATGCAAATTTTGAGGTTTGCTAGGCATTCTGGGTAACAGAACCTGGTGAGAGCCAGACAAGTCACCCCATCCTGGATTCTGCTGGGTGTCTAGTTTTCAAAAATGTATAGGTTTGCTAGGTTTCCCTAGGTGCCGGCAGAGCTATGGTCAAAATCTACAGCTATGCACTTTGCAAAAAAACGGGTCCGTTTTCACTGTAAAAATGTGGTGTGTCCATGTTGCGTTTTTCGCCGTTACCTGTCGCAGGCACTAGACCTACCCACACAAGTGATGTACCATTTTTCTCTGAAGACTTTGGGGAATTCGGGGTGGGTAAAAATTTGTAGATCCACGCAGATTCCAGAACTTTGCACCGCAGATATGTGAGGAAAATGTGTTTTTTACAAAGTGTGAGGTTTGCAAGGGATTCTGGGTAACAGAACCTGGTGAGAGCCAGACAAGTCATCCCATCCTATATTTCCCTGGGTGTCTAGTTTTCAAAAATGTATAGGTTTGCTAGGTTTCCCTAGGTGCCGGCAGAGCTAGGGTTCAAAATCTACAGCTAGGCACTTTGCAAAAAAAGGGTCAGTTTTCATTGTAAAAATGTGGTCTGTCCAAGTTGCGTTTTGGGCCGTTTCCTGTCACGGGCACTAGGCCCACCTACACAAGTGAGGTACCATTTTTATCGAAAGACTTTGGGGAATGCGGGGTGGGTGGAAGTTTGTGGATCCACGCAGATTCCAGAACTTTCCACCACAGAAATGTGAGGAAAATGTTTTTTTTGCCAAAGTTTGAGGTTTGCAAGGGATTCTGGGTAACAGAACCTGGTGAGAGCCACACAAGTCAACCCATCCTGGATTCCCTTGGGTGTCTAATTTTCAAAAATGAATAGGTTTGCTAGGTTTCCCTAGGTGCCGGCAGACCTAGGGTTCAAAATCTACAGCAAAGCACTTTGTAAAAATAGGGTCAGTTTTCACGTTGGGTTTTTCGCCGTTTCCTGTTGCAGGCACTAGACCTACCCACACAAGCGATGTACCATTTTTCTCGGAAGGCTTTCGGGAATGCGGGGTGGGTAGAATTTTGTGGATCTACGCAGATTCCAAAACTTTCCACCACAGAAATGTGAGGAAAATGTGTTTTGTTTTTGCAAGGTTTGAGGTTTGCAAGGGATTCTGGGTAACAAAACCTGGTGAGAGCCACACAAGTCACCCCATCCTGGATTCCCCTGGGTGTTTAGTTTTCAAAAATGTATAGGTTTGCTAGGTTTCCCTAGGTGCCGGCAGAGCTAGGGTTCAAAATCTACAGCTAGGCACTTTGCAAAAAAGGGTCAGTTTTCAATGTACGAATGTGGTGTATCCACGTTGCGTTTTGGGCCGTTTCCTGTCGCGGGCACTAGGCCTACCTACACAAGCGATGTGCCATTTTTCTCGGAAGGCTTTCGGGAATGCGGGGTGGGTAGAATTTTGTGGATCTACGCAGATTCCAGAACTTTCCACCACAGAAATGTGAGGAAAATGTGTTTTGTTTTTGCAAGGTTTGAGGTTTGCAAGGGATTCTGGGTAACAGAACCTGGTGAGAGCCAGACAAGTCACCCCATCCTGGATTCCCCTGGGTATCTAGTTTAAAAAAATATGTAGGTTTGCTATGTTTCCCTAGGTGCCGGCAGAGCTAGGGTTCAAAATCTACAGCTAGGCACTTTGCCAAAAAAGGGTCAGTTATCACTGTAAAAATGTGGTGTGTCCATGTTGAGTTTTGGGCTGTTTCCTGTCACGTGCACTAGGCATACCCACACAAGCGAGGTACCATTTTTCTCGGAAGACTTTGGGGAATGACAGGTGGTTGGAATTTTGTGGATCCACGCAGATTCCAGAGCTTTCCACCACAGAAATGTGAGGAAAATGTGTTTTTTTTTTTTACAAAGTTTGAGGTTTGCAAGGGATTCTGGGTAACAGAACCTGGTGAGAGCCAGATAAGTCACCCCATCCTGGATTCCCCTGGGTGTGTAGCTTTCAAAAATGTATAGGTTTGCTGGGTTTCCCTAGGTGCCGGCAGAGCTAGGGTTCAAAATCTACAGTTAGGCACTTTGCAAAAAAGGGTCAGTTTTCAATGTACAAATGTGGTGTATCCACGTTGCGTTTTGGGCCGTTTCCTGTCGAGGGCACTAGGCCTACCCACGCAAGTGAGGTGCCATTTTTCTCGGAAGACATTGGGTAATGCGGGGTGGTTGAAATTTTGTGGATCCACGCCGATTCCAGAACTATCCACCACAGAAATGTGAGGAAAATGTTTTTTGTTTTATAAAGTTTGAGGTTTGCAAGGGATTCTGGGTAACAGAACCTGGTGAGAGCCAGACAAGTCACCCCATCCTGGATTCCCCTGGGTGTCTAGTCTTAAAAAAAATATAGGTTTGCTAGGTTTCCCTAGGTGCCGGCAGAGCTATGGTTCAAAATCTATAGCAAAGCACTTTGCAAAAAAAGGGTCAGTTTTCACTGTAAAAATGTGGTGTGTCCACGTTGCGTTTTTTGCCGTTTCCTGTTGCAGGCACTAGACCTACCCACACAAGTAATGTACCATTTCTCTCGGAAGGCTTTCGGGAATGCGTGGTGGGTAGAATTTTGTGGATCCACGCAGATTCCAGAACTTTGCACCACAGAAATGTGAGGAAAATGTGTTTTTTTGGCAAGGTTTGAGGTTTGCAAGGGATTCTGGGTAACAGAACCTGGTGAGAGCCACACAAGTCACCCCATCCTGTATTCCCCTGGTGTTTAGTTTTCAAAAATGTATAGGTTTGCCTAGGTGCCGGCAGAGCTAGAGTTCAAAATCTACAGCTAGGCACTTTGCAAAGAAAGGGTCAGTTTTCACTGTAAAAATGTGGTGTGTCCACGTTGTGTTTTGGGCTGTTTCCTGTCGCGGGCACTAGGCCTACCCTCACAAGTGAGATGCCATTTTTCTCGGAAGACATTGGGTAATGCGGGGTGGTTGACATTTTGTGGATCCACGCAGATTCCAGAACTTTCCACCACAGAAATATGAGGAAAATGTGTTTTTTTTTACAAAGTTTGAGGTTTGCAAGGGATTCTGGGTAACAGAACCTGGGGAGAGCCAGACAAGTCACCCCATCCAGGATTCCCCTGGGTGTCTAGTTTAAAAAAATATACAGGTTTGCTATGTTTCCCTAGGTGCCGGCAGAGCTAAGGTTCAAAATCTACTAGGCACTTTGCAATAAAGGGTCCGTTTTCACTGTAAAAACGTTGTGTGTCCACGTTGCGTTTTTCGCCGTTTCCTGTCGCAGGCACTAGACCTACCCACACAAGTGATGTACCATTTTTCTCGGAAGACTTTGGGGAATTCGGGATGGGTAAAAATTTGTGGATCCACGCAGATTCCAGAACTTTGCACCGCAGATATGTGAGGAAAATGTGTTTGTTTTTACAAAGTGTGAGGTTTGCAAGGGATTCTGGGTAACAGAACCTGGTGAAAGCCAGACAAGTCACCCCATCCTGGATTCCCGTGGGTGTCTAGTTTTAAAAAATGTGTAGGTTTGCTAGGTTTACCTAGGTGCCGGCAGAGCTAGGGTTCAAAATCTACAGCTAGACACTTTGCAAAAATAGGGTCAGTTTTCACAGTAAAAATGTGGTCTGTCCAAGTTGTGTTTTGGGCCGTTTCCTGTCACGGGCACTAGGCCTACTTACACAAGTGAGGTGCCATTTTTCTCGGAAGACATTGGGGAATGCAGGGTGGTTGGAATTTTGTGGATCCACGCAGATCCCAGTACTTTCCACCACAGAAATGTGAGGAAAAGTTGTTTTTTTAATGCAAATTTTGAGCTTTGCTAGGCATTCTGGGTAACAGAACCTGGTGAGAGCCAGACAAGTCACCCCATCCTGGATTCTGCTGGGTGTCTAGATTTCAAAAATGTATAGGTTTGCTAGGTTTCCCTAGGTGCCGGCAGAGCTATGGTCAAAATCTACAGCTATGCACTTTGCAAAAAAACGGGTCCGTTTTCACTGTAAAAATGTGGTGTGTCCACGTTGCGTTTTTCGCCGTTACCTGTCGCAGGCACTAGACCTACCCACACAAGTGAAGTACCATTTTTCTCTGAAGACTTTGGGGAATGCGGGGTGGGTGGAAGTTTGTGGATCCACGCAGATTCCAGAACTTTCCACCACAGAAATGTGAGGAAAATGGTTTTTTTTGCCAAAGTTTGAGGTTTGCAAGGGATTCTGGGTAACAGAACCTGGTGAGAGCCACACAAGTCAACCCATCCTGGATTCCCTTGGGTGTCTAATTTTCAAAAATGAATAGGTGTGCTAGGTTTCCCTAGGTGCCGGCAGACCTAGGGTTCAAAATCTACAGCAAAGCACTTTGTAAAAATAGGGTCAGTTTTCACTGTAAAAATGTGGTGTGTCCACGTTGTGTTTTTCGCCGTTTCCTGTTGCAGGCACTAGACCTACCCACACAAGCGATGTACCATTTTTCTCGGAAGGCTTTCGGGAATGCGGGGTGGGTAGAATTTTGTGGATCTACGCAGATTCCAAAACTTTCCACCACAGAAATGTGAGGAAAATGTGTTTTGTTTTTGCAAGGTTTGAGGTTTGCAAGGGATTCTGGGTAACAAAACCTGGTGAGAGCCACACAAGTCACCCCATACTGGATTCCCCTGGGTGTTTAGTTTTCAAAAATGTATAGGTTTGCTAGGTTTCCCTAGGTGCCGGCAGAGCTAGGGTTCAAAATCTACAGCTAGGCACTTTGCAAATAAGGGTCAGTTTTCAATGTACGAATGTGGTGTATCCACGTTGCGTTTTGGGCCGTTTCCTGTCGCGGGCACTAGGCCTACCTACACAAGCGATGTACCATTTTTCTCGGAAGGCTTTCGGGAATGCGGGGTGGGTAGAATTTTGTGGATCTACGCAGATTCCAGAACTTTCCACCACAGAAATGTGAGGAAAATGTGTATTGTTTTTGCAAGGTTTGAGGTTTGCAAGGGATTCTGGGTAACAGAACCTGGTGAGAGCCAGACAAGTCACCCCATCCTGGATTCCCCTGGGTGTCTAGTTTAAAAAAATATGTAGGTTTGCTATGTTTCCCTAGGTGCCGGCAGAGCTAGGGTTCAAAATCTACAGCTAGGCACTTTGCCAAAAAAGGGTCAGTTTTCACTGTAAAAATGTGGTGTGTCCATGTTGAGTTTTGGGCTGTTTCCTGTCACGTGCACTAGGCCTACCCACACAAGCGAGGTACCATTTTTCTCGGAAGACTTTGGGGAATGACAGGTGGTTGGAATTTTGTGGATCCACACAGATTCCAGAGCTTCCCACCACAGAAATGTGAGGAAAATATGGTTTTTTTTTTTTTACAAAGTTTGAGGTTTGCAAGGGATTCTGGGTAACAGAACCTGGTGAGAGCCAGATAAGTCACTCCATCCTGGATTCCCCTGGGTGTGTAGTTTTCAAAAATGTATAGGTTTGCTGGGTTTCCCTAGGTGCCGGCAGAGCTAGGGTTCAAAATCTACAGTTAGGCACTTTGCAAAAAGGGTCAGTTTTCAATGTACAAATGTGGTGTATCCACGTTGCGTTTTGGGCCGTTTCCTGTCGAGGGCACTAGGCCTACCCACACAAGTGAGGTGCCATTTTTCTCGGAAGACATTGGGTAATGCGGGGTGGTTGAAATTTTGTGGATCCACGCCGATTCCAGAACTATCCACCACAGAAATGTGAGGAAAATGTTTTTTTTTTTTACAAAGTTTGAGGTTTGCAAGGGATTCTGGGTAACAGAACCTGGTGAGAGCCAGACAAGTCACTCCATCCTGGATTCCCCTGGGTGTCCAGTTGTTAAAAATATATAGGTTTCCTAGGTTTCCCTAGGTGCCGGCAGAGCTAGGGTCAAAATCTACAGCAAAGCACTTTGCAAAAAATAGGGTCAGTTTTCACTGTAAAAATGTGGTGTGTTCACGTTGTGGTTTTTGCTGTTTCCTGTCGCAAGCACTAGGCCTACCCACACAAGTGAGGTGCCATTTTTCTCGGAAGACTTTGGGGAATGTTGGGTGGTTGGATTTTGTGGATCCACGCAGATTCCAGAATTTTCCACCACAGAAATGTGAGGAAAATGTGGTTTGTTTTACAAAGTTTGAGGTTTGCAAGGGATTCTGGGTAACAGAACCTGGTGAGAGCCAGACAAGTCACCCCATCCTGGATTCCCCTGGGTGTTTAGTTTTCAAAAATGTATAGGTTTGCTAAGTTTCCCTAGGTGCCGGCAGAGCTAGGGTTCAAAATCTACAGCTAGGCACTTTGAAAAAAAGGGTCAGTTTTCACTGTAAAAATGTGGTGTGTCCACGTTGCGTTTTGGGCCGTTTCCTGTCACGTGCACTAGGCCTACCCACACACGTGAGGTACCATTTTTCTCAGAAGACTTTGGGGAATGACGGGTGGTTGGAATTTTGTGGATCCACGCAGATTCCAGAACTTTCCACCACAGAAATGTGAGGAAAATGTGTTTTTTTTTACAAATGTTGAGGTTTGCAAGGGATTCTGGGTAACAGAACCTGGTGAGAGTCATACAAGTCACCCCATCCTGGATTCCCTTGGGTGTCTAATTTTCAAAAATGTATAGGTTTGCTGGGTTTCCCTAGGTGCTGGCAGAGCTAGGGTTCAAAATCTACAGCTAGGCACTTTGCAAAAAAGGGTCAGTTTTCAATGTACAAATGTGGTGTATCCACGTTGTGTTTTGGGCCGTTTCCTGTCGCGGGCACTAGGCCTACCCACACAAGTGAGGTGCCATTTTTCTCGAAAGACATTGGGTAATGCGGGGTGGATGAAATTTTGTGGATCCACGCAGATTCCAGAACTTTCCACCACAGAAATGTGTTTTTTGTTTTTACAAAGTTTGAGGTTTGCAAGGGATTCTGGGTAACATAACCTGGTGAGAGCCAGACAAGTCACCCCATCCTGGATTCCCCTGGGTGTCTAGTTTAAAAAAAAATATAGGTTTGCTAGGTTTCCCTAGGTGCAGGCAGAGCTATGGTTCAAAATCTAAAGCAAAGCACTTTGCAAAAAAAGGGTCAGTTTTCACTGTAAAAATGTGGTGTGTCCCCGTTGCGTTTTTTGCCGTTTCCTGTTGCAGGCACTAGACCTACCCACACAAGTAATGTACCATTTCTCTCGGAAGGCTTTCGGGAATGCGTGGTGGGTAGAATTTTGTGGATCCACGCAGATTCCAGAACTTTGCACCACAGAAATGTGAGGAAAATGTGTTTTTTTTGGCAAGGTTTGAGGTTTGCAAGGGATTCTGGGTAACAGAACCTGGTGAGAGCCACACAAGTCACCCCATCCTGTATTCCCCTGGTGTTTAGTTTTCAAAAATGTATAGGTTTGCCTAGGTGCCGGCAGAGCTAGAGTTCAAAATCTACAGCTAGGCACTTTGCAAAGAAAGGGTCAGTTTTCACTGTAAAAATGTGGTGTGTCCACGTTGTGTTTTGGGCTGTTTCCTGTCGCGGGCACTAGGCCTACCCTCACAAGTGAGATGCCATTTTTCTCGGAAGACATTGGGTAATGCGGGGTGGTTGACATTTTGTGGATCCACGCAGATTCCAGAACTTTCCACCACAGAAATATGAGGAAAATGTGGTTTTTTTTTTACAAAGTTTGAGGTTTGCAAGGGATTCTGGGTAACAGAACCTGGGGAGAGCCAGACAAGTCACCCCATCCAGGATTCCCCTGGGTGTCTAGTTTAAAAAAATATACAGGTTTGCTAAGTTTCCCTAGGTGCCGGCAGAGCTAAGGTTCAAAATCTACTAGGCACTTTGCAAAAAAGGGTCCGTTTTCACTGTAAAAACATTGTGTGTCCACGTTGCGTTTTTCGCCGTTTCCTGTCGCAGGCACTAGACCTACCCACACAAGTGATGTACCATTTTTCTCAGAAGACTTTGGGGAATTCGGGATGGGTAAAAATTTGTGGATCCACGCAGATTCCAGAACTTTGCACCGCAGATATGTGAGGAAAATGTGTTTTTTTTTTTACAAAGTGTGAGGTTTGCAAGGGATTCTGGGTAACAGAACCTGGTGAAAGCCAGACAAGTCACCCCATCCTGGATTCCCGTGGGTGTCTAGTTTTAAAAAATGTGTAGGTTTTCTAGGTTTCCCTAGGTGCCGGCAGATCTAGGGTTCAAAATCTACAGCTAGACACTTTGCAAATAAAGGATCAGTTTTCACAGTAAAAATGTGGTCTGTCCAAGTTGTGTTTTGGGCCGTTTCCTGTCACGGGCACTAGGCCTACTTACACAAATGAGGTGCCATTTTTCTCGGAAGACATTGGGGAATGCAGGGTGGTTGGAATTTTGTGGATCCACGCAGATCCCAGTACTTTCCACCACAGAAATGTGAGGAAAAGTTGTGTTTTTTAATGCAAATTTTGAGGTTTGCTAGGCATTCTGGGTAACAGAACCTGGTGAGAGCCAGACAAGTCACCCCATCCTGGATTCTGCTGGGTGTCTAGTTTTCAAAAATGTATAGGTGTGCTAGGTTTCCCTAGGTGCCGGCAGAGCTATGGTCAAAATCTACAGCTATGCACTTTGCAAAAAAACGGGTCAGTTTTCACTGTAAAAATGTGGTGTGTCCACGTTGCGTTTTTCGCCGTTACCTGTCGCAGGCACTAGACCTACCCACACAAGTGATGTACCATTTTTCTCGGAAGACTTTGGGGAATTCGGGGTGGGTAAAAATTTGTAGATCCACGCAGATTCCAGAACTTTGCACCGCAGATATGTGAGGAAAATGTGTTTTTTTTACAAAGTGTGAGGTTTGCAAGGGATTCTGGGTAACAGAACCTGGTGAGAGCCAGACAAGTCATCCCATCCTATATTTCCCTGGGTGTCTAGTTTTCAAAAATGTATAGGTTTGCTAGGTTTCCCTAGGTGCCGGCAGAGCTAGGGTTCAAAATCTACAGCTAGGCACTTTACAAAAAAAGGGTCAGTTTTCATTGTAAAAATGTGGTCTGTCCAAGTTGCGTTTTGGGCCGTTTCCTGTCACGGGCACTAGGCCCACCTACACAAGTGAGGTACCATTTTTATTGAAAGACTTTGGGGAATGCGGGGTGGGTGGAAGTTTGTGGATCCACTCAGATTCCAGAACTTTCCACCACAGAAATGTGAGGAAAATGGTTTTTTTTGCCAAAGTTTGAGGTTTGCAAGGGATTCTGGGTAACAGAACCTGGTGAGAGCCACACAAGTCAACCCATCCTGGATTCCCTTGGGTGTCTAATTTTCAAAAATGAATAGGTGTGCTAGGTTTCCCTAGGTGCCGGCAGACCCAGTGTTCAAAATCTACAGCTATGCACTTTGCAAAAAAGGGTCAGTTTTCAATGTACAAATGTGGTGTATCCACGTTGCGTTTTGGGCCGTTTCCTGTTGCGGGCACTAGGCCTACCCACACAAGTGTGGTGCCATTTTTCTCGGAAGACATTGGGTAATGCGGGGTGGTTGAAATTTTGTGGATCCACGCAGATTCCAGAACTTTCCACCACAGAAATGTGAGGAAAATGTGTTTTTTTTACAAAGTTTGAGGTTTGCAAGGGATTCTGGGTAACAGAACCTGGTGAGAGCCAGACAAGTCACCCATCCTGGATTCCCCTGGGTGTCTAGTTTTCAAAAATATATAGGTTTGCTAGGTTTCCCTAGGTGCCGGCAGAGCTAGGGTTCAAAATCTACAGCAAAGCACTTTGTAAAAATAGGGTCAGTTTTCACTGTAAAAATGTGGTGTGTCCACGTTGCGTTTTCGCCGTTTCCTGTTGCAGGCACTAGACCTACCCACACAAGCGATGTACCATTTTTCTCGGAAGGCTTTCGGGAATGCGGGGTGGGTAGAATTTTGTGGATCTACGCAGATTCCAGAACTTTCCACCACAGAAATGTGAGGAAAATGTGTTTTGTTTTTGCAAGGTTTGAGGTTTGCAAGGGATTCTGGGTAACAGAACCTGGTGACAGCCAGACAAGTCACCCCATCCTGGATTCCCCTGGGTGTCTAGTTTAAAAAAATATGTAGGTTTGCTATGTTTCCCTAGGTGCCGGCAGAGCTAGGGTTCAAAATCTACAGCTAGGCACTTTGCAAAAAAGGGTCAGTTTTCAATGTACGAATGTGGTGTATCCACGTTGTATTTTGGGCCGTTTCCTGTCGCGGGCACTAGGCCTACCTACACAAGCGATGTACCATTTTTCTCGGAAGGCTTTCGGGAATGCGGGGTGGGTAGAATTTTGTGGATCTACGCAGATTCCAGAACTTTCCACCACAGAAATGTGAGGAAAATGTGTTTTGTTTTTGCAAGGTTTGAGGTTTGCAAGGGATTCTGGGTAACAGAACCTGGTGACAGCCAGACAAGTCACCCCATCCTGGATTCCCCTGGGTGTCTAGTTTAAAAAAATATGTAGGTTTGCTATGTTTCCCTAGGTGCCGGCAGAGCTAGGGTTCAAAATCTAAAGCTAGGCACTTTGCCAAAAAAGGGTCAGTTTTCACTGTAAAAATGTGGTGTGTCCATGTTGAGTTTTGGGCTGTTTCCTGTCACGTGCACTAGGCCTACCCACACAAGTGAGGTACCATTTTTCTCGAAAGACTTTGGGGAATGACGGGTGGTTGGAATTTTGTGGATCCACGCAGATTCCAGAGCTTTCCACCACAGAAATGTGAGGAAAATGTGTTTTTTTTACAAAGTTTGAGGTTTGCAAGGGATTTTGGGTAACAGAACCTGGTGAGAGCCAGATAAGTCACCCCATCCTGGATTCCCCTGGGTGTGTAGTTTTCAAAAATGTATAGGTTTGCTGGGTTTCCCTAGGTGCCGGCAGAGCTAGGGTTCAAAATCTACAGTTAGGCACTTTGCAAAAAAGGGTCAGTTTCAATGTACAAATGTGGTGTATCCACGTTGCGTTTTGGGCCGTTTCCTGTCGAGGGCACTAGGCCTACCCACACAAGTGAGGTGCCATTTTTCTCGGAAGACATTGGGTAATGCGGGGTGGTTGAAATTTTGTGGATCCACGCCGATTCCAGAACTATCCACCACAGAAATGTGAGGAAAATGTTTTTTTTTTTACCAAGTTTGAGGTTTGCAAGGGATTCTGGGTAACAGAACCTGGTGAGAGCCAGACAAGTCACTCCATCCTGGATTCCCCTGGGTGGCTAGTTTTTAAAAATATATAGGTTTGCTAGGTTTCCCTAGGTGCCGGCAGAGCTAGGGTCAAAATCTACAGCAAAGCACTTTGCAAAAAAAAGGGTCAGTTTTCACTGTAAAAATGTGGTGTGTCCACGGTGTGGTTTTTGCTGTTTCCTGTCGCAAGCACTAGGCCTACCCACACAAGTGAGGTGCCATTTTTCTCAGGAGACTTTGGAGAATGTTGGGTGGTTGGATTTTGTGGATCCACGCAGATTCCAGAATTTTCCACCACAGAAATGTGAGGAAAATGTGGTTTGTTTTACAAAGTTTGAGGTTTGCAAGGGATTCTGGGTAACAGAACCTGGTGAGAGCCAGACAAGTAACCCCATCCTGGATTCCCCTGAGTGTTTAGTTTTCAAAAATGTATAGGTTTGCTAGGTTTCCCTAGGTGCCGGCAGAGCTAGGGTTCAAAATCTACAGCTAGGCACTTTGCAAAAAAAGGGTCCGTTTTCACTGTAAAAATGTGGTGTGTCCACGTTGCGTTTTGGGCTGTTTCCTGTCACGTGCGCTAGGCCTACCCACACAAGTGAGGTACCATTTTTCTCAGAAGACTTTGGGGAATGACGGGTGGTTGGAATTTTGTGGATCCACGCAGATTCCACAACTTTCCACCACAGAAATGTGAGGAAAATGTGGTTTTTTTTTTTACAAATGTTAAGGTTTGCAAGGGATTCTGGGTAACAGAACCTGGTGAGAGTCATACAAGTCACCCCATCCTGGATTCCCTTGGGTGTCTAATTTTCAAAAATGTATAGGTTTGCTGGGTTTCCCTAGGTGCTGGCAGAGCTAGGGTTCAAAATCTACAGCTAGGCACTTTGCAAAAAAGGGTCAGTTTTCAATGTACAAATGTGGTGTATCCACGTTGTGTTTTGGGCCGTTTCCTGTCGCGGGCACTAGGCCTACCCACACAAGTGAGGTGCCATTTGTCTCGAAAGACATTGGGTAATGCGGGGTGGATGACATTTTGTGGATCCACGCAGATTCCAGAACTTTCCACCACAGAAATGTGAGGAAAATGTGTTTTTATTTTTACAAAGTTTGAGGTTTGCAAGGGATTCTGGGTAACAGAACCTGGTGAGAGCCAGACAAGTCATCCCATCCTATATTTCCCTGGGTGTCTAGTTTTCAAAAATGTATAGGTTTGCTAGGTTTCCCTAGGTGCCGGCAGAGCTAGGGTTCAAAATCTACAGCTAGGCACTTTGCAAAATAAGGGTCAGTTTTCATTGTAAAAATGTGGTCTGTCCAAGTTGCGTTTTGGGCCGTTTCCTGTCACGGGCACTAGGCCCACCTACACAAGTGAGGTACCATTTCTATCAAAAGACTTTGGGGAATGCGGGGTGGGTGGAAGTTTGTGGATCCACGCAGATTCCAGAACTTTCCACCACAGAAATGTGAGGAAAATTGTTTTTTTTTGCCAAAGTTTGAGGTTTGCAAGGGATTCTGGGTAACAGAACCTGGTGAGAGCCACACAAGTCAACCCATCCTGGATTCCCTTTGGTGTCTAATTTTCAAAAATGAATAGGTGTGCTAGGTTTCCCTAGGTGCCGGCAGACCTAGGGTTCAAAATCTACAGTTAGGCACTTTGCAAAAAAGGGTCAGTTTTCAATGTACAAATGTGGTGTATCCACGTTGCGTTTTGGGCCGTTTCCTGTTGCGGGCACTAGGCCTACCCACACAAGTGTGGTGCCATTTTTCTCGGAAGACATTGGGTAATGCGGTGTGGTTGAAATTTTGTGGATCCACGCAGATTCCAGAACTTTCCACCACAGAAATGTGAGGAAAATGTGTTTTTTTTACAAAGTTTGAGGTTTGCAAGGGATTCTGGGTAACAGAACCTGGTGAGAGCCAGACAAGTCACCCCATCCTGGATTCCCCTGGGTGTCTAGTTTTCAAAAATATATAGGTTTGCTAGGTTTCCCTAGGTGCCGGCAGAGCTAGGGTTCAAAATCTACAGCAAAGCACTTTGTAAAAATAGGGTCAGTTTTCACTGTAAAAATGTGGTGTGTCCACGTTGCGTTTTTCGCTGTTTCCTGTTGGAGGCACTAGACCTACCCACACAAGCGATGTACCATTTTTCTCGGAAGGCTTTCGGGAATGCGGGGTGGGTAGAATTGTGGATCTACGCAGATTCCAGAACTTTCCACCACAGAAATGTGAGGAAAATGTGTTTTGTTTTTGCAAGGTTTGAGGTTTGCAAGGGATTCTGGGTAACAAAACCTGGTGAGAGCCACACAAGTCACCCCATCCTGGATTCCCCTGGGTGTTTAGTTTTCAAAAATGTATAGGTTTGGTAGGTTTCCCTAGGTGCCGGCAGAGCTAGGGTTCAAAATCTACAGCTAGGCACTTTGTAAAAAAGGGTCAGTTTTCAATGTACGAATGTGGTGTATCCACGTTGCGTTTTGGGCCGTTTCCTGTCGCGGGCACTAGGCCTACCTACACAAGCGATGTACCATTTTTCTCGGAAGGCTTTCGGGAATGCGGGGTGGGTAGAATTTTGTGGATCTACGCAGATTCCAGAACTTTCCACCACAGAAATGTGAGGAAAATGTGTTTTGTTTTTGCAAGGTTTGAGGTTTGCAAGGGATTCTGGGTAACAGAACCTGGTGAGAGCCAGACAAGTCACCCCATCCTGGATTCCCCTGGGTGTCTAGTTTAAAAAAATATGTAGGTTTGCTATGTTTCCCTAGGTGCCAGCAGAGCTAGGGTTCAAAATCTACAGCTAGGCACTTTGCATAAAAAGGGTCACTTTTCACTGTAAAAATGTGGTGTGTCCACGTTGCATTTTGGGCCGTTTCCTGTCACGTGCACTAGGCCTACCCACACAAGTGAGGTACCATTTGTCTCGGAAGACTTTGGGGAATGTTGGGTGGTTGGATTTTGTGGATCCACGCAGATTCCAGAACTTTCCACCACAGAAATGTGAGGAAAATGTGTTTTTTTTACAAAGTTTGAGGTTTGCAAGGGATTCTGGGTAACAGAACCTGGTGAGAGCCAGACAAGTCACCCCATCCTGGATTCCCTTGGGTGTGTAGTTTTCAAAAATGTATAGGTTTGCTGGGTTTCCCTAGTTGCCGGCAGAGCTAGGGTTCAAAATCTACAGCTAGGCACTTTGCAAAAAAGGGTCAGTTTTCACTGAAAAAATGTGGTGTGTCCACATTGCGTTTTTTGCCGTTTCCTGTCGCAGGCACTAGACCTACCCACACAAGTGATGTACCATGTTTCTCGGAAGACTTTGGGGAATTCGGGGTGGGTAAAAATTTGTGGATCCACGCAGATTCCAGAACTTTGCACCGCAGATATGTGAGGAAAATGTGTTTTTTTTACAAAGTGTGAGGTTTGCAAGGGATTCTGGGTAACAGAACCTGGTGAGAGCCAGACAAGTCACCCCGTCCTGGATTCCCGTGGGTGTCTAGTTTTCAAAAATGTGGAGGTTTGCTAGGTTTACCTAGGTGCCGGCAGAGCTAGGGTTCAAAATCTACAGCTAGACACTTTGCAAAAATAGGGTCAGTTTTCACAGTAAAAATGTGTTCTGTCCAAGTTGCGTTTTGGGCCGTTTCCTGTCACGGGCACTAGGCCTACCTACACAAGTGAGGTGCCATTTTTCTCGGAAGACATTGGGGAATGCGGGGTGGTTGGAATTTTGTTTATCCACGCAGATTCCAGAACTTTCCACCACAGATATGTGAGGAAAATGTTTTTTTTTTTTACAAAGTGTGAGGTTTGCAAGGGATTCTGGGTAACAGAACCTGGTGAGAGCCAGACAAGTCACCCCATCCTATATTTCCCTGGGTGTCTAGTTTTCAAAAATGTATAGGTTTGCTAGGTTTCCTGAGGTGCCGGCAGAGCTAGGGTTCAAAATCTACAGCTAGGCACTTTGCAAAAAAAGGGTCAGTTTTCATTGTAAAAATGTGGTCTGTCCAAGTTGCGTTTTGGGTCGTTTCCTGTCACGGGCACTAGGCCTACCCACACAAGTGTGGTGCAATTTTTCTCAGAAGACATTGGGTATTGCGGGGTGGTTGAAATCTTGTGGATCCACGCAGATTCCAGAACTTTCCACCACAGAAATGTGAGGAAAATTTGTTTTTTTACAAAAATGTGGTGTGTCCACGTTGTGTTTTTCGCCGTTTCCTGTTGCAGGCACTAGGCCTACCCACACAAGCGATGTACCATTTTTCTGGGAAGGCTTTCGGGAATGCGGGGTGGGTAGAATTTTGTGGATCTACGCAGATTCCAGAACTTTCCACCACAGAAATGTGAGGAAAATGTGTTTTGTTTTTGCAAGGTTTGAGGTTTGCAAGGGATTCTGGGTAATAGAACCTGGTGAGAGCCACACAAGTCACCCCATCCTGGATTCCCCTGGGTGTTTAGTTTTCAAAAATGTATAGGTTTGCTAGGTTTCCCTAGGTGCCGGCAGAGCTAGGGTTCAAAATCTACAACTAGGCACTTTGCAAAAAAAGGGTCAGTTTTCACTGTAAAAATGTGGTGTGTCCACGTTGCGTTTTGGGCCGTTTCCTGTCACGTGCACTAGGCCTACCCACACAAGTGAGGTACCATTTTTCTCAGAAGTCTTTGGGGAATGACGGGTGGTTGGAATTTTGTGGATCCACGCAGATTCCAGAAATTTCCACCACAGAAATGTGAGGAAAATGTGGGGTTTTTTTTACAAATGTTGAGGTTTGCAAGGGATTCTGGGTAACAGAACCTGGTGAGAGTCATACAAGTCACCCCATCCTGGATTCCCTTGGGTGTCTAATTTTCAAAAATGTATAGGTTTGCTGGGTTTCCCTAGGTGCTGGCAGAGCGAGGGTTCAAAATCTACAGCTAGGCACTTTGCAAAAAAGGGTCAGTTTTCAATGTACAAATGTGGTGTATCCACGTTGTGTTTTGGGCCGTTTCCTGTCGCGGGCACTAGGCCTACCCACACAAGTGAGGTGCCATTTTTCTCGGAAGACATTGGGTAATGCGGGGTGGTTGAAATTTTGTGGATCCACGCCGATTCCAGAACTTTCCACCACAGAAATATGAGGAAAATGTTTTTTTTTTACAAAGTTTGAGGTTTGCAAGGGATTCTGGGTAACAAAACCTGGTGAGAGCCAGACAAGTCACTCCATCCTGAAATTCCCCTGGGTATTTAGTTTTGAAAAATATATAGGTTTGATAGGTTTCCCTAGGTGCCGGCAGCGCTAGGGTTCAAAATCTACAGCTAGACACTTTGCAGAAAAAGGGTCAGTTTTCACTGTAAAAATGTGGTGTGTCCACGTTGCGTTTTGGGCCATTTCCTGTGACGTGCACTAGGCCTACCCACACAAGTGAGGTACCATTTCTCTCGGAAGACTTTGGGGAATGCAGGGTGGTTGGAATTTTGTGGATCCACGCAGATCCCAGAACTTTCCACCACAGAAATGTGATGAAAATGTGTGTTTTTTGCAAAGTTTGAGGTTTGCAAGGGATTCTGGGTAACAGAACCTGGTGAGAGCCAGACAAGTCACCCCATCCTGGATTCCCTTGGGTGGCTAATTTTCAAAAACGAATAGGTGTGCTAGGTTCCCTAGGTGTCAGCAGAGCTAGGGTTCAAAATCTACAGCTAGGCACTTTGCAAAAAAAGGGTCAGTTTTCACTGTACAAATGTGGTGTGTCCACATTGCGTTTTGGGCCGATTACTGTCGCGGGCACTAGGTGTACCCACACAAGTCAGGTGTCATTTGTCTCGGAAGACTTTGGGGAATGAGGGGTGGTTGGAAATTTGTGGATCCACGCAGATTCCAGAACTTTCCACCACAGAAATGTGAGGAAAATGTGTTGTTTTTTTTACAAAGTTTGAGGTTTACAAGGAATTCTGGGTAACAGAACCTTTTGAGAGTCATACAAGTCACCCCATCCTGAATTCCCTTGGCTGTCTAATTTTAAAAAATGTATAGGTGTGTTACGTTTCCCTAGGTGCTAGCAGAGCTAAGGCTCAAAATCTACAGCTAGGCAGTTTGCAAAAAAAGGGTCAGTTTTCCCTGTACAAATGTGGTGTGTCCACTTTGCATTATAGGCCGTTTCCTGTCGCGGGCACCAGGCCTACCCACACAAGTGAGGTACCATTTTTATCGGAAGACTTTGGGGAATGCAGTGTCGTTGGAATTTTGTGGATCCACGCAGATTCCAGAACTTTCCACCACAGAAATGTGAAAAAATGTGTTTTTTCTACAAAGTTTGAGGTTTGCAAGGGATTCTGGGTAACAGAACCTGGTGAGAGCCAGACAAGTCACCACATCCTGGATTCCCCTGGGTGTCTAATTTTCAAAAATGTATAGGTGTGCTAGGTTTCCCTAGGTGCCGGCAGAGCTAGGGTTCAAAATCTACAGCTAGGCAGTTTGCAAAAAATGGGTCAGTTTTCCCTGTAAAAATGTGGTGTGTCCACATTGCGTTTTTATGCCGCTTCCTGTCGTGGGCACTAGGCCTACCCACACAAGTGAGGTGCCATTTGTCTCAGAAGACTTTGGGGAATGCGGGGTGGTTGGAATTTTGTGGATCCACGCAGATTCCAGAACTTTCCACCACAGAAATATGAGGAAAATGTTTTTTTTTTACAAAGTTTGAGGTTTGCAAGGGATTCTGGGTAACAAAACCTGGTGAGAGCCAGACAAGTCACTCCATCCTGAAATTCCCCTGGGTATTTAGTTTTGAAAAATATATAGGTTTGATAGGTTTCCCTAGGTGCCGGCAGAGCTAGGGTTCAAAATCTACAGCTAGACACTTTGCAGAAAAAGGGTCAGTTTTCACTGTAAAAATGTGGTGTGTCCACGTTGCGTTTTGGGCCATTTCCTGTGACGTGCACTAGGCCTACCCACACAAGTGAGGTACCATTTCTCTCGGAAGACTTTGGGGAATGCAGGGTGGTTGGAATTTTGTGGATCCACGCAGATCCCAGAACTTTCCACCACAGAAATGTGATGAAAATGTGTGTTTTTTTGCAAAGTTTGAGGTTTGCAAGGGATTCTGGGTAACAGAACCTGGTGAGAGCCAGACAAGTCACCCCATCCTGGATTCCCTTGGGTGGCTAATTTTCAAAAACGAATAGGTGTGCTAGGTTCCCTAGGTGTCAGCAGAGCTAGGGTTCAAAATCTACAGCTAGGCACTTTGCAAAAAAAGGGTCAGTTTTCACTGTACAAATGTGGTGTGTCCACATTGCGTTTTGGGCCGATTACTGTCGCGGGCACTAGGTGTACCCACACAAGTCAGGTGTCATTTGTCTCGGAAGACTTTGGGGAATGAGGGGTGGTTGGAAATTTGTGGATCCACGCAGATTCCAGAACTTTCCACCACAGAAATGTGAGGAAAATGTGTTGTTTTTTTACAAAGTTTGAGGTTTACAAGGAATTCTGGGTAACAGAACCTTTTGAGAGTCATACAAGTCACCCCATCCTGAATTCCCTTGGCTGTCTAATTTTAAAAAATGTATAGGTGTGTTACGTTTCCCTAGGTGCTGGCAGAGCTAAGGCTCAAAATCTACAGCTAGGCAGTTTGCAAAAAAGGGTCAGTTTTCCCTGTACAAATGTGGTGTGTCCACTTTGCATTATAGGCCGTTTCCTGTCGCGGGCACCAGGCCTACCCACACAAGTGAGGTACCATTTTTATCGGAAGACTTTGGGGAATGCAGTGTCGTTGGAATTTTGTGGATCCACGCAGATTCCAGAACTTTCCACCACAGAAATGTGAAAAAATGTGTTTTTTCTACAAAGTTTGAGGTTTGCAAGGGATTCTGGGTAACAGAACCTGGTGAGAGCCAGACAAGTCACCCCATCCTGGATTCCCTTGGGTGTCTAAGTTTCAAAAATGTATAGGTGTGCTAGGTTTCCCTAGGTGCCGGCAGAGCTAGGTTTCAAAATCTACAGCTAGGCACTTTTCAAAAAAAGGGTCAGTTTTCCCTGTAAAAATGTGGTGTGTCCACGTTGCATAATAGTCCGTTTCCTGTCGCGGGCACTAGGCCTACCCACACAAGTGAGGTATAATTTTTATCGGGAGACTTAAGGTAACACGTAATTGTGGATTAACTGTTATTGCCTATTGACTTTCGATGCATTTTTTCCTTCCAAATGAAATACAATGTGTAAAGAAGAAGTCACTTTGAAAAATGTCTTATAATTCTAATGCTAGTATGGATACTCACAACTTCAGAAATGTGCAAAAAGCTACTGTTTCTAAACTCTATATTTTGTTCCAATTTCAGAAATACATAGGCGTCTTTCATCCCGATTTTTCACTGTATATATTTTCCCAAATGAATTGCTATTTACCCGGTAAACAATAAAAAACCATTGCAAGATGCTGCTCAGTTATTGGCTCTGGGTTCGTCGGGTTCACGGTGAACCTGCAAGTCCTAGATATCCCCACAACCAGAAAGGTCCAGCGGATGTAACGGTATATTGCTTAAAAAAATGTGTCAGACTTAGAAGAAGTTACAGGTAGAAACGTTGGCACAAACGGCTGTTTATTTTCTACTCATTTTCAATTTTTCCTATTTTCAACTGTTAGTTTCTATAAAGAAACCTTGAAGGATCTACACAAATGATCCCTTGCTGAATTCAGAATATTGTCTACGTTTCTAAAATGTATAGCTTTCCAGGATCCCTTATTGCTTTCATACCCATTTCTACCATTAACTGGAAAAAGGTTAAAAGCACAAAATATAGCAAAAATAGGCTATGTCCCAGTAAAATGGCAAAACTGTATAAAAACTTTTGGTTTTCTGACAAAAGTCTGTCAGTCCCTGAAAGCTGGGAAGACGGTGATTTCAGCACCACAAACCCTTTGTTGATACCATTTGCAGGGAAAAAACCAAATGCTTTCATTTGCAGCACTTTTTTCCCATTTTTCCCCCCCAAAAATTAGTTGTATTTTGGCTAATTTCTGGGTCATTTCCAAGTTTGTATGTATGCTGTCTACGTTTTGTAGTAGATAAGGCTTATGTCATAGAACATGGGCGTTTGCATGGGAATGCCCATGTGCCACCCACGATATGCCCCCTTGACGCAAAGTAGCCCACAGCACTCTTTTGCATTACTACAGAGCTACTTTCCAGAGCATTGTTTTGCGCCAAAAAGCAAATCCCTATTCAACATTTTGCACGCGTCTGTGTCCCTTTTGTGACTCAAACCAAGGGGAAAGTGTTAGCAAACCGGGGCCTATCATTTCATGCTCTTGCTATGAGTCACAACACTCCATGGGGACTTGCACATCTCAGCAGAGAAGCAGATTTTGCTGTTGAGTCTAAGTGCAGGTGAGCAATTGGACCCTACTCCTATCATGAAACGCCTTGGGACTCGGAAACGGCTCATCATGGACCAGACATAGACAGCTGCTCTGGCTCATGAAATAGTATGCTTTGGCAGGTAGTAGACCCTAGTGTGCTGTGCAGAGACAGATGAAACAGAATGCTATGTATGCTTCGAGTGCGCCTTGAACTTAATCCTCTGGCTTGCAGATGGATAACTTTCAAATGTAAATTGCATCTCCGATGAATCTACGTAATGAATCTCTGGCATAGTATTATTTTGTACTCAGAGCTTTGCCTTTGCTGACATGGCAAGAAGTGCTTCAGTACCAATGTGGTGTTTTGTTTTGTGAGTACTGATGACCTATTTTAGGTGATATCTCTAGAGACATTCCTTTTTCGTAAATTCATGGAATAGTCTCCTCTGTAGGAATTTCCAAATTGATACGAAATTCTTATATGACTACTTGTACTTGAGATGTACAATACCAAAAATGCCGCATTTTGATTGCTCTGAGCCGGTCAAAATCTACCCAGGAGATTCATAGGTAGTACCTGAGACAAGCCTCCTTACATTATCGGCCCACGTATCACCAGCTCTTCTTCCCATAAGGGCTGCCAGTGAAGATCACAGAGTTCTGATATAGGACTAGAAACTTCACTTATCACACAGAATGTGCCTATACGTGTATACATGCAGCTGGAGAAGACATTCACTTACCGAAGGCTGAATATGTACATGAGCATGCTTCTTAACTTTGCTGCTACAAGTTCCCTAAGTAAATGAGTACCCAAAAACATTGCTTCCATATGTTATATGCATATACATATATATTCAAGGTGTTCTCAGCCAGCGAAAATTATGTAGTCATTGTTTTGCCTGATGTACAATGTTAATATTTTAACATATGTTTTAATTAATATTAATTTCAATTAATCAGTTTATGAGGGATTCATATATTTTTAAATATGATTTACCATTTCTTTACATCCTTTTTCTCTTTCTACATGACCCCTTATATCTCTTAATAATGTGTTGTTTTACATTGCTTAATATCACAAACTTGTCATTTTGTATTTCACATTAAGCAACAGATTTCACTATACACATTTTAATTATAACAAAGCGAGCTCCAAGGGACAGGTAGTGAAACGTGTAGCACTAAAGAAAACTAACTAGACATTATTACTGCTGCGGTCACAACATCTCCGCTGCCCACAAGCCCAAGAACAATGGTACCTTGCATGATCCCACGGTACCTTCACTCAGAAGACACCATATGAAGCCCGCAACTGCATTCACCTGGGACTGCCTTCCCTAGTTCTAGTTCTTCTGAGCTCAGGGCCGGCTTTAGTGCTGGTGTAGCCCAGTGCAACAATGTTGTTTGGCAGTCCATCCGCCCTATATCACCTCCTCCTCAGATTCCCTCACTATCACTGGGGCAAAAATGCCACTTATCTCTCCATAGCCCCTCTCTAAACACATTTAATTTATTTTAAAGCGCTTGTAAAGGCTAGCTTTACTATTTCACTCAGCTATCCACATAAAATATAGATCTGTTCTTTGCAGCAGGCATATTAACCCTCTGCACTACTTTATGGCGTGTAAAAACTGCCACTAGACAAAACTCCGATCTCTCTCTCTAATGGGAATTCTATGTAATTGCTAAACACAGCGCCTTCCATGAAGTCAGTGCCCCCTCCAGGTCAGAGCACAGTGCCGCGCAGCCTGTATCACTTTCTTAGACCGGCCCTGCCTGGGCCTCCTTTCTGCAGCTTCTTGCCCCTACAGCTCCATAATGGCAATCACCTGTCAGAGGGATTGCAGCTGCCTTATAAAGCTACTCCACAGCTGGTCCACTACAGGTTTTTGGGTCTTTGGACAAAATATCGAGTTTTTTGTGTTGGGAGATGGAAATGTTGTATAAAAATATTGTGATACGAAAATATTGTGATGCAGAAATATTGTTGTGAAGAATATCGTTTTTAGGTGAGTAATATTGTTGTTAGTAATATCTTGTTGTTAATGTTGTTTTCAATACTATAGTTGTAAAAAATATTGTTTCTTAATTATTTAAATGTTTTAGTTTGTATATTTATTTATTTATTTTTCAATAAGCTTAATCGATTTCTTACAAAAAAAATCATAAAAGCAAGTACAATAAAATCATTTATATTTATCATTGATATTTTCGGAATCAAATAAACTCATATAGTACCATTATTATTAAACAGTTATCCATACAGGGCACCCATCTTTTACAACACCTAAAAACAATCATGATTAAAATTTCATAGTATAATAGCTTTTCTACATCTGATTACATACTTTAGTAAGCATACTATAGAACTAGTAAAATCTTCGTAATTTAAAAATTGCAAAAATGAAAATGCAGGACGGCATTGTCTAAAACCAAGTAACTCTTTCTTTGTACTTCATAAAATTTACAGACGAAGGCTACGTGTATTGTCGACTGCACTGACATGTCGTCACATGGACAGTTACTTAGCATTTTTGACCAGGGAAAGTTATTGAACGATGGAAGATACTGAATCTAAAACGGGTTAGGAGAAATCTGTCCTGGCTGAATTAATGACCTTCCTCCCCAAGCTGTAGCATCAGAGGCCTAGCCCTGCACGACAAGCATTCCAAGGGCGAAGGCCTCCACTCCAAGAAGAGAAGATGGGTGGAGCTACAGGTTAATCCATCAGCAGCTGTCACCTGGTGCCAGGCACCAAGCTGCTCTGGAGAGAAGGCAGCGAGGGGGAAGGGGCTCTCAGAGACCATGTGGCATGAGACCCCTGGACGACGCCATTTTGAACAAACCCAGAGGCCTGGGCAGGAAGAAGGGAGCAGGGGCAGAGAAGTGATGTGTCGCTGTTTGATAGGGCAAACAGAGACTTCCTGCCAGCCCCCTCCCCATTCTTTAAAAGAGTTTGCACAGGAAGAGGAGCTCTCTCTGGGGTGTGGTCTGCTGAGGACGACTGGTGCTGGAGCCTGGCACCATGGGCAGCTGGAAGGAAGAACCTCCAGACTGGCCCAGGACCCTGACTTGCGCCAAAGGGGAGACCAGGACAAGTGACCAGAAGCCTGGGCCTCTGCGCAAGGAGAAGAGAGGCCCAGGAAGAGAGCCAGGCGAAAGGTTGGCGCAGGGAGCCAGAGAAGACCGCTCCCTGCTGCATTCACCCTCCTGGAGATCAAGAGGGCGAAGGAGAAGTGCTCCCAGTGGCCGGGGAGCGCCACCAGGAGCAAGAAGAGGCCAAGATCGGGAAGATCGGTCCCCTGGGGGCTGAGATATGCCCCCCAGAAGATAGGCGACCTTTGACCTTTGGCCGACCGACGACGAAGCGCGTGGGGCTCCGCCGCTGGTCCAGAAAATGCCCCCGGGGTGGGTCAGGTCCCGGGGGCTGCCCCCAGCAGAAGATAAGTCGGGGAGCGCCGACGCGCTTCCCGTGAAAGTGCCCCGTGGGGTGCCAGGAGCCCACCCTGGCCCCCGCCACAAATGGAGGCAGGGGAGCGCCGTCGTGCCCCCCTGGGAATAGCGTGAGGGGCTATATGTAAAAATGTGGTGTGTCCACGTTGCATTATAGGCCGTTTCCTGTCGCGGGCACTAGGCTTACCCACACAAGTGAGGTACCACTTTTATCGGAAGACCTTGAGGAATGCGGTGTGGTTGGAATTTTGTGGATCCACGCAGATTCCAGAACTTTCCACCACAGAAATGTGAAAAAAAATTGTTTTTTTCTACAAAGTCTGAGGTTTGCAAGGGATTCTGGGTAACAGAACCTCGTGAGAGCCAGGCAAGTCACCCTATCCTGTATTCCCCTGGGTGTCTAATTTTCAAAAATGTATAGGTGTGCTAGGTTTCCCTAGGAGCCGGCAGAGCTAGGGTTCAAAATCTACAGCTAGGCACTTTGCAAAAAAGGGTCAGTTTTCACTGTAAAAATGTGGTGTGTCCACATTGCGTTTTGGGCCGTGTGCCGTCGCGGGCACTAGGCCTACCCACACAAGTGAGGTGCCATTTGTCTCGGAAGACTTTGGGGAATGCGGGGTGGTTGGAATTTTGTGGATCCACGCAGATTCCAGAACTTTCCGCCACAGAAATGTGAGGAAAATGTGTTTTTTTTTACAAAGTTTGAGGTTTGCAAGGGATTCTGGGTAACAGAACCTGGTGATAGCCAGACAAGTCACCCCATCCTGGATTCCCTTGGGTGTATAATTTGTAAAAATGTATAGGTGTGCTAGGTTTCCCTAGGTGCCGGCAGAGCTAGGGTTCAAAATCTACAGCTAGGCACTTTGCAAAAAAAGGGTCAGTTTTCACTGTAAAAATGTGGTGTGTCCACATTGCGTTTTGAGCCGTTTCCTGTCGCGGGCACTAGGCCTACCCACACAATGAGGTACCATTTTTCTTGGAAGACTTTGGGGAATGTGGTGTGGTTGGAATTTTGTGAATCCACGCAGATTCCAAAAGTTTCCACAACAGAAATGTGAGAAAAATGTGGTTTTTCTACAAAGTTTGAGGTTTGCAAGGAATTCTGGGTAACAGAACCTGGTGAGAGCCAGACAAGTCACCCCATCCTGGATTCCCCTGAGTGTCTAGTTTTCAAAAATGTATAGGTTTGCTAGGTCTCCTGTTAGACCTGGCATCCTTGGCGTGGGTCTCCCTTCCATTTTTTCGTAATGCCTCCACTGTTGCTGATATGTTTTTGCTGGACTAGATGCTCATGGGCACTTTGCCACTGCTAATCAGTGCCAAAGTGCAAGTGCTCCCTATCGTTAATTGATGTATGTATTAGTGACTCCATGATTGGATGATTGGTTTACTTGTCAGTCCCTAGTACTGTGCACTGAGTGTGCCCAGGGCTTGTAAATCCAATGCTGCTGGTGGGCTTGCAGCACAGGTTGTGCCACCCACAGAAGCAGCTTGTAAAGTGTGTCTCAGGCCTGCCATTGCAGAGCCTGTGTGCAGCCTAGGGCTGCCATGTCGACTTGGTGAGTGCACCCACTTACCAGTCTCTAAACCTTCCCTTTACTGCATGTTGGTCACCCCTAAAGTAGGCCCTAGGGCAGGGTGCATTGTAAGTATAAGGTAGGACATGCCCTGGTGTGTGTGGCATGTCCTAATAGTGAATTACAGCCATTTTCGTTTTTCACTATTGCAAGGCTACCTGCTCCCCATAGGCCAGAATGGGCAGACTGACTATTACACCTTAAAGTCAGAACTGACCCAGGGAACATGGTAGAAAAACGAATTTAGTATGCCTGAACTCAGGATGATAAAATACATCTTTTAATGAAGTTGGTTTTAACATTCTGTGTTTGAAAATACCACTTTTAGAAAGTGGGAATTTTCTTGCCTAACTATCCAAGCCTGCCTCTGCTAGGTTGTGTATTCCTTGTCTGGAGATTGAGTGACAGGGGCTGGGGGTGGCTACAGGAGACAGGGTGAGTCAGCACAGGGCTGAATAGAAAGATCTGCATCCAGAGTGGAGGGAGGAGTTGCACCTGGGTCTGAAAAGGGCTGTGCCTGCCTTCCACAATGCTGGCTCCACCTCCTGCCGGGCGGCTGAGCACTCTGCCCCACATTCTGAAAGGAAAGAAGGAGTCAGAAAAACAAAGTGCTCCAGGACTGACCAGAACTGGTTTTGGACTAGGCAGAGGCCTCTCTGCCTCCAGAGAACAAAGAGAATCAGGGTATAAGAGGGGCACCCAGACCCCAGGAAGATTAGATCACTTTTGGGAACAAGAAGAAACCTTTGCTGAGGAGCGGAACCAAGAAGAAACTGAGGAGAGACTATCCCTAAGCCTGAAGTGCTGCTTGGGGGATTGGCCTGCAGTGGTTTGCCTGACTGCCAAAGAAAGGAGAAAGGAACTTTTGCTTTGCTGTGACTTTCATCAACTTGTGAAGGATCTCCAAGGGCTTGGAAGAGAGCTTGCCCCCTGACCGAAGTCCCAGGACCATTGGACTTCACCCCCTTTGTGAATTGCTGCTGGAAACTCTGTTTCAGTGGCTACAGAGGTAGGGAGCTGTGACCGACTCTCACGACCCACTCGGTGTCCTGTAAGCACCGCATCGAAGCACCGTCTCGCCCTGCAACGCACGGCCCTGGTCTCACCGACTCCGTCAACGAGCCGCTGCCTGCACCGCATCGAGGGACAACGCGTCCTGCAACGCTTCGCTACGCCGAATCGAACTGGTCCGACCGACACGGTCACTGCTGCTGAGTTCGAGTCCTGTGACCGCACCGGAGTTGGGCACTGCTCGCACGCTTTGCGACGCACCGCCCGACTCGCACCGCTGTCCGGACTGATCGACGCTAGCTCCTGAATCCGGCTCCGTCGCCGCACCGCAACCCGCCAGCACCGCATCGAAGCACCGTCTCGCCCTGCAATGCACGGCCCTGGTCTCACCGACTCCGTCTCGACGACATCAATGAGCCGCTGCCTGCACCGCATCGAGGGACAACGCGTCCTGCAACGCTTCCATTTTTGCATCGCGACCGCGACAGAACAGCCATCCGGCTCGCACGCCCGTGCCTGCCGCTTCCAGTAAAGGTACTGTGACCGAGTCTGTCTACGCTGTGTTGGCCCGTCTCGACGCGGTCAGCTGGATTTGTTAGACTCTGTTTGTTCTCAACATCGCCGTAGCCGGAGGAGGCTACCGACTCGCACAGAACCTTGAATTAAGCCTTTTTGATCAGAACTAAGCACTCGACAGTATTGTGGATTATTTTTGTCGTTTATGGTCTTGTGATAAATCTATATAAAGTATACCTATTTTTATAAATATATAACCTGTGTGGTGTCCATTTGTAGTGTTGTCACTTGATTACTGTATGTGTTCACAAATGCTTTACACACTGCCTCTGAACTAAGCCTGTCTGCTCGTGCCAAGCTACCAAGAGGGTGAGCAGGGGTTATTTTAGGAGTGTACCTACTTTCCCTGACTAGACTCAAGGGTCCCTATTTGGACAAAGGTACCTACCTCTGCCAACTAGAGACTCCCACATCTAACATTGGTGGTCAGCGGTGAGGATTCTGGACTTGCATTTGTGACTCATGTACAGTGATTGGTGAACACTACTTAGTGAGTGCAGACCAAAACGCAACCACATACTTTTATAGCATTTTTTCTAGGATTTCCTATTTTTGCAAATGCCAAGTTTAATCACTATGGAGAAACCAGCATCAGTAGCCTCTGTTGAGTGTGATTGGGAAGAAGAGAGGCTAGAATGCTACACCCTCAAGCAGCTCAGGCAATTCTGCAAAAAGTTTAAAGTGTCCATGACCGGGCTCTCCAGGAAGGAGGACCTCCAAAAGGCGCTGAGGGCCTGGGTCGAATCAAGGAGGGGCTGAGAATGCAGAAGGGCAGCTGGAGGGGCTATTGGGTCTAGGGGCTGGAAGACCACCTTCCCCAGTAGGTAGCAGTGTTTCTGCCAGAGGACTGTCTCCAGAGGAGTTGGAGGACAGGAAAGAGGGTAGGATGCACGAAATGGAGCTGACCAAGCTCAAGCTGACTGGGCAGTTAGAATTCAAAATGCAAACTAGGAAATTAGCCCTAGAGGAAAAGAAAATGCAGTTTGAACATGAGAAAGTTTTGAGGGAGTTGGAATTGAAGGCCAAAAGCTTAGAGATTACCCCCTCTGGTGGCAGTGTACCGCCTGTGCCTGTTGAAGCTAGGGTGTATATTCCAAAAGATGTGGTTAAGGAATTTTTTTAAATGATGACATAGGGCAGTGGTTCAAAGCCTATGAGGTAGCCATGTCTTCCCACCGGGTCCCTGAGAAGGATTGGGGAGCGGGGTTGTGGGGACGGTTCCTCAGTGAAGGGCGGGATACCTTGTTGGATTTACCCTCTGAAGTCTATAATTCGTACAGCCACATGAAGGATGCCTTAATGACTAGGTATGGTTTGACCCCTGAACTTTATAGGCAAAGGTTCAGGAACTGTAGTAAGATTGAAAGCAGTACCTGGGTTGAATATGTGACCTTCTTTTGCAGAGCCTTGGATGGTTGGGTAAAGGGTAGCAAAGCGACTGATTTTCAGGCGCTCTTTGATTTGATTGCCTGGGAGCACTTGTCCTGTAATTGTTTTCCTGAGCTACGCCAGCACCTGATTGATAGTAAGCTGACTAACCCTAGGCAGCTTGCTGAGGAGGCGGACCGCTGGGTGAGTACCCGGGTCCACAAGGGTCACGTGGGAGACTCCGCCAAGGGTGGGCAGGGTCCCCAGCAGAAGAGTGGGGGGACAAGGGTAAACAGAGGGAGTTCCATAAAGGGCCCCAAAGTAGACCCCAAGGGAACCAAGGGAAAGGTTCCCAGCCTCCCCCTGAGAAGAAGCCAGTGGCCCTGACAGGCCCCCTGTTCACCAGGGACCACTGGTATGTTACAAGTGTGGCGCCCCTGGCCACAAGGCAAACGATCCTCGTTGCCCTTTGCATGGAAAACCAGCACCCACTGGTGCAGTCCCCCGGCAGTTGGCTAGTGTAGCCCTGGGGGAGGAGTTGGGTGTCCAAGGTGGGGGGATCCCACAGTGTTTTCCCTTGTCTCCTTAGGAGACTCTGAGATGGTCCCTAGGACCCCGCTGCCTGAGAACACTAAGAAATACAGGCAGTGGGTGACCATCAATGGCCATAGGGTGGAGGCTCTGAGAGACACATGACCCAGTGTGACAGCTGTCAAGTGTCACCTGGTGTCTAAGGAGCAGGTTATCCCTGATGCATTCTATCCGGTTGTTGCCGCTGACAACACAGAGAGTCACTGCAAGGTGGCTCAGGTTCCCTTTGAGTGGGGGGGGTCTCGGGTACTCTTCAAGTAGCTGTGAGGCCAGCCATGCCTGTTGACTGTTTGTTAGGGAACGATTTGGAGAGCTCACCTTGGGCTAAGGTGGAGCGGAGTGCGCATTTAGAAATGTTGGGCTTGCCTGATTGGGCATGTGTGACCACCCGGTCAATGGCAGCAAAAGGTGTTCAAGAGGACCTGGAGCCTGAGAGGGAGGCCCAGGTGCCTGCCGGAGAGAGAGGAGGCAGGGGCGCGGGAAACCGGCCCCGAAGTTCCCACGGTCCAGGAGGAGGCAGACCCTGAGGGGATGCCCTGGAGCCTACAGGGGAACAGGTAGCTGAACTGGGGGACCTACCTGAGCTGACCCATTGGCAGCAAGAAGGAGGACCCTCCAGGGAAGAATTCTGCGAGGAGCAGAACGCATGCCCCTCTCTCGTGGGTCTGAGGCAACAGGCCACAGACCAGGCAGCAGGTGATCAGTCTGGATCACATTGGATTTACTGGGAGAATGGTCTCCTGTATTCAGAGCCTAAGGTTGCTGAGCCTGGGTCAGCCCGTGTGCTGGTGGTACCCCAGCGCTTCAGAGCCTTCCTACTGGGGTTGGCTCATGATGTACCGTTAGCAGGACATCTGGGGCAGGACAAGACCTTTGACAGGCTTGTTACCCATTTCTATTGGCCCCAGATGCGCAGGAGTGCCGCCACTCACTGCAGGACATGCCAGACTTGCCAGGCAAGTGGAAAGAGTGGGAGGAAGCACAAGGCTCCTCTCCAGACATTCCCTGTGGTCAGCACCCCCTTTGAACGGGTGGGGGTTGACATTGTGGGGCCACTGGACCCCAAGACAGCCATGGGCAACAGGTTTATCCTGGTCTTGGTGGACCATGCCACCCGGTACCCGGAAGCCATCCCTCTGAGGACAGTGACGGCCCCCGTGGTGAGACGGGCACTGATGGGAATTTTCTCACGTGTGGGATTCCCTCAAGAGGTGGTGTCTGACAGAGGTACCAACTTCGTGTCCAAGTACATGAAGTCCCTGGGGCAGGAGTGCGGTGTAACTTACAAGTTCACCACTCCTTACCACCCTCAAGGAAATGGGCTGGTTGAGAGATTCAACCGGACCCTCAAGGAGCATGATTATGGGTCTGGAAGAACCCATGAGGTGTAAATGGGACGTCCTCTTACCATGCCTGTTGTTTGCATACCGGGAGGAGCCACAGAAGTCTCTAGGGTTCAGTCCCTTTGAGCTCCTCTATGGACACCCGGTGCGAGGACCTCTGAGTTTGGTCAAGGAAGGCTGGGAGCAATCTCCCAGGAAACCTCCCCAGGATGTCTACAGTTACATGCTGGCCTTCAGGAACCAGACTAGGCGTTTCAGAGAGCTTGCTGAGGCAAATCTGGAAGCCAGCCAGGAGGAGATGAAGCGGTGGTACGACCAGAATGCCACTCTGGTCGAGCTTCAGCCTGGTCAGAAAGTGTGGGTCATGGCCCCTGTGGAGCCTTGTGCGCTCCAGGACAGGTGGACCGGCCCTTTTACGGTGGTGGAGCGCAAGAGTCCAGTTACCTATTTGGTGGACTTGCAGTCTCCCAGGAACCCCTTGCGGGTCCTGCATGTGAACCGCCTGAAGCCCCACTTGGAGAGGTCCCAAGTGGGCATGCTCTTAGCTACAGATGACGGAATGGAGGAGGAGACCGAGCCTCTTCCTGACCTCCTGTCAGCCCGAGAGCAAGATGGATCATTGGAGGGAGTAAACCTCTCTACCTCCCTGACACCTGAGCAGCAGGATGACTGTCGCCAACTGTTGGGACAGTTCCCTGACCTGT